>VCAZ01000038.1:1974397-2714397 GCA_005784505.1 Bagarius yarrelli | reverse complement strand
CGTTAATTGGAATCGTTTATATTCCAGGTGAATAAACTGCTTATTAACTAGCTGACCCAGGCAAACAAAATGGTGGGAAAAAAAGCTCGATTTGATTTAAACTAGCGTAATCTGAAGCTAATAATGTCCTAATGAATCAGCATGTCAGGGGTTAGCTGCCATAAAGGTAATATATATAGTTGTACACTTCATTACACCTTGCACATGTTCGCCCGTTAGCTGCGTTAGCTTCGCGAGGCCGCCGCCAGGAGTTCACCGAGTGCTGTAACTTCCCAAAATAAATCAGTGCACCCTCTCAACCCTGGGCTGCATGTAGGGGTTGTAAAAAGGTATTTATTACCCAGTTATCCGGCAAATCCCTTTGCTTCTTTCAGCTCTCTGCGAAGGAAGGACAACGGAGTCATTGATTTACCTTTCTATAAACATCGGAGTGCCAGCTCATCCGCCAGTTAAACACATCTGGTGCAATAAAGGTAAAACATGCACACCAAGGAATTCAGATCCAAGGACACCGAGCAGTTTTACAGTTAGGGTGCTGTGGAAGAGCAGTGTGTTGGAGCAAAATAGCTGGCGGATATTTTTTCTCTTTTTTCTTTAAAATGAAAGACAGCATTTGAGAATGTTCCTGACTTTCATTGTTCTTTTCTTTAATAGGGGTCTGTAACAGAAAACTCCATGGGCTGGAGAGACTTTTATTAACATTGTGGTGATAAATTTAAATATATATTTTTAATTACCAATGATAGATGATGCTAGTTGATTATTTGGAGCTGAGCCTGAAGACAAAATCACATTTTTTTTGTTTAAAAAAAATATATATAATACAGTAAAAAATATTAATAGATAGAAAGTAAGACAAACAGCTGTTTTTTTTGTTTTTTTTTCACTAAACAAGGAATAATCCCTCGTCCACTTTTTGTTAAATTTACAGAATTCTGAATCAACGTTTGTTGTTGTTTCCAATTGTTTGAACTGTTTTGCGGTACCACCTGATCATCACCATGAAACGTTAACTTTAATGTTAAGTTTTATTGGTGGGAAATCGGAAAAATAATTAAACTAACTTAATAACCATATAACTTAATGTCCTGGGCAGAAATTTAGGCTTACTTGTGTTAGAATGTTCTAGATTTTGGTCATAGGAGCGGGATTTTATTAGCACTAATTATTTAGAGGTTTGTTTTTAGAAATCTCCACCTTATAGTTTATCTGGAAATCCTGGAATTGTGGAAGAAGTTGTTTTACCTCTAAGAGCTTTTGTTTTCTGGTATCTTCACATATCAGCGGAACTGATATTACAATTCCGATATCCAATTAAAAAAAAAAAGCTTAAATATCAGGAATAATATCAGTAAAACCGATGATCAGTCAATCTATACCATTGACTATTTTTGTTTTCGTCCCCGTTTGTTGCTTTTCTCAGAGTATATCCAAACACCCACACTATTTCTAACCTAATCTCAGCGGTTTTGTTTGTAAATTAGTAAGATCTCAGCACAACATCTATCCATTTTTCCTTCATGTTTTGCCACATCGTGTGATTTAATGTCATCAGAATTGTAGGACAGCTGCTCATAAATCATTTGGTCATGTTTTATTAAATCTCGTCTTGTGATTGACGAATTCAGCTTCTCTCGCAACTTTCCACCAGTGATTAATTGATGCAATCTACATTTTCTCCGTGCATTATCATGTCTGTGCGGAGAAGGCGAGGGCGGCGCTGTGAGCAGAAGTAAAGCTGCAGGGTCGGCGCGGTAGATAGGCTACGGCAACAGCCACTTAGACCACTGTTCCCCAGCCTTTTTCTCACAAACGCTAGATCCCTTACTAATAAGACAGATGATTTGCAGCTACAGATTGCAACTCACAACACAATTAATAATAGATGCATAATGCTAATCACAGAAACTCGGCTTCATTCATACATTCCTGACTTAGCTATTGAGCTACACTGCACAGTGTCAATATAGGGCATCAGACTCTGGTAAGAGCAGGGGTTGACCAATATAGTAACTGTAGACATTCACTGCTCCCCAGACCTGAAATATATGACTGTTAAATGCAGGCCCATTTATCAACTGAATTAGAGTTCACTGTGGTCATGATCACTGCTGTTTACATTCCACCAGATGCTAATGCTAACTCGGCTATCGAACATGACAGCGTTTGTAGTCAGCAGTGTACATATCCTGATGCGCTGAACATGCTGTCCAAATCAGGGCAGGATAATTTACTTTTATTATTTTTTTTAACCTCCAGACCTGGAGGTGTTTACAGACAGCGTGCTGTGTTACATAAAAAAATGCCTAGACACCGTCACAGTAGACAATTGTATCCAAGCCCATCCAAACCAGAAGGCCTGGATGACCCTAAAGGTCCAGCGGATGCTGAAGGAGAGCAAGACAGCATCCAGGTCTGGCAATATAACTTCTCAGCAACTACAGGGCTAATCTCGAAACTGCTGAGGGTGACGCCAAGGAGACACCCACAGTACAACCCATAGTCCACAACAGCTTCACCCTCATGGCAGATAAGCAGGAGGTCAGGCGCATACTGTGAGCTGTCAACCCGAGGAAGGCTGCAGGACACAATGCCGTACCTGGACGAGTGCTGAAGGACTGCACAGACCAACTGGCTGGAGTGTTCACTAGGGTATTTAACAGGTACGTGTCCCAGTCCATTGTCCCACCCTGTCTAAAGTATTGAGGGGTACCTGAAACAAACTGGGGGACCTGAAACATTCTCACTTCACTTGCATGTGGATTTATAGCTTCCTGACTGCTCTCAAACAAAGACTTAAAGTGGGTCATTATACATCTACGATTATTAGCATCAGCATCAGCACTGGCTCCCCACAGGGCTGTGTGCTGAGCCCACTGCTCTACACCCTCTTCACTCTTCTTTTCTTATTTCTTCTATGTGTATATTATCTATTTATTTATGTTGCAATTTTTTTTTGCACTGAGTATATAGCACTTTTTAATTTTGTTGCACATGTTACAATGACAGTTATAAATAGATAAAATAAATAGATAAAATAAATAGATAAATGTAATTCACTCTGGTTACAGGCATCTGCTAAATGCTATAAACGTAATGTAGTGCCTGCGCACTTTGTGGCGAATCTATTGCGTTAAATTAGCTTAGGTGCAAAAAGTCTACAAAGCCAGTCTGTAGAAATGTTAATAAGTTTGCATAATAGTGTGAGGAAGAAAAGAAGAATAAGGCATCAAATTGTGATTAAATAATTCAAAAGATTATACTGTTACCCTGTGCTGAGGTATATAATATTTGGTCATAATATTTGGACCAAACATTTTGATTGGATAAACATTTCTTGCTCCTACGAATTCTACAGAATAAAAATACATATAAATACATGTTGTACTGCTTAACTTAACGGTCGGTATCAGGATGTGAAGAGTCTTTAAACAAAAACAAAAATGTTTTGAACCAAATCACCTATTCTGCCTTTAAGGTCAGTACTTTTTATTGATGCAAGAACCTTGAAGCCAGGACACCATGTTTTAGATATCCCTCATGATCTGTCACATAAACCTCACATACTTTTACGAATCCATATTTTAATCGATCTTGATTTATGCTCATTGCCACCAATGTTTATGGGTAAACCAGAAATCCTGTACAGTTTAACCAATCAGAGGACGACCTGGAGATTTAATAATATTAATACATTTACTCGGTCTTTACTTTGTGTTTCACTGTGTGATTTCTTCCCCCGTGCCAGGGCAAGACAGCAGCAGGAGAAATTCTACACTTCCACAACTCCTACACTTTAGAACCAGATTCCAGTTGACCCGAGAACACCGATCAGAAACAATAACATGGCTGCGTGGTAGAACAGAAAACAAACCAACATCGTCTGACCCCAAGTCATATAATAATAACTAATTCTGTTTCTGTCTTGGCGATTAATGGCAGTTCGAACAGAATGTGCTGCACACGCTGTCCAAATCAGGGCAGGATAATTTATTTTTTATTATTTTGCACAATGCTATTTTAACTCCAGATAAAAGAAAGTATCTTGGGCTAACGTAGTCATGCCATCACTCATTGTTAGCCAGACCTCCTGCCATTGAGTCGCCAGTGTTTCGATCAGAAAACGGCAGGATGTACGAACAAGCTTCAATAACAACATGATCAGGACACTATGATGAGTGGAATGATGGCTTGACAAGCCGACATGAAAGAGTTGAAGCTTGTTTATCTTTCAGTTATAATGTGCATGTTAATACGATGGAAGGTTTGTCAAATTCTATTAAATGTTAATTTGCAATGCAGCAAGCAATTAAATATAATCTGAAATTCTCATAGTTTTTGTTTTCTAAAAAAAGAATTGTGTTCTACTACTACTATTCCTAACAATAATAATAACAACATTACTTGTACAAACAGGGCAAAATTCTCCCCAGTGGTCTAGTGGCAAACAGGACATGTACTGGTCTTGCTTTTATCCTGTTAAATGCTCTCTAAAGAGTGTGTATGAGGTTCGGAATGTTTCCTGTAATGTCATATAAAAAATAGAGACATTCATCAATGAAGACACAGGGTACAAGAAACATTGTTTATAGGACAATAATGCCCCCGTATCCTTTAAAATAAGCATCTTGGAAGTTTACACAGTTCCGTCACTTAGAGCCTTCAGTAAGCAACTGTAGACGACATACACACATCTTACATCCCTGTTAAGATGCGCATACTATGCACTACTGCTATATATAGTGCTCTGAGTCTTGGTGTTTCAAAGCTGACCTGGTAAAGCTGTTCAGATTGCGGCTGTCATTTTCTTTTTATTGGGTTTCACTTTTATACCCTTTAAAATTTCAGACAAACGCCGGCGGTAGCACCGAGCGCATCGCTAGTCCCACTGAACGACATCATTTGATTGACTGATGATTCTGTCGCTAATGCTTGTTACAAATTAACAGGAGTCTTTAAACAAAAGACTAGCACTATCTGCAGTGCTGCCCCAAACCTTTAGAACCTTGGATATTCCAGTTCAACTTTTACAAAACTAAGTTTCAGTCTCAGGTTCAGTCAATCAAAAGATGGAAGATGGACTAATTTACCTGGTCTTTCCCCACTTCACACTTATTTGAGATGGCATCCTTTAGTTTACTGAACACACCTGAACCCAAGGAACCTAGTACACTGCTAGGATACATTCTTACTCCTAGGGCCCCTGCTGACCAGTATAGTAAATGGATGGAATTTTTCCTGACGAATCTGATACGACCCACCCTTAGAGGCGTACCTTGTTTTACAGGTGTAGCTTGTCACAACGAAAATATTAATCATCAATCTTCGATCTATTGCATGCTTGAGGATAAACTGTTTTAGTTTATTGCTTTGGAAAAAGAAAACAGATTGTTCACTTGGGGTTGTTGCTTTTTCAGACCGATGGGAAATATGTGAGTCTGCAATTCAGCATATTCCAAAATGGGGCTTTAAATACTTAAAACACTACCGTAGTTTGCTGAGATTAAACTGCACTAGTTTACATTGTGTGGCATGTGACAATTTGAATATGGCGAATTTTATTCATACTATACGTACTTTATAAACAAACTTTTTTTAGTAAGCGTAAAGTTGGTTAATTAGTCAGAGGTGTGTAGCAGCGTGTCATATCCTAAACGCTATTGGCTGTCCCGTCGTGATACGGAATCAGATCCTATTTTGAACAACAAGAGACAAAAACAGCGAGATTTGAAGATCCGACACAATGGAACGGCGGCTGACATTCAGACTCATCTCCCCGATGAGATACTCCCTGGCGTTCACACTTTAACCACAAAAAGGAAAGAGTGCGAAAGAACAAAAAAGAACACAGAGGGAAACATCGACCCCTTTTCACCGCGCTGCTATCATCCATCGCTCCTGGGAGCTCCCACAGGTGGGCTAAGGTGTGTGTCTTTATGTGATATGTGTAAGAGAGTGAGACTCCCAGTGGGGGTTGTGTTTGATAAAAGTATGTGTTGATCTGTTCCGTGACCTAAAGTGTAAGTTGTGTGTGTGTGTGATTGTGTGTGTGTATGTGTCAAACTCCCAGTGCGGGCTGTGGTTTAATAAAGAGGTATATAAAGGTTTGAGTTGATCTATACTGACCTGAAGTGTAGAGTGAGTGTGTGTGTGTGTGTGTTGCACCAGACGTAGTGAATTTCTTAGCTCACTTACTCTCTCACAGACACACACAGCTGCTGTAGATATCCATTTAAGTGCTTCTCTTCCAGGTGGGCTGTCGTCTGTATGTGTATGTGTATGTGTGTGTGTGTGTGTGTGTGTGTAACCTATTCACTACTGGCATATGGCACCCAGTCAGTGAAGTCTTTAACTTGTTCCTTTGTGACACTGTAATTGTGTGAGTGTGCGTGTGTGTATGTGTGTATTTAAGAGTGTGTGTTTGCGTGCCATCAGGTGCCCATCTGCGCCACTCTGACTACAAAGCAGCTTTTTCTTCCGAGGCAGTGATGAATTATTTTTCAACATGGCACGAAGCAGAGTTTGGTGCGAGATGGGAAATACAAAACCTTTCAGGAGCACTTCGCTGATGCTTTTCCATATGTCTGTGTGTGTGTGTGTGTGTGTGTGTGTAACTGTAGAGGGTTTTACACTAGGGGCTGCCAGGACCCCGGAGATGAGAAGGTTTGGCTTCAACTATTTCTTGGGGTAAATTAACAGAAATTATAATAAGGTAGACAGAAAGAAGAAAGAAAGAAAGAAAGAAAGAAAGAAGATAGATAGAAAGACATAGAAAGACATAGATAGATAGATAGATAGATAGATAGATAGATAGATAGACAGACTAAAAGACAGATAAATAGATAGATTAACAGTCAGACAGATAGATAGATATACAGAATACTAAAAATACTCCTTATTATTAGAATAGATAGATAGATAGATAGATAGATAGATAGATAGATAGATAGATAGATAGATAGATTAACAAACAGGTAGATACACTAACAAACAGACAGACAGATAGATAGATAAACTGATACAAATACAGACAGACAGACCAACCGACAGAAAGATAGATTATTAGATAGATAGACTGATAATAATACAGACAGACAGACCAACCGATAGAAAGATAGATTAACCGTCAGACAGATAGATAGACAGAATATTGATAATACTTTTATTATTAGATAGATAGATAGATCCATAGATAAATAGAAAGATCCATAGATAGATAGATAGATAAATAGAAAGATCCATAGATAGATAGATAGATAGATAGATAGATAGATAGATAAAAATAAAGACGACCGACAGATAGATAGATAAACAGTCAGACAAATAGATAAATAGAATATTGAAAACTTCTTATTCGAACCCGCATCCTTCTTGCTCTCGTCCACCAGTCACAAGATGAAGCCAGAAGTAACCAACAACTTATTTCTTACAACATATCTTTCTGCTCCCCTCTTCCTCTTTGTATATCTGCCCCACCTCCCTGCCCCCTTACCCTCTCATTCTCAACTGCTTTCTCTCAATCTTTATTTAAACAGCAGGCCCATCAGTCAAGTTTCAGGCCACATCTACAGCTCCACCAGGGAGACATTAGGAGCAGCGCTGTCAGTCTGTCTATCCTTATATCAGAGAGATAAACAGAGAGAGAGCGAGAGAAGCTGAAGTATCAGACTCCCAGACGTCCCTGCAGTCCCGGGCTGACAGAGGGGCAGTTATGAGCATCTGGATGGAAAATTTATGGCGTGTCTGCAGGGAAGAGATGCACACAATCACATAAACACACAATCTCACACACACTCACACACACGGTCCTGAACATCTCCTAGATTTATAACCATCACTCTGTCTAGATTACTCTGACCCCTTTAAATCTTCAACACACACACAAACACACACACACACACATGCACACACACACACCAGCCGGGGCATCAACCTGACCATCAACCTAACAAACATAAGACATGCACAATATCTTATGTACTTGTATATGTGTGTATGTGTGTGTACTTGTACGTGTGTGTGTGTGTGTGTGTGTACTTGTGTTTGTACTTGTACCTGTTTCACTTTGTATCTGTGTGTACTTGTGTGTACTTTTCTATGTGTGTAGGTGAGTGTACTTGTACTTGTGTGAGTGTCCTTTTATCTGTGTGTGTACTTGTACCTGTGTGTATTTGTACTTGTATCTGTGTATGCAGGTACTTGTGTGTATTTGCAGTTGTATCTGTGTGTACTTGTACTTGTACTTGTGTGCATGCATGCACTTGTGTGTATCTGTGTGTGTACCTGTACTTTTGTGTCTACTTGTACTTGTGAGTGTACTTGTATCTGTGTGTGTACTTATACTTGTGTGTGTTCTACTCAAATAGTAAAATAGTGTGTTAATATAAGAACGATAGTGAACACACACAGCTCTTGTATTTGTGAGTTTGTGTGTATGTGTGTGTACTTGTAATTTTACTACAACATATATAATAGCAAGTTCTATAAATGTTTTTTTTAATCCGATTCCTCATTTGCTGCGTGGTCTTTGACTCCGCCCCCTCACCGTAAACGGAATGTTACTTAAAATAACGCTTAGCTCAGGAATTAGCAGTAACCGTGTAGCAGTTGTCCGTTGTGTGTAACCTGTGTGTACTGTGCAGAGCTTCCAGGCTGAATTTACGGCGTGTGGTGTCCCTGTAATGGATGTGAGGATGAGCTGCGTGCCGCGGGCATTGGATATGTAAAACCCCCGAGTGATGGAGGAGTGTTCAATCCCTCGCTCACTCGCTCGCTGATGTGCTTACGACTTCCTCAACACCTTAAATCTATCACACGCAGACACGTGCAATCTGTCAAGCGCATCACAGCAGGGGGAAACTTCCACACACTGACATTTAGAAAACGAGATAGATGGAGGAGTAAGATGGATACAGTCGCTTTCAGAAAAGAGAGAGAGAGAGAGAGAGAGAGAGAGAGAGAGAGGAAAATACCCTGACAGGTTATTTCAAAAGTAATACTTACATCAGTATGACATTAGTCATATTCAGATGTGTGTCATAAGCACACACTGATTTCCACTTCCTGTTTTACTTTTACAGATCAAAACTTTTCAGTCCATTGGTCAGTTCCAGTCAAAGAGTGAGTTAATGTGTAATTCTGTCAGTTGTCCAGTTAGTCAGTCTGTGAGTCAGTCAGTTGGTCACTTTGTAAGTCTGCTAGTTTGTTAGATGGTTAGTCGGTCAGTTCGTCTTTAAGTTTTTTAGTCCGATTGTGAGTCAATCGGTTGGTCAGTTGTTCAGTCAGTTAGTCTCATAGATGGTTTGTCAGTCTGATAGTTCTTCAGTCAGTCTGTCTGTCAGTTATTTGGTCACTTAGACAGTTTGTTAGTTAATCATTTGGCCAGACAGTCTGTTACATATTTAGTCATTCTGTCAGGTTTTCAGTCAGTCCGTCAATCAGTTTGTGAGTTATTCAGCCTGTAGTCTGTTAGATGGTCAGTTAGTCTGTCAGTCAGTCATACAGTTGGGCAGTTTGTCATTGAGTCAGTTAGTTTGCCAGTCCAGTCCAGGTCAGTCAGACAGTTTGTCAGATATTTAGTCGGTCATGAAGTCAGTTGGTCAGTCAGTCATTGAGTCAGTTGGTCTGCCAGTCCAGGTCAGTCAGACAGTTTGTCAGATATTTAGTCGGTCATGAAGTCAGTTGGTCAGTCAGTCATTGAGTCAGTTGGTCTGCCAGTCCAGGTCAGTCAGACAGTTTGTCAGATATTTAGTCGGTCATGAAGTCAGTTGGTCAGTCAGTCATTGAGTCAGTTGGTCTGCCAGTCCAGGTCAGTCAGACAGTTGTTCAATGCAATGCTTTGTTCAAAATATTTTATTTGATTTGTTCACAAAAAAAAGCTAAAATAATTTTGTATAAGTGTTAAAACACAAACACACACACACACACACACACACACACACAAACACACACACACACACACACACACACCATTCCTACCTCCATCTCCATCCTGGACAAACTGAACAACAATTAGTCAACACCTGCTCATAGCTACACGTCTTCATGCTCTCATCAGTCAGTGTGTTTTACGCCTCTGTTCGTTGGGTGATTTGTACAGTGAAGGCGTGTGTGTAATTAGGCCACATTCTGTAGGAGGAAAGATTGAATTTAATTTGATATGCATGCATGGCTGTATATATATATATATATATAAATCACTCCATCCATCCATCTTTACACACTCACACACTCTGGACAACTTCAGAGATGATGTTTGCAGGTCTTTGGACCAGAGAAGGAAATTGAAGAACCCTAAGGAAACCTAGTGCATGCAAACTCCGCCCTCCAGAGGCAGGTATATATATTATCGGTGTAACTGTAGGGCAGTTGATATATTATGGTGTATTATGGGATGGTTTGTTAGCCGACACTCGGAAAAAGCATCACTTTATATAATACAAAAAAAAAATAGAAAAACAAAATCACTTAAAAAAAAAAGATAATTAATTTCTCTCAACTCTTTCCAAGGTCTTTAAACCTTAGGGATCTTTTAACAACCTCTTCCAGAACGCTATCTTATTCCCATTGTGTGTGTGTGCATGTGTGTGTGTGTGGTAATTGCCTATGAACCGAATGGGTGCCAAGCTGGGTGTAACATGTCAAGATGGTTTTGAGGTTTTGAGAATGCATGACTGAGACACACACACACACACACACACACCACTTCAGCATCTTTTTAGAACGTCAGCATATTAACCAGCCGGAGAACCCTTGAGGAACTTAAACTTAAATCATTATTTCTTTTATTCTTTAGTTAAAAACATGGAGTGGACGTTTATGTAGTTGTGAGTAATTAAAGCACAGAGATCTACTTTCATTTTCTCGAATATCTCTCTTTCTCTTTCTCTTTCTCTGTCTCTATCTCTTTCATTTTTTCTCTCCCCCCTCTCTTCCTCTCTATCTGCCTCTCCCTTTCTCTCTGTCTCCCTCTTTCTTTCATTTTTTCTCTCCCCCTCTCTCTCTACCTCTCACTCTCTATCTGTCTTTCTACCCCTCTCTCTCTACCTCTCACTCTCTATCTGTCTATCTCTCTATACCTTTCACTTTCACTCTCTCTCCCTCTCTCATTATCTCTTTCTTCCTTTCTTTCTGTCCTGTTCTCTCTATTTTTCTCTGTCTCCCTCACTCTCTTTATGCCCCCCTCTCTTTACCTCTTTCTCCCTTTCTTTTTTTCTCTCCTACCCT
The DNA here is from genome assembly GCA_005784505.1 of Bagarius yarrelli. Classification (NCBI taxonomy): domain Eukaryota; kingdom Metazoa; phylum Chordata; class Actinopteri; order Siluriformes; family Sisoridae; genus Bagarius; species Bagarius yarrelli. The sequence goes on along the minus strand of VCAZ01000038.1, from coordinate 2,703,171 downwards.
CTATCTCTCCTTCTCTCTCTCTATCTCTTTCTTTCACTCTCTACCACTCCCTTTTCTCTCTTTCTCTTACTCTTTACCACCCCCCCTTCTCTCTCTACCTCTTTCTCTCTCTCTCTCTCTCTCTCTCTCTCTTTAACCTCTTCTCTCTCTTTCTCCTTCTCTCCTCTCTTTCTCTCTCTCTCTTTCTTCTTCTTTCTCTTCTTCTCTTCTCATCCTCTCTCTCTCTTCTCTTCTCTCTCTCTCACTCTCTTTCTCTCTCTCTCTCTTCTCTCTCTCTCTCTCTCTCTCTCTCTCTCAGTGGTGCAGTGAGTGTATGGTGTATGTAAAGGTGTGAGTCATGTGGTTTTTTCCTCTTCTGTAGAAAACTCCTTCGGTTCGAGGGTTTTAGTAATCAAGCCCTGAATCTCCGCGAGCCGCTTCGGTAAATCGATGCAGATTTCCTGCTGAAATGCCTCTTGAGGAAACACGGCGCACAAAGATGCTCTTAATAACACACGTCAAAATTAAATCCAACTTGCTGGCTTTTTATGCTAATAAAGAAATAGAAAGTTTAAGTGTCGAAGAAAGAGAGAGAGAGAGAAGAGAGAGAGAGAGAGAGAGAGAGAGAGAGAGAGAGATAAAGAGAGAGAGAGAAAGAGAGAGAGAGAGAGTTAAACACCCACTCTGCAATTACTGACATTTCACAGAAGAAAGCGTTCTCTCCTGTTAAGTACCTGCTCCAAATTACTCCTATTTTCTGTTCTTGGTCTTTTTTTTCCTCCTTTTTTTCATCCCGCTACCAAAAGTGTGCAGCAGATAAAATGTCAGGTGATGGCAGGATGTTTCATTGGTACTAAAAAAGATAATAAATGGGGGGATTCATATGTGAGGAGCTGGTTTCTATGACACACAGCTCACAGTTAGAGTAGAAAAAGATAAAATAAACAAAATTAAAAGTAGGAAATAGATAAATCATAAAACATAGAACAGAGAAGAAGAAGAAGAAGAAGAAGAAGAAGAAGAAAGAGAAGAGGTCTGCTTATACCTGATCAGGATCTCTGCAATCTGCTGGAGTTTATTTCAGCTGTCATTGGGTAAAAAACAGGGGTCACCCTGGACAGGACACCAATATCTCTCTTGTCTCTGTCTCTCTTTCTCCTGTTCTTTCGCTCTGTGTCTCTGTCTGTCTCTGTCTCTTTGTCTCTTGCTCTTACTTTCTCCCGCCCTCTCTCTTTCTTTCTTATGCTCTTCCTGTCTTTCTCTCTGTCTCTCTTTCTATTTCTCCTGCTCTCTCTCTCTCTCTTTGTCTATTTCTCTGTCTGTCTCTTTGTCTGCTATTTTTCTTTCTTTATCTGTCCTTCTTTCTTTTTCTCCTGCTCTCTCTTTCTCTCTATGTCTGTCTTTTTTGTCTTTCTTTATCTGTCCTTTCTATTTCTCCTGCTATCTATCTATCTATCTATCTATCTATCTATCTATCTATCTATCTATCTATCTATCTATCTACACACACACACACACACACACACCCTCTCACTCCTCAGTACACATGGTGATATAGCTGGAACCGGTTGTATATTTGCACGACCGTGTGTGTTGTGTTTAGCATTCGCCGCACTGAGTGTTTTGTGTACAAAGAGGTTTTTTCGATCCTGATGCTTTGGCTTTGTTGGCACTTTGCTGGACCTGCTGGCCATTTATCTTGTCTGAAAAGACGCGTAGCAGGACAAAAATCCCCGTCATTCCACCTTCGCTTACACGAAACCTTTTCCTGGCTAATATTCCTCTCTCACGCTTTTATGTATTATTAAACAGAACTCATTTTCATTTAAACAACATGGAAGTCCTTCGTGGAGACAGAGTGTTACAGAGAAGCAGGTGAAAAGGGGAGGGGGAAGAGGGTGGGGCGGTGAAAGAGGGGGTGAGTACTTAATAACACACACACACACACTCTAAAAATTAGTCACTGCGTCCTTAGCAGCAGTTTTTTCATACTCAACAGCAAAATTGATCAAAACGAGGCGACGTAAATGTACGACTCGACTCGTCGTTACAGGCTTCTGTTTACTTCAGCAGACAATGCATGTCATATCAGGTGCACACACACACACACACACACACACACACACACACTTACATTCTGATACGTACACACATTCTATACACAGACAGAAAATAGTGTGATGTACACACCAAAAAGACACACATACTCAAATGAACATATGCTTACACACACACACACACACACACGCACACACACACACATACATACAGTATGTCAACAGAGACAAATATAACTATGACACTATGTACTAACAATACGTGTATGCACACACATTTGGGTACATGGACACACACATACATAGATACACACAATTTTGTGCAGCAAGACTCACATACTGTATATGGGTACTTAGATACACACACACACTTTTGTGTGCACAAAGACACACACACATACATAGTGCTACATAAATGCAAATAGACACATATTTGTTTGTACTTAGACACACAGGCACATATACAGTATGTGCAAATCAACAAATATGTTCACAAAGCCACACACATGCATAGAGAACAACACACACGCACACACACAGAGCTAATATATTTAGACACAAATTGCATGCTGCGAGTGTGTGTCATGCTGCAAGTGTGTGCGAGTGTGTCATGCTGCGGGAGTGTATCATACTGTGAGAATGTGAGTGTGTATCATACTGCGAGTGTGTCATGCAGCGAGTGTGTATCATACTGTGAGTGTGTATCATACTGCGAGTCTGTCATGCAGCGAGTGTGTCATGCTGTGGAAGTGTATCATACTGCGAATGTGTATCATACTGTGAGTGTGTGTCATGCAGCGAGTGTGTATAATGCTGCGAGTGTCTGCATGCTGCAAGTGTGTATCGTACTGTGAGTAAGTGTCATGCTGCGAGTGTGTATCATACTGTAAGTGTGTATTATACTGTGAGAGTGTGTCATGCTGCGAGTGTCATGGTGCGAGTGTGTAACATACTGTGAGTGTGTGTCATGCAGCGAGTGTGTATCATGCTGCGAGTGTCTGCATGCTGCAATTATGTATCGTACTGTGAGTAAGTGTCATGCTGCAAGAGTGTATCATATTGTGAGTGTGTATCATACTGTGAGAGTTTGCCATGTTGCAAGTGTGTATTATACTGCGAGTGTGTCATGCTGCGACAGTGTATCTTACTGTGAGTGTGTATCATACTGTGAGTGTGTCATGCTGCGAGTTTGTATCATACTGTAAGAGTTTGTCATGCTGCGAGTGTGTGTATCATACTGTAAGAGTTGTATGAGTGTGTATCGTACTGTGAGAGGGTGTCATGCTGCAAGTGTGTATCATACTGTAAGAGTGTGTCATGCTGCGAGTGTGTATCATACTGTGAGTGTGTATCATACTGTAAGAGTGTGTCATGCTGCGAGTGTGTATCATACTGTGAGTGTGTATCATACTGCGAGTGTCTGCATGCTGCAAGCGTGTATCATACTGTGAGTAAGTGTCATGCTGCAAGAGTGTATCATATTGTGAGTGTGTATCATACTATGAGTGTGTGTCATGTTGCAAGTGTGTATCATACTATGAGTGTGTGTCATGTTGCAAGTGTGTGTCATGCTGCAAGTGTTTGTCATGCTGTGAGAATGTCATGCTTTGAGTGTGTATCATACTATGAGTGTGTGTCATGCTGCAAGTGTGTATCATACTGTGAGTCTGTCATGCTGCGAGTGTGTATCATGCTGCGAGTGTGTATCATACTGTAAGAGTCTGTCATGCTGCGAGTGTGTATTATACTGTAAGTGTGTATCATACTATGAGAGGGTGTCATGCTGCGAGTGTGTATTATACTGTAAGTGTGTATCATACTATGAGAGGGTGTCATGCTGCGAGTGTGTCATGCTGCAGGTGTGTATCATACTGCATGTGTGTCTTGTGCGAGAGTGGCATCACGTTACTTAAGGAAAACCTTGTCCCTTTCAATACTGCATGTCATGTGATACACTCACATCTGTCCTCTGCTCTCCCTGTACAACGATTAGTGTGTTAATCAGCGTGGCTTCATTAGAATGTGTGTGTGTGTGTGTGTGTGTGTGTGATTACTCAGGACATGACATCAAGCTCTTCTGTAATTGAATCGAAAGACTTTGTTCACAGAGCGCTCATTGAGTGATTGTGCAGGTTTAATGGAAGTGTTTCTCATTCCTTGCGATGACCTCACTGTTGATCTGCTGCAGGTCACCTGATTCCTGTTTTTATGCCAAAACATTTCGACTCAGACGCAACAAAACAACAAATCCGATCCGACTGAGAAACAAAAATTATTATTATCAATTATTAATATTATACATTTATTAATATTATTTTTATTTCTTTCATTATTAATACATTGATAGAAATTCTTTAGTAAATTAATTTAGTTAATTTAATTATTATTTTTTTTCTCAGATACAATTCCCTGCTCCTTTTCAACAAATATTAACGAGTTTATTTTATTTAACCTTAAAATCACTTTATTAGAAATTTGGTTAAAGTATTTTAGGTTTTTTTTTTATATATAATTTAAGCATAATAATAATAATAATATTAACAACAACAACAATAATAATAAGTCTACAGTAGACAGTCTACTTATCTACAGTAAATTACCTAATATATATATATATATATATATATATATATATATATATATATATATATATATAAAATATACATATAAAATGTATGTATATATATATATATATATAAAATGTATGTATAGTTGTGATATCATTGTAATATAAACTTCAAACTTTATACAAACACTAAAATAAGTTTGCGCAGTAAACCAGTGAAGTCTTTTTGGCTATAGATTTGTTTATTCTTGAACCTTAAACCCTGCCATTAACTTTAACGGAAATCTAACTGGAAATCTGAAAAAAAAAACCCTCTAGATCTTAATCTGATCACATTCTGACTTCATTCCCTGGCTCTCGTACCTGCTCATCATTCCAGTAGGGTTGCGTTTAACGTCATTCCTGAAGAATTGGATAAGATGGGAAGATAGGGGAAGTGGTGGCTCATGGTTAAGGTGTTGGACTACAAACCCAAAGCTTGGGGGTTCAATTCCCAGCTCCACCGAGCCACGACTGGTAGGCCCCTGAGCAAGGCCCTTAACCCCAAACTGCTCAGTTGTGTAAAGGAGATAAATGTAACTCACTCTGGATAAGAGCGTCTGCCAATTGCTGTAAATGAACTTGTTTCATGTGAAACATTTGACTGTTTTAAGTTCATTTCTAAAACTTGCGCATGTTTTGTTCGATACGTTGACTTTAATTTCCAGTTTTACGTAGCTGGATCTGGATTCTGTCGTCTATAATTTCCAGCAGCATATTTTTCACTAGAGTGACAGCTCCATTTAGATTAAATTCGCACTAGCGAGTACAAAAATCGTCAGCTAGCGACTGGTTATTTCACGTGACAGTGAGCTACTTGGAGCGATGATTCTAGCACCGGTGAAGAATTGACTCCATTTTAGGCAAATTAGTTATGACTCGGTGAAGCGACAAATTCAAATGATTGGCTTCAGTAAATTCTTTGGGCCAATCACATGGCGCGGATTGTAGGATGTCCCCGGCTCTCTAATGCCTTAGATTTTAGTTCCTTTATTTATTTTCTCATCTACTTTAACCTAATTGGGAACTAAAACAATTGATATTCGTTATCATTAAAATAATTAATAAAATAATTAATCTCTCTCTCTCTCCTTCTCTTTCTCTCTTTCTTTCTCTATTTCACTCCCTCTCTCTCTCTCTCTGTCTCTCTTCCTCTCTCTCTTTCTCATGCTCTTACCCTACCCCCCTCACTCATGCTCTTACCCTATTTTTCCCTCTCTCTCTATCTCTCTCTCTCTCTCTCTCTCTCTCTTTCTCTGACCCTACCTCATTTACTTAAACCTAATTGAGATCAGATTTAAAATGGAATTGATAAAGTGATAAATAAAACTAAAACAATTGATATTTGTTATCATTAAAATAGTTAATAACTCACATTAATAATGAATAATGAAAGCAATAAAATCATACATTAAACAATACAAAGTTGTTTTATTACCATAATCTTTCAAAGTTAGACAACAGAAAAAAATGTTGAAAATTTCTCTGTGATCTAGAACTCCAAAGGTCCTGGTTTGAAACTCTACATGTTCCAGCTAGATCCCTACAACAGCGTCTAAATAAACTCAAGATACTCGTAAAGTAGCCATTTCCAAAGCTCTTCGAAATTGTTTCCAAATTGTTGCTTATACGAAGCAGCGCTTTAGGGTTCTATAGAGAACCATAGGATGAGGAGGATTTTTTATAATTCTTACTCGAATCTTTTGTAGACGCCATTAGGCAGTTAATGGCTCCTAAATAGCCAAAGGAAGCCTTACATAATGTGAATGTACAGAGAAGAAAAACTCAAGGTTGTTCTCTTAAAATGACTGCACGTCTCTTCTTTAGGTTCCAAAATGTTTGGGTTAAAGCTTTAAAATTCTATCATAAAACAGAAATTTTCATCTCAGAGGGTTTATAGAGTAGTAGCGTTGTGATTTTAGAATAGCGCCCCCCAGTAAAAGTTCAGGTACAGGTACCAAAGATATAGGTAAGGTAATTGGTTCTACTGGAGACTTCACAAGTCCAGAGATAGAGACTTTCCAATTGAGTTAGCGCTTTGGACACTCTGTGACTCTTGGACACGTTCTTCTCTTTCTCTCTCTGAGAGCTTCAGTCACGTGGGTCTGACCTTAAACTGTTTTTTGTGGTAAATAAGTTTGGCCTCTTTATCTCTCTTTCTCTCTCTTTCTTTCACTCCTTTCCATTTGATAATGCTCTCTGGAGCATCTGGGCAGCGCTGCAGTTTATTATCGCGCCGCCGATACTAACGAGATTCCGGCCCTCTGTTGAGTCCACTTCTACGTTATTAAGCGTGGGCTGGACTGGGGGAGGGGACGCTTTTTTGGAGAATTACAGTAGGTCTAAATTGCTGTAAGTTGAGAGAGAGTGTTAAGCCAACTGAAGTTGGTCGCATCTTGATGTATAAATTCCAGTGTGTGTGTGTGTGTGTGTGTGTGTTTTATGGATTTATTGTATAGTATAATAAACCTGAAGGTTACACCAATCGTGCTAACACAACACATTTGGCTTATCAGAGACGTCATTTCATTACAATGCTGTTGTGCTATTGTGCTGCATTACTTTGTGTGTGTGTGTGTGTGTTCAAAAAGTGCCGTTTTACTTCAAGTAGCAATTTTTCTACAGTGACAGCCACCATAATTTACACACACATATACACACACAGATCAATAGTAGGAAGGTTAAGAAATAATTTTCCAGCTTTCGCTGTGATGTTACATAGGCAAGGTGTGTTCACCTCCAATTAATGCTAAACACAGGGTTACGCAACACGTATGCGCACAAGACAAAATGCACGTGTGTTAAAGCTACAAATTTTTTCGTGATGTGTAGCAAAACCGAGCTTTTTTTTTGTTTGTTTTTTTCATTAAACCAGAAAAATGCAACAAATAATGTACTTAAAGCGTTTCATGCTAGTTTTATATATTAGGCACACTAAATGTTTATCACTAATAATAAGGTAGCTAAAAATATAAAATACACAATATGGCCACATCAGTTTGTCTTCCCTAAAATGTTGATCTTCTGATCTCCATTAATACATGCTGTGTTCCGGATGATTTGGAGTAGAAGAACTCTCATGTCCTGTCTTGATTCTCACTCAACCCTTAACACTGAAAATCTTTGGGATGAACTGGAACCCCAACTGAACCCCAGATCTGCTCACCACAACATTAGTGTCTGATCTCACTAATACTATTGTAACTGAATGAACAGATATCCACACAGTCACATGACCTAGTGGAAAATCTGCACAGAGGTTATTATAGGAGGAAAACAGAGACGAAGGTGTCCTGATTCTCTACCATCAACTACATACATTCTTTAAGAGGAAATTAACAGAATGAATTGCTTGATTAGGACATTTACAATGGAACAGAAAGAACATTAAAATTTGGGTTTGAAGATTGGGGTTTGGTTCCCAGCACCACCAAGTTACCATTGTTGGGCCCCTGAGCTAGGCCTTTAACCCCAAATTATCTATGTATAAAAGAGATAAATGTAAGTTGCTCTGGATAAGGACGTCTGCCAAATGCCCTAAAAGTAAATTTGTGTAAACTGAAAAATTTTACAATTTTATCCACAAAATGAGATGATTTTAAATTTGATGCCTGCTACAGGTCTCAGAATAGTTGGGACGTGTCCTGTTTATCATAGTGTAGCATCTTCCCTCTTTTAACAAAACAGTTAGAAGACATCTGAGCATCAAGGTTATGAGTTTTGTTGTTGGAATTTGGTCCCATTCTTGCCTGTTAGCAGCAGGTTTACAGCTGCTGAAAGGTTCAAGGTCGTCTTTGACGTATATTTCATTGAATACTGTTAACTTTATTTTATTTATGCACTTATCCAGAGTTATTTTTTACATTTGTCTAACTGAGCAGTTTAGGACCTTGCCTAGGGGCCCAGTAGTAACAGCTTGGTGGTGCTGGAAATCAAACCAGGTCTTTAACCACTTAAAGCTACCACTTTCCCAGCATTAGAAGATATTCACAATTCTGATAGGTAGAAACTTTTATAACCTAATCAATACAAAACAGTGATTTATTTTAAAGGTTAATTTAATTTGTGAAGCAAAAATAAAAATAATCATAAAATTGTTCATAAGATATTATATTTTATATTTGTTCTAAATTTAAATTTAGTATATTTTTAGCAAAAATATTAAGCCAGGGGTAATAATGTTGAGGAAGAAATCTTTAAAGGAACCAAACTGAAGAAGAAAACAAAAAAACATTATCATCACCTGCAAAAATAAATCAGTAACAGTGAAGTATATAAATAAGTGCACTTGTGTAACGAAAGCTTTTATTAAACACATATCATCAAAAAATGTAAAAAAAAAAGACTCATCAGTGTTTTTTAATATTTTCCAAAACTTTATTTTTTCTCCCTCATATATATAATGCACTTTGCTCTACAGTATATGTCTTATTTTATCCAGACAGGAAATAAACATGTGAAACTATTATAAAATATCACAAAGGAGACCTGAAACCTGAAAATAGCTCTGCGTCTGGGTCAGGGCAAAGCTGCAGGGTCGAGCCGCGTATCGCTGATACGATGCAAGAGAAAAGTATGAGCGCATTGTAGAACATCACGCATCAGATTTGTTTGTCTGGGCTTTATTATGCTGCGCCATAGACGCTTCCATCCGCGGGTGCTGGATGTAATTACAGCCATCTCCCTGCAGGTGAGCGTCTCTGACCCTGCCTCGGAGCATGTGTTATTGTAGCAGGAACGCTCCACCGTGCTGTAGGAGGGGGTTGGTCGCAGGGCCGTTGACCCTCCGGGTGTGATGGTCCATTTGTGCCTCGCCCAACATCATGAGGTAGTCGTGGCTTTTGATGCAATAATGTTCTTTCCAATTTACAAAACTCTACATTATTTTCGTGAAAATGTTCGCCATCCATAAGGAATAAAATATGTAAGGAAATCATTCTTCGACTGTTTACTCCTCGGGCTCTGATGGTATGAGAATACATTTCCATAGACTGTGTGTTTGTCCTTTAAGTAGACAACATAAAAGATTACATTCCTGTAGAAGACATTGAATAAATATTAGGTATCCATGGAAACCAACGTGAAGTTTAAGTAAACATTGAGCCAAAAAATAATAGAAAACACTGCCTATACAGATGAATCATAGCTGAAGTGAGGCTAGTGGGCGTGGCCTAATCGTTTAATAAGCAACCTTGATTGACAGACGCCTTCTCGGACCACAAATATATTCAAACCCACAGGAACAAGCGATGAAAATGATTTTTTGAAAGCCAAAGCACCCAACTAGCTACACTTGCTACTTTAGCTAGTCTACTTTCCTTTCACTAGTTTAGATCAGACTTTACTCACTAGACTTTACTCAACTTTAATTTTCTTTTACTTGGTGTAATAGTTTCCTTTTTTCTTTCGAAAACCTGCTTTCATTTGCTAATTTCCTCTTTTGAAAACGTACCGCTTATGCACAAGATTAGCTTTGTCCCGCTACAGTGGATTAGTCTGTACGTGTTTGCGTAGCTCGTACTCTGTAATTTAAATTTCACTGCAAATACGTTCATTATCCTTTCATTAGATCTAGTAGTTCAACTTTTCCTTGCTAAATTAGCACTTACACAATAGATTAGCTCGCCCGCTAAGTGGCTAACTCATTTTAGATGGTTATTCCGGACCATTTAACAGAAAAATAAAGAAATCTTCCTAACAAAAATGATGATAATGACTCATCGCTAAACAAAGATATGTTTTCATGATGTTGTTTAGCCTAAAGAGAAAAGCAGAGCCAAAGAAACAATCTACAAGGTCACAAAATAAATCCCATAAACAAGGATGCATTGGAATATAAAGATTAAAAGAAGACTAACACAAACTGAAAGATGCTTGACACAAATTAGCCTGCAATCATTTGCATAATTGTGATTGGAGGCTACGAGCTTTCAGTTCCTATTAGCAATCTTAGCATGCTCAGTTGACTTGTTTGCTGTGTGAGGTTTTATACTCAAGGATTATTTCTGTTTCTGTTTATTTATCCTGTGTGCAGATGTTCCCCTCCTACCTAACAGCAAAGAGTCTGTGGCAGGGGTATGTTGGATTTTACCCCATCAGGCCACCAGGGGGCAACCCTGTCTGTTTTCCAAAAGTACATCTTGTAGATTCTGTGGATAATTTTTTTTGTATTTTGAGTATTTGAGGTGAGTGAAATCTTAAACAGAAGGTAAGATTTTACTCGACTCAAATACTCAAGGATACTCAAGGATAAACTAGATAAAAGTTCTAGATGAACTACCACTTCTGCCCAGATTCTGAAGTAAGCATAAGATAGCATGCGATAGATTAAAGTAACTTTAAATAGTTCAGGGAAAAAAATCATTGTCTGCTGTGGTTAAATTGCATTTTTATGCTGTTGTTGTGATGTCATATGTCGCATTATAGATTCAACATAGTGGATGCAATATGTCCGACTTCCATTCATACTACCAGTAACCATACTATACTTTTTAAATTTAATTGAATTTTAACAATAAACATCATCTCAAAGCAGCTTTACACAGAATGCAGTAGCAGTGAAAAGTGTAAGTTAGTCCCTAAGGAGCAAGCCGGTGGCAAGTGGGGCAAACAAAACCTCCCTGAGATGAAGTAGGAAGAAACCTTAAAAGGAACCAGACTCAATAGGGAACCCATCCTCATCTGGGTGACACCACATGTTATTGTTTATTACAATATATTGTAATGATCAAATTTAATGTAAATTGTAGGGTTAGTGGAGCAGAGTGAGTCCCAGTCCATCCTCAAACCTCCTCAAAATCGAGCTAATGGGCAGGAACCTGGTCGCTAGTGCCTCAGGATCCTTGCAGGGTTGGCGTTTTCTCTCTGAAGGTCTACCAGTGCTGGCACAATTAATTAGCAGGAAGTGTGTAACCAACTGCTCTATATGTTTTTTTGTTTAGTTAATTAAAGCTACTTATAGTACTTGAAAAGTGCCACATTGTTGCTTTCCGCCATTTTTTGAATATGAAGAGTCGTCTCTCTCACGGACATATAGTATAGTAAAGAGTCCGCCATATACACACTTTGGGTACTCCGGTTTCCTCCCACAGTCCAAAAACATGTATGTGAGGTTGATTGGTGATTCAAAATTGTCCATAAGAGTAAGTGTGAGTGTGTGTGTGGCTTTGTGATGGACTGGTGAACTTTCGCCATTTCAGAGACGACTAGGATAGGCTCCAGTGGATCCCTGTGACCCCGAATTGGGGAATAAGTGGGTATTAAAAAATGACTGAATGAACACACTTCAGAATCCTGAATAAAAGTAGTAGATCATCCAGGATAAAATCATCTACTGTTTTTCGAATACCATAAATGAGGACATACTGTTCGCCTCGCACACTCAGTGTTGCGCACTCTATTTTAGGTAAGTATGCAAATTCAGAAACGGTGTAAGTGAATCGGTGTCCTCAGCTTCTGATTGACTGATGCAGGTCATCAGCAGATGGGATAGCTGGAAAACAAGCAGGACAAAGAAAACCCAAGGAACCTAGGTTGCCAAATCCTGCCAAAAACTCCATCCATGATGTTTCTGTTGTCCTGATTCCAGAATGTGATAATATTTCCCCCAAACCACAAAACCAATAAATGAAATCGAATCAGAATGTAATAACAAACATCATTTAGTAATTAGCTTTACATTGAACATCTCCTATACATCCATATTCTTTAAACCCAAATTAAAAATAAATAAAGTTGTAAGTTCCGAATTAACTTTATTGCTCGACAAACACACAATCACACATACACACATTAATAAAGCAGCAGAAGATTCAAATTTACCTCCACTCATAAGGGCCGCTGTTCATCTCTCCTGATTAATTTGGCTCTGGAGAAGCGTTAGAGGTTCAGGGGAAACGGAAGTTTAACTACACACACACACACACACACACACATATATATATATATATATATATATATATATATATATATATATATATATATATATATATATATATACACACAAGCCAAAGTGTCATTATCTACTTCTTTCATTTGTCTGTAAAGCTACAGTGTCTGTGAAGCCTGACTAAACACACACACACACACACACACACACACACACTGCTACTTTCTACCTCCACATGCCTTGTTTTCTTTTCATGTAACTACACACTAATGATATTAGTCCCACAAAATGATCAACGTTATTCAGAACTTTGTGACCTCCTTACAGCTTTGACCTTTCGTTAATTGGATCGATATAAATAGCGCCCAGCGGTATAGAGTTAGCAGAGAGAAAACATACACCGAAAACACTGTTTACCCCGACTCACTGCACTGTAATCACTCCTCCACGCTCCACGTTGGTTAAATTACCGTTAGTAGGCGTTTTCAGTTCTACTTCTGGCTGCTCTGATGTTCATCTGTGTGTTGTGTTGATACATTATACAGTGTGTGTGATTTATTTAACGACATCAGATGAACCTGGTTGGATTGCTGAAGTGTTTTATGTGAGCTCTACATTTGAGTTCTGCCTCAGACTGTCTTAAATATTTATTGTGGGGTTTAGATAAAAAGAACTAAAGAAAGCTTAAAGTCATTTCTAAATAATGTAATAAGTTTTTTTTTTTGTTTTTGTGGAGTTTGCATGTTCTCCCCGTGCTTGTGTGGGTTTACTCCGGGTACTCCGGTTTCCTCCCACAGTCCAAAAACATGAATGTTAGGTTGATTGGTGATTCTAAATTGCCCATAGGAGTGTATGAGGGTGCGTGGTGGCCCTGTGATGGACTGGCGACCTTTTGCCCTTTCAAAGACGACTGGGATGGGCTCCAGCAGATCCCTGTGACCCCGAATTAGGAAATAAGCGGGTGTAGAAGATGACTGAATATTGAATGAATATTTTTGGGAATATATAAAGCTTAGATTATACAAAGAACGCCCGAATAAGTTTAAAAGAAGTCACTGGCTTTTTCAGGTGACCACCAATTAACGGTTTTTAAACATAGAATTAATGTTGCATAGACTTACATATATAATTTATTCTTTGGTTCTACTAAAAAAACAACACTTGGGCAATAACAAATCACCCAATTAATGGTTTCTACAGAAAAAAAAATATGTTTTTTTGACATTTTGGAGGAACTTTTAAAGGTTCTATAGAAATTCGAAGTAATTATAATTTTAATAAATATCGACAAAGAACCATTAAATGTTCCACCGATATAAACCACCGATTATCTGAATTGTTATCGCCAACAGGTTATTTTTAGTACAACACATTTGTAAAACTAATCTATATCCTATCTTATATGAAACAATACTATAGTATTATAAAGTACTGTAGAACATGTAGGCAAATTTCCTGTGGTAAATAATGGAGAGTTGTATACCTTAACTGCAGTAAATATTCCATGGTGAATGGCAATGATAGGATAATTTGTTGTGTTAATACTTCTACACTTGTTAGAGTAACTCTACTAAAGTCAAATAATTAAATTACTACATTAATGCCTAGAGTAAATTTTCTACAACTATATTATACTGTAGTTTATGTGTAAGAAACTTCACAGTGCAAATCAGGGCAAATAGAGGATCCATGCAACAAACACAAAATTCCTATACAAATAAAACCAAACCGTTTATTTTCTATTGCTAATTTTTGTTACAATCTTTGTTGCATTGTTTAACGTTTGCCAAATCGATGATCCGACCTTGATGTTCATTAGAAATGAGAATCTAATGCTAAATAAACACGTCATACCACACCATGATAAGCTATTTTTCTTCAGTCCACGTGTGTGTGTGCGTGTGCGTGTGTATGACCGACATAAAATAGGAACATTTGTCTAAAAGAAAAGCTAAAGTCGCAATCAAGAGGTTATACCAACAGTGGGCCATTTCTATGTCTGCGATTATAAAGTGCTAACGGATACACACTTGTGATGTGCTGTATGTTTGAGAGGAGAACATTGTGAGCAGTTAATTCTGTTACATTTTCTCTGTCCTTACCTGGCTATGTTTGATAACAACGGCCGGTTACTGAGTCCAGGAAACCGCCAGGAACTTTAAGGTACTTTACCTGTAATCTCTGTTGTTTAATACAAACACCAAATATCGGTGCATCCTATAGTATCAAACCGATATCCGATAACAAATATTGTTACATAACAATTATCGGTCAATCTCTAATGTAAAATACTGCAACATTCTGTTCTGAGTGTTTCTCTATCCAAGGGGCCAGCCAGGTATTTTAATACATAGTGTTTTTTTAATGTCACAGCCTATAAATTAAATAGACATACAGAAAAACTCATCCTGGCAAAGTAACCCATGTAAATCCGATCACACATTCAGGATGTGTATTTAGATAAACAAATGCCGGTTTTGCATCTCATTTTTCTTTGGCAGTAATAAACTCGTTGGAAGCATTTATACAGCGAGCTTGACAGCAAACGGTGTTACATTCTCACTCTGTCTGAAATGAATCAATCGACAGAATCCATAGAAGGCTGTTATCTGACTCGGCTAAGGAGAATACGCATCAGTCCAATTATTCAGCACAAGCACGAACTCGAACAAACAAATAAACATGTCCGTAAATAACGGCTTGTCAGGCTGATGTTGGAATCTGAGGACATTAGAAACACTGACAGCGTGGTTTTTTTTATCATTAATCATAAATATACTTGAGAGGATGTCCAGTTAGAGATTATTTAAATCTGAAGCATTTCAGCACTCGTTTCTCTGGTTAGGACGTTCCAGTCATTTGCTTCTTCTTGTCAGTGTTCTCGTGCCAGATGGATTCAGCCATTTTCTCACTTACTGCACTACAAAGTGATTGATTGGAATGTGATTTGTTTTACTATAACACAAGCTTTCAGTTCCTATTAGCAATCTTAGCATGCTCAGTTGCCTTGTTTGCTGTGTGGGAGTCTGTGGCGGCGGTATGTTCCGATTAGTGAACCCAATCAGGCCACCAGGGGGCAACCATTGCTGTTTAAGTTCCTTTGTTATTTTTTTGCATTTGATTATTTGAGGTAAGTTAAATCTTTCCAGATGAACTGCTACTTCGGCCCAGGTTACAATAGACGCTTTAATATTACAAAATGGCCGAAAGTGGCGAGGCAGCATTTTACAAGAGCTTAAAGTAGCTTTAAATAATCGAACCCAGATCTTCCGATTAGTGGTGCAACACCTTATCCACTGCGCTACTAATTTCCCTTTCCCCATTTATACCACCTGTAACTATACTATATAGAGCATCCTTTTTTTAAAAAAAAGTAGTAAGTACACACTAACTGCTCTATATTCATCTTAAATATTTTTTTAATATTATCACTACAGTCCCAGTGGTAGAAATTAGAACGTAACACTTAAGGACATACAAAGTTGCCAATTTATTTGTTGGGCTGAAAAATAATTGATCTGCACATCATCTCAACCCTTATTCAGAAAAATATTTTTATATTTGTCTGGCTCTCATTGACCCTCATGTGGATGATAACAGGACTCATGAAAGGATTTGGTCATGATGGTCTTTTTAGTTGAGATATTTGTTTGTGTTCTGCTACAGACAAAAAACATTTAATTATACCTTCCTACATGAGCTTCAGCAAAAAAACCGAGGAAAACCTTAAAGTAGTTTTTCAAACATTTTAAGATCTAAATGGTTTTCTAAATAAACTAATATTTTCTAAACCCTAAGAAGCTTTGATCATTCTTAGAACTTTAAAATAACCCTTAGAAGAAGTCTTTTAATTCCATGTTTCCTAGAATTTCATGGAATTTATTCTTTGACATAGTAAATAAAAATGGGCCCCTGAGCAAGACCCCTAATTCCTAATTGCGTCTTGTATATATTAAATAATGTCTGGATAAAGGCATCTGCCAAATTCAATAATTGTAAAGTTCCTCCAAGTTCTCCGTAGAAGCCTTGAAAGTGAGTGTTATCAGTTAGATCAGGGGTTGTAAAACTTTTAGAATGTGTGTGACCCCCCCCAGGTTTGTCTACTTTTACTTGCACCCCCCTTTCCCCTGCCTCCAGCACAAAGTAATGCATACGGACATATTATTTGCTGAGTATAGTGTGTGTAACGTTAATTAAATTAGAACAAAAACCTACACCCACTATGCTTTAACGGCTGACTGATGCTTAGTCGCGGGACTAATTACATTGCCCCTAGAGGTTGCCTAAAAATTGGTAGCCCGTATTTATATTTCGATTGTACCTCCTAACAGGTGGGGGCGTGCCACACAGGTTCAAAACCTTTGAGTTCGAACTGCAGAAAGATGCAAAGAATGTATGTAGCTAAAGAGGAATATTTATACTGTATATTTATCTGGGCCTCATTTCTGTTATTACAGATGATAACAGGACGTTTTTATTTAAGGTTTTGGTCATGCTGCTTTTTTTTTTCCGCAGTTATAGATGGAGTTGAGGGGGAGTTGAGGGGGGTTTTAAGCACCCAGAACTGGAAGACATTTTAAAAATTTAATGAAGAAGCTTTTTTCTTTTAGAAACGGTTTGAACTAACGGTTTAAAGAACCCTCGAGGGGTTTTCCATATGATATATGGATGTTGTGTGGGTCTGTGTGCGATATTCATCTTGTTAAAGAAGATAAATAGACAGATATTTTTTTCCAAGACACAGAAAAAAAAATTCAGACAAGGATGCAAAAGTGCTGAGGAGAATAAAGGTGGTGGAATAAAATAATTACCAGAATATTCACCAGGAAGTGTGCATAATTTACCTTTATCTAGAACCACTTACATTTATCTCATTTTTATCCATCAGAGGGTTGAGGGACTTTTTAAGAGACCTATCAGTGGCAGCTTGATAGTTCTGGGATTTGAACCCACGGTTTTCCATTCAGACCAACTGAGCTACCATGTGTACAAATACACAGGTTTTTAAGGCTCCACCCACTTGACTTTTTAGATAATCATATTTGCTCACCGATTCAAATCAAAGTTTTCAAATTAAAAAACACATTTTAGGTCACTGATTTATAGACCTGAAGACAGAGACAGAGAGACAGACAGGCAAGGAGGCAGATAGATTTCTGTGGTTTTATTGAGTCTTATTGACTTTTTACAGGCTTTAATTTAAAACTGTTAATATAAAGTGTATCATTAAAGCTCCAGACTAAGAATCAAGAAGACACTTAAATGAAACAGTCTGGAAAACAGAAGAACGGAGACGAGAGGGAATGTACGATACACACTCTGACTTCTACCTGATGAGAAGTGTGTGTATAGCCTCAGGTGAGTTTCATGTTCTTCAGTGCCACGGAATGTTCTGGATGATCCTTAAGACAAGACTGCCGAGACAGAAGCTCTGTCAAAGGCTTTTACGGAGAACGCCCTGCAGTGGAGAAGACAGCTGGGCAGTTTTAGCGAGACGTCTCGCTAACCTCAGGGAAAAAAGAAAGTTTGAGCGAAAGAGTAAGAGAAAAGAATGTCGGTCTGCATGATACGTCTTCAGGCTGCTTCAAATCTCACAAGCAAACAGCTGCTTTTAAGAACAAGATGGCAAAGACATGTCTATTTTTTTCCACAAACACTCGCTCTGTTTATATTCACCTGAAACTTGGCAGGCGAGTGTGTGACTTAAGCCCAGATAGATAGACAGACAGACAGACAGACAGACAGATAGATAGATAGATAGATAGATAGATAGATAGATAGATAGATAGATAGATAGATAGACAAATATACAGACAAGTATACAGATGGATAGATAGACAGACAGACAGGTAGATATATAGACATATAGACAGATAGATAGATAGATAGATAGATAGATAGATAGATAGATAGATAGATTGATAAACAGACACATTGTTGTTTAGACTTATAGACGGACAGACAATGGCACTTTAGTTTTTACTTTGTCCAGATGTCTCACCTCCTTGTGTCTACACTCGCTCAACTCAAGACTCAGATTAACATCCAAAATTAAAACTTCCCCTTTAAACCCCCTAAAAACGTTTTTTTTTTTTAAATGTGAAATTTAGGAGTTAAGGGCCTTACTTAGGGGCCCAACTGTAGCAACTTGGTGTTGCTGGAAATAAAAACCATGCTCTTCTGTTCAGCAATCACTTTAACGACTGACCTCCCACTTTCACAACGTCTCCGCTTCTGTGCTGGATTTCTCATTAATAGCATGTTAAAGCAACACCGGAATAAAGACGAGTGAAGAGAGAAAAGCTCTTTTTGTTCCTTTTTCTTTCTTTGTTATCACTTATGTTTGAGATTTTCTTCCCCTTCCATTAAACTCCACTTTCACTGGGGAAGCGAGCGATAACAATGTCCTGCTGTGACAACAGTGTGTCAGATGAGTGCTAATTTCTCACAAAAGTCACAAAAATACAGCAGAATCCAATTTATTCCTGCCAGCATGACTGAAAACAGGAGTTAAATAGTCAACTGATTACATGTAAAGTATATAAATACATCAAAGACTTTGTTTCAAAGACATCTGTGTTTCCAGATGTTAGTCTCACTCTTTCTCCTATAATCACCTCTGGAATTCTGTAGGTTTTTTTATTAGATTGTGTCATGTGACTGTGTGGTTTTGATCATTTAGTTACAATAGTATTAGTGAGATCAGACACCGATGTTGATGGTGAGGAGGTTTGGGGTTCAGTCGGGGTTCCAGTTCATCCCAAAGGTGTTTAGTTTAAAGGGGTTGAGTCAGAATCAGGACATGAGATCACAGCATGTCTTTATGGAGATCAGATACGACAACAAAAGAAATATTACTTTAATTTCAGCCCTTATATTACTTTATATTTATAAACTGTGTGTGTGTGTGTGTGTGTGGGGGGGGGTTATACAAACTTTTGCACACAGCATCTTTGGGTGGAAATGAATACACAAATGGACGCATAGTGACTAGCATTATGTTTGGACTGATATAATGTAGTAACATATCAAGTGTATGTGTGTGTGTGTGTGTGAGAGAGAGAGAGAGGGGGGGGGGGCTGGGAAAGGATTAAGAATGCATGATTAAAGATCTGTTCCAAGACTTGGGTCATTTCTGTTTTATCCTGAGTCAGCAGACCGGTGTGAATGTGTGTGTGTGTGTGTGTGTGTGTGTTTACATTATTATTCCACACACTCCAAAATTACATATCGGGGAAATATCAGCTGTAGGATGTGATATAATATTATTCTGCATATCAGCAATATTACCATGTCAAACAGCAGCAAGGACAAAAACAGACTTTAGTGTGTGTGTGTGCGTGTGTGTGTTTGTGTGTCGATTTCCACTCCACTCGTATACACACACATTCTGAATTCTGTTCTCCCGCTCGTCTGCTTGATCAAAGCCTCGACACTCCCTGTGGCTGAAGTAAAGAGGTTTAAGAACGACTCATGCGTATTACATCCACGGATTTGCACATGTATGACAAACTCTGGAGGAAAATCAGATCTTCCAATGTGAAACGGCAGGAAAAACTAATGCTATTACGGCTACATTCTATGTTAAGCCTCTTAGGGTGTTAAGACACACCTCACATATGAGGCTCCTCGCCAGAAAACCCCAAAAAACGAATCCACATACGGAAGAACGCAATGATCAAACGCAATACAAACCTTCACCGATATGAAGCCACAGGAACTAATCTTGTTACATTACTTCTATATTTTTAGGCGGCAGTCGGCGGTTTTAAGGAACACGCTCGTTTCTGGATGGAGCTTGTTTGAGTAGATGCTAGATGTAAATGAAGGACTTGTCAAATCGAATCTATATATATATATATATATATATCAGTGGTGTGCAGTCAGGGCCAGCAAGTCCTTCTCTACTTTCCTAAACACTATCAGAATCTGACCTACATTTACAACCTAAATTCTAATATTTGTTCCACAAAATTGTATTAATTTATTCCAACAGTTTATTCATTTTATTTCGTAGTGTTTTCTTGCTGCACTGCTTCCAGTACCTAAATGTCAATGATAGATTTTTTTTGTCCAATCAGATTTCAGTTTCTATGTGCTGCCATGTTAATCTAATCTGCCAAGGCCTTCAGAATCAGTAGTGCTGCCCATATAATTTAAACTATATTAGCAGTGGCAGATTGCTAATTTGTTAGCAATATTAAAGACTGTACCTTTAACCAATCAGATTTTTAAACCTCCACTCCCAAGGCTCGCTAGCTGGTGCACGATGACATCAGCATTTTTTTGCGATTCTGTTTCTGGTCAGACTGTACAAACTTGATCTCCATGTCACATTGTAGGATCTTAGTTGTCATAATGTCACGACATCTAAAACCGCACACAAGAAGGCTCGCACAGAGACTTACATCATCGATCTGTGACGCATTCAGTAACCCACGTTCTCTGGCTAATCGGTTGCTAGCCAAAAACAAACGACAACAACAACAGGTCATACAATCACATTTACCTTTATTATATTTGGCAGTCAGTTTATACCGTGTAATTTGCATTTATTTTATTTACACAACTGAGCAATAAGGGGGTTGAGGGCCTTGCTGAAAGACCCAACAGTGGTAGCTTGTTGGTGCTGAGAATTTGAACCCATACAATCTTCGGTTTAGAAATACAACACTTTAACCACTAAGCTACAACTTCCTTATAAACACTCCTTTTCCCCTTTATAAATCATTAACTTGCTCTTGCTGTTCTGTCCACCCGACTCGTTTTTACCTTTTCCAGAGGCGGTTTATAATTGCTGCACTAATTGCGTCATCAGGTTCGGCGTTCTTATCGGTTCACAGGTTGACGGTCGTCGTAGGAGAAGTCACGCTGCAGGAAAGTGCAGAAATCTTCTCACACTGGCAAAATTTAACCGGTGGAAAAAACCAATTAAAACTGCCATTAATCGCCTGACGGTGAACAAGTCAAACTAGCGATCAAAGACGACAGATGTTAGTGTAGGTTTCTTGGAATCAGTGTGAGAATAAAGGATTTTTAAATTTGGCTCAGACGACCCTATCAAGTTTGAATCTGTCTTTATCCAGAATCCTCCTCAAGACTCGATTTTGGTTATTTGTGAATTCTGGGATGCTTTTCAACTGAACACGATTGTAAAGAGTGGTTATATGAGTTATTTGATCTTCCCTGAGCTTGCTCATTAACAAGCTAAGATCATTTGGAGTTTATCTCTAAATAGCAAGCCAAAAGTAAAATAGGGGGCAGTGGTGGCTCAAATGGTTAAGACGATAAAGATGTTTCTTGGACATCCAGAAAGACTAGGGTTTGAGCCCCATTTGCTGCCAGTCTAACACTGTTGGGTTCTTGAGCAAGACCCTCAATCCTTTTTTCTCCAGGGGTGCTGTATCGTAGCTGACCCTGCGTTCTGACCCTAGCTAGCTTTCTAAGATATGCAAAGAAAATAATTTCCCTGTGCTGTAGAGTTAATGTGACAAATAGAATAGTCGAGGGGTTTTTTATATAATAGTTGGGCCCTTATGCAAGACCCTTAACCATCAACTGCTCAGTTGTGTGAATGAAATAAATGTAAGTCGCTCAGGATAAGGGTGTCTACCAATTTACAGTAGTAGTCCGAAGTCATCTTTATGGTCATTACATGGTAAAATCTGTAGCATTCCCTATGTATCTCTAGGATGTTCATGTGGTCTATCAACAGCAGCAATAAGATGCCTCTAACTGATGAAACTCCAACCAGAACTAAGGAATCAGGATGGATCAACAGATTCTACAAGAAGAATTCTGGTTGATCTTGATCATGCTGTTTAACATCCAGTACAGGAAAGTACTAATTTAATTTTACAGCATATGGTGTCCTTGTCCAAAGCCAGTTACATTTATCTTTTTTATACACCTAAGCAATAGGGGCCCAACAGTGGCAACTTGGGGGGTACTGGAAATTGAACCCCGAACTTCCTGTTAGCAGTTCAACACCTTAACCACTAAGCTACTACTTCTATTCAGCTTCACCTTGTCAGATCAACTTATTTGTCGGATCAATCGACTGTATTTCACTCTGTACATATACCTTTCACAATGGCAATAATATCCAATCTAATCTAATCTAATCTAAATTTTTTTGCCCACAACACGAACATTCGTCTTATAGAGTCCATCAGCGAACGTTAGCTATTATCCTCGCTTATAACTGTTAATTTATTTTGCGATATTTAAAAGCAATTATTTTTGTCCACACAGGTGATGTTTTTTTTCCTCAAACCAATTTTTTCCAGAGGATGCGAGTCTCAAACAAAGCGAATGCTAACGCAAGTCTTTAGCTAAAGAGCAGAAAAAACGGCCACCCGGAGTGGCGGCAGGTTGCCAGGATAAAAAAATTAAAACAAGGCTTTGATGCTGAATAAAGATAATAGAAAATGTTCCACATCTGCACTCACACACACACACTCTCTGCCTCTCTCACACACTTGGCTGATTAATTCCAGTCTGAATAGCGATGTTAAAAAGCACAAGGTGACAAGGTGGCTGCCGAATTCAGCTCTTGACATAATGTAAATGTGTGGGTTTTTTTAGACTACTTTAGGCTTGTTAAGTCACACAGAAAGGCCTGAGCTCATTTCTAGAACAAGAAAATAATCAGTACAGAAATACGAGATGAAAGGGGGCGGGGCTTAGTAACATACGATTAAAAACTTTTTAGATCAAATAAATGCTGAATTCATGACTCTATTTGGTCGCAGGTTAATGTTTCTATAGCAACCGTTTACCCAATAGTAAGAAATTTGAAAACTTTATTATAAAAAATACATTATAATTGATGACATAGTTAGATGTTTATTTAACATTTACAACAAAGTCTTTAATAGGACAAGTCTTTTTTACTTCCTTTTTTAGTAGCTTCACTAAAATTAGCGTATGTTTTTTTGTAACTATAAATGGAAATAAAGCATGATTGATTATCATCTCAGCACTACCTTATTTATATATTTTTATTCATCATAAAGGCATGGTGGCTTGGTGGTTAGCATGGTTGCCTCACAGCAAGAACCCTCCGGGTTCGATTCCCAGGCAGGCATCTTTCTGTGTGGAGTTTGCATGTTCTCCCTGTGTTTGCGTAGGTTTACTCCGGTTTCCTCCTACAGTCCAAAAACATGTATGTTAGATTGATTTGTGATTCTTAATTGCTCATAGGAGTGAGTGTGAGCATATGTGTGGCCCTGTGATGGACTGGAGATCTGTCCAGGGTGTAACTCTTCTGCATTTCACCCTTTCAGAGACGGCTGGGATCGACTCCAGGTTTAATGTTATACACAGCTAATTTTTTTTTTTAATTATTATTTCCATGTTCAGTTAATTTCAATGTATTATTTTTTATGTTCAGTTAATTTCATTTAATTCAATTTCATTTTAAACTGTATGCCACAAATTTGATTTAATTTGATGAATTTTTTGCCAAATTTCTCTATATACACAGCTAATTTTATCTTATACATTTTATCTTATCTTATCTTATCTTATCTTATCTTGTCATAACTTACGTTATGTTATCTAATGTTATGTTATATGTTATGTTGTCTTGTCTTACTTTCTTCTGTTTCTTTTCTCTTTTCTTCTATTCGTGTATCTTATCTTCTCTTACTTTATCTTATCTTCTTTTATCCTTTATTTTTTATTATTTTAACACTATTCTTATACCCTGAATAAATGTAAAAGCATTTCACTGCTTATTGTACAGTCTATGATTGTGTGACCATTTTATGTCCAATAAAACCTGAATCATTACATTTACAGCATGACGCCCGTATCCAGAGCGACTTACATTAATCATATTTATACAACTAAGCAATTGGGGGTTAAGGGCCTTGCTCAGGGGCCCAGTGATGGCTTGGTGGAGCTAGGAATCGAACCCGCACTTCCCTTGAATCTAATTTTAAATATTATCCTACAGCCATAGGGCACAATGGTTTATTGCTTATATAATTTGTAACTCATCATAAACATGTACCAACTGCTTTTCTACACTTCGTAGCTATGTTTATTACCTGTTTATGAGTTCAGTACTATAACTGCTGAGTAAAAACAATGATTATCTATACTTACTATGGACTTGGATATTTATTAGTTTTTTACAGATTAAGTATAGTTTTTAATGTCACAAACATGTGTAGTTATGATACTATGTATTATTTTATCTCCTTGACATATTTACAGTTATTTATAGCTCTATGTAGTTAATACTTTATAAATGCATTACTTATTTTCCTGTTCCCATGGGAAATACTATAAAAACAGAACTTATTTAAGTGCTATAATGGATCGGGTGTTTGCTATCTGGGCCCCTGAGAAAGTTTGATATTTTTTTAATGTGTCACAATTAAACTCTGATGGAATAAACATTCTACATCTTTTTTATACATTGTTTGTAAATACCCAGAGGAACACATTGTTATGTAATTTTTTAGCCCGAACAAAGCAACATACACTAATCTCGGTCTCCAGAGAGACTCTTGTTCATATCGTGGATGAGATGATTCCTGATCAAACTGTCACCAATCTGAACAAACTCGGGAATCGATCTTAATCTCATGGCACGCCGTCACTCCCCCTTTTTTTTGGTGGAACGAATACAGCAAACATGGCGTCACAGATGCAAACACAATGCTAATCCAGACTTGCTGGAATAATGAGATTTGGGATGGATTATGATGGGCAACCTAGCAAGCTTTACCAACACAGTTTTGATCCAGACGTGGTCAGTGCCAAAAATCTGCTCTGGGAACAGAAAAAAATATCCCAGTTACTTTAAAAAAAGGAGCACAGCTAATCCAATTTGAGACACTCGACTGGCAGAGCTAATTACGGCGTAGGGGGCATCAACCGACATACAGGGAGCACTGAGGCAGACCGAAATGCAGAGACAGCTGGAGAAAGAGGATCTGAGGCGGCTGTGTGTTTTAATAGAGGACCATGGGAATGCTAATTTGGCTAATACACACTAACTCTTAAGATAAGAGGTTTCTCACTGTGAGATTTTTTCGTGTGTCCGTGTGAGACGTCACATAGCCATATCGTTAGCCGGGTGGTCGGGGGGCCTAGCGTGATTGTTCAGCAAACGCAGTGGCGGTTAATTGTCTCGTCTGGTCGCTGTTAAAAATGCAGAAGGGTCTCGTGCTGCGTCTGCTTTGTTTTTCGATAGATTGATTAGTGTCTTTTGTGGCTCCACACACACAGGCACACTCACACACACTGAACCTTGGAGTGTTCTTCCACTGAAGTGGAATAACTGGATGGAGAACATAATGCAGTCTTTACACACACCGATGCGATTAGCTTGTTTGTGCTAGTCAAAGCAAGCCTTCACACTCGTCTGCACAAGAACACGTCTCAACCTTTCCATTATGCCTCTTTGAGAGAGGAATCTGTGTGTGTGTGCGCGTGTGGTTTTCAACGCGTCTCTTTGCATCTTTCTTTCATAGCATTTTTGTTAAATGAATTTTCATGTTCATTGCACAGCGCTCACAAAAATAACAACCGTTCGCAGCATCTGTTACTAGAACAAGGGGACACACGCACACACACACACACACACACACACTTCAACCTTTTACTGTAGGAGAATAAATTACCAAGCTTAACGTTAGCTCGGAGCGGTATTCAGGATGAAATCGATGGATATATTTTTCACTTTCTGACAGAAGAAGTGGATTTATTTAACTGTAGCCTCCAGACAAAAAGTGTTCAGAATCTTTTTTAAATAAAGTTTTTGTCTGTTAGCAGAAGGTAGAACACGTATTATTAGAGAGGCAGCGATGGGAAGCGTTTATTACTTTTACAGATCTGTATGTAAATTAAAGGGAAAACTCGGTTAATGTGAGCTTTAATAACAGCACCGGTGCATATTTAAAAAAAAAATAACCGCATAAAGTTTTTTTTTTTTTTTATTAAGACTTCTTAAAATGTTGCTTTAATTTATGAATGTACTACATCATAAAAAAAAAACTATATTCTCATTTATTTATTTAATTTCATTTATTAAATTTTATTTAACAATACGGTTATAATAAACAATATACCAACAAACTATATTATAGATTGATCTATTTCTTTCTTTATTTAATTCATCTTTTTATTTCATTCCTCTATTTCAAATTATTTCATTTATTTAGTATTATTTATTTATTTGCTAAAAAGATGTTTTTTTTTTTGGAAGTTTTAAAAGAATTATTACACCAAGAAACTACTATATTATTTATTTATCTAATTATTCGTTTTTTTATTTTTAACAACTTATTAATTTATTTATCAATAACATGTATGGTTATGGGAACTAATAAAAGAGCAAACTATATTATTTATTTATTTATTTATTCATTTATTTATTTATTTATTTATATATACAAGTGCCCTCCACAATTATTGGCACCCTAGGTTTAGAGTATTAAACAAAGGTGTTATACTGTTAGCAGGGTTGCTAAGTAACCAGATTTAAAGATATTTGCTAATCATTTTCTAAAAATAAATGAAATAAGCATTTATAAAAATGTAATAAATTCATTTTTTTATTGCAAAAGCATTATTTTATACAGAAAAGTTTAGAGAAAAAAAAAACTTGTACTATAAATTAAATGTAATTGAAGCATCTTTGTAATATTTATTGTAGTTTTTAAAGTTGATCTAGGAACGGGATCTAAGTGTCTAGGAACCTTTAATTAGTATTTCATGACTTACTGATTTCTTGTGGTATAAATATGATGTGACACAGAGGCCTGTTTTTCTTATCCACTCTTCAACATGGGAGACAAAAAGGACACCCCATTCAAGTAAGGCAGATGTGTGTTGACCTTAAAAAAGAAGGCAAAAAAATATATATATCAGAACACATTTTAACGAGGGGTGCCAATAATTGTGGAGGGCACTGTATTGTATATTAGATTATTACACAAACACGTTATACCGTTAACAGGGTTGCTCTATAACCAGATTTTAGGATATTTGCTAATTTTATGCTAAAAAGAGATAAAGTAAGCATTTGAAACTGTTTTAAGAGGCTAAATAGTAGCGTCATGTGCCTCACTCCTCGGTCAACTCCAACCGAGCTCCTCGAACGAGGAACAATTTTTGTACATTCCTTTTAAATCTACCAGTTTTGTTTCACCAGCATGACGCACCGCTCTCTCTCTCTCTCTTCTTTTCGCTCACTCTCTTTTACTCGAGCTCCACATCTTTTTCTATCTCCCTCTGTCTTTTTTTTTCTCCCTCGAATGCCTCAGTCTCTGTCTCTGCACATTTGTCACATCCGTCATGCAGAAACACATCAACGCGATTGTACACACTTCTCAGCCGTTTTTACGGCAGCGAATTCATCTTCCTGCCTTCCATCCTGTCAGACAGACAGACAGACAGACCACAGACACATGTCTCGTGTCATGTACCAGCATTCGCTTTGATACAAATTTTATTGCATGTCAGGCAACTTACGGTGTGAAAGAAGCTGAAAGAATTACCCAGATACCTCTCTCTCACTTTCTGTTTCCCTCTCACTCTTTCCTCACTTTCTGTTTCCCTCTCACTCTTTCCCCACTTTCTCACTTTCTGTTTCCCTCTCACTCTTTCCTCACTTTCTGTTTCCCTCTCACTCTTTCCCCACTTTCTCACTCTTTTCTCTTTTTTTCAATTTTTTTCTTCCTCTCACTCTTACCTAACTTTCATTTCTCTTTCCCTCTCACTCTTCCCTCGCTTTCTTTTATTTTTCTCTTCCTCTCACTCTTACCTAACTTTCATTTCTCTTTCCCTCTCACTCTTCCCTCGCTTTCTCTTTTTCTCTCCCCCTTTAACTTTTTCCTCACTTTCTCCATTTATTTCTCTCACCCTTTCCTCACTCTCTTACTTTCTCTCTCCCGCTTACTCTTTCCTCACTTTTTTCTGCTCTCCCCCTCTCACTCACTTTCATGCTTTTCTAACTTTCTCTCTCCCTCTTTTCTTACTTTATTTCTCTCTCTCTCTCTCTCTCTTTTCTCACTTTCTCTATTTATCTCTCCCTCTCACTCTTCCCTCAATTTCTCTCTCTCTCTCTCTCTCTTTTCTCACTTTCTCTCCCTTTCTCTCTTTCTTTTTCCTGATCTCCAAATCCTGCAGAGGGGTTGAATCTATAAATAACAAATGGAAAAGGTCAAGTCAGCGTCGCCTTTATGGCTAATGGGGCTGTCTGGTATGTGTGCTGTTGTAACGTCTTTGTGATTCTTTAGACTTTGTTGTTGTTATGCGTTTTTTGACCGTAGGCTTTAACAGCATAAGTGGGAGATTTTAGAGCAATTTTCACGTTCTTGACGTAAATACGTAGCTGCTAAATGTGGTTCAAATAACAATAGAAGCTTTTTGGTACTTGATGCCGAAAAAAAACAAATAAATCTAACTAAGTAACTAAAAAACACACATTACTATTTTTTTAAACAAATACTAACTAAAGAACACACTAAGATACTAACTAACAGCTAATTTCCTTAACCAAACACTAGATAACAAAACAACCAACTATCCAACTTACTATCCATCTGACTAACTAACAAAATAACTAATTTAACTGACTAACTAACTAACAGCTTTATATATATTTACAAATTAAACACTAACAAGCATAATGCACATCTCAGGCTCCAAACTAGTTGAATGCTAATAGCTAGAAGCTTCTTGAACTCCCAACCCAGAACCTAATTAATGAGGATAAAATGTATCAGCATTTGCATTGCAGGCGAAAGTTTAGCTGTTTTCTTAATATTTAATACCGTAGGGTTAATTGTGAGGTGAATGCATCACAGGCTGTTTATCGTATATCGTTTATCAAGTTAAAATTAAAATCACTCAGCTGAATTTGTGCAATCCTAATTTTAGACCTTGGGATACACCGTTTCCGGATATACTGAGCTTATGTACACGTCCTCATAACAACGCTCCGATACCGAAAACCGATACCTCTTGTGACGTCATCAACAGAACGACAAGAATAAGACGACAGAATATCAGCGGGGTGAAAATATTTTAGAATGAATAATGACAACCCATATGTGACGCACACTTAGAAACATTACAAGAAAGTTAAACAGGGTTGTAAACACTTTTAAACAAAGCCAAAACGCAAAACTAAAATAAGTAGTTAAATAAACAGTAAGTGAGGGTCATAATTAGAATTAAATCCAATAACAAAGAATAGCGGTTAGCATGCTGGAAGGCTGGCAATAGTTAGCAAAGTTATGCTATATCCGTTAGCTTAAAAAAAACCCAAAACGGATTGATGCGGAAGAGGGAACTCTGAACTCGGGCAAGGGTTCCATCTGGCAGTCAGACAGGTACAAAAACATAAACATAATCACAGAGAATTTGCTGCTAGCATTACCGTTAGCACTGCACCAAACCCTGCAGCAAATAGTGCAAGACGAAACAAAATGGCAAAAGAAAACTGAGAGCGAAATAAATAATTTCACATCTTTAAAAAGGTACAGATTTCGGTATGGACGAGTCCCAGGAAAAAGGAAATTTGCTTGTAATCTGTCTTTAAACAATGGAATCTGTGCATCTCTACTTCACATAAATAAACATTACAAATATAATAAAATGATACAGAAAGAAATGGATATGCTGCATTCCAAAAGACATACTGAACGATATGAACTATGAACTTTTTCGCTTAAAAAAAAATATAACATAAGTTGTGCTATTTTCCAGTGCCACAAGAGTGCAAGGTAGCCCTGCCCTTTTTATGCTACGTAAACAAGGCGCCCTGTATATCACATTTTTAGTTAAAGTGCATTATCCTGATACCCACAGTTTGCAGCTTCTGCTTCTTTTTCTCATTCTATGATTTTTTTGTTAAATTTGTAAACTAGATACTTTTAATTTCTGACTACTTACACTTGTATCATTATTTCTGACAAATATATTACTGCACAAAAAAATTTCTTTTTTTTCCAAATACCTGGACTGCTTGGAGGTTGGGGTCAGCCATAATATGGTGCCCCTAGAGCAGAGAGCATTAAAGGTCCTTGCTCAATGGCGCAATAGTGGCAGCTTGGCAGTGCAGGGGCTTGAACCCGATCCTCCAATCAACATCTTTAACTATTTGTGCTACAATTCCCAACTATATATTTATAAGTGCATAGGTATGCGATTTAATACACAAATGCCTAAACTAATAATTTAGACTTTACAAAATTGAACAAGTCATTTTTTCCACAATATGATTTCATATATTAAGCCCTAACCATCTATTGTCGAAAAGCTAAAAAATATCTGCTGCAGGAATAAAAAACCTCCCTGCCGAGACCCTAAGCATTTTCTCCATCCTGTACCATTTCTTATAAAACACAGTTACACTGTCCAAACATTTGTGCAGCATGACAAGAGAAATTACAGCTTACACTCCAGCTCGAAGCCCCGAATGACCTTTTAAACCGTATAGCGGTGCTGCAGAATTGCAGCTCGCAAAGTGATCGCTATCATCTGATGCACAGATTGTAGTGGTTGGTGGCTGATATGCACTTTATAGGATCTGGGTTAGGGGAAAAAATCAATTCCAATAAGAATTAAGTCAGAAAACAATAGTAGTAGTAAGATGCCATGTCTACAGGGTCAGGTTTAGGGGTTAGGGATTAGCAGGTTAGGTTTAGGATTTCGTATTTAGGTAGAGGGTTATGGTAGGATTATGTTTAGGATTAGATTAAGCGGTTACAAATGGTCTGGAGTTAGAGTTAGGGGATTGGGATTAGCAAATTTGTATACGATTAGGGTTAGGGTAGTTTTTAAGGTTAAAGTACAGGTTGAGGTATGGGCTAGGGTGTGGTAGGGTGTTTGTTGTAGTGTTAGGCTTGCGGTCAGGGTAGGGTTGGATTTGGGGGTTGGGTTTGGTGTTTGGTGTAAGGTCAGGTTTGGGTTCATGGTATGGTTAGATTTACAGGTTAGACTCTAGTCTAGAGTTAGGGTTTAGGTTAGGGTAGGGTTAGATTTAGGGATAAGGATGTGGTTAGATGTTTGGTGTAGGGTTAAGTTTGGGTTAGATTTAGATGTTATGGTGTGGTTAGATGTTTGTTGTAGTGTTAGGTTTGGGTTAGGGTAGCATTAGATTTAGAGGTTTAGGGTGTGGTTGGGTATAGAGTTAGGGTTGTGTTTAGGGTAGGATTAGATTTAGTTAGTCACACCCTAACCACACACTAACTCGTAAATTTAACCCAAACCCAAACCACCACTGTGGGGCCCTGAGCAAGGCTCTTAATTCCCAATTGCTCAGTTGTATAAAAGAGATAAATGTAAGTCGCTCTGAATCGAATGTGTGTGTATGTGTTTTGTGGCTCCCACCAGCATGTGGTGTGAATGTGTAGCAACAGCTGTACAGTTCAGGCTGCAGGCTGAAAAAGGTAGGAATGATATCTCAGTAATGAGGGTGAGAGCAAGGTGACTCGGTGTCTTGGCCAATTTCAAGACAAACACACACAAACACAAGGAAGGTTACAGCAACGCATTTCAGCATGTGAGGGCAACTCGGTACTGATAGCGTCTGGAGAAATTAATTCAATGCTTCCTAGGACGGAGATGGGGGAACACAATATAATAATAAAGTCAAAATAAAACACAGAATAAAACACAAAACACTGAGGGCCAGTGAGGGTTCAAACCTGTGGGTCTCAGAGGGGGAAGTTAAACGCTGCAAAAAGAGACGATGTAAACGTGTGAAATGGATTTATGTGGAAATGGTGTTTATAAAGCTACCAGTTGGTATGGATTACTTGCTGGTTTTTTTAATCATTAATCCAACACTTGTTATCATTAACAATCCAATGAAGACCTCGATTGGTTTGTTAAGAATATCTTAAAATATTCCAAGAAAGGTCACATGATCCATTTCCAACTTTTCATTGCCTGCCCACTGCTAAGTACCTGGATCAGGTGTGTTCAGACAGAAGCTGGAAGATACCACTTTCGATAAGGATACAGTGGGAAAGACCAAGTTAATTGTATTCTCCCAACATCTGGTAGACAACAATTGGTGAACAATAGTGGGTAAAGCAGGGATACATTGAAATAAAGCAGGACAAAGGAACTCTAGAAACGGGTTGCCCAATCCTGCATCTCTTTCCTTAAACTGGGACAAATAGTAAAGGTTAAAGACGAAAAATGGAAATTTGGCTTGAATTTAATGCCTTATGTGTTTTCTTTGGTGTCAGTTACAACACATTGTGGCATAAAATGTATAGAGACATAAAAATAGCTACAAATAAATGAAAGGATAAATGAATACGATCGGTAAAATAACACAGCTATGAGGAAAAATCTATTATAATTACTGCATGCAGAGTTAAAATCCTCACGATTATGTGTAACAAAATGGCTTCCAATTTTATCATAAACCCTTAAGTGCTTTTTGTATTTATATATAATTTGGCTTTTACAATTAAGTCTGGTAACTCTGCGTTCTCTATTTTACAGCATGAGCTGCCCAGGCATTTGGTTGCTATGCTTACAGCTTGCCTCCACATCCATCTTATAATTTCAGACCAAAAAATCTCAGTTTAATTTGTTCTGAATCACTTTAGTTTATTTTACCGAGCACAGGGACGCTAATTACAGATGCATCAGCTTTTATACCAGGAACATTTATTAATTTATTCAATACAATCCTCCGGAACAGTGCGCACGACAGGGTTTAGTCTGAGCTGAAATGCAGAGTCATGCTATACAGCAGAGCTAATGCGTCACCACTCTTTCCACCATCGCGCTGACGGTAATGATATGTAAATGGGAATTTTATTATAGTCATAAAGCCGCACACGTTATCAAGCAGCTGACATGCGGCAAACGAGTCAGCATCAAAACTACAACAAAACACAGACAACAGACTCAGCCAGCAGAAAGGTCAGCGGAAACCTGTCATACATTTGCACTAAAAGTATGCTAACACACTCCTGTAGACGGTGGTTGTAGCTGTGTAAAAGTGTGTGCTTGGCTGTGGAGAGGTGTTCTGTGAAAACGCTGTACGTTTTAGCAATAATAAAATGATCCCAATTCACATTAGCATGTTAAATGAATGCTAACCATTTGGTTTCATCCCTTTTTAATGCCCGAGATCATTTCTTGAACTCCATTAGTGAAGAAAATGCGATGATCTTTTACTTTTGCACGTAATTCCGTAGTTATAATAACCGGGTTTTTTTTTTTTTTAACACACATCCTGCATTTAATTATGCATGTATATAACAGCATTATGACCTCAGGGACGTTTAAAAAGCCTCTTTCTTTCAGGAAAGCTTCTGTTTTAAACATTTTTCCCTCCCCGGGGCCTGCAGAGGGGCATTTACATTACAGCCTTAAATGGATTTTAGACTGCAGAAATGGCATAGATGTCTGATTACGCTGTGCAGAATCAAGGTTTTAAAAGTTTTAGAGCAGACGGAAAAGAAAGATCCATCCGGAACCACTTCATTTCTATAATTAATGTGCCCAAAAATTATTCTGCAATTTAAATAGAAATGTGAAGTTTGGGGGGTGTGTAGAATTTTTTCAGTGACTATTTTCATTTTTCCTACGTTACCAAAATGGCTGCTCTACTAGCCCTTTATAGTTCTGAGTAGAGGTTCAGCTTTATATATTTTAAGCTAACAAGGACAATGTGGTGGTTCTTTAGTCTTTTTGAGGGCCCACATCGCTTTGGTGTCTCTGGCATCGCACTAGCTTAGTTTGGCTAGCCCAAATATCACCAAACATAGTTCTGGTCCTTGCGCCAACTTGTCTCAACACACCTGTATGCAAGTTTCAAGTATAACTAGCAAGAACGTAATTAGCTAATTAAGGTGTGTTTGATTTAACGGCCTCCAGGACCGAATTAGATGACCTTCTGGCATAGCCATTCATAGTCACACAAAATGTTTTAGTCCTACATTTCAAAATAAAGAGATTGATGTGGTAGAACTTTAATCTTATGGTCTGTCTCAGATGTTAATGCTAAGTAGCTAAGTCTTTTGCTTGGCACTAGCTTTTCCTGACTTGCCATTTAAAGTAATGCAGTGAGATTTAGTCCAATATCTCAAAATAAAGGGATTGATGCAGCTGCGCTTTAGTATTTTTGTCTGTATTTCATTTATCGCTAGTTTTCTGAACGCTAACTCTGAATAGAGGTATAAAATAAACATCTTTGAAACTTTTCTAATAATAAAAATGCAGGATTGACCAAGAGATCACAAAATACATCAAAATAAACATAATTAATGTATTATTAGACATGAAACACATTCTTTTTACGGCACATTCTTGTACCATAATGACCTTTGACTTTTTTCCAGGCTCTAACAGCAAGCCATAATGTCTTGGATGCTTAATTTCTTCCTTGCACTGATAGTCACAAAACACTGATTATTTGAATTCTTGGTATTAGGACCAGGAGCACATCAACATGGTGGACTGATTGGTGGTCCTCCAGGATTTGGACTTTGTAGTAAACGCTAATCATTTCAGAGACTGGCACAGATAACGTGAAGTGCTTGCTGTTACACACGAGGCCAAAATCAACCCTGGCAAACCCGACTGAATGAGCAAGACTAACTAAACCGAATGATGCTAAACCAAGAGCAGCTGGGCTGAGAACTGAGCCCCAGAGCCAACCACAGCACACAAAACTCCATCTGTCCAGATATTCCACCTTACAGAAAACCACACAGGCTTTGGCCATAGGGAACATCAGGCTCTGGATCTCATTACTTACAAATAACAAGCTCAGGCATAAAAATCAATCGGGAACAGAGGGAGGAGAGAAAGCAATCTGCAGCAATGCCATTTACATTTCTGCCAATTCTGTATGTGAGGGATTTTCTTTATATACACTCGTCTGGCTGGTCTGATAAATATGTGATTTATGCTATTTTAATTTAAGTTTTGACACCCGCAACTGTAACACAGTGTACCAAAAATGTTATTAATGATTATATGAAATATAATAAAATTGTTTGTTTTTTTTTTATTTTGATTTCCTTTCTAAAATTACAGGGAAAAAAAAACGCAGATGCCAAGATCCAGGTGTTTAATTGACTGATTGTCCGACTGATTAAATGGTTGGTTGATTGTTTGATTGGTTGGTTGATCAAAAGATTGATAAATGCATTAATTGTTTAATCAGTTGGTTTATTAATTGAGTGATTCATTCATCAACTGGTTCATTGTTTGATAGGTTGGTTAAACTATTAGTTGACTGACTGACTGACTGACTGACAGACAGACATAGATAGATAGATAGATAGATAGATAGATAGATAGATAGACTGATAGATCGATAGATAGATATACAGATAGATAGATAGATAGATAGATAGATAGATAGATAGATAGACTGATCGATCGATAGATAGATATACTGATAGATAGATAGATAGATAGATAGATAGATAGATAGATAGATAGATAGATAGATAGATAGATAGATAGATAGACAGGCGGCTGGACGGACGAAGATACCCATTCTGTGTAAAATAAATTTCAAAATTAAACTGTCTTGTTACAATTTGCAGAACTCTCGCTTTGAGCATCGTATATTAACAGTATAATATATCAACAGTATAATATTACATATTATTATAATATTATACTATATGCCTACATGGTGTACCAAAAAACAGCAGGGTACCTAATAAAGTTTCGAACATTTTCAGATGGTTTCAGATGATGCTCAGTGTACCGAATACCTGAAGAAAGCTTAATGTGTGGAACAAAGCCAGACTAACCCCTGGGATGCTAACACCTTTGCCGTGTTGGCTAAGCAGCAACTAGTTTCTTCACACAAATCTTTTCAATCAGCTTTCTGACTGTGCATCACTGCCAAAGGATTGATATTTAAAGACCTAAATGTGTGAAAAGTAAAACCGAACAAAAGAAGAAGAGAAAAGTATAAGTGGGTTGAAAAGGCAGAAATTGCTTCTTTTCTAGCTGGTAAATGTGCACAACAAACAATGCAAGATCCAAATGGCAGCACCAAAATAGCTGAAATAATGATTGTATATGATAAAGTCAAATTATAGCCAGTAAGCAGAATAATGATCATTAGAGACGTGAATCTGAGATACAGAATTTAAAAAAATAAAACCACCTTTTTGATACCCAAGTTCAACCTCTGGGCCCCTCTGGACCAACCACCCCTTATCCGCTGCCACACCCCTATCCTATCCCTTCAATAATATAAAAAATAAAAACACCAATCCTACACCAAACACCTAACCACAACCTAAACCCAAATAATAAAAAATATAACTTTAAAAGATTATTAAAAACTAGTTTAGGGTTTTTTTCATGTTGTTTTTTAATTTTTTAAAAACATAATGTCAGAGCAGCATGGTGGCTTAGTGGTTATCACTGTTGCCTCAGAGTAGTAAGGTCTCAGGTTCAAATACCCTGCAGAGGTCTTTCTGTGTGGGGTTTGCATGTTCTCCCCGTGTTTGTGTGTGTTTACTCTGGTTTTCTTCCACAGTCCGAAAACATGTCTGTTAGATTCATTGGTGATCCTAAATTGCCCATAGGAGTGAGTGTGTGAGTGTGTGTGTGTGTGTAGTTGTTTAACTGTATGTGGGAATGTGCTGGACTGGTGACCTGTACAGGGTGACCCCCTGCCTTTCCTGATTGAGAATAAGTGGGTATAGACAATGGATAAATGGATGGATAGATGGATGGATGGATGGATGGATATCATTTAACTTTACCTAACAACTCATTAGCTCAAGAACCCAACATTTTAAACGAATCATTCTTCGTCCACAGATATTTTTACTTAATTTTAAGATATTTAAAGCAGTATTTCGATGTAGTATTGTTTTTTATTGATGTTTTATTTTTATTATCCCTGAGCAGGACCTCTAACCCCATAACCTAAATTTATTCATTTTTTTTGAAGATATTCAAAGTAAAATTTTATGCATTCATTTTTGATTTTATTATGTTATTATTTAAAGATTTAACAGTATTATAAATCATTATCTCATGTTTTCGTTTTTAGCCTTATTTATTATCTCATTGTTTTGAGATGTCTGAATGTTTTGATGGTTAGTTAGATTTCAAGTTCAAGTTTAAGGAGCTTTATATATAGCTTATATATCGATTTATATATACCATATATATAGCAGAATGCAGTACACAGTGAGATGAAATAACGTTTCTCCAGGACCTCCTGGTGCTACACGAAACATAGAATTCCACCAAACAACAAAACGACAAAGAGCCGCTAAACAGGATAGACATAAAGTGCATGTGTGCAACCTGGTGCAGACCAGACAGTGCAATAAACAATATGAACATGACAATAAAGAACGGAACATAACGCAACAGCGCCAACCATATCATAAGATGAGGTAGACATGAAATGTGCAAATTACAACAGAATTGTGCAAATAGCATTGTAAAGTGAGTAGTAAAGTGACTATAGTATTGTAAGTGACTATAGCATTGTAAAGTGACTGTGCTTAACAAAAAAATGTTTTGAGTGTGTGCATATTTGTGGGTTGAGGTAGTTCAGTTCGGTGTGTTCAAGACGTGGAATAAGACTTAAAACTTCTGAGAGAAGTGAGGATTTTGATGTTTACATTTTTTTTCAGCAATTGTGTTAAGATATAGTTATTTTTATTTATGTTTCCTTCCATATTCCCAATTTACACACACACACACACACACACAAGCCGTCAGTAGCACATCAGGCCATGTGGCAGTGATGTTAATGCTGCTGTTGTTTCGCAGATAATAACTCTTTCCTGACCCTGCGCACTCGGAGTCGGCGCGGGGAATTCAGACGAGACATTCTCCATAAATGTCACCCAGTTTGCACAGCTGACATAAAAAAAAAGTCTGAATCCATTAAGCCAAGCGCTGAATATCAAACTCTATCAAATGCCACTTCTATTGAGAGCAAATAATGGTGGTATTCTTTGAAGAGGTCCATCAAAGTCTAATCTGGTCCTGAAAAAAATCAAAGTGCTTTATTAAATCATCTTAGATCAAAAAAAAAAACATATTTCTCGGTGGAGATAAGATGTTATTTTAATTTTGTACGAGATGTGTTAAAGCCAGCACATCTCTTTAGATTCATGCATCTGAAGCGAAGCGAAATCTACTGAAATTCCAACATCCGGTTACATGAATCGTATCTGCTTCAGTTCTCTAGTAAAAAGGACAGAAAGTCAACCGGGCTTCTACATCAAAAGGAAAGTTAGACGTCATCGATTATCCGCAAAAGATGAAATAGCTCGAGGGCTTTTTTTAAAAAGGGCAAAAGAAATCATCAGGAATGACGGCGAAACCTTGTCAGGTGTTGTATTGAAAGAAAATGATTGGTTTTCGAACCAAATCTGTAATTTAGTCTCCATGACAACCGAACCGAGTTCTGCGGACGCCACAAGGTACAATAAATTGATGTTTGTTCTCAATGTTAAAAACCCGCATGGAACCAAGTCGGCATTTCAGTAGAAATAATTATGGGGTTAGAAAAGTATGTATGTTTAGAATTTATTTGCCTTTCTTTTAATAATAGCTATGCAACAAAAAGTATATCGCAGACAATTATCAAAAAAAAATTGTACAGTTGTTTTTTCTATATATGGACACGTAAATTGTGATATAATTTGTGACAAACACAATTGCAAACCGTTTCGAGCGCACCGTGACTGCCAAAAGTCAAACGGAATCGCAAACCACTTTTGCGTTTGCATTTCCTGAGCTTTACACTAAAACCTGTCAATCACTGTAAGGGGCGGGACTATACTATGGGACGTGGAAGACCACATTACTTCTGTTTTGAGTAAGAGAAACTCTGTAGTGTGTGAACCGTCATCGATTTGTTGCACTAGTAACAACATACATATTCAACAGACATTTAACAGATACAAAATTCTTAGATAAATTAACAGATATAAAATATTTAGACAAATATTCATGTTATTTCCCTCTTGGGCATTGACTGTGAGTGATGTCACTTACGAATAGAGACACGTTACGATTTCAAGACGCTAATGTCTCCCATATACTAACAACAATGAGTGTGAGAGTCTGTGCATAGCAATTTCCAGATGTTTTTAGCAGAAGGGGAGCTAAACTGTTTTACACTGGGTAAAACAGTGTGCTGTAATTTTTACTTAATCCTGCAATTTTCTTGTAAACAAACACCGAAAAATATTGCAACATGAATAACAATAGTTTTTAAAATAGCCGCTGTGAAATCGGCGGTTTCAACTCCACCAAGCCATTGGGCCCCTGAGCAAGGCTTTCAACCCCTAATTGCTCAGCTGTATAGAAGAGATGAGCGTAAGTCACCCTGTATAAGGGTGTCCGCCAAATGCTTTAAATGTAAATGTAATTTTCAACAATTAGGAACTCCATGAAATCCATGAACAAAAAAAAGAAAATATAACATTTTATAATATAACATAAGTGTGGGCAAAAATATATAAATATATATACACATAAAAGTGGATATTTTAGCAAGCAAAAAACCATTAAAAAACCTATATATATATATATATATAACATAAGTGTGGGCAAAATATATAAAATATATATACACATAAAAGTGGATATTTTAGCAAGAAAACCATTAAAAAACCTTATATTATATTATATATATATATCTATAGTTTTATATATATATATATATATATATATATTATATAGATATATATATATATAACATAAGTGTGGGCAAAAATATATAAATATATATACACATAAAAGTGGATATTTTAGCAAGAAAAAGAAAAACCATTAAAAAACCTATATATATATATATAACATAAGTGTGGGCAAAAATATATAAATATATATACACATAAAAGTGGATATTTTAGCAAGAAAACCATTAAAAAACCTATATAAATATATATATATAGAAACCCATTAAAAACCTATATATATATATATATATATATATATAACATAAGTGTGGGCAAAAAATATATAAATATATATACACATAAAAGTGGATATTTTTAGCAAGAAAACCATTAAAAAACCATATAAAAAACCATTAAAAAACAATGAAACCTTATATATATATATATATATATAACATAAGTGTGGGCAAAAATATATAAATATATATACACATAAAAGTGGATATTTTAGCAAGAAAACCATTAAAAAACCTTATATATATATATATATATATATATATATAACATAAGTGTGGGCAAAAATATATAAATATATATACACATAAAAGTGGATATTTTAGCAGAGAAAAACCATTAAAAAACCTTATATATATATATATATATATATATATAACATAAGTGTGGGCAAAAATATATAAATATATATACACACATAAAAGTGGATATTTTAGCAAGAACTATATATATAAATAATATAAGTGTAAATAATATAACAACATTAAAAAACCTTAGTAATATATATATATAACATAAGTGTGGGCAAAAATATATAAATATATATATATAAAAATATATAATACCCCCACATAAAAGTGGATATTGTAGCAAGAAAACCATATTAAAAAACCTTATATATATATATATATATATAACATAAGTGTGGGCAAAAATATATAAATATATATACACATACATAAAAGTGGATATTTTAGCAATGGGGCAAAAATATTATAACATATAACAAGATATTAGCAAAAAACCATTAAAAAACCTTAGTTGCCATATAGCACAAATGCGGATGCACATTTGAAAGCAATATGAAAAGAAACACCGAAGGTGGCAAGTCGAGGAACCTGCACGCAAAAATGACTTAGCAGTAAGGAAGTTTAGAAAGATGTGGAGCTGAAACAAGGCGAGATAATCTAGTTAGGTTTAATAAAAATGCGTCAAATAAATGTCTTAATTTTACCGTAAGTGCACATTTTATCTGCATTTCATCTATACGTAAATTTACATTTCACTTCACTAAAACATATCTATGTTCTGTGATTTTGCCAAAAAAAAAAAAAATTAATATTTATTTTAAACTTGGGTAATATTTTAGGCCGATTATGCATGATTCTTTCAATTTTTCTCCACTGTCTCTGCTTTTCTATAAATGTGCTTTGCAACGGTAACAAAACGGTTGTACAAAAACGCTCGGCATTATATGAATGTTGCAGCTACAACTTTATAGGATTTCTGCCCAAATTGAGATATAAAGTGGAACATGCATTCTTTTATTCTAAGTTGTAATTTCAATTCAAAAATCAAACTACATGTCGTATTTACAAGACACTTGTAAAAGTTAGAAGTGTCTCCATACTTTCCGTGGATGTTTCGAACAAGGTAGTTGTAGCATGTAGCTACATGTAGCGCACAGGTAGATTACATCCTATGTAGACATAGCAAACTTAAACAGATTAGTTACTGAAAGTTATAGTGGGAAAGAGTGTAGCCAGACAGCATGGGGTGATGGTGTGTAGGATGAAGATGTTGGTCTGGAAAAAGCAAAGTTCAAAGGTAGGGAAGAAAACGAAGAGGTGGAGGCTGAAAAGGAAGAATACTGTGAAGAAGTTAGACAGTTGAGAGTTAAGAGTTGAAACAGGCTCTGGGCGATCAGTTAAGGTTTCTAGATGAATGGCAAATTACAGCAAAAGTGATCAGGGAGACAGGAAGAAAGGTGCTGGGTGTGTCATATTTCATATGTGTCATTTTTATTTTTATTTTTATTTTTATATGGAAGGAGGAAAGATACTAAGAAGACTTGGTGGTGAAATTAAAAAGTTCAGGATAGTATACAGAGCAAGAGTTTAGCCATGAAGAAGTGGGACATGGAAAAGACTTAGGAAAGTAGACCGAAATACCAGGACTTGCAGCACAGAGTGAGGAGGGAAGTGGCTAAGGCCAAGCAGAAGGCATGATGAGTTGAACACCAGGTTAGACACTAGAGAAAGGGGGAAGGACTTGTATAGGTTAGCAAGGCAAAGGAATCCAGATAGGAAGGATGTGCAACAAGTTTATTAAGGATTGAGATAGAAAGGTGCTCACAAGTGGGAAGAGTGTACAGAGGAGAAGGAGATGGAAGGAGTACTTTGAAGTGTTGATGAACGAAGAAAAGATAGGGGGGCGGGAGTTTAAAAGATTAGTTTATATGAAGTTAGGGTGGATTTAAAGAGGATAAAAAGAGGAAAGGCGGTTGGTCCTGATGAGATACCGGTGGAGGTTTGGAAATGTCTAGAAGAGGAAAAAGTGGACTTTCTTTTTTTAATTGTTTATCATCATTTCAGTGAGTGAAAAGATGCCTAAGGAATGGAGGAGAAGTGTACTGGTGCTTATCTATAAGAACAAGGGTGATGTGCAGAGTTGCAATAACTACAGAGGCATAAAGTTGATGTCATTTAATAAAGGTATGGGAAAGAGTAGTGGAAGCTAGGTTAACGAGGGTAGTAGATATTTGTGAGCAGCAGTATGGCTTTACGCCCAGAAAGAGCACTACAGATGCAATCTTTGCTTTGGGAATGATTATAGACAAGTACAGAGAGGATGGTAGGAAGCTGCATTGTGTTTTTGTAGACCTGGAGAAATGGGGTGAAGAGGTGAAGGAGACTTGGGGTCAACAGCCCAGAGCAATAAAAAGTGTGTAAAAGAGATAAAGAAGTGAGTACAGGCAGGTTAGAATGGGTGGAGAAACGTGTCAGGAGTGATGTGTGAGAGAATATCAGCTAGAATCAAGGGGAAGGTGTACAAGACAGTGGTGAGACCAGCTATGATGTTTGGTTTAGAGACAGCGACGCTGAGGAAGAAACAGGTGGCAGAGCTGGAAGTAGCAGAGCTGAAGATGTTGAGGTATTCTTGGGGGTGACGAGGTTGGACAGGATTAGGAACAAGTTTATTGAGGGACGGCTCATGTTAGATGTTTTGTGGAAGCCAGATTGAGGTGGTTTGGACATTTACAGAGGAGGGATAGTGAATATATTGGAAGAAGAATGTTAGAAATGAAGCTACCAGGCAGAAGGCAAAGAGGAAGACCAAAGAGGAGGTATATGGATGCCATAAACAAGGACATGAAGTTAGTGGGTGTGAGTGAAGAGAATGTAGAAAATAGGGTTGGGTGAAGATAGATGATTTGCTGTGGCGACCCCTAAAAGGCATGAAGCTTGCAAAACCCTGCCCAAAGCATGACCAGTATGTCATCAAACACACTTCCTTTTTTCTAGTTTTTAAGAATGCAGATATGCTAATATCTACTATTTACTATTAAAAATTACAGCGTCTGTGCAAAGCATTGCTTTGATTTTCTTTACAAAACCTAAAGTTGATAAAATTAATTTTCAATTAAGCAAGCTATCTCTGACATAACAAAGTAAAGAAGCAGCAGGCTTGGTTATATCAGTGCAATTAATTATATTATGTAAATTAGTTAGCATGTAAGTTAAGAGTCCTAGTGCTAATA
The DNA here is from genome assembly GCA_005784505.1 of Bagarius yarrelli. Lineage (NCBI taxonomy): Eukaryota > Metazoa > Chordata > Actinopteri > Siluriformes > Sisoridae > Bagarius > Bagarius yarrelli. The sequence goes on along the minus strand of VCAZ01000038.1, from coordinate 2,659,238 downwards.
TTAGTTTTAAATTAGGCGGGATTGCTAACAAGTTAGATATCTCTGAGGTGAAATTTGCTTATACTATCATTAAATTAAATTAGCAAACTATTTAACATAATTATGTAAACATTATTCTTCGAATTATTATTCATTCATTTTCTACACCCGCTTATTTCTTCATTCGGAGCCTATCCCAGCCATCTTTGTACGGGCGAAAAGCAGGAGGGCTACACCCTGGACAGGTCGCCAGTCCATCACAGGGTCACACACACAAACTCACTCCTAATGGCAATTTAGAATCACGGATCAATCTAACATACGTGTTTTCATGTGGGAGGAAACCGGAATTAACCTACGAGGAGCACGAGGAGAACATGCAAACTTCACACAGAAAGGTCCCTGCCCAGGAATCAAACCCGGGCCTTCTTGCTGTGACAGTACTAACCACTAAGTCACTGTGCTGCCATTCTTTATGTTATCTTATCTGCTATTTGTTTTTTTTAAATGAGTAAAGATTGCTAGCAAATAAGCTCTTCCAAATAAATATGGTAAGGATTAAACAAGGTAGGATTGCTAGCAAGCTAGTCATCTCAGTGGTGACAGCCACTTATTATCGGGCTACTTACATAAGTTTAATTGTTATGTCGTGTAAATTATTTAGCACAGAAGCTAGCTAACATTAGAAAGTTGCTTTGTGTATAGAGTTAACTCTGTTTGCTAACAAGCTTTTATGCTAATTCTGTCAGATTAATAGCTGCCGTTTGTGTGTTTGGTGTCATTTATAAACAAGCTAGCTAAAAGTCAAAGACAAATAAGTGGATAAAATGGTTGATTTTTAGAGTGTGCGTGCTCGCTGACTTTGTGTTTGGTTTCTCGATACTCGCTGTTTTTTCCTTTTAATGATAATCTTTTGGAGTTTTTTAAACTAGTCGTTGTTGGTCACTCCTGAATGTCTGTGCGCCGCTGCAGATCGATCACACACCACACCTTCAGTAATCTCCATTAGCCACTTAAACCCACTTTGCATTGATTTTCACACACAATCTGGACATCAATAACACATACACACGCACACGTTATTTTATCGTTCTCAGTGTTTAAAAATGAATCTCGTATTGAAAGTCATGTTGATGTGTGTGTGTGTGTTCATGGTCCTTTCTCTAGATAAGCACTGCATCTTGTTTACATGCGTTATTATTTTCACTGATTAGCAATGACCTCTAAAAGCACAGAAACTGCATTAATACACGATAAAAAAAGGGAAATGAGGAATAACACCTCTGATGTCGGATGGCAAAGTAAAGGATTTATAACGCTAGATTATCTTCAAGTAGAGGGATTCCGGATTTTTTGGAGTCTATTGTGACTTATGACCCCTTATTTTGAAGTATTTTCCATCAACCGCTAGACTATCATCTCTAGGGGATGTTGGATTCCATTGTTTGACTCCTAATTTACCAGTCTTCTTTATTGGTTTCTTGACTTCCCCCTTTGGACAATTTATTGTTTTTGAAGTCAATTCCTAATTTTGGAATCTAGTTTATCAAACGCTTGATCCTCAACTGTTAATTTTTTTTTTAATTCCTGTTTTGTTGTTGGAGTAGAATATATCTTCCAAATCCCAAATTTAGAATCTATTTTATTAACTCCTAAACTTTGAACTTTAGGGATGGTTTGATTTTATTTTTTTTTAAGTTGACTCAGATTAACTTCTTGACCAGGTTTGTTGTAATTCTAGGTTTGATTATGAACTCTGACTCAGCAACAGTGACCTCTAGAGATGTTCAATTCAGGGTATTTTGGAGTCGACTCTGACTCCTGACCTCTAATTTTAAAGTTGGATTAATGACTCCCCGATTCCTATCTCTGATGGTATTTAAGTCAGTGTTTTTGAAATCAACTCCGACTCACTGTCTTCTAATTTTGACTTCCAACTCATAATTTTGTTGTCTATTTTAATGACTTCTTGACACCTTTTGGGGTGTTTTATTTTTTTTTGCCCTTATCACCTGAACTTCGGCTTTCCAGCAGTTAAAGATTTATCATTTCTGTTCGATTAATATTTTTGACCAATCAGATTTAAGAATGGGGCACCATGGTTAAAAACAGGACTATATTGAACGTGTTTATTATGAGGGTTAAGCTCTGCTAAAGTCCTTGTAAGAGAACGACAGACAGTTTGTGTCTGTGTGTGTTTTGTACTGGTCCGGTAAAGCCAGCGAGTTCGAAAAGGGATTAAAAACTTCCAAAGCATTTTAACTAATATCCAAAAATGATATGGTACTGTATACGTTTTTTTAAATGAAAGTGGTATCACATATTAGTCCTGCTGATTCTGCACTGCAGGATATCAACCATTCTTTTTTCCTTCACTTCACACACAGACTACAGTAGCGAAAAGCATCCAGTGTTACACATTAGCCTCCACACATTATCCACTTCCTAATTTTCTTCCTGTAATCGGATAATTTGCCATTTTGTCTGCCTCAGAGAGAACATCAGAGTTGTTCGGGTTTCAGGAAAGGTGTCGCGTCAGTCATCTCAAACCAAGCACACTCTGGAAAGTAAAGAACACTCAGCATGCCGTAAAGCTGTACTTTTACGTTGTAGTAATTACGGTTATTTTGGTAAGATTGCTAACAATCAAAACTGCTTTGGAGTCAGGAAATATATGGGGTTTTTTTTTTTAAAAAGTAAATAACATTAATTTTAGTACTAATGTTTTGCTTCAAGTATAAAAAAAAATCAATGCAATACATTCAAAAGCTATTCGTTATTTAATGTAATGAAGAAAAACATTTATGAAAAGTTTAATGATCTAAACCTCTATCCAGCGAGCTCCCTGCAGGTGATATGTTCACATCTGTGCAGCTAAATGAACCAGAAATGAAATCGATAGAGTTATGATCGCCACGTGACTGTGTGCCATTAATCATGTGACCTCGCATGAATCATCTCTCCGATCCATACGAACTCATCATAACCTGCATGTGTGTAAGTTATAACCAGGTGAGTTATCACCCAGCTGTGTCTGTGACACTGATGAACAGAAATCGTTTATTCCCTGTATTGCGAGGGATTTGTGTGACCATGTCATGACTTATCACATTCATGTATTAAACATCGTCATCTTGCATTAACCAAATAACCAACTTTCGGGAGAGTTTATGACCTAAGTCTGAGACATTTCTCAAATTAAGGACTCCTATTTACATTAGACATACAGTTGGACCAGCAAATACCAAAGGAAATGTTGGTATTGTGTCAGAAACGAGACACCGAGATGGCAGTGAGACTCAGCAGATTAGTTCACACAAGAGGCACGTAAATCTGAAGGTAAAAGAGAGACAGGCACTATGGGAGCGAGCTGGAGCGGATGACTGGAGCGATTGGTACTATAGAAGAGGAGACAGACAGAAAGAAGATTAAACTTGGCTTTTGGAAGAAACAAGTACTTAGCTTTGTAGGCGAAAGAACTGACGTAAAGTTTGGTGGTGAATTCGTAGACCAGGCATTGCTGGGGTAAAGGAGTACGGGTTAAATAGAGTTACCATTAGGAGGAAGTAAAGTTGTTACAGGTGCTGGTGAATAGAACTTGGTCGATTGTGTGTGTGTGCAGGAAAGTGGCTAGGATGACTCCGTGGCAGTAATCTTACCACAGACAGCATCAACCTCCAAAGCAGGGGGCACCTTTGGCTTGCCAGAACCTGTGGAAGAGGAAACAGAACTGATTCTGTTCTGGGAGCTGCAGCTCGTATGGGACATTATTGACTTGTCAGAAAATGTTGAATGGCCCAATGTAGCGAGGGCTCAGCTTAAAGCTGGGCAGTTTGAGACGAATGTCACAGGTGGACAGCCAGACTTTGTTTCCTTGCTGGTAAAGGGTAGTGGCAGAGCGTCTGGTGTCAGCGAAGCTCTTGTGTCTCCGGGCTGGCGTGAGAAATCTTTTTAGATAATTTTAAAGTCCCGAAATCAGTTTTTAAAAATCTAAAAAACAAATAAATGTGTTAAATATTTTTCTCTGGCCCTAAAGAAAGGATTTCTTTTCACACCTTCTCGAATAATGGATTTTAAATCTAAGCTTCTTTCTAATAGTTTCACTATTTTTTACTTCCTGTCAATGCTCAGAATACCTTCTTGTTGTCATGAATGATATGGATGTAAAAGAGCTCAAGATATCACGTTTTATGCTTTGTGATGGCGGTTAAATAAAGCTCTTTGTGATATTCAGGACGGAGCTTAGACTTTATTCCTGACCGTACAAATACACTCGGAGGACGAGATAAACCAACCGTAAGATCTCTTGGCTTTGATTTAATCGAAGTTTTGCTTAAAAGCCGCTTCTGAAACCAGATTCGGATCGAGTAACCATTGTGGTAAACGTCCATTAAAAAGTGGAGGATTTTAGGAAATTAGAAAGCGCCTTGAGAGTTATCTCTGACACTTTACTTATCTTACTTTCTCACTATCTCAAAGCTGACATCGGGTGAGTGATGTCATTATATAGGCACACTTACACACACACATTGGAATTCTTTATTAAAGTAGCCCTGAGAAGTTAAAGATATGTTATCTTACGTGGAAAAAATGGGTTTTACAATTCTTAAAAGACTTTACAATTTTTTCTCTGTACTAGTTGGGTCTGTGGATCCTTTTGCATGAAAAGGAAATTTCTCAGAATGAATATAACTCCTAAAGACACGTAGTAATCAGCCCCAGCAACCCCAAGCTGCCAAGGTTGCCCCATTGAGAAAGGCCTTTCACCGCTCTTACGCCATAGGTAATGTGTACCATAGCTGACCCTGTGTCCCGCCCAGCCTCCAAGGTGAAATATGCATCAAAGTGGCAAATCAACTGCTGGCAGAGATTGAGGTGTTGAACTGCTAAACGGAAGATCGTGGTTTCAATTCCTGGCCCCTGAGCAAGGCACTTAACCCTCAACTGCGCCATAGGGAATAAAATGACATAAATGTAAATTGTTCAGGATTGATAAGGATGTATTCCAAATGCTAGAAATGTAAATGAAGGGGCATGCTATACCTCCAAGTCTCCTGAATGTAAATCCCCGAGGCAAGAAAATGCACCAAAATCCAGATTCCAATCATTCTCAAGTCACCTCATGGGATTGTCAGTGAAAGCGGCATCTGATATCTTCAAAGCATCTGAAATGTTTCTCAGCGTGAGCCTTGTGTGCCGAACAGAGTGTCTCGTGCAAATAGTCCTCATAACACAGGGTTTAATTTCGATGTCATGATAATCTAGGGAAATATTTCTCAATTCACTTCACACATGGACAAAATGGATGTAAAAGACTTGTTTTAGTTTAATTATTTTGCTTTGGTATATTGTCAAAAATTCACAGTCAGCTTTCTAATAAAGTTTATAGTCTATGGATATAGTTTCTAGTATATGTTATAACAGTGTTATTAAAGAGTTATATATATGTAGTAACTTTATTTAATTATCTTATTAAAACCATTTTCACTAACATTGTTAAAAATGGTTCAGAAATGTTTTGCTAGCGTTACAAATATTAAAACATCCTGTATGGGAAAGTGGTAGCGCAGTGATTTAGGTGTTATACTGCTAATTGGAAGATCAGGGTTCGACTTTCAGCACCACCAATTTACTATTGCTGGGCCCCTAAGCAAGACCCTTAACAACCAATTACTCCGTTGTGTAACGTTTGTGAAGTTTTTTTTCCCACTGTGCATTCTAGGGTAACTTTTTTGTTTGTCCTGGCTCGGTGAACAGCATTATGGGATTGCTGTTCCTGAGAAGGATGAAGAAATCTCTGTCCAAATCTGAATCCTTTGAAACAGACAACGTTTCATCCTGGTAGCATGCCACCGCTTCCCAAACATAGAGTGTACCCAGGGAGCTTCCTTCTGACTGGAACACAGAGAGTTTTTGAATATTATGATCTTGTCTAACTTCAATTTCCGTCACTCGAACCCCTTTTATTTTACATGCGGAATAAAGCGCTGGTCATGTTGTCTCGCTGGAAAGACGGCATATTTAGCCGTGGAAAGATTTTAATGAGATGTTCGGCGTGGTAAGGGAGCCATTTCAGCTTGGGCTCCTGCTATTTCAGTCTGTTTGATGTTCACAAATGCGCTGTTAGCATGAGCAATTGGCCACTATTATAAATCTTGGAGCGAGGCTGAAGGTAGATTTGGTCATTAAGCTGTGTGTGGGCTGGAAATAATTTCTTCATTGTTTATTTTATGCAACAGATCAGGACTTTTTGTGATTTTTATTCCAGCTTCGTCCACCTTCTCTCAATTGGATCCAGGAGGCAGTAGTGGCTAAAATGGTTTGGGCAATGTGCCATTGTTGGGCCCCTGAGCAAGGCCCTTAAAATTTAAGACAAATAAAATTAATTTGCTAAAGCAAAATAATCAACAGGTTTAGGTGTATAAAGAACTTGCCACCGATTGATGATTTAGTGTGTTTTTAAAAAATATTGAATACAAAATAAAAAACTATATAAAAACCAGTCGAGTTTTTAATAGTTACTAGTTTTAGGACATTAATAAGAGATTTTAATCAGTAGTAAACAGTAGACTAGTAGAACAGAACTAGTGCATCAACAGTATTGGTATCAAAAGTGGATTTTCAGGATTAAAGTGTTCAGGCCAGCCTGAATTGTTGATCTAAAGACCAAGAAGATCTGGGTTTAACACCCACCACTGCCAGCCAGCCACTGTGGGTCCTTAAGCAAGACCCTTAACCCTTCCTGCTCCAGGGGTGCTGTATCATAGCTGACCCTGCGCTTTGACCCCATTACCAAGACTGGATATGCAAAAAAAACAAAAATTACTTTGCTGTAAAAATTATATTTGACAAAATAAAAGTATTTACATTTTTTATATTTACATATATTGTTGTTGGTGCAGTTAATGTCACGCACCACTGAAGTTCGTCTCGCATCCGATTTGTTCGAGCATGTATCCGATTCATATCTGATTTAGTTCCACATATAAATAAGGCCTGAACCTGATTAGAAAATATCATTTTTTTTCCTTCTTACACGATTGTCGGTCATATCCCATCTATGACACAGTTTAGGGGGAAAAAATCAGTTTAGAGTGTAGTGCAGTGTAAACGCGGCTTAAGATAAATTTAAAAAATTCTCTTTTTTTTAATGTTGATCTGTTGAACAATTTTGTGGGTGGTTACACATTTTTCGTGATCTAGCGTACCAGTATTGAGCTGTTTATTTATGAAGTACGTTCGTATGTCGTGGCCATAAGAACGTCTGCTAAATGATCTAAATGATGCAGCCATCTTGTGTATATGTGTAAACAAAGAAGTTACATCTCAGATACAACATTGTTTTGGACTAAAAATAGGTCTAATATGACTGAATATGACATGAACAAAAACGCAGCAGCTAGCAAAACACACACACACACACACACACACACCCCAAATTGCAAATAGGCAATAAAATATTACTGGTTTATATTTTTTTGTGGCTGGAAACAGAGCCGGTTGATGTAAATCCCCTGTAATGTGTTTTACTTCACAGCTAAATGAACAAAACTAAACAGTGTGTTTACTGTGTTGATGAAGCCTAATTACACTCCCTGTCTCTCACACACACACATGGTCTAAAGTCAAATTAAATATTATACTGCAAATCAGAGCTTCGAGAGAAAGACGCAGCCCACACACACACACACTGAAGTGTTTGTTTAACTCCCAATGCAATGTGGCAAAGTTCTGATGCTCAGTTTGTAAGTCATTAAACTCAATGATTGGCATAATGGGGTTGAGCTGCTGCCAGAGGGATGAGGGGAATCAGGTGGAATTACCATCAGAGGGTTGACGCCCACACACACCAGCAAACACACACACACACATGCAAATTAACAGCCATCGACAGGTAACGCTAATCTTGATTATGAATAATATGATTACATGCAGGGGAGAGAGAGAGAGAGAGAGAGAGAGAGAGAGAGAGAGAAAAGTGAGGAAATGGAAAGAAAAAATGAATGTATAAAAGATAGATAGATAGATAGATAGATAGATAGATAGAAACAGATAGAGAAAGAGCAATACAAATAGACAGACAGACAGATAGATAGATAGATAGATAGAAAAACAGGAGAGAGACAAAAAAAAGACAAAAGCTTTAGTTAACAAAAAAAAATTGTCAGCCAAATACCGCAACATTTGAATTTAAACTGAGCAGACAGAGAGACAGACAGCTAGCGAGAGACAGACATGTGGACAGACAGAGTGCTTACAGAGCATCAGTGTGGCTGTTGAGGAGATTTGACATGTCGTCAGATATCACACAGCTGTCTAGATGAGAACATCTCATTACTGGATCTGTCTGTTGTTTGAGAAATGCTTCTGTTCCTCAGCTATTTATACCCCCGTCTGTCTGCTGTCACCCCACACACTAGCTCCCTCCCTGTATTAGTGTCATTACTGCTAATGCTCTGCCTGCTTAATTACTCCAGCCTCAAAAAGTGAAGTGTACCGTTATCCAACTGTATACTATTTGAAGAACCATGTGTGGGAATAGATACAAAGTACTGAACTTTGACCTTTGATCTAGACCTACTTACATTCATCCAACTGAACACGCAAGGGCATTAATCAGGGGACCAGCAGTGGCAGCTTGGTGGTACTGAGAACTAAACCCACAATCTTCCAATTACCAGTTCAACACCTTAGTCACTGAGCTACCACTTCCCCCAGTCTAGCTGCTACTTCTGGGCTCTTAAAAATTTTACTCAGATTTCAGGTCCATCAGAAGCTGGAAGAGGGTAACGTGGGGGAAAACCTGGTGATTCGGTATCTCTTACCCTCTGATTGACTGGTCAGCACTGTGTAGGGCAGTGGTAGATAGATGTATCTAAGGAGAAGCTTGCATTTTACTTATGGCCAAAATCATTAAAAAGAGGCATTGAATGGTGTAGCCAATTATTTGATTCGAATACAACAGAAGAAGCACCTTGGGAACATTAAGAGATTTTGGCAAGAGTTTGTTTCAGCATTCAAGCAGATTGCTGCTTAAAAGCTAATCGTAGCTGTGGGGGCGCCATATCTGCAAACAGCAAAGCATCAAAGTGTATGTATTCATTGTTCTTTTGTAGCTATCAGAGTACGATGTTCAGCCGTAGCCTTTACATGAACTTTGTATACAAGTTTCAACCAAACCCCCAGGGTCTCCAGTTAACGGCTTTTAATTTAATTAAACTAAACCGTTCATTCTTTCAATCCAAAAAAAAACAACGATTAAGCTGGAGTGCATCAATGTTTTATGGTCAATTGAACCAAGAGCCATTAACGTCTGTGTCGAAGCTTGTGATCACATGAGATTTATGGCAGGTAACGCGGCACACGGCACCCAAACGCATTAGACTCCAAGCGACGTTTCCTTCGCATTCTGCTCAGCTCCAGGCGTGAAGTGAGCCAAACAGACCGCGACACTTTAAGTGCTTTTCATCAACTTTAATCCGAGGATCGGACGTCGCTGACGCTGGATAATGTTCAAATAGTGTTTCTGAAAAACATTGAGACAATGAGTCTTAAACCGCTTCAAACCTGCCATGAAAAGTTAATACGAGGACCTAGTAATTAAAGATGCGGGAAGACATCTTGGACAATGCTAATAGTAGCTTAATATCACTGAAAGTGTAAACCCACCCTCCATGCAAATTGCCATCCAAAGCTACGCCTCCTAATGTTCAGGACATTTTAATTGGATGGACATTTATTGGTCCTACACCTTCTACAGAATATTTAAATACATGTAAAAACATTTAAAACAATTAAGTTAATGATTGCTTTCGCGATGTAAGGAGTCTTTCAACCAGCAGAACAAAAAATATTAATGAAGACAATCACCTATTGTACTTTTAATGAATCACATCCTCTCTAAAAGATACATCATTAAAATTTGCCGTTTATGTCTGATAATTCTCATGCCAAGATCTGAGGTTAAACAGACTTTTGGAAAACTGCCCCAATCCGGCCACACGTCTCCATAACGATGTGTCAAATTGAAAGCTAATTAAAGTCCATCATAAAAAAATTGGCCCTATGATACAAACCATATGAGCTTCAAATAGAGAAAATGGGCACACACACACACACACACACACACACTTTTAAGACCTGCTGCTGGGTTGGGTAATTGTTCCCTGAGTGACTTCCAGGCTGAGATTAATCGGGAAGCGTGATTGGCTCGCGTCTGACTCGCGTTGTTGCAGCCTAACGCTACAGACAAGCGACAAGTGACAGAACCCAGTGGTTAGGGTGTTGGACTGCTAACTGGAAGCTTGATTTGATTTCCAGCACCACCAAGCTACCAGTGCTGGGTCCCTGAGCATGTCCCTTAACTTCTGTTGCGCAGGATAAGCAGCTGGATAAGCATGTATGCTAAATGCTGTGTATGTAAATGTACAAGCTTTTCGCTTTGTTGATGCCTTTTGACCTGCTGCATATAAGACCACTATAATCAATGCCTTCGAACCTTTGATATATGGAGGGACCCTTGGTCCCTGGTACAGGGTCTGAAAAAAGCTATGGCTCTTTTCTCCTCTCTCTGTCTGTCTCTTTCTCTCTTTTCTCTCTCTCCCATACACGTTCTTATAATCCTTTATATTTTAACTTAAAAAAAACACTCCAAACAATGCAAATTTCATGAACACAAACCACATGCCATCCTGGAAAGGTGTTTGGCTCAAGCCCCACTGGTGGCTAATGATGTAATTAGCACCAAACCATGCAGGTCAGCTAACAGTGAAGAAGCCTACTGATCCTAATCATACACACAAACACACACACACACACACACACACACACACACACACATTTGTCATGTAAACCATACGGTTGTTAAGTTCTCTTGACCTTTTTCTAATCCCAACGAAATACACGCTTTACATCAATAAGTCAAGTTCACTCTTTCCTTAACGCTGTGTGTGTGTGTGTGTGTGTGTGTGACTGGACTCACCCTGGAACCTCGCTCTGATTGTCTCTTTCTGTCATTCCTGTTCTGGTTGACTGCGTGATTGCTCTGTGTTATGTATCCTGTACCGGGTTAAATATGAATGGTGAATGAATATGGCTAAACGATCGTTAACACTCGACCGTGTAATGTGTTTAATTATGTGGTTAATCGCTGCTTGGTGTTTATTGTGGTATTAATGCTGATTAATAAAACAAATAACGTGATATCTTGTATTAATTTTTTTTTATCTGTGTATCAGGGTCTTGGGGGTATTTTAAGGTCCAGCAGGTTTTTACAGTTAAAGACTATAATTAATTCTGTTTACTAACATGACTTAAGTGTTCTGTATTTTTTTGAAACTGACAGCGAAGACACGCCTTCTTTACTGAGAAAAAAAATACACCCACACCTCTTCTTCCACAGCTATTGATTGACATAAAGGCCACTGGCTCAGAGGCCACACCTCCTTCACAGCAACACACATCAAAGCCTTTAAAGCTACTCCTTCTTCACTGGGAATGAACTAGAGAAAGGCCACACCTCCTTTTACTTTAATGAGACTGGCTGAATGACTAACACAAAGGCCACGCCTCCTTTAATGCATCTGACTTATACACAGGGCACGCATCTATAACTGAATTTGATTGACATGAATGCATGAGTTTAGAACTAATACACACCTGGGCCAGCTTAAAAAATGTTACTTTGATGATTAGAAGCAGAACGTTATCGTTGCTGCTTTGAGCTCATCCCAGTACCGGATTGGAGTTTAAAGTACCAAACAGAATTGGTGGTTGGAGTATCGGACTGCTGATCAGAAGGTTGTTGGTTCAATTTCCAGCAGCATTCCAAGCTGCCACAAAGGTCATTGCCACACACACACACACACACACACACACAGATTTTATATCTAGTTAAACAGTTTAATTGAATACTTAATATAGTAAAGTTTTACTATAATAATAAAATCTGTGTGTGTTGGTGGCAGTGGCCCTTTGATTGCTCTCTTATCCTCAGTGATATAACACTCAGGACCCTCTTAACTGAGATGCCACTTTGGACAGCAAGGTGGGCCATGATGTGTGTGTGTGTGTGTGTGTGAGTGTGCATGTGTTTGTGTTTGCTTTCACACCTCAGGCTAGTGCTGTATAACTGAGGACAAGAAACTGTCACTGTGTAACACAATTGAAGCAGACGCACTCATACACACACACACACACACACACACACACACACACAGGTGTGTTTGTGAAGGAGGCGGTTTAGAAGCTCCAGGAAATAACATTATCCCTCATATTGTTTTTCACATCATCCAGGAAATATGAAAATATTCTTCATCAGGATTATTGAACGCTGCACTGATATCACCTCTGAAGGATCGATATCGACCAGCACACTCCTGCAGGACAAGTATGTGTGTGTGTGTTTTGGCACTTTTAATGTACTTTTTTCTATGAAGCTTCCCCGAATATTATAAAGACATCAGTTTTGTTTTGTTGGAAATAAAACCTCTATGTCTCCTCGTGCAGGGACAAAAAGCAGGACCCAGTTGGTCTAGTGCTGGAGTTTCTGCAGGGAAGGTTCTCTGCAGGTCTAACACCTTCCACCGTGATAGTCTAAATGGTCACCATAGCTGCTGTCCATGCCCCTCTGGGTGGACAATCAGTGGGCAGGGGCCCAAAAGTGTCGTGGCACTAGGTCTGCAGGGTAACTGAGGTTTCCATCATAGGACGTGGCTATTGTGTTGGGAAGGCCGTCCGTACCCAACTACAAACCACTGGAGGAGGCTTCGGATAGGAACCTAACTATGAAAAGGGTGTTCCTACTATTAATTTAAATCATGTTATGTTGTTATGTTTTAGTTCTTGCTTTGTATTTATAAATTATTTGCTTTGTTATGTAATGATGTTATCCATTATTAAGTTTTAGCCTCTGTTTAACTATAATAATGCAGTTATAACAACAGCAATTTTGTATTTAAGACTCTTATTTAACTGAACTTTGTTATGTGACATAAGAAGTTTGTGGAGCTTTCAGGACGTTAGGGATCATTGAGATATTGGATCTGAAAAGTTTTGGGAGGATTTTTTTTTTTCTGTTTAGAACCAGAGAAGAAAAACAGGAGCTAAAACATGACATTTAGACATTCAGACTAGGAAGAACGAAACAAGGACCGAATATATTCTATAACCTTCATCTGCTCAACTGGAAAAAAGAGCGGTAAATGTGAGACTCTCTGGATATGAGCGTCCACCAAATACTATAATTTCAAACAAATAAGAGTGCGGTAAAAAGTGCCAGTATTTTCAGCTCTACGGTGACGTGTTATTAGTGTAAAACAGCAGTTTGGTTGCTGTGTGTTGACACACTGACCGTCAGTAAAGTTTAGCAACAGATAGTAAATTTTTGATTAAAATCAAACCAAACCTTATTACTTTCTTAGGCTGGACTCAGCTGAGCACTCTAATGTATTGAATTGTGTGTGTGTATGTGTGTACTACAGAGATGTGTGTTTTGGCACTACTGACTCGACTCGACAAGCCTATGCATGTATTTGTGTGTGTATGTGTATGTGTGTGTGTATGTGTGTGTGTGTGTGTGTGTGTGTGTGGGCAGAAGGCCAGTCAAGGTCCAGCCAAAGAAGCACTCTCGCGGTTAATCATCATGGAGACGCTCCCATTCCATTAAGCTGCATAAAATGTGCCGCAGCCTGTGGCCTAGCAGAGCTCAGCCAAAATCCTCACACACACACACACACACATACACACAATCTTACAGTGGCTGTGTTGCATGCTCAGCTTTTGAATGGACTGATTGTTGATTATTTTTTTGGATGGTTTAGGAAATCCAGCTTGTTGCAATAACAATAAGGAGCAAACTGTTGATCAGAATAGTCTGAGTATAAAATGATGTATGTCTCAGCAACAAGTCCTTCAAACGTCCTCATGAAACAGCATGTGTGAATAAGAATTCATGCCACCATTTTACTTGTCTCCAGCCTCCATCCAGCCTGCAGCCTTGTCCAAAGTTTGAATAAAAGGAACACACTGGAGTAACATGAACACACAAGTAACATGAGCACACTGGAGTAATGTTTTACTGGAGTACCATAACCACACTTGAGTAACATGAACACATTTATGTAACATTACAATGGAGTAACATAAACACACTGGAGTAACATAATCACACTGGACTAACATAAACACATTGAAGAAACAAACGCACTGGAGTAACAGAAACACACTTGATCTTGAGTGAAATCTTGTTTAAAACAATAAGGAGCACGCTGGTTATCAGACTAGTTTAAGTCTAAAATTATTTATGTCTCAGCAATAAGTCCTTCAAACGTCCTCATGAAACAGCATGTGTGAATAAGAATTCATGCCAACATTTTTACAACGTTTTACTGGAATAAGATAAACACACTTGAGTAACATAAACAAACTGGAGTAACTTTACACTAGAGTAACAAACACAGTGGAGTAACATTACATTGGAGTAACATTACACCAGAGTAACATGAAGACACTGGAAAACAATCACACTAGAGTAACATAATCACACTGAAGTAACATGAAGACACTGGAAAACAATCACACTAGAGTAATATAATCACAATGAAGTAACAGAAACACACTTGATCTTGTGTGAAATCTTGTTTAAGACAACAAGGAACAGATTTATGTCTGAAATGATTTATGTCTCAGTAACAAGTCCTTCAAACGTCCTCATGAAACAGCTTGTGTGAATAAGAATTCATGCTACCATTTTACTTGTCTCACCCTCCATCCAGCCTGCAGCCTCGTCCAAATTTTGAGTAAAAACAACACATTGAAGTAGCATAATCACACTGGAGAAACATGAACACACTGAAGTAACATGAACACACTGGAGTAACATTTCACTGGAATAACAAACAAACTGGAGTAACATTCTACTGGAGAAACATGAACACATTGGAGTAACATTACACTGTAGTAACATAAACAGACTGGAGTACCATGAACACACTGAATAAAACATAAACACACTGGAGTAATATTACACTAGAGTAACATGACCTTACTGTTTATCAGAATAGTCTGAGTCTAAAATGATGTATATCTTTTAAACGTCAGCATGAAACACCATGTTTGAATAAGAATTCATGCCACCATTTTACACGTCCCGCCCTGCGTCCAGCTTTATCCAAAGTTCAAGTAAAAGAAACACAGTGGAGTAACATGAGCATACGAGTAACATGAACATACTAGAGTAACATGAGCACATGAGTAACATAAACACACTGAAGTAACATTTTACTGCAGTAACATAAACACACTAGAGTAACGTGGACACACTGGAGTAACATGAGCACACAAGTAACGCTTCACTGGAGTAACATAAACACACTGGAGTAAGTAACATTACACTTGAGTAACATGAACACAGTGGAGTAACAATCACACTAGAGTAACTTTACACTGCATTAAGATGAACGCATTTGAGTAACATTACACTGTAGTATAATAATGTTTCACTGGAGTGAATTAAATTAAAAATAACCAAATGTAGCTGCTGTTCAATTTATTTTTAACAAAATAATAGTAATAATAATAAGAAGAAGAAGAAGAAGAAGAAGAAGAAGAAAGTAGAGAAAGAAAAAGGGTTATTCAAGGGTTATTTCTGATAAACTCACTTTTTATAAACTGTGGTACTTGTGACTTATGTGAAGTTCCTTCTTTTCTAATTCCTACTTCTAAGTACACTGACATAAAGTCATCATGGCTGCTTTGTGGGAAGTGGTAGCTCACAAGATTCCACCGCACTCTTAACTGCTCAAATGAATACAAAATAAGAAAAATTTCAGTCAGTCTGGATAAGAACGTCTCCTTAAAGAGCCTAAACACAAGGGCATGGGGCTGAAGTCTCGTACACCAAATCAATAAACAGGTATAAATATTTACACCCTCGGTTATCCAGTACTTAATAAACCGCCCACTGGGTGTACATCACATTAGATGGCGTACCAGGTCCATTTATATAGAAGAAAAAAATCCCTAAATTTCTATTCTACTCCTGATCCTGACTGCACATTTGTGTTTGTTTTAGTTGCAGATGTAAAGAACAGTCAGAGATCGTGACCACGCTATTTCCGACAACAGTTTGCGCTCGAAGCGTCTTACCTTAGACAAGCGGTGATACAGAACCGTTTAGACGGCCTAAAAACCTTTCTATCAAAGGCAATTCCTTAACATGGAGTGATAATTATACAGGATTGTCAATCGCCGATGGCGTAGTAGACAGCGGTTTCTTCTGCTGCTCGATTTAATGATGCTACCAGCAGCCTGGACCTGGAAAAAAAAGAAAGCCTGTTGAGTTGGACAAAGAGTGAGACGGATCAAACTTCAGAGCAGAGTGTGAGAGTAGACAGTAGTGAGGAGGTAGGGAGGTTCGGACTAGCTGCAAACATTGTTAACTGCCTGCAGAGAAGGAGGAAAAGATGTCAGAAGACAAAGATAAGACCAGCAGAAATCTTTAGAGAGGAAGGGTAAGGGTTAGCTTCAACGTTTCGAAATTGCCTGCAAGCCTTGAGTCCCTCCGAGCCGCCTCGTCATCCGGCTTCCAGACAAACTCTTTAGATTCTCCACTCCGCCATCCTGCAGCCATTGATTCCCGTTTCTTTTTCTCTGTCGTCCGTTCTATGCTGTCTTCTCTAAAGCACTGGAAGTAGTCGGGAAACTGACAAGTAGAGAATCGGAGCGAAGTAGGAAAAAGAGGACAACATGAGATATCTCTCTTCTGGACTGTCTGTCAATTAGACGCTGCACTCGAGGCAGCAGTGTGAACAGAGCCAGAGACGTTCCAGCGCATTGCACGCTAGCAGATTGACACTACTTTGACTGCTGGAGAACAGGTTGGAAATATCATTTACGCATTGTATAGTGGGTTGCATAAGTATTCGCCCCGTCCTTTAAACTTCGGCAAATTTTAATGGCACAACCTGAAGGGGAAAAAAAATTGGAAACTTTAATTAGCAGCTAAGTAAAATGCAACCATTTTCAATCCATAGAATTTCAATTCTTTAGAGATTTGCTTTCAATTCAAAGCCCAAGTTCACAGGTGTTAAGCTCAGTTCCTGGAGGGTCACCGCCCTCTTATCATCTTATCAAGTTTTGTTATGTCTCTCTGTGGTCGTCCCGCCCGAATCTATACATAAAAATCACAGACGTCGGCTGATAAGAATTGGAATTTAAACTTAAATTTGAAAAAATTTGTCCCGTCTGATTAGGGCTAAATCCACCAACCCTTACATCCCAATCTGAAGGCCCTGTACATAAAAATAGCTATAGGAACTACAATAGTTGTAGATAAATAGCTTAAAAGTGCATTAAACAAGTAATTGAAATGACGTCCCAAAATGACATACTTCTATACTTTATAGTAGTCAAGTATGTGAGGTGAGTAATATGTCCGAATCCTTAGTATGCCAAAAGTTCTAGGCGCTCTGTTTTCTTCTTCTTTTCAAAGTACATGTCGCTTAAGCTCTGGAGGCGTCTGTCATTGCTAAGCAACCATCAGCTATGCTCTCTATTCCAGCAAAGAAAATGTCACTAACGGATTTCCACCCTTGGGGAAAAAAAACCCACAATGAAGAGAGTTTTAGTGTAACAGAAAAGAGGAAGCAGCTGATTGGTTGTTTACACTTGGACCCGGAGTTTGTTTGCGGCATTCTGAAAAGTTGATCAATTTTTATCTCGCTGCAGTTCAGCCGCATCTGGAAAAAAAAGGGCGTTGCTCTCGATTTGTGCTCACTCGTTGCATGTATTCATTCCAAATAACAAACTCGAATCTGCTAAAGATGCGACACATGAATGGCCCTTAAAGCGTTTTACCTTCCCTTCAGTAAAGAACATCAGGAATATGCTTTGCACTCTCTCTTGCGAAAATTTCTGTCGGTAAATAGGAGACATTAGCATTGGGCGTGTCTACAACTTCAAAATAAGAAACCAGGAAGTGCGTTTGGTGACGCACTCATCACGTTCTGTGTGTTACACCGATTGGTACAGGAATCACTTACGTTTGCGGTAAATGTTTGTGAAATCTAATTGTCGCTAATCGTCATATATATATAAGGTTTAACCCAACCTGTAATCCACTGGCACAAGTACAAGGTCAGATGACTCTTTTTTTCGTTTTTGTATTTATTCTACACATATCCTTCAACAGAGCATGAAGTAAAGTGCGGGGGGGAAAAAAAATCATGTCATTGTTGTCATTGTTTGCATCTGTTGCCTCTGAATGAGTCAGTAGTTTGCTATGGAAAGTGAAGGCTTAATCGATATTGACTTTTCCGCCGAGCGCTTTGTCATCTATATTTGTGAATAGATTGCATCCCACTGACGAGCGAAAGGGACAATCATCTACTTCAGTGGCTCTTAAGCTTTATAAAGAATAGAAGAAAAAAATGGTGCGGGTTTGAACGGATAAGAGGCTTCTTGTACAATTATTTTTAAGCATACTGTAACACTAAAACAAAGCTATGTTGTTAGTCCAGCGTGGGTGCCACACATTGCGTTCACACACTGGTATTAGTTCTGTATGTGTCACAATATTATCTCAGAAATGGCAGGAATAAGGACAGATGGATAATGTTTTATTTTACAACTATTCTCTGCATTGCTACTCCGAGCCATGTGTAGGAACAGGATGGGTAAGAAGCCAGCGATGGTGTGACTGCAATGTGAACTGATTATACGACTATATTTTATGTCTTAATGGCACTTTTGTGCTGTATAACTTTTGCATGTTGGTCCTGGAGCAGTTATTTGAAATTTCAATAGTTATTCCTAAAATCCGAAATTATATCCTTCCTGAGTAGGTACTACATTTGAATTAGAACATACTTCCTGTTCTATATAGTATGATTATAGGTAGTCTTGCATAGCCAGACCTTCAGACTGACAGTTCTGGAAGCCCTGGGCACTTTAAATAGCTAAAGCTACCCAGAAAGACATGATTGACAGGTAAAGCAAATAATGAAGGATCATTTTTGCTGCGTCATGTTTATGGGCGTGGAAATGTCCCCACAATAACAAACTGGTAAGCAACTGGTAAAACTCAAGACTCTAACATTTAATCGATAGACAGACAATTTTGGGATGTTTCCAATAGGACCGTTAAAAAAAACGCCACACGTACACGTCTATCAGAAATCCTGTACACTTCAACCAATCAGAGGACAACGTCGAAACTCCCGAAGTGTGTTAGCTAAGTACGCATCAGACATTTAGCCAGCATGACTTTTGAAGCTGAGACTAGATTAGGGGTAGTATAAATAAAATTCGGAGGTACCGCATCTGTCATGTTGATATCATCATGTGACATAAGATGGCACAGAGAATTTCAAGTTGGATAATGTTTAACATGAATAATGATAAACAAGTGTAAATTTAACCACAGGAAACATTTTTTTTTTTTTTTACTTCAAGTCTTTTAACGCCGTTCGTCTCTCGCACAGGCTAATGGGATAGTAAAGTGTCCATTGTTTGTGTGTTTCAGAATTCTAAAATCGCCCGGAAACTTTTTTTTTACGCTACTCTCCTCACTTACTGTTATTCACATACTATATCGTAGGGATGAATGAGTATTTAGACGCAGCCTAAATGAATCAGGAAAAATTATCTGCCAAGTAAATATAATCACCGAAAATAAATAAATAAATAAATAAATATTTGCATAGCCATGCAAAATGGACATTATGTGATTTTATCTACTAAATGAATAAATAACAAATAGAATTACTTTAATCAACACAGTTTTTAGCGTGATTTCGAGTGATAGTTTAAATTACACACCACTAGGGGGTGTGACGTTTGCTGTAAAAATAAAGTTTGTTTGCTGTTACAGGTCTTCCTTTTTGGAAGATGCCCTTATCTAGTTATTTCCTTTTTTAAACCAACTAAGCAGTTGAGTGTTAGGGGTCTTACTGAGGGGCCCAGCAGTGGCAGCTTGATGGTGCATGGAATTGAACCCATAATCCTCTTATTAGCAGAATCCTTAACCACTGGGCTACCAATTTATAACTGCTGTTTTCTCACCAATTAGTGCATACTAGAATTCAAATCTAAATAGAAAACAAATTGAATTACCGCTTTATTGGAAAACTGGCTAGTGGGGAAGTGGTAGCGTAGTGGTTAAGTTGTTGGATTACAAATTTAAGGAGCCTGGTTCAATTCCCAGCCCCACCAAGCCACCACTGCTGGACCCCTGAGCAAGGTCCTTAACCCCCAAATGCTCAGTTGTATAACAAGGAATATTGTAAGCCGCTCTGGATTAGAGCATCTGCCAAATGCTACAAATGTAAATAATTAAACCTTGACATCAATACACTTAAACAAAAAAACCCAAATAGAATAATCTTAAATACTCTTATGAATAGAAGAGGTTTTACGTTCTGTTTATTTGAATCCGATTTTTAAAATTTGTTTTTATTTAACTAGTTCGAACGTTGTGGTCGTTGGTGTGTGTTTTGCAGCTGACATTTTTTGGCCCCACAAAAATACCCTAAGAATAATATCTTTGATATGACCCCATACACAGTCAAGTGTTTTCCGAAAGCACAATGTTCCAAACAGAGAGCAAAACATGTCACAGTAACACAAAAACACACTTTATAGTCATTTTCAGAATCCTGTTTACTTTCTTTCTTTTTTTTTATTTTTTATTCTAGGATAGCGGATTTGACACACAACCTGGCAACCTGGGGCTGAAACAAGGCTCTGGAAAAGCGATGAGTAGAGCAAGATTTTGCATAGCTGTGAAAGGCGAGGAAGCATAAAAACAGTGTAGTGTATAAAGAAAGGCTAATGAGGCCACAGGGTACAAACAGGTGAGTGTAATGAAGACTGAGCAGAGACACCGGCGAAAATAAAAAGAAAGAAAAAAGCCTGGAGTGGAGGTAAAGTCAACATATCAGAAGATACATTTAAATAGATTTAAAACAAAGTTTTGTCTATCTGTTCATTATACCAAATCCTGTCTCAGGGTCAGAGGTCAGCACCACCATAACTGCCTGCTCTGGCTCCAAGGTCTAGGTCTGAGAGTGCTTGATGGGCCTGGTCCCCTTATGACATCCACCTGAGGTTTGTTGTTCATGTTTTGCACTCATGTTTGTGTTTCTGGTTCATGTCCTGTGTTTATTTCTTATCTTGTCCTGTCATTGGTTAGTTCTGGTCATGTCTACCACTTTGTTTAATATTTATGGCCCTATTATATCCTTCTGTACTTTACTGTCCCACTGTGATGGCTTCTTGTTTTCAAGTTCAGTCAGGTTTGAGGAAGTGGTGACTTAATGGTTAAGATGTTGGACTGATACCAGAAAGACCAAGGTTCGGTTCCTATAACCAGCAAGCCACCACTGTGGGCCCCTGAGCAAGGCCCATAACCCCCAATTGCTCAGATGTATGAAGGAGATAAATGTAAATCGCTCTGCCAAATTATGTAAATCGCTCTGCCAAATTATGTAAATGTAAGTTTGATTCAAATAAAACTGCATAAAACTGGTGCAGAGAAAAAAAACAAAACAAAGAAAACCGAGTAAGAGGAAAAAACAGCAAGTGCATGGAATTGAACCCATAATCCTCTTATTAGCAGAATCCTTAACCACTGGGCTACCAATTTATAACTGCTGTTTTCTCACCAATTAGTGCATACTAAAATTCAAATCTAAATAGAAAACAAATTGAATTACCGCTTTATTGTAAAACTGGCTAGTTGGGAAGTGGTAGCGTAGTGGTTAAGTTGTTGGACTACAAACTTGAGGACCCTGGTTCGATTCCCAGCCTCACCAATCCACCACTGCTGGACCCCTGAGCAAGGTCCTTAACCCCCAAATGCTCAGTTGTATAACAAGGAATATTGTAAGCTGCTCATGATAATAATATAACATCAATCAAATTTAAGGTGATGACTATCTAATTAGACAGAACCTGTTTAATTCTGTATATAAATGTATTTGGAATATTAATTTAAAACTTGTTCCACTGATGTTTCATTGTGTTCAAAGTTACCACACAGGATTTCCTGGATAGTGATTTTTTTCTGACATTTTTCGATGTTTCCTCTATTTAATAAGATGGATGAGGCTCAGATAGAGATGGTTACATAATCACGGGACTTCTAGAAAACTGGGACGCACTACAACATCGAGCTGCAGCTTTAGAAATGTTGGAGAGCTCATAGAGAACATGAGCGTGAATAAAAGAAGCTCCAGAAAAATAAATAAATAAATTAACTTGAGTAGGAAGGCAGTGGTGTAGAAAGCGATATTACCTCCGGTTCAAAACTTACAGCCTCAGGCGTTCTTTCTGTGGGGTTTCTTCCCAGTACTTTACTGTCTTCCTGCCTGGTCAGAGAATTTAGTAAGCAGGCTGTAGATTTGTGTGTGTGACGATGAAAATGAGTAAAAAAAAAAGAAACATTGTCCAACATATGAAGTGAAAATAATTAAGCAAAATAGAACTGTATAACTTTCGTCTTTTTTTTCTGAACACTGGAAGTCTGGCCGCCGCTAATTACTGATCACGACCATGTGAAGTTCTTGTGTGGTTGTAATTATGCGAGTAGAAAATATTACTATACACACATACAGTTGTTTAACATCATGTTTCAGCGGCTGTTTATGTAAACGACGAAAACTGTAATGGAGCAGTAATTGATCCTTGAGGGATCCCGCTTCCTTTTCTTCGCTTGCTATTTTACAGCTTACATAATAGCATGAAATGAGCTGTGGCACCCCCCCACACCCACACACACCCCCACCCCGAAGTAAAAGAAATGGCTTTAAACAACAAAAATGTTAAAAAACACATTGAGTTGATTGCTTTAAGACATTATTGTGACACGTTGAGGTTTTTATAGTGCTAATAATTAAAAATGGATAACAATCATTATATAGCGGTTTTGTGGGTGATTGTGGAACGTATTGAGGTCACATGAACAGTATGAGAGTTCGCCAGATTAAGCCACAGTGGTGTGTGTGTGTGTGTGTGTGTGTGAGAGAGAGAAAGAGAGACAGAGAGAGATAAAGAGAACGCGAAAGACAAAGAGAGAAAGAAGAAGAGAGAATTCCTTAATGTAGAAGCACATGGATTGAAGCTATAATTAACATTTATGCCACAAAATGCTCCCATTGACCCCATTAATTCACTCTATTCACTGACCAACTTTTCCATACCAGCAAAATAGGGGTATTTAGTCGCTCCTACTATCTGCAATAATCTATTTCAGCGATGTAGAAAATGGATGGCATTTACTGACTGGATTCACACATATTTATGAAATTTATGTAGAGGCAAAAGACATGAGTTAGCAGTTCTTACGTCAATTGCATAGAATTCGGTTAAATTGCTTGGGTGGGACTTAATATTCTTTGGCATTTGAAGAAGAAATATTGCACTTTTGTAAGAAATACAAAAATAAAGATTTCTTAGATTTGTATGAATGATAATAAAAAGAAGTATGAGAAAAACAAGCTCTGGAATAAAAAGGAAATAACTGCGAATGGAAAAACTATTTCTGACTCTTACAGTGTCACAAGTCGTAGAGTGGGTTTAGGGTGCAAAAGCAGTTTATTTACAGTAACACACAAAAAAACCACATTTGAGACAGACCTTTTTAGACATGGACTTTGAAAGGAGAAGAGAAGAAGGACCAAGTACCAAACCTTGTGGGACATCCGGTGAACCATCTGTGGCGTAGCTGTTTTACTTTTTCAATTTTTTTATTATTATTATTTTTTCCAATAATTAAATATAGAATAAATGTTTCAATCCTATGAAAAAACATAAAATGACTTCCATATAATAACTTACTCTCTTTGGCTCTTTCTCTGCCCCCTCTCTCTCTCTCTCTCTCTCTCTTTTACTTTCTGTCTACCTTTTGTCTCTTCCCATTTGTCAATCCACTTTTCTTTTCTCTTTCATTTCCTTGTGCTATTTACTTTCACTCTTGACCCCTGAACTGTTTTTCTTCATCTCTGTTTCTTAAGCTTCTTCCTGCCCTCTCAGTTTTACAATTTTCTGAATTCCTCTCTCTTTCTGTCATTCTCCTTTTCTATCTTTTCTTTATTGTTCTCTTTGTTTTTTTTTTTGGTTTTTTTACTTATTGTCTTGCAATCTTCCTCTATCAAAGTCCTCTTACTGAGCTGACAAACTCTTTTTTCTTTAAATATCCATCCACCCATCCATCCATCAAAAAATACATACATACATACATACTGTATGTGTAATGTTTAGTCTCTTACCCCCCCTACTTATTTCTTTATACAATCATCCATCCATCTATCTATCTATCTATCTATCTATCTATCTATCTATCTATCTATCTATCTATCTATCTATCCGTATATCTAATAAGCTATCAACCCATCCATCAATCCATCATTTTATTAATTTTTTCAGATATAAGCCATCGATTCAAGAATTCAATTTTGCATCCATCCATCCATCCATCCATCCATCCACCCATCCATCTAGTCATCAATTCGTCAATTCATCCACCCATCCTACTATATGTGCAATGCTTCCATCCATCTATACATACATTTGAGTAATGCTTTCCCCTCCCATCTCTCTCACAGCTGTGTCAATGTCATGTGGTAAAGTTTCTCACTTTTGGAGCATTAATTAAAAACAAACTTCTGCCATTTAAAAAGAACTCGCTCGCTGCACTCAGGAACCGAGCCCATTCATCTCCGGAACAACTTTCTCATCACCTCCTCCTCCTGCTCCGACTAATCACTGGAGGCTGGTGCCTTTTTTCCATCTTCCATCCGCTGAAACACACCCCGGTCTTCCTGGAAGGCGCGTTTGTGAGCCGACAGCCAGTAAGTGATCTGTTCCCATTCACTGAGCCATGTGAGAAGAATGAGTGACAAACTAATCAGGACGTGAACACACGGCGCTCGCTCACTTCGGCACGCTCAGATTAACGGCCGCTTCGGACCTTCAGGAAGTTTCAGCCCATTTGACACCGTGCCTGCAAGACGTTTCTTTTTAGCGTCGTACCCCGCAGCCGTTAATACGCTCTAATCCACGCTCTGGTGTGAATAGTAACATGCTGTCAGCTGTAGGAAGCGTAAATCAGAGATCTAACAGGCGGAAATACCCCGCCTATCTCTGCCTGTCTGCAAAATTTATGACATCTTTATGTAAATCATACCCGCTACTTAGTGTCATGTTCCGTCTTCCTGCTTTCAACCTCCCTGAGAGACAGACAGAAAAAAATTTGTTCTGTTTACATTCATTACCGATGCTATCAACCAGAGCAATTTACATTCATCTCAGGTTTTTTCTTCTAACAACTACGGAATTAAATGTTAGGGGCCTTGTTCAGGGGCCCAGCAGAGGCAGATTGCTGGTGCTGAGAATTGCACCCGATCTTTTGATCAGCAAAGAATAAAACAATGCTGCATTGAATGTGTTTACACTTCTAGGTGTGAACGAGTGCATGCCTCAATACCTCAGTATTCCTCTTCTCTCGACCTGTTACTCTTTCTCACACTTCTCTTGACTTTGTGTCTCCTCCTACTCTTTTCTCTCTCGTCTGTAGCTCTCTGTCCCTTTTCTGCTTTTGGTCTTAACCTTGTATCTTTTTTTTAGGTCCTGGTTCATCCGTTGCACTTTCTTTCTCTTGTCTAGAAAAACATTTGAGATAGTAAACAGTAAAATATAAAGAAAGAGAAATGCTTAAGAAACGAAAAGGCTTCACAAGTAGAAATGAAGAAAAAAGGGATGAAGGGATAGCAGCAGGGGCGGTTATAGACCATTTTTCAGTCGTTTAAGCCACTTTAAAACTATCAGCTACCAAATTACCAAATTTTTTTTTTTTCTAATTATACTTACTTTTAAAATTACTTTTTAAAATAAAAAAGGTTTTGTTTTCTTTTTTTCTTTGCGGGTCTGTTTATGCGTGACAGTCCTTTTTAGAATGTTTTGCAACATCTAGAGGGATCTAGAGGGTTCTAGATGATTCTAGATGGTATTTTCTAGGTTATTTTTTTTTTAATAGTTTTGCCTGCATTAATGTCTGCAATGTATACAGAGTCTGCAGAAATTTGCCATCTCAAAATATCTATCCGTATACGGAACCCAGTAAAAGATTAATTAATTTATGAGAAGAACCTTTTCTCCAGACCCGGACGTTAATAGTCATTGTTACACTTTACAAACTGAAGCGATCCAGTTTTAAGTTAACTGTTAACATTTTCTAAATAAAAATTCCAATTTTTTTGCATTTAGCTCGCTAACAGTACTAGTGGTTAATGATAATAATGAGATGGTGACTAAAAGTAACAATGGCTGAACCCCCTGTAAACAAAAAAGAAAATGATTATTTTCTTGTAGGCTTTTTTTTTTCTCTTAACTTTAAAAAAAGTTGTAATACCGGTAAGGAAAAAAGTGTTTCTAGATGCTATAACATTTTCTGAAAATGATTAACCTGTTTAAAGATATTTTGATGTAGCTAAAATGGACAAAAAGTACAACATATTTTCTTTAATAAAGAAAAAAAAATCCGAATTCGGAGATAACAGTTTACATTAGCCTTTATCCAGAGTGACCTATGACCTTTTTTTTAATGCTATCTGAGCAGTTGAGGATTAAGGGCCTTGCTCATGGGCCCAGCAATTGTTGTTTTGTGATGCTGGCTATTGAATCCATAACCTTGTGAACCCATAACCTTTTGTAACATCAGTGGTCCAACATCTTAAAGAAATAGTTTATCTAAAAATTCCTCAAGCTGGTGTTGCTCCAAAAGTGGAAGATCTTCTTTCATCTTCGGAACACAAGGTAAGATATTTTCAAAGGCTGTCTGACCCTCATCTCGTTCCAAAGTAGATGTCAAAATCATTTGGAATATATATGATTATGACTTTCTATCTAGTAATTCTGTAGTAACATCTGCAAACCTGCGTACAAGTATCTGAGACACAAAAATCATTTTTAAGAGCCAGAAATACTTACAAATTATTTAACGCTAGAGAAGACAGAATTTAAAGGCAGAGAAGAAAGGATAGAGAGACAGGAAGAGAGAGAGAGAGAGAGTGAGAAGTTTCCACGTTTCCTGTATATCCAAAGGATGATGTCATGGTTCGAAATGTCTCCCTGCTTGTAAACAGAAGCTAAGGAAAAAAAAATAAATGAGAAAAATTCGGTAACTGAGATGACCCAATCCTGAGCCAAGTCTTGGACCACATGCCAGCTGATCACCAGCTAATTGTATCAGTGAGGGTGTGTGTGAGTGTGTGCATGTGTGTGTGTCTTGTGTCTATCTATTTGTCTATTTGGCTGGCAGACTGTTTGTTAGGATTGCTGTCACACTTGCTTAGACTCTCTCTCTCCTTTTCCCTGTCCCCCTCTCTCTCTCTCTCTCTCTTTCTCTCTTTCTCTCTCTGTAAAAAAAAAAGGTATTTGTCTGTTTGCTGACAATAATTGGAGAAGAGCTTTCGGCCTCCCCCCGGGCAGCAGTCTCGGGAGCGCAGCCTTGATTAGTGACATCTTAAGAAAGTTAGGAATGAATCTAAAAGAGGAGGTGGGGGAGACGATGAAAAGGACGGAGAGGCAATCAAGAAAGAGAAACAGGATAAATGAAAGAGGAGGAGAAGCAATGGATGAAGGGGTGGAGATCGGAGAAGAAGATAGGAAGGACGGATAGATGGGGTTTAGAGATATGTCTAGTTTAATTGCATCTTAAGTGGCGTGTGGTTATAAGCCTACATAGAAGTTTATTAAGGATTATTCCTGCACTCGTTTCATCATCCAAGCTTCTTTTCTTCATTTAATTCATAAAAGACTTTTTTTTTAATATTCTGCCACAGAGTCCTTCGTTATGGTTGATCAGAACGTCTTATATAATAAAAGTTTACTAAAATAATTTAAAAACGTTAAATAAACTAACATTAATTTCACAAATTTGTAGAAGCAGAAGTCAATAGTAGAAGGTCCATTGGTTCGGTGGGTGGATCAGTGCAGGTGAGCAGCGGTTGGTATTGTAGATGAAGCAGGAAGGTGGGTAACGGTGGTGGATCAGCAGGTGAAGCAGTGATTTGGTATTGGTGAAGACTGTAGCAGAAGGTGGTACGGTGGTGAATCAGCAGGTGAAGCAGTGTTTGGTTATTGTAGATGAAGCAGAAGGTGGGACAGTGGGTGGATCAGCAAGTGAAGCAGTGATTTGGTATTGTAGATGAAGCAGAAGGTGGTACGGTGGGTGGATCAGACGGTGGATGATCAGCAGGGTGAAGCAGTGGTTTGGTATTGTAGATGAAGCAGAAGGTGGGACACTGGGTGGATCAGTGGGTGGAGCAGCGGTTTGGTATTGTAGATGAAGCAGAAGGTGGGACACTGGGTGGATCAGTAGGTGGAGCAGCGGTTTGGTATTGTAGATGAAGCAGAAGGTGGTACGGTGGGTGGATCATGGAGTGGTCAGTGGGTGGAGTGGTTGAAGCAGAAGTGGTATGGTAGTGAAGCAGATGGTTTGGCAATGGTTGGGTGGCAAGCACAAGGTGGTACGGTGGGCATTGTAGATGAAGCAGAAGGTGGTACGGTGGGTGGATCAGTGGGTGGAGCAGTGGTTTGGTAATTCAGATGATGCAGAATGTGGTACAGTGGGTGAATCAGTTGGAGCGGAAGGTGTTGCAGCGGCTAGTTCAACGGGTGGTAGTGGATCAAAAAGTGGTACAGCAGGTGGTCCTGTGGGTGGTACATCGGTTGGATCAGCAGGTGGTACATTCGTATCGGTTCCTGCAGGATTTACAACATTTTTTAAGGAAAAAGCCAAAGGATGGAAAACAAAATGGTGGTAGTAGATGGCAAAAAAGAAGGTGGTACAGTGGGTGGTGCTGTGGTTTGGTATTATAGATGAAGCAGAATGTGGTACAGTGGGTGAATCAGCGGGTGGAGCAGGAGGTGTTGCGGCAGCTAGTTCAATGGGTGCTGCAGTAGTGGATCAGCAGGGGGTGCAGGAGGAAGATCAGTGTAACTTATGCCCAGAATGCGAATTATTCTAAGATAGCGCCGCTGCTTTATGTAAATGTTGTTGGGGTTTTTTTGGTCTAATTTATGTTGTGAGATGCATCAGAGAATGTAGGACAACATCACTTTCAAATAACCAAGACACATTTTTATTTCACCCTGAGCCACACACAGACTCTCGATAAATCCTGCACACATGGGCAGCTTTAGCACAACGTCGCTAAATTTAACTCCAATAAAATAATAAAAGCATGTGTGGTGCTCGATCAGCATTTTCATTGTAGTCTAAATCTATCTCAGACACACACACACACACACACACACACACGTACGTGTGCTTTTGGCGAGCATCTAATTCAGACTCCTTTAATCAATACGCTCACAGCTTATTTAACTGAAACAGCACAAGTCGCCGCTGGGGAAGGCGTTTGGAGGAGAGGTTTTCTTACTGTCATCCTGCATCCTGGGATTTAAACATCTACTGCTTATGAAAATATGCAGAACATAAATAATGTACGCTCCAAATAACCGCTGGAGGTCCAACCTCACAGTCCCTGAAGTGCTTACAATAATATTCCAGATATTCCTTATGATTTACACTGCATGTAATTACTCGTCTAATCATCTGGATTAGAGAAAGACGGTGTGACACAGCACAGGGAAAGCTCCTGTCACTTTGTCCGTAACTCCCGGGATGTTCATTCTGGAAAATTCTACACAGTTATTGTACAACGGAAAATATTTTTTTGGTAATAACTTGTATATTATATTTATTCATTCATTTATTGTTGTTGCTATAAGACAATAACCGGCTAGTGACCACCGCAGGGCCCCTCGCCAGAGTTCTAGCAGTCACTTTTGGTGGTTAGCCTTTATAAGCTAGCGCTAACTACCACCACATTGTGTATTGTTAGCCCTGTCTACTTACTAAACGTTTGGGTTTATGTCTAATGTCTTTACGGTTTTTGATCTATGCTTCCTCCTGACTTCGAGTTTATCTTTGCGTTTTGGATTTGTCCTCCACGTTTACTAATATCAACTGTTCACTCTACTGCCTTTGTGCCGTCTCCAATAAAGCTTTTACCTGCATTATGGATCCAAATTTATCTGGTTCATTATAGTAAAATTTATTCTTTACATATCCCATCTCAGAAATTAAGGGCCTTGCTCTAGGGCCCAAATATGGCAGCTTGGTAGTGTTGAGGCTTGAACTCGGATCCTTTAATCAATGTCTTATTATTTTTGTTCAGCTGAGCAATTAAGGGTTAAGGGCCTTGCTTAAGAGCCCAGCGGTGGCAACTTGCATGGGAAATCAAACCCACAAGCTTCCGGTTGACAGTCCAACGCTACCTCCCACATCATTCTGAGATGCTTTAGTTTACAGGAAACAAACCAACACCTTCTGACCAATCAGAATAAAGAATGGATCAGTGCTCAAATCTGGTGATAGTAAAGCGCCAGAGAAATGAATGTAGGTCCTCCGCTGCTCTTTACAGTGCTGTAAAGAAAGGAAGTGAGTTACACAAAACTTTAGCTTAAATCCCGGCAATAGAAAATACTGTTGACTTGAAGAAAGTCGGAATAAAATGCTGACCATTGAATACTTTTTTTCTTCGGCTCATCTTCTGAATGCTCACGTCAGCGATTTTACACGGCCGTTCGGATCCGCGTGCAAGACACCAAAGTTTCTCTTGAAGTTTTTATTTCTGTTACAGTAGGAGAGAAAATCAGTCAGCAATTTCCGCCCCTTTTTGTAAAAAAAAAAAAAAAAACATTTTCCTAAAATTAAAAAAAGAGACGACAACAGATAGATAGATAGATAGATAGATAGATAGATAGATAGATAGATAGATAGATAGATAGATAGATAGATAGATAGATAGATAGAAAGAAAGAAAGACATCAGATAGATAGATAGATAGATAGATAGATAGATGTGCATAGAGAAGTAAGTGCAAGTATGTGCAACTATTTACAGCATATAAAGTGTAATTATAAATTGTGCAAAATGTGTGTATTTTTATAAATAGATAAAACTCATGAATTAACAATATGTACAATTATAAATGAATGATATCATACAGAGTAAATGTAGCAGAATGAACAGAGCGAAGCCGAACTGCAAGATAGTAAAGAAGAAAATAATCTAAATTATGCAAAGGAAAGAGTTTTGCTGTTTAGTAATGTATAGGTGACAAAGGCTTGATAAAAAACCTCTCAATCATCATTGAGTCTATTTGTACCAGCTGTTGCTATAGCAACAAAAATTGTATTAGAATAAGTGTATTAGCATTTGGCAGACACTCATATTCATCTCTCATATTACATTTGTTATATTTGTACAGTTGAGCTGTTAGGGGCCTTGCTCAGGGGCCCAGTAATTTTATGATCATTAATCCTGTTACGGTTGCTGATGATGTCATTCGCTTTCTTTAAAACATAGCTTTTATGGCAGTAACGTAGACCTGGGTTCTTCCCAGCACCGTTGGGTCCTTGAGCAAGACACTTAACCCTTCCTGCTCCTGGACCCTGTGCTCTGACCCCAACTTTCAAAGCTGGGAAATGTGAAGAAACAATATCAATGTGCTGTAGAGTTTATGTGACCAATAAAGACATTTACATTATATTTACAGGAGAGACTTTGTTTGTATCCAACTTGGTTATGATTAAGGTTTCGGTTTGCAACGATCCTGACGGTATTCTATTAAAATATGACTCACGGCGACTGATGAGATGCAGAAGAAAAGGATGTAAAAGCAGAGATGTCATTATGTTATACATTATATATATATTATATATATATATATATATATATATATATATATATATATATATATATATATATATATAAGCAGTTGATGACACATGAGTGTGTTTGTGATTTGTCGTTTGTTCAGAATATTTTGAGATAATAGGAGAGAGCGAGAGAGATAGGGAGTAATTAAATTGATGAAACATTTGCTTATTAATGGCTCTGGTGGAATAAAAGGGAGCCCAGATTATTTTCTCTCCCTAATTTCTAAAAGCTAATGCTAATACAGTAGATAGATTCACCTAGCTAACTCACTATAGCATAAAATCTGTTTTGCTAATTTATAACAGCTAGCATATTTTAGAAAAGTTGAACTAAAGCGGAACTAAACCTAGCCATAGTGCTAACTTTGCTAACACACTAAATGTACAATTTTGTTCAACCTTGATTAGGTATCATTTGTACAATCTTATTTTAAAATACTTTTTAAATATAAAATAATTGGATTATGTTTTTTATGTATTTTGCTCGTATTTGTTATATTAAGCTAATTTCTTAAACATTTAAACAATTAATCACCCGAGTGGCTTGATTTCACATTAAGAGTCTCTACATCAGGAATTCACTTAACCATTCCTTTTTTTACTTTTCAGCTTTACTATTCTGGTCTTTTTAATTATTTATAAAACAAAAGGGGCGGGGCTTGGTGCAGATATTATAGAGGGTTTTGGATTAGTTTTTTCTCCTGTAGAACTCGAGTGCAGACGCTTTTCTCTATCCTGTTATTTGCACTGGGTTTATTGCCATTTGCACTTGCTTTAGTCCTGGACACTGATTTCATCACAGATGAGGTTTTGATGTTGACTGAGAATTTGGAGAAATAATATTTGTGCTGGTTATCTGATGGAAAATGATCTCTGGGCAGGAAGTATTTCTGGATAAAAGTGTGGTCGAAGAAAGGAAGGAAGAAGGAAGGAACCTTGAAAGACAGAAAATTATCTCTAGACAGGAAGTATTTCTGAACAACAGTCTGGAGAGAGGAAGGAAGAAAGGAAGGAATAAACCATTCTCATAGAAACAGAAAAAAGAATAAGGAAGGAATCAAGGGAAAAAAAAAACTGAAGAAAATAATTTATAAAACACGAGGAAGGAAAGGAAAAAGTAGCTAAGGTATGGAAAGGAAAAGTAGGTAAAAGTAAAGTAAAGTAAAGTAAAGTAAGGAAAGGAAAAAAGAGAAAGTAAAAAGAGAGTAAAAGAAAAAAAGAGAAAGAGAGTAAAAAGGAATGAAGTGAAATCCGAGGTAAGGAAAATTTGGGGCAAAATAAGAAAAACAGCAATTTTTTTTATGTGATCTAAAGCTAAAAAGCATCAGTTAATCCTGAAGATGTTTGTAGCGACATTCCAC
Source organism: Bagarius yarrelli (assembly GCA_005784505.1). Taxonomy (NCBI): domain Eukaryota; kingdom Metazoa; phylum Chordata; class Actinopteri; order Siluriformes; family Sisoridae; genus Bagarius; species Bagarius yarrelli. Next base: position 2,626,110 of record VCAZ01000038.1, on the reverse strand, counting down.
TGAAATAATGCCAACAGATTCTACAGAATTTCATTTGATTTCTCTCGATGGTTAGGGGCCCTGGTAATGGGGCCCAGAAATAACATCTTGATAGATCTGGGATTTGAACTCCTGATTAGTTCAATAGTTTCCATTTTTTTAGTTTGTTTTTGTCTAAACATGCTACATCAAATTAAACCTTAGATCAAGAACCTTAACCAAAAATATTATTTAAAGGCTTTCTCTCTGAATATCTTTATTACTCTCTGAATATCTTTATTACTTTTTGATGAATACGAGTTCAAGAGAGAAACAAGTAAATAAACATCTCTTTGTGACGGCTACATCGTGTAAGCACTGGAATTCGCACTGCACACACACACACAAACACATTCCTCCAGCGTAACCTGTTATATTAATAATCAAAACTAAAAAATTCTCTCACACCCGACCCTTCATTCTCGAACCGCCTTGAAATAAACAAAGTTTGTTTTCTTTACATATAAATTCGCGCTAAAAGGCGCATTTGCTTTACCACACGATGCCTTTAAACACGGCGCTGATGTTTTCCTCCCTCTCTGCATGCACAAAACCCAGCACTTTATTTTCATCACAGGCTTTGTGTTCGGATCCCTTGATGCACACGGTGTGAACTCTAGCCAAACTGGCATGCCGGCGTTAGCAAGCTGTAGCTTAGCAAGTTCAGAAAGGCTAACTATTACACGTGACAGGCTAAAGTCTTCAAAGCGCAGATGTCTCGTTAGAGCTCGCCACAGGAGCCGTAAATAAATAAAAATAAATAACCCTTTTTATAGTGATGGTGGGAGAGGAGGGACGGGGGGTTTAGGGTGGAGAAAGTACATTTGGGGTAAGAAAAATCAACAGTTCCACATTCAATTTGTCTAACAATGTGCCAACTGCCTGGGATTCTAAAAGATTAAAACGTCTTTCTCCTTTGTTTCTCTTGCTTTCCCCCTCCCACCACCCCTTTACACTTTTTCTTTTATTACCATCTCATTAGAACATGTCTTTCACAACTTATCCTTGTCAAGCGTATTTGAAACCTTTGTGTTTCCTGCCGGTTCGTAGTAATTTGCATTCCTTTCAGAGAGACATCTCGTTCCGGATGTCAGTACAAAGACATTTTTCTACTTCCTCTTCCTTTTTTTTTCCGTCTCGGTACTTTGTTTCGAGATGAACGATGTCTTGCACATGCTAAAGTGTGATTATTAGATATGACACCGGATTAGCGGTTACGCGGCTCGGAGCACCTTTGGTTCAAAAAGACTTAAACTTCTAATTGAATAAACTCATCGTGCTTTACTTTGGTGGCTGTGAATTATGGGAATGATGTCTGCAGGAAAATTCACGAGCAGTCCATGAAAGGTGCGAAGGGATGACATGACAGGAACGGACGGCGATAGCATTGGATCGTCTACATAGAAGACCAAGAGACATAATTATTATTTCCTTTCATTTGAATTCAATTTGATTTACATAATTAAACACATCCAAAGGAGAAAAAAAGGCCCTAAGAGATAAAAGAGAGATAAAAACACACTTTATGACAAATCCAAACAACTAGTTAATTAGAGCATTAGTCATATCAATTATTCCCACAATGGACACAATCATAACCACACTTAATGTCTCTCTCTCTCTATCTTTCTTTTTCTTTCTCCCTTTATTTGAATTTCTGTCTCTCTCTCTCCCCATAGCTCTTGGCTACGTCTTTAGATCTTCCTGATTCTGGTTGGAGTCTCAATGCTTAGAAATACTCATTACGTCCAAGGATGGACAAACATGGATGGTCACGCAGTGACTCCGAGCTGCTGTTGCTACGGTCAATCTCCTACTCAGATTTCCATCAATTAGTTGTTTGAAAACTCCTGATCCCAAGTCTGCCTGGATGTAGAGATAGAGTATGTATACAGAACATTATTTATAATCACACACTTCACTGTCACCCAGATAAGGATGGGTTCCACCTTGAGTGTGGTTCCTCTTAGTTTTTTTTTTTCTCAGAGATATTCCTCACCACTGTTGCCTCATTAGAGGTCGATTTAGATTAAATTACATTTACTTGTATTGTCATTGTGCAAAGAACATTACAGAGCCAATAAAATACATTTAACCTGAGGCTCCTGCAGATCCCTGTGACCCTGATTAGGAATAAGCAGGTATAGACGATAGATGGATGGATGGATGAATGAATGGATGGACGCTAGCTGGATGGATGAATGGGTGGGTTAGATGGATGAAGGGATGGATGGTCTGTAGCTGGATGGATGGGTGGATAAATGGATGGATGTATGGGCAGGTGGATGGATGGATGGATGGGCTAATGGGTGGATGAATGGATAATGTAAATATACAAAAGGTGCAGCAGCAGTAGTGTAAACACAGGTAGTTATATAAACTAAGGTATATAATAATGACAATGATGCTGGGGTATCAACACTGTCAAAGTGTACTGAAAGTGCAAAAAAATAGGAAATGAATTCAGAAATTTTGTATTTAATGTGATTTGTACCCAAATCTCATGAATCGTTAGATTCACTCCCAGAGAGTCGATTCAGATTCAAATTTCGTTCTCGCTGTGATCCACTTAGATCACGTTTAACCCGAGTGTATCTGCTGAGTTCTCTCCTGCTTAAAAATTGTCACCCCGGTGGAAAACACAGTAAGATTAGTGTCTGAGTCAAACAAAGCACTTTCAAGGCACCTTCACGCAAACCGAAGGAACGAATCAGAGGCAGTGTTGAGTGCAGCTGGATTCTCAGCACTCAGCATTCTGGAGCTATTCAGAAAGGAACCATGCTAACTCAGTAGGTGATGGATGTTTTCCAATACTCTAATTAATGCTTCCTCAATCCTGCGGCCTTCAACCCACGCCCTGGGAATCGATCCCCTATTTCAGGAACTAATTAATTGTTTAAATGCTTTTCAGGAGAGTGAACAATGAACAATAAGACGGGACTCCTAATTATATTAGAAACAATGGGTACAATTTAAAAAAAAAAAAGGGAATAATAAGGAAAAAAATGGGTGACTTGACCCTTACGAATACTGGAGACACTGGAGACTTAATTAAGTTAAATAAATGACTTCTTACCGAATCGATTTAAAATCTTATCCGACTTCAAATGTTTAAAAAAAATTAAACTTACCTCAGGGCCACTTAAATATTTATCAATAACATCTTTTTTTATTATTATCGATACACTATTCCATCAAAAGTCAAATTGAGTGTTTAACTCGATTACTTTATTTCCTATTTTTAATCATTAATGTAAAAAAGTACTTATTTTCCCCATTAAAAATGGTATTATTTTACATATTTTTTGTCTGTCATTTATGTTAGTTAATTATGACACCTATTAAAAATGACACCTGTCTGTGTTACGAAATGCCAGACGGAGACACAAATTAGTAAAAACCCAGATGGGTAGCTTTATTAAAGAAATGGAAAGATGACTAAAACGTGTGATAACGAAGGATGGTACGGTGAGCTGGAAGATTTTGGAGAACAGCGGAAAACTAGAGGTAAGTTTACAGAGTCAATAACGAAAAATGTGAGATAGTCGGGAACAAGAGCCTGGAAACAGGTACCTAAGAATGCGGAAGTTAGGAATAGGAAATAAAGAGTCCAGCATTAACATTGAGGTTCATGACCAGACAATGACTGTATATGCAGAGTGCTCGCTTATAGAGGAGTGTGTGTGTGTGAAGTGATTAGGGATAATGAGTGGCAGGCACCATAAATTAAAACTCAGGCAATTGTGTGAGTTGTGTGGTGTTACCGTGGCAGTCTGCTTGCTGATTGTGTGGATTTTATGAACCTAACGGCATCATTACAAACTCCTTTATACAGCATATTATTTAACCCTAAATTAACTCTAATAGAAATTCATTATTTTATAAGTACATCTTTACGCCGTAAGCCCTGTTCCTCACTCTAACCTTCACCTTTATCTACTTCGATCCATGCAAATTCTTATAGATTTTCAATCTAGAGTTTGCATTAACCTTTTCTGTGTATTATGCATAAATGCCTGCTTAGTTGATACAATTTAGTATTGATTTTTAGAAAGAACATAGAATAAATAATAAATAATTATTAGACTGCATGATATTTTTATTATGTATACCCAGAATATAAAGTTTTATAAAAGTTGTTGTAAAAAGATGTACCAAACTTTCAACATTCTGCAAATCTTTGTAGCTCAATGAAGACAAACGATTCATTAAAGCTTAAGGGCCTTAATTAGGGGCCAAGCAGTTCCAGCAGTGATCAGATTTACAGCATTTGGTAGATGTCCTTATCCAGAGTGAATTACATTGATCTCTTTTATACAACTAAGCAATTGGGTGTTAAGGGCCATTCTTAGGAGCCCAGCAGTAGCAACTTGGTGGTTCTGGGAATCAAACCCTGATTATCCAATTTGCAGTCTAAAACCTTAATCACTAAGCTACCACTTTCCACTTAAAGGAAAGGTTACGTTTTTCTATAGTTACTTGGAATTATCATGGAATTATTCATACAATGTAAGTGCAAGAATGTCTCCTCTCGCTCCTCGTGCTGCACCACACTTCCTCAGATCCTCCAACCCTAATCAACTGCTCCCATCCTCCCCCAAGATACAAGGTATGTTTACCGCAAGCCTTTTCTCTGTCCTGTCACCCAGGTAATGAAATGAAATTCCCGTCAATGTCTCTGCTATCACTTTATCACTGGTGCCGGTGCCAGGCTGGTGCTGAAGCCAGAGCCGGTGCTCTGCTAGGGTCGGCACTCTTCCGAACTGACATTCATTTACTAGCAGAACCTGCTTTGTCACCAACATGTGACTTGAAACTTTTGTAATGGCTCTCTTTTTTTAATCCCTGTATTATTGGCTAAATTCTACGGTTGCACCGCTATCTCATCATATATGTGTCATATATATATTTTTTCAGTTCAGACTTTTTTCTGGTGGACCTTATGGTGAGGAGAGTATTGGTCTTTTTTTTCCATCACTAATGAACTGACAGATTTAATTCTTTTGCTTAATTTAGCTGTCGTTGTTACTTCATCAGATTTTGGCATCACTCAAACTACGAACCTTGCAGAATGCTCCGGCCACTGACATCATCTGTTGTAACTCAAGACCAGCAAGGTTTTGGGGCTGGTTCGGAGCCAGGATCTGGGCACTGACCCAGGAATTTTTCAGTGGAAAAGCACAGCCTGGTTTCCTGGATTGCTAAAGACTGAGCAATCATGTGGGACAAGTTTCTCTGGTTAGGCAAGACCAACATTTGACCGTTTTGGATATCAGTGAAGCATGCTGATGGTAGTATTATGTTGTCAGATCATTTTCTTACCATTTAAATTCTGTGCAAGTGTATAGTAGTGTGAAATAAATTTCTGTGTAAATAAATTAAGCATTATTATTATTTCAATTCTACATTTACCCGTAGAATATACCTCCTCAGGTTGCTGTGGCTACATTAGCATTTTCATTATATACTATAATCACATGCCAACCATGTCCAACCAGGTGAAATGATTAGATCTTTATACCTGCAGTTAACGTCGTTCACCTGCGACTTTGTGATGTGTGATCAGCGTAACATGCAATTATCATGAGGGTTTAATCGTTGTTTTAGCATATGTGTGAATGACTGGGACAAACTATCACATTGTCTAAAAAGAGTTCCGTAGGCTTAAGCTAAACATTTATGCAGTCTAATTAAAACAGGATAGGAGTAGCATAAAAATATATAAAAGTTGTTGTATGCTATCAAAGGCTAATTAGTAAATAACATTGTTAGTAACATTAGTACCACAAGTATGTGCATTTTTAATGCTCACCAAAAAAACAGCCAAATTACATTTCACATAATATCCATAATCGATTATTATGAACACTTCTTTCGAGACCCGTATCAGCTTTGGTATCGACGTAGCGAAAAAGCTATCGACTCCTAGCTAGTTTAAACACCGCAATCCTTTAGCTGCAATTAAATAGAAACTAAAAAGAACACACAGCTCTATTTTCTGGAATGATCCTTGTCTGTAAAGGACAGGCGTGATGTAGAAGCATCCACACCAGGACACGACTATTGATAGAGCGAGTTCTAAACGCAATAGTGGCATTTAGCTAACTTAAAGTCAATTTAGACCTGGAGAAAATGGCAACAGACTGGCAACAGAGGTGGACTGCATGAAGGTTAATCCGATTAAAGTGTGTGCACAGGTGTGAGGAGGTGTGTGGTACATGTGTGTACTTGTTTGTATCTACAGTGTGAGTCTGATAGTGGTAAAGGTCTCGCCGCACTGCGGACGGTTATTAAGTTGTTAATACCAAGAGAGGTTTAAAGGATTACTGATGATCAGGTGATGCAGCTAGATCTTAGGATGTTAAATGCCACTCCATAATCTAAAACACACAAATTAAAACACACCTATTTTACATAGAATATACAAAGACATTTAACTAGGTAACTGAATAAATATATTTGAAGGGTTTGGAAGTGTGTATGGTTTCTGTGCAAGTCACTCCTTGTAGAATAGGTGTGGCCTCTGTGCATGTTTATCTAAATGGTGTTAATCTAAATAGAGTGGGTGTGGCCTCCATGCATGTTAGTCCTAATGAAGAGGTTGTGGCCCCTGTGCATGTTAAATTTAATGGAGGGGGTGTGGGCCTCTGTGCAGGTCAGTCCTAATGGAAGGGGTGTGGCCCCTGTGCAGGTCAGTCCTAATGGAAGGGGTGTGGCTACTGTGCTGGTCAGTGCTCATGGAGGGGGTGTGGCCTCTGTGCAGGTCAGTCCTAATGGAGGACAAGTGGCATGTTAATTTTAAAGGAGTGGGTGTGGCCGTTGTGCATGTTAATTTTAATGGAGGGGGTGTGGCCCCTGTGCAGGTCAATCCTAATGGAGAGGGTGTTTCCCCTGTGTAGGTCAGTCCTAATGGAAGGAGTGTGGCTACTGTGCTGGTCAGTGCTCATGGAGGGGGTGTGGCCTCTGTGCAGGTCAGTCCTAATAGAGGAAGTGTGGCCTCTTTGCAGGTCAGTCATATTGGAGGACAAGTGGCATGTTAATTTTAAAGGAGTGGGTGTGGCCGTTGTGCATGTTAATTTTAATGGAGGGAGTGTGGACCCTGTGCAAGCCAGTCCTAATAGAGAGGTTGTGGCCTATGTTGTGGCTACTGTGAAAGTCAGCCTCACTGGAGTAGGTGTGGCCTCTTTGCTTTTCTATTTTTATTATATTCCAAAAAAGAGACGTGGCTTCTGAGCTTTTTAGTTGCAAGAAAGGAGAAGTTGCATCTATTAAGGCGATAAAGTATTCCTACTGAAGGAGGTTTCACATTTGTATTTGCCAGTCACCATAAAGGAGACGTGGCTTCTCTAAATGTCTGTCTGCTACACATCCATGACACACCTACAAAATAATCTATCGACCCCACACCACTAAGGTACAGGTTTACTGGGGAGGAGTTTATAGTCTAAATTTTTTACTGTAGGGCACCGGTTAGAGTCCTGCTCACTCCTGCTTTCCATTTTTGATGTGAATATGAATCTTTTTATAAAGCTCAAACATGTATGCTAACATTTAAAGCTTGCTGTTTATGACACGTATATTTAAATCAGCAGATTGCCATCAATTCACTATGCCGCCTGCAAGGGATTCACCGCGGGGCTACGCTTTGCCACGCACGCAACTGAAAGGCCTTTTTGTGAAAAAATGTTTCATCGCATTGTTCTGGCTCGACGAGCCTCAGACGCGCCGCATGAAAAGAAAAAGCGGTATGCTAAAAAGCAAACTCATTATCCTCCGACGGTGACGGCGGCATTTTAAAACGACGTCGGATTCGAACGTGGAGCAAGTCAATTTCTGTGTATGAAAGGACTTGCGGGAAGATAATACAAGGCCAATTTGCACTCAATCGAAACGTGTGTTTCCTTTTGAATTTGCCCCAGATTTATCCAGTCTCGCTGAAGTGCCTGAGCTGAATAACGAGCAGCAGAGAATTAGAGGCCTTTTCTTCGGTTTGCAATGCGAAGCCGTCGTCAGAGCTTTAAACTTCGCCGTGCGTCGGGTCCCGCGGGCTTCGACGGTGCGAGACGTAATAATAAAACCGGATAGCAGCTTTGTTTTATTGTTATTCCACGCTTATTCGCTCTGTTTAAATATCGCATGCTAATTCAAACCTCGTAGGACAAATAAGCTGAAAGAAGGAGAAGGAGGCAAGTAATGAAAGTTATGCATTTTGGGACTCGGGGAGAGCCGTTCAGACAGGTGTTTGCAGCCCAGCTGTGTGTCTGCGTCTGTATGTGTGTGTGTGCGTGTGTGTGTATGTGGGAGTATGTAAGATTAACTGATATGAGCATGTAAGATATGATTTAGATTATGTCTAAATTTGTACCGATGACTTCTGAAATAATACAGAATAAACGAATAATGAAATCAAAGTATGCAAAATAAGGACGTTTTCATGACCTTGTTGCAATGTCAGGTAACCTTGTTGCGACTTTCCGTAGCATATTTTGTTACATTAATACCCATTTTTGTTCTAATGTCACATAGACATAGCCGTGGACTACTACAGAACATATCAAAGGAGGTTTTCTCATATCCACTTACGATATTTTGACTTCTGATGGGTTTTACTGGGACATAAGTTAAGGGTATATCAATTAAAGCAATTCAAGTCACTTTTACTATAAGTTGACTCGTCTGTCTTTATGTTGCAATGGCAGAATGGAGGTCTTGCGTGCAAATCTTCAAAATACCACACGATGGCACCATATATCAGAGGAGCTGATATTACAACACCGATATCTGATAACGAAAATCGGAATAATATCGTAAAACCGATATATCGTCTAATCTTTACTTATTGCAACCACGGTGAGCTAAAACCCATCTCGAAAGATGTGTAAGCTTAAAGTGGATGTGCTACAACTGATGAGTGAATATTGGATCCGGACTAGTAGTCTGAGGCCGTAATGGGTCACATGATTAACCAAAATAGACAGATTAATATCGATCAGTTAATCAGTAAATTTTTTTATTCAATATTTCCTTTTTCCTCCATGTTATTATTGATTTATTTAACAACAACAACAACAACAACAACAATAATAATAATAATAAATCACATTTTGCCTTTTTAATTGACCAGAATATTAATATAAATACCAGAAATTTGGGACTGTACCATCTTTTTTTTCTGAAAACTGAGTGAAAAAGCTAGGAACACACACTCACATACACATACACACACACACGCAAAGCTGTTCCAGTCCAGGTTGGAGTGCTTTGATATGAGTGTTGAGTGACGCACCACCCACACAATTTAAAAAGTAGAAGTTCTCTCTATCTCTCTCTCTCTTTTTTACACACACTCTCGTGCACACACACACATACACACACTTCTTTCCCTTTCACTTTTGATCATAGAGGAGAGTCAGTGTGCACGACTCGATATCTCTTTTCTTCTGATCCTGCAGGAGTGAGAAAAGATTCCTCCAGTCTTCCACCCTCTCTCTTTCTCTCTCCCTCTCTCTCTCTTTCATTCTCATCTCTGCTTCTTTCTCATACCTTTTCTTTCTGAATCACTTCCCTCTATTTCACCTTTGGCTGCTGCACATTTTCCTTAGTTCTTATTGACTCTTTTTCTCTCTCTCTTGAACTTAAATATTCTTTCTCTTTTTCTTTTTCCTTATTTTTATCTTATATCTTTCTCTCAATGTTTTTCTTTCTGTCTTCAATATCTTATTTTTCCCCCACGGCTCTTGCTGTCTATCATATCACATTTTTTTCACCATTCTTTCTATTTTTTTTTTTTGTGTCATCTTTTTACAACTTTTTCATTTTATTATGTTATTCCTCCATTTCCATCCTTCTATCTTTTTTCTCTCTCTTAATCTCTTTTATTACTCATCTCAGTCTTTGCACGTATTTAGCTTTTATTCAATCTGATTAAAACCCTTCGATAATTCCTGTCTTTTCCCTTTTTTTCTTTTTTAAATTCTTTTGTCATTTTTTTCTGTCTCTCTCGCTCATTCTGTCTGTCTGTCTTTTACTTTCTCTGTCTTTTATTTTCTCTCTCTCTCTCTCTCTCTCTCTCTGTCTCTATTTCATTCTCTCTGTCTCTCTCTCTATCTCTCTCTTTCATTCTATCTGTCTCTCTCTCTCTCTCTCTCTGCCTTTATTCCATTCTGTCTGTCTCTCTCTCTCACACATTCTCTCTCTCTCTCTCTCTCTCTCTCTCTCTCTCTCTCTCTCTCTCTCTCTCCAATCTGCCTGGTAAAAAAAAAAACTTCTCGAGTGTGTGGCTGAGTAATGCTACAGATGTCACTCAATGCAGGTGTTACTCATTGTCCCATTTGTGACGTCACACATTAGGTAAAATAATTCATGGATAGTCACAGATTCGGACCATCATCATCATCATCCTTCGCCATCTGATAATTGATAAGTGTGATGACAGGCTGTGAATCAGGTCTCTAACATGCTGTATGATGAAAATATTGATGATGGATAAAGGCAGCCGTCCACGATGATGAACCCTGAATGAACGCAGAAACTCATTTTTGCTTTTAAACAATCGCAGGACTGAGCTGCATCGCTGTCTCCATGGGAACCAGGCTGCTGCACATGTGCATGTGTGTGTATGTGTGTGTGTGTGTGTCTGTGTATGTGTGTGTGTTCACTCTCTCCAGCTTGCAGCTCGGTTAAATGCTTGCTGGTGAAATGGATGAGTGGTCAGGTGTGAAATTACAAACTTTACCCCAAACCCCATCAAGCATAAGCACACACCTACACACACACACAGACACACACACACACAGAAATGTGCTTGACCTTACAGGTACTGGATTCAACACTTAAACAGTAAAACACACAGAGTAGTAAAGAGTACACACAGTCTTCACAGAGTGGAAATAAAAGCTTTATGAAAAGCAAATTTAAATTCGTTTCCACAAATACTCTGACCACACCCACCTGTTTCCACAAACACTCTGACCACACCCACCTGTTTCCACAAACACTCTGACCACACCCACCTGTTTCCACAAACACTCTGACCACACCCACCTGTTTCCACAAACACTCTGACCACACCCACCTGTTTCCACGCACACACGAGAAGTTTTTTTTTTACCAGGCAGAGAGAGAGAGAGAGAGAGAAAGAGAGAGAGAGACAGACAGACAGACAGAATGTGTAAGAGAGAGACAGACAGAATGGAATAAAAGCAGAGAGAGAGAGAGAAAGACAGACAGAATGAAAGAGAGAGATAGAGAGAGACAGAGAGAATGAAATAGAGACAGAGAGAGAGAGAGAGAAACCTCTTCCACCTGTTTCCACAAACACTCGGACCACACCCACCTGTTTCCACAAACACTTGGACCACACCCACCTGTTTCCACAAACACTTGGACCACACCCACCTGTTTTCACAAACACTCTGACCACACCCACCTGTTTCCACAAACACTCTTACCACACCTACCTGTTTTCACAAACACTCTGACCACACCCACCTGTTTTCACAAACACTCTGACCACACCCACCTGCTTTAACAAACACGTTGACCACACCCACCTGCTTTAACAAACACGTTGACCACTCCCACTTGTTTCAGTACACACTCTGGCCACATCCTTCTTTAGTCATGTACACTATACCTTTTTTTTTTAACACAGACTCTAACAATGCCCATCTATTTCCACACTTACACTCTGACCACAACCCTTCCTCTTTGACACACCCTCTCAGGGTTGCCATTGTTAGGATGATTCTAAAGGTCTGTGCACTTTGTGGGGCCCAGGGATTTGTTTTATTAGTAGTATTACTGCAGAATGGGTGTGATAGTGGATCAACCTTTTATTTTTCTTCATAGGGCCTAATATTGCTAGCCACACCCTCTGCATCATCTGACCACGCCCCTTTATTTCCTGCACACAGTCTGATTGCTCTGCTCATTCGCATCTCTGTGTCTGATTCTTTCCTTTCCTTTACTTGATTTTCAGGATTTCTCTCTATCAACCCGGCCTGCATTGCCTGCATGTGCTTCCTCTTTCTCTCTCTCCCAAAGTTGGGAGGTAACAAAGAATTTTTATGGGATCAGTACTTTACTTCACTATTTATTTTTCTGACAACTTTTTACTTCTACTCATTAACTTTTTACACAAACATCTGTACTTTCTACTTATTACCAATTTTAAACAAGAGTCGTTACTTCAGTTTTAATCTGTTTGGTGGCATCATCAATATTATTTCTTTTCACTGTGCAATTTGCACGCCTTTTTCAACCAATCAAACTAATTTTGGTTTTGCGCAGCTTTTTTATCCTATCACACATAAGCTAGTTTATGAAGCTAACAGCGAGCAGGCAGAAGCTAACAAAAATATGGCTAACATGGACGATGAGACAGAGGGAGTCAGAGGTGTAAACAGAGACATTCCTGATCGCCCATGGTCATATATGAGGGAGATTTTTGGCGAATACGCTGCGAATTGTTAACCTAAAAATCTTGTGTTCTAGAATTCGCTGTGGAATTTAAGACAGCACATACAAGTAAATTAATGTCACATGCTTTATTGTTATCTCTGTCTTGTCCTTAGCCAATTCAATGCTTTCAGTAATAATAGTCTATTTTCTATGTTTGCCAGTTACGCTACCTTAAATTCATACAGGTGCTATCACATTAACTATAGTGCAGCACATGTGTTTGCTAATGTTACTTAGCTAATTAGTGAACGTTAATTCATTTACATACTAGATAGTATATTTGTAAGATTATCCTGCTCTCATTTTCATTGGAAAATTACCTTAATTTACCATCAGAAGACCAGAATCGATATCACCTTTGGTTGAATGTATATTTTCACGGAACTGTAATATAATTCTGGTAGTTGATTTACTTTTTCCGTAAGTACATGTCCGAGTTTATACTCCTTTACTTTAAAACATGATTTAAAAAATGTAGTCAGTACTTCAACTTTAACCAGAGTTGTTTAAAACATGAGGATCTGTACTTCTCTTTGAGTAAAGGATGTGTGTACTTTTGCCATCTCTGCTCTCTCCTAATACATCTGGAGTGGAGCGCAAACTCTCTCTCTTTTTTTACTTTAATCCTTTTTTTTTTTTTTCTTTACTTCATACAGCTTGACTCATCACTCATGAGCGTCTTGTGTTTTTCCACTTTCCTTTACTTATATAAGCATGTTAAAGTATACTCGCTTGATCACCATCAGAAGTGCTACATCCTGCTTTTCACACCTGATCCTGCAAGTTCAGACGTCATTATTTGTGTTGACATTTCTGGCCCCGATCCAGACCAATTTACATTTTTGTCACTTTATTATTTATATGAGCAGTGAAGTGTTAAGGGCTTTACTTAAGGGCCCATCTGTGGCGCTGAGAACTGAACCCACAATCTTTTGAGCAGCAGTTCCATCACCTTTATAAGAGGAGGGCGACCTGCCTGCGTGTTATCAGCGTTCAGGTAAAGTACATAAGGGCATACAGTCTGGGCAGATTGCATTTTTCAGAGCAACATATGGTCCCCTCCTGACGACGTCAATTTTAGGGAAGACCTTGTGTATTTCAGCAGGACAATGTAAAAACCACATACTGCAGCTATTAAAACAGCTTGATTTCGTAGTTGAAGAGTCCAGGTGCTGAATTAACCTGCATGCAGTCCAGATCTTTCACTTATACAGAACATTTGGCGCATCATTAAAAAGAAAAATATGTTAAAGATGGTCGCAAACTCTTTAGCAGCTGGAAACCAGGCAAAAATGGGACCAAATTCCAACACCAAAACCAAACCTGTCTTCAAACCATGAAAAACATGTCCCATCCCAACTATTCTGAGACCTTTAGCAAGCATCAAATATAAAATGAGCTCATTTCGTGCATGAAAGTGTAAAATTCCTCCGTTTAAACATTTCTGTTATTTCTTATAATGTGCATAAAATATCGGCGAATTTCTTCATTAGTTTTTATTTTATTAAAATTTTTAAAAAGGCTCTTTTTCAGAACTCGGTTTGTAGTACAGGCTTATGTTAATATGCAAACGAATCGAATCGAATTAAATATTAACAATAAAAAATCTTCCTAATCAACTGATTTACCAGGTTTTCCCTACTTTTACAAGAGATTTTTTTTTGTGTGTGTGGAACAGCACCTGTTTATATATGTGTATGAAAGATAGAGAGAGAGAGAGAGAGAGAGAGAGAGAGAGAGAGTAGGTGAAAGGTAAAGCTGTGAAGAAAAGGTCATCAGCAGCTACGTTGTGCTTCGAGTTAATTTCCAAACAGCCATCTTTAATCTAACTTTAGGCTGTTCCTGTGGGAGATTTTATCGCGTGTGTGTGTGTGTGTGTGTGTGTGTGTGTGTTTGTCGGTTCTGTTTATTGTTAGTAATCCATCAGTCGTATGAAGATGATGGGTCTGTTTATGTGGAAAGCTGTTGGGTAAATACTTCATCAAGCAAAGTGTAAATCTGCCATCACTTCCTTAAAGTTTTTAAAAAGAAAATAAGCCAAAGGACGATGTGGCGTTAAAGTTATCCTAAGCTAGCCACAGATCCAACACAAGACGGTAAGAATTCAGTGTTACTATATTATCTGCATAAAGTATTAATAAATCAAATGTTTAAATCAAATTTTAAAGAGGAAACTGGGAAGATGTTTTTTTTTTTGTTGTTACATGTTTTTCACAGCAGAATTCCCGACTTGTCTATTTTAAAACATCCTAAATATCAAATTTCCTAAATTCTAAATTCACATATAGACAAACATCCAAATTTCTACTGGTTCAAGTGAAAATAATCACATTCTGAAATAGTTAAATGATATTTATCACTACACAATGTAGTAACTCAGTACTTTCAAATGCCTGTACATTCTCAGACACCAAAATTCACCGATGACATCATCAAATACCCGAACACACACACATTCCCCAAATGTCAAAATATCCAATTTTATAAAATTATTTCTGACATTTACATTTCTGCCATTTGATAATTGTCTTTATCCAGAGCGACTTACATTTATCTTTTTTTTTTTATCAAATTAAGCAGTTGAGAATAAGGGCCTTGCTCAGGGGCCCAGCAATGGCAGCTCAGTTCCCCTTGTAATGTAACCCACAATCATTTTGCTCAACAGTCCAACACCTGAACCCTCAGCTACAACTTCCCCCTGTTACCTGACATTATCAACACCTTTTTACTTTTCCATCAGCTGTAGCTCAGTGGTTACGGTGTCGAATGGTCATGATCAGAAGACATAAGTTCAAATCTCAGCCCCACCAGACCACCACATCTTAACCTTTAAGAAAAGGCCTTTACCCTACACTCCTCCGTTGGATTAAAAAAATACCTGTAAATTGGTAGTGAGTAGTTTAATGATTAGGATGTTGGCTTGAGTTCAAATCACAGGACTGCCAAGCTGCCACATGGGGACCTTTGAGCAAAAAAAAAACCTAACCCCCTTATCTACTCATTTACATTTACGACATTTGGCAGATGCCCTTATCCAGAGCGACATTTTATCTCATTTATACAACTGAGCAACTGAGGGTTAAGAACCTTACTTAGGGGCCCAGCAGTGGTGGCTTGGTGGAGCCAGGAAGCTACTCAGTTATATAAGTGAGATTATTATATCATAATCTGGCAATTTGATGACCCCCTAAATCGATCAAAGTTTGTTGTATTTTCCCGTGTTTGACCACCAGGAGCTATTGAGTTAAAGTTAAAGCTATTGAGTTCTAATCCCAGAACTGCCTCAGAGCCTCATACACCAACTTTAAACTCAAACAACTCAGCTCTGAACTTGGACTCCTCAATGGTTTAGATGTTTGACTGCTTAGCAGAAGATCATAGGTTCCATAGCCATAATTCCTATCTTCATGATTTCAAACTGTTTATCAGTCAATCAAACATCAACGCTGAAACAATCAACGGCTCCATTACATGCATACGATGGACACTTTACTATCCCATGATCTCGAGGAAGACTCGTCATATGCGGTAGGGGCGGCAACGTGGCAATTTCAAGGGCTTTAAGCAGCTTTGAATACTTAAAGTATAAAACATTGTTTCCTGTTTGTGCTGGTGTGATTTTGTATGTCATTTATCAAAATGGCGGATGTAGTGTGTCCAAAGTTTATTCATAGATTCGATTTTTAGATTCAACTTTATTGTCAGTGTGCAAGGTACATGTACACAGCCAATGAAATGCCTGTAATTATACTATATAGTAGCCTAGTACTATTTAGTAGTCGGAAAGTGCGTACTTACTTAAATGTTGTATCTACTAAAGCCAAACAAAGGAGGGAAGTGGTGGCTTAGTGGTTAAGGTGTTGGACTGATTCCAGAAAGATCGGGGTTTGATTCCCAGAACCACCAACAACCACTGTGGGCCCCTGAACAAGGCCCTTAACCCTCAATAACTCAGTTGTATTAAAGAGATAAACATAAGTCGCTCTGGATAAGGACGTCTGCCAAATACTGTAAATGTAAAGATAAATGAATAAGGTACTAAAGATTCTGTCTTATAACCTGCAGCCGAAATGTCCCCTTATTTAGTGCCTCATTTCATGCACACACTCTCTCTTTCTCTCTCTGTCTTACACACACACACACACACATACACACACCTTCTCAGCCGCCTTCTTCTGCCATCACAGGGTCACCTCAGCCGCAGATTCAATTTAGCCTTATTATTATCTCCATGCAAATGGGTCGTCACAGCAACAAAAACTGTGTGTGTGTGTGTGTGTGTGTGGAGGTGAGAGAGGGGTGAGATAGCCTCCTGATGACCAAATAATCATGTAATGTGTGTTTGATAAGATTGGAAACCCGTCATTTAAGTAAAAATGTGGCAGATAGAGCAGCGTGTGCATGCAAGCGTGTGTGTGTGTGTGTGTGTGTGTATTTGTATGTAAGGGAGAGAAGTAAAAGGCTGCTAAGATGTCACTTGGCAAGTGGCAGAGGTGTGAAACGATTGCTGGGTTTTGGCCATTAGCACTTTCCCCTGTCCCATTTTGCCCTACACACACCTACACTTTCCCCTTTTCTTTCTCTCTCTTTCTCTCTCTTTTTCTCTCTCTCTCTCCCGCTCCCTCTGTCTCTCATACACACACACATCGAAAAAAGAGAAAGGAAAAAAAAAGCCCTGAAGTCTGACCTCAGATCTAACACTTCATCCCTCTAACATCTTTCTGCTTTCAGACATCCCACACGCCCACACACACACTTTAACGCTAGTGTGTGTTATTTTTTTTGTTTGTTTGTTCGTTTTTTTGTTTTTTTTTAAATAATACACTTTTCCTGTTAGGACTGATTTATTGTTGGATGTCGTTTCTCTTTATTACACCGTAAACATCCAGATGCCTCGCTTTCATTATTCAACCCCAAGATATCGATTCAACGGCTTAATCATATGAACACCGATGACAAATGAAGTCGTCTGACGTGAATATCAGCCAAAAAAATCGTTGATATCCCCGAGTCAACAAAGCTGTCAGATTATTGTAATAAATACGAGTCAAGATGATGGAAATGTGGTTGTTATTTTTTTTTTACTATTAAATGCCAGGGGCTGAATGACACAGAATCCAGCTTGTGCTTCCTGTTTCCTGTTTCCTGTAGTGAGTTACACAGTATACTGGATCTACTCAACAGTGTAGATCCATCGGGATGGATGGATCATGTGACTTCCCTCCTTTTCTTCTTCATTATTTTAGTATAACAATGTCTTAAGTTTGAGCTCACGCTGTGCGATTTTAGCCATGATTTGAGACAAAAATGAGCGATTATAAAAGATTTAGATAATCCTAGGCTAAAGTTTAACAGCTTCACCGGCTGCTGATTATTAATCAATTATTACGATCAGTTTTTTTTTATAAAATTCTGGCAGTTTAAAAAAAGAATTATATGATCGTTGGTTTGACCTCAGGAAATTCCAACCACCGGTTAAATGTCAAAACGAGGCTGAGGGACATAACCGTCAGACATTATGAGACAGTCATAAGTTATAGAGAGAAAAGAAAGGTTTGTATGATGTGTCGTCGTTGTACGGATCGACGAAGTAAAATCCCGGACGAGTCGTCTTCTGTGTCTCCATTTTTGGCATTTCTTTACTGTCTGACATTATGATAACTGAAATTTTACAGTGTGACATGGGGATCAAATATATTCGTACAGTCTGACAAACAACATTGCTAAAAACTAGCGCACAGTCCAAAGAAATCTACTCCTCGCTAGCGAATTTCGGCTAAAGAAGAACTGGATAGCGTTACGGATGAGTGTCCTGGTGAGAAATATTACCAGCAATGTGCTTCTGCCAGAAACAACGAATAGCTCGTCAGAGCGTTCGGGCCCAGCCCTCTTTTAAATATGACTGTTTAATTAGGTTAAATTATTAATTAAGGCTTTATCATATCTCGCTGTAAAACTGGCGAGCAGAAGCTAAATGAGTTTTTAACTAATGACTGCTGTAGTAGATATTTAACTCTCCTCGCTTTGACATGACAAAGCTGATAATAATGTTATAGCCAGGCATGAATTATAAAGTCGGTCTATATAAAGAGCCGCATTAGGATGGCCTGAGATCAGCCCGTGTCTTTCTTTAAAAAAGGCGTTGCCTAATGACTTTAGGGAGAAATTCAGTGTTTTTCATAACGGTTGAGGTTATTTTAGGCGTTTTTTATTAACACTAAAGTTACTATAAAAATGAGAAACATTATGTCTGGTAAAGCGTAAAAAAATAATTAATGTTAACTCAACGTCTTAGCCGAGATTTTAATTTTATTCTAATAATGAATGTCACGCTGTAATATTTCAAGTTGTCATAATATCAAACAGTCAAGACACGTAAGACGACTCATCCGGAGTTTTAAATTATCGGTTCGTGACACGATCAGTAACCCACGTTTTCTAGCTAAACCATAGCTAGCAGCAAAATAACAGCATCAATGACATGATTTAAAGTCATCAGGCTAATTGTGTAATCATGTTCAGTGCTCCTATCGGTTTGGGGTTTGACACTCGTCATGGGAGAAGTCACACTGCAGGAAAGCGCGGAAATATTTGCACTCTGCCAGAATCTCATAAGGTGAAAAACTGATCGTAGCAGTCGTTAATCGTCTGTCGGTGAACACATCAAACATGTTCCAGCCATCAAAATTTAAAAAAAAAGTGTAGGATTATAGAAATCTTTTAGGATTTTAAAAAAATTTGTGTCAGATGACCAAATCCTGGACTGAATTACACAGCGTGAGCCTCAGTTTAAATCTCACTACATCATATTTTAGGCTTTAAATAAGCGTCATGCACATAACGTTGTGTTATTCGTCTCTGCCGGAGCTCCGCAGTCACTTCAGTCTCATCTGTGCAAATATCGGCGCTCTGTGCTAACCCAGGAAACCATATTTTACCCTGATCTTAATATGACATAATACTCTAATATAAGGTAATACCTGTAGAAAGCATTAGATGCTTTCGTGCGGTACGAGCCGTGGTGCACGTATAAAAAGCCGCGTAACAAAATCAGGAGAGGAAGATCAGATTACAGTGATACTCAATCAAACCTATTCCGCCTGCTGTGAATACACAGCAATAAGACTGGATTACCATAAACACACACTCACACACACACCAGACCCGGTTCTTGCCAACCATAGAAGGTTGGGCAGACAGATATCCCAGGTGGGCCATTTTTGGGGGTAGGGTTGAAAAGATAGATACGCTGTAAAAATATTGTACTAATGTTTAATATTTGTCAATGACAAATTCCGACAATATTATAATATTTTTTAATAAAAGTTAAATATTCAAGTAATATATTAAAGAAAGAAACTGAGTAAACATTTAAAAAAAATCTGTGGAACTAGTTGATGTATAGATAGATAGATAGATAGATAGATAGATAGATAGATAGATAGATAGATAGATAGATAGATAGATAGATAGATAGATAGATAGCTAGATAGATAGATAGATAGATAGATAGATAGATAGATAGATAGATAGATAGATAGATAGATAGATAGATAGATAGACAGACAGATAGATAGATAGATAGATAGATAGATAGATAGATAGACAGATAGACAGATAGATAGATAGATAGATAGATAGATAGATAGATAGATAGATAGACGATAGATAGATACGATAGATAGGATAGATAGAGATAGATAGATAGATAGATAGATAGATAGATAGATAGACAGATAGATAGATAGATAGATAGATAGATAGATAGATAGGATAGATAGGATAGATATATAGATAGATAGATAGATAGATAGATAGATAGGAAGAGATAGATAGATAGATAGATAGATAGATAGATAGATAGATAATAGATAGGATAGATATAGATAGATAGATAGATAGATAGACAGATAGATAGATAGATAGACATAGATAGATACGAAGATAGATAGATAGATAGATAGATAGATAGATAGATAGATAGGATAGATAGAGATAGATAGACAGACAGATAGATAGATAGATAGATAGATAGATAGATCTGATAGATAGGAAGGATAGATAGGAAGATAGATAGATAGATAGATAGATAGAAGATAGATAGATAGGAAGATAGATAGATAGATAGATAGATATAGATAGATAGATAGATAGATAGATAGATAGATAGATAGATAGATAGATAGATAGATAGATAGATAGATAGATAGATAGATAGATAGATAGATAGATAGATAGGAAGATATATATATAGATAGATAGATAGATAGATAGATAGATAGATAGATAGATAGATAGATAGATAGATAGATAGATAGATAGATAGATAGACAGACAGACAGATAGATAGATAGATAGATAGATAGATAGATAGATAGAGCAGGATAGATAGGGAAGTGGTTTAGCGCAGTGTTTAAGGTGCTGAAATGCTAATTAGAAGATTAGAAGGTTTTATTTTTTAGTGGAAGGAGTCGGAATTGTTTCTGACACGGGATGATGGATTATTTTGAAGCAGCAGCGGTCACATTACAGTCACTGTTTCTGGAGTCACTAAAAGGCTTTTTAAAAAACAACAAAAATCGATGCATTGCATTTGGAAGCAAATATTTCCACACTTTATGAATTGCGTGACTGTCTGTATCAGCTTCTCCATAATTCTTGACAGACCGGAAAACGGAAAATCCCAAGAACGGGAAACTGTTTGGTTTTGTGATGTGATTGATTGGGGATTTCTTACACCCCATCTTCGAATTTCCAAACACACAGCCCACCTCAGACTGCTTTTTATCAAATTACAAACCGTACAAAAGAAACTAAAAATGTATTTGGTATACTGCTGTTTTTACCAAATTTTGATTAGGTGGGCAAGACATGAGTGTGGTGTGTGTGTGTGTGTGTGTGTGTGTTGGGGAGGGGGGAGGTGGTTACTATTTAAACCTATTTTTAATTTAGATATATTAAAAACAATTTTGGACATCAGCAAACATTAAAAATTTGACAATCCTTATAGTTTTATATTTTTAATCGGGGAGTGAAGTAAGTTCAAAAAAAACACTTTTTCTTCTTTTTTTCTAAAACGACTTTCAGTAATACATCAATTTCTTTAAAAATCAATGAATGAATCTACATTTGTATTTAAATGTCCTTTAAGGGTCATGATGTAAAACTGTAAAAATGGTTCAGAAATAAAAACAATATATATATATATGTAATTAATGTCCAGTTTTAGTCCACAGGTTTGCTAAGTGACACTGTGGTCTATAATTACTATATACGTTTCCAAATTCCAGCATACAGAGAAAAAAGACATCTACATAAAACGAAATCTCCATATCCTTTAATCAAAAAATATTATGTCTGTTACACAAACCAACTTATTGGCTACTGTTAGCGTCAACATTGCTGTTCTAGCATTTTTAACGGCAGAATCGATATGTACTTATCGATATGTATATCACCAAACTGTCCAGTCTGGACGAGAGGGTGTGCCAAAAGAGCAGCAAGGAAATGTCAAAAATTTGCATTATGCAAATGAACTGCATTGGATTACACATCTGTCTTGCTAGCAAGATGTTAGCATGTTTCATTAAATCCAGAAACAATAATTTGAAAGTTAGCAAAAACACACACATATTTGTAGCATACAACTTTTTTTCTGTCGGGGCCACATAATTGTTTCTTCGTTATAGTATTATGGATTTTAAATGTATTTATTTTGCCCCCTAATGCTAGATTAGGCTAGCTGATTATTTGCGTAGTGATACAGTAAAATATTAAAAGATGACAGATGAGACAAACAGACGTTTCTTTAAACTAAGCAAAAAAAAATAATCACTCGTCCACTTTTGGTTCAATTTCCTGCATTCTAAATCGACTATTCTCTTTCTATCTGTTTCATCATTTTATCGTCTCTTTACATTTTCCTGTTGGATGGCGTGTGGTACCACCTGATCATCACCAAGGAACATTAGCCTGAATGTAGCATTTTGTTGTGGGTAATAAAATTAAACAAATTATTAATATACTTTAATAACTAAGAGGGATTTTAGTATAAAAGGCAACCTTTAATAATGAATACAAATATAATAAAACTTTTTTAAAGTTTTTTTTGTTTGCCTCTGGTATTGTTCAAATGTGGCGGCATGTGTAGTTCGGGGACACCTGCTTTGTAAATGTGGGGAAGTGCCGTGGTTAAGGTGTTGTACTGCTAACTGAAGGATCAGCACATCACACGATTCCCAGCACAACAATGTTACCACTGCTGGGCCCTTGACCAAAGCCCTAAATCATTCATTTCATCATCAAATCACCATTTGCTTAGTTGTATAAATGAGATAAATGTAAGTCGCTCTGGATAAGGACGTCTGCCAAATGCTGTAAATGTAAATGCAAATAAAAAAAAAAAAAACCTGCTCTCCCAGTTCTGTAGTTTCTAAGGTCGTTTTTATGACTCATGGATGATTATCAAATATGAGTCATTCTTTAACATTAACATTAAGACATTGCTTCCTGCTAAAAGATGCAGCCTTACACGAGTGATTCATCGCTAGGTGTTACCTCTGTCAGAAAGATGCTTGATTCAGTAGCAACATCTAGAGACAGCAGTGACACCAGAAAACACAGGAAAAGAACCAGGAACAAGATGGCCAGCAGATAAAAATGGAAGAAACAAAGTGCTGGCATGTGTAAGAGAATGTTTGTGTGTGTGTGTTTGGCATTTGGCAGCTAAAGACCATTAGCAGGCAGGCAGGCCAGGAACAACACTGTCCAGCTGTCAGACAACACACTGCGTGAGTGTATGTGTGTTTTCAGAAAGAGGTTGTCCTGGTGTAACACCTGTCCGTGCACTGCCAATCCATTCCATGCTGCCTGTAATAAGCCATGTGTTCCATGTGTGTATTCATTCAATATTTTGGGGGGGTTTGTGTCCCACTGTGGCACTGAGTCAACAGGGTTGTGTGATCCGCGCTTCTGCTCCATATCGATCTCTGTCGAGATCTATAGTATCCATGTTATTCCCTGGATTTCATTTCCTCTTACAGATACATTCGGGTAGGTGTCACAAAAGTATGTGTATGTGTGTGTACAGATTTTATTTATATTTGTTTTTTATTTATTATTGAAGAAGGTGTGTCTTTTGTATAAGTAAACCTAAGTACCATAAGTAAAAAATTGCAGTCACTGCACACCTCAGTCTCAGTGATGGAGGTGTGGCCAGAGTTAAGATGTACTGGTAAAGGGGGTGTGGCCTTAGTGGTTATTTTCTGGTAGATGCGGCATGGCCTCGGTGCTTTTGTTCTGGTATACAGAAGGCATAGCCTCTAAGATGCAATTCTGGTATAGAAGGCAAGGCCTCTAAGATTTAATTCTGGTATTGAAGGCGTGGCCTCTAAGATTCTATTCTTGTATAAAATGTGCAGCCTTTGAGATTCTATTCTGCTATAGAAGGTGTGGCCTCTGAGATTCTATTCTGCTATAGAAGGTGTGGCCTCTGAGATTCTATTCTGCTATAGAAGGTGTGGCCTCTGAGATTCTATTCTGGTATTGAAGGTGTGGCCTCTAAGATTCTATTCTGATATAGAAGGTGTAGCATCTGAGATTCTCTTCTGGTATAGAAGGCGTGGCCTCTGAGATTCTATTCTGGTATAGAAGGCGTGGCCTCTGAGATTCTATTCTGACATAGAAGGTGTAGCATCTGAGATTCTATTCTGGTATTGAAGGCGTGGCCTCTGAGATTCTATTCTGGTATAGAAGGCGTGGCCTCTGAGATTCTATTCTGGTATAGAAGGCGTGGCCTCTGAGATTCTATTCCGATATAGAAGGTGTAGCATCTGAGGTTCTAATCTGGTATAGAAGGCGTGCCCTCTGAGATTCTATTCTGGTATAGAAGGCGTAGCCTCTGAGATTCTATTCTGGTTTTAAAGGCATAGAAGCTCTGATAAAAGTGGTCTGTGTATCTGTTAAAAAGAAGGCATGCCCTCTGTTTTTCTCTCACTAGACCAGCTCCAAATTATATATATATAAATCATAATGATTTAAATGCTTCACTTTGTAATATTGTCTCATCTTTGACCTGGACACCCAGTCATCTCTGAAAACAGGATACAAAGCTCATCTACAGCCCTACTTATAATGCGTACATTAATCACAAGCCCATCTTTAATCTACACAAGTATCCAGAGCAACGCCTATTGTGTAGCTGCTGTCGAACAACTCACACTGATAAGTGTGGGATAATAATGTACACTCAACAGCACAATTACACCAATATGCCATTTTTGATGAATGCTTTCCAAAAAACTCTGGCTATTGACATTCACAGGAACAGAAGACTGCTTGATTATTATATTCCAGGCTTTTTCAAACACTCAAAAACACTCAGTGTAAGAAGAGCAAGCGCAGAGACAGGAAAGGATGGAAACACTCCAAATGCTTTAATAACAAAACACAGAAGAGGAGAAAGAACAAAAGACAGGCTGAAAAAACAGACTTTCTTTTGGCAGAAACACAGAATCACCCTGCAGGTACCTGTTCTGACCGATAATTGATTCTTTTAGAACAATAGCATTTATTTGCATGTCTATGTGAGTGATAACAGATTTGCAAAACCGATATTTATTGATGGATTTACTTCTGTTTTTGACCCAAGGAGAACAACAGTACTGAGCCGAACAAACGTTTGTATTTAGAACACTGTAGCAAACGTAACAAATCAACTTTTTTTTTAATCAACTAAAAAGAAATAAAAAAGAAATAAAAAAAATAAAGTGCACTGTGATTAAATTTTTTTGTTCAATAAAAACTTAGCTCGGGTAAAGAAAGAAGTAAAAAAAGAAAAAAAAAAGGGAATATGAACTAAAGTAAATTAATTACAGCAATAAAGATGCCATAATATTGGTCCTGCGTCTGATTCCCATAACTCTAATATCGATGAAACCAACATCCGATATTAAAAAAAATATTTTGCTAAAATCAATTATCATTTAATCCTTAATCCATACATATCGGTAACATATACCATCATCCAGATAATCTGCCATCATTCCAGAGTGCGCAATACACTCAAATCCTTTAATAAATCTTTGTTTTTTATTAATATATATTTATTATTAACACGGTACAAATATTTACCACCCTAAAGAAAACCTAGAACAGTGAAATTCTTAAAAGTCAACTCAACTCATGAGTGTCCTAAACCCTGATAACAAAAAAAAAAAAAAATACGAGATTAAAGTCAACATAAATAAAGATTATACAAATATTATAGTCAAAATACTTGAAATTACCTGAATAAAGTAATACGAAATTAATGTCAAAGTAGAAAAAGAATCACCGTAATGTGAGAAACGTTCATCTGTTTTGTACATAATAGTAGTAAGGAAATTCGTTCAAATAACAGATGCTTGGCAACCCGCACGGTAGCCAATCAGCATTCCCACATTTACATACTGCTCATACCATTATTCTTGTAATCCTGTAATTTTTTTTAAAGATGGCACTAAAACTCTGTCTTACTTTCCAAACTAACACTAATTTGGAGCCCTGACAGTTGTTGCCACCTCTATTAAAACATTCAGACAGAAAACGGAATTCCCGATGGAATCTGCAAATTGACATACATCGGCATCGTATCGATAATGTAGTGTATATTAACCTTGTTTGTATTTAAAAGAAATATTCATTATATTAACCCTGAAGCTGAAATTAGCATATGGGGTGAAAAAAGAGTGTGGGGTGGGAGGGGTGATACAGGGGCGAGTCTGAGATGACAGGCTTCATGGATTCTAATAGAGCAGATGTTATGCAAATTTCCAGAAACCATCAGCTGGCCAGAACAGGAGGAGTGATTGACAGGGACATTGTGCTGGCTGAAGGCGATTTATTATCATTTCTGAAGCTTTTTTTACATCAACGCTCTTCAGAACGGCATCTGAGCATGTGCAGGAGCATGCGGGGCGGATACACCCGGTAGGTGAATTTTAATAGTGTGTTTTAATAGAACTAAGTAACAAAGTTAATGTGTTTTAATTCGAGCAGCCAGGTGAAGAGTTTGATGAGTTGTTTGATAGTTAGAATTGTGACGGGAGTGCTCAGAAACTCTCGACAGGAAAATAAGTGTGTGCGTGTGAGCCAGTCTAACTACCGGAGAACCCACATGGTTGGACAGAACAGACACAGAGAGAAGATGTGTTAGCTACAATGCTAACCAAAAATTGAACAGACCTGCAATTCTGGCATTCTGCAGCTGTCTTTATAAAAAGCGACTTACATATATTTATTTATTTATTTTAAATTCAACTGAGTAGTTGAGGGTTCAGGGCCTTTCTCAGGGGCCCAGCTGTGGCAGCTTGGTAGTGCTGGAAGCTGAAACCACAGTCTTCTAATAACAATGTCACAACAGCGTGATAATTTAATATTAGGTTATGATAAACGAGTGCGGTTTGATGACAATACCATTTTTTTTTTTACCCCTCTGAAGTGTTTTAAGCTAAATCTAGCCACAGGGGTCACAAGCCAGTGACTCTGGATAAATAGAGAGGGTTGTCCGACATAAGACTTTGCCAAATCTAAATATTCAAACCATCCGTCCTTATTTCATATCGGATCAGCTGAGGCCTGGGTTAACAACCACTGTCATCGGCGCTGTTACCCTACAGGGTGCCGGCGGAAATTGGGCTACTGTTGGTCAAAGGAGAAGAGGAGGAGGACGTGTGAATAGACAGAAAGAGAGGAGAAAAAGCAAGAGTGTAGGACTGAGAATAGGAATGCAGTAGTATTGGATCGGGATTCAAGTTTATCATGGTGTGGCTAGGAGGAGAAATGGGGTAGGGGTGATCCTGAAAGAGGGGTTTGTGAAGTATGTTTTGGAGGTGAAAAGAGTGTCAGACAGGTTGATGAGTCTGAAGTTAGAAATTGAAGGGCTGATGGTGAATGTTGTAAGTGGTTATGCCCCACAAGTAGGTTGTGAGTTAGAGCAGAAAGAGAGGTTTTGGCGTGAGTTAGATGAGGTAATTGTGAGTATTCCCAAAGGAGAAAGAGTAGTGATAGGCACAGACTTTAATGGACATGTTGGTGAGGGGAACAGAGGTGATGAGGAAGTGTTGGGTAGGTTTGGAATCAGGGAAAGGAACAGTGAAGGACAGATGATAGTAGACTTTGCTAAGAGGATGGAGATGGCTCTGGTAAATACTTTATTCCAGAAGAGAGAGGAGCATATAGGGACTTATAAGAGTGGAGGAAGGAGCACACAGGTAGATTACATCTTATACAGACGAAGCGATCGGAAAGAGATTAGTGACTGTAAAGTTGTGGTGGGAAAGAGTGTAGCCAGACATCATAGAATGGTGGTGTGTAGGATGAAGAACACTGTAAAGAAGTTAGACAAGAGTTGAAACAGGC
The DNA here is from genome assembly GCA_005784505.1 of Bagarius yarrelli. NCBI lineage: Eukaryota > Metazoa > Chordata > Actinopteri > Siluriformes > Sisoridae > Bagarius > Bagarius yarrelli. The sequence continues at coordinate 2,598,231 of VCAZ01000038.1, read as the reverse complement.
TCTGGGCGTGCAGTTTTTAGATGAATGGCAAACTACAGCTGAAGTGATCCAGGGAACAGGAAGAAAGGTGCTAGGTGTATCATATGGAAGGAGGAAAGAAGATAAGGAGACTTGGTGGTGGAATGAGGAAGTTCAGGAAAGTATACAGAGGAAGATGTTAGCCAAGAAAAAGTGGGACATGGAAAAGACTGAGGAAAGTAGATAGGAATATAAGGATTTGCAGCACAGAGTGAATAAGGAAGTGTCTAAAGCCAAGCAGAAGGTTAGACACTAGAGAAGAAAAGAAGGACTTGTGCAGGTGAACAAGACAGAGGTATCGAGATAGGAAGGATGTGCAGCAGGTTAGGGTTATTAACGATTGAGATAGATAGGTGCTTACAAGTGAGGAGAGTGTACAACGAAGATAGATGGAGTATGAGGAAAATGAGAGGGAGAAAAGGTTAGAAGAGGTAACAATGTGGAGCAGGAAGTTCAAAAGATTAGCACATACAAAGTTAGAATGGCTTTGAGAAGGATGGAGGGAGGAAAGGCGGTTGGTGCTGATGAAGTAGCGGTGGAGGTGTGAAAATGTCTAGGAGAGGCAGCAGTGGAATTTCTTACTAGATTGTTCTTACACTTGTTTTTTTTTTCCTGTTCGTAAAGTCCCAGCACAATTTTGCAGATAGATAGTCAAGGTCAAGGCACCGCTGTACTTAAATTGCAGACGTACTACCTACCTCACATACTTTTTACATACTGTATGTGATTTTAGAGGCAGTGGGCTAAATCGTGTCTCAGTATAGAATATTTATAAAGCTAATCCTTGCTTTTAGCACCATGATGTCAGGAAATGTCTCCAATTGTTCGAGGCTAAGTCACCGCTTAGACTTATTTAGTCACTGACAGGATGCCAAGCTATAAAGATCTACTACAGTTACAGCATTTGAAAATATTAGATTGGCCGTGTAGCACTTGGCCACTCTGTTTAGTGCAAATCCATAATAATAAGTAGAAAGCATTTTAGCTAACATCAATAGCATTTATAAAATTTAATCTAAGTGGTGTTAGGTTACGGCTAGTCTTGTTACGCTAGTGCTTTGTGCAAGCTGGATGAGGAAAGTTTAAAAAGTTAACTAGAGAAACTTCGAAAAACAAGTTTTACTCGGTAAAGAAACGGAATGTGTTGGTCTGCCGGTCTATTTAAGGTCACCAGACTTGGTGTTCACCTCCAGCCTTTTTCCAACAGCTCACATCGCCTATGAGACATAATTAAACATGACGTTTACGAATGTGCTTTGATCTATTTTCTCGTTTTCCACCTTGTCCTTGACCTTGACTTTTACCCTGAGGTCATGTGCCATCTCGCAGAAGGCTGACGTTTAGCCGCAGGATAGTAATCAAAGCCGAGTCCTTTAAACAAGCCCATGATTAAAGACGAAAATCAGTCCCCGAGATCATAAGACCAAAAAAAAACAAAAAAAAACACGGCTTACACAAAGCAGGAGGGGTAAAGCAGGAAGAGGTTTTATATTTATTTATATATTCATAGAAGCGCCTGAAAAAAAGGCCTTGGGCCAAACACATGTGGCTAAGGACGTGTTTCGATTGTTTTTCTCCGACCCGTTACGATTTGCCACCGTAAGCCATCACGCCGCAGATACTGTTTATTTTCTCATTTCATTTTTTAACCGCCTTTGCCTGTTCCCTAAGGTAATTAAGATAAAAATATCAACGCTGCATGTGTGTGTGTGTGTGTGTGATGGGGGGATATCGAGGTGGTTCGGGGGATGGGAAGAAAAGTACACTTGTGATCAATGGTGGAGAGAAAATTACAAATCTATGCGAGGTCCTGAGACTCCCGGAGAAATAAATTGCAATGTTTATGGGAAAAGAAAGAAAGTGTTTATCAAACGGCATCGAAACCCAGCGACGTCAGCAAATCAGGAGGGAGAGACGGGATTTACATGCAAACGGATCTATGAATTAAAGTTCATTTTGAATCACGTTTAAACAACAATACCAGTTTTGTTTGCTTTCTTTTAATTCTTTGATTGTATCGTTTGCCCGCCCCAGCCGTCTGTCTCATTCTCCAACCATCTGTCTCATTCTCCAACCGTCTGTCTCATTCTCTAGCCGTCTGTCTCATTTTCCAGCTGTCTGTCCCATTCTCAAGAGGTCTGTCTTATTCTTCGGCCCTCTGTTCCATTCTCCAACCGTTTGTCTTATTCTCAAGAGGGCTGTCTTATTCTTCAGCCAACTGTCTCATCCTTCAGAAGTTTATCTCATTCTCCAACCGTCTGTCTCATTCTCTAGCCGTCTGTCCCATTCTCCAGCCGTCTGTCTCATCCTCCAGCTGACTGTCTCATTCTCCAACCGTTTGTCTCATTCTCAAGAGGTCTGTCTTATTCTTCAACCGTTTGTCTCATTCTCAAGAGGTCTGTCTTATTCTCCAGCCATCTGTCTTATTCTCCAAACGTCTGCCTTATTGTCCAGCCGTCTGTCTCATTCTCCAGAAGTTTGTCTCATTCTCCAGAAGTCTGTCTTAGTCTCCAGCCCTCTGTCTCATCCTTTAGAAGTCAGTCTCATTCTCCAAACATCTGCCTTATTCTCCAGCCATCTGTCTCATTCTCCAGAAGTTTCTCATTCTCCAACAGCCTGTCTCATTCTCCAGAAGTCTGTCTTAGTCTCCAGCCCTCTGTCCCATTCTCCAGCCGTCTGTCTCATCCTTTAGAAGTCAGTCTCATTCTCCAAACATCTGCCTTATTCTCCAGCCATCTGTCTCATTCTCCAGAAGTTTGTCTCATTCTCCAACAGCCTGTCTCATTCTCCAAAAGTCTGTCTTATTCTCCAGAAGTCAGTCTGATTCTCCAAAATCTGTCTCATTCGCCAACCATCAGTCTCATGCTCCAGAAGTCTGTCTTATTCTTCAGCCGTCTGTGTCATTCGTCAGCAGTCTGTGTCATTCTCCGAAAGTCTGTCTCATCCTCCAAACGTTTGTCTAATTTTTCAGACTTCTGTCTCATTCTCCATACATCTGTCTCATTCTCCAGTCGTCTGTCTTTTCTCTAGAAGTCGGTCTTATCCTCCAGTGGCTGTCTCATTTTCCAGAAGTCTGTCTCATTCTCCAGACATCTGTCCGCTGTCAAATGTCATGATGACGGATTAGTTTGAGCACAGTGAAAATCGTTCTTTGCATATTTCAGCTCAGGAAGTTGAGGGTCAGCAAGGGGGACCACTAAGGGTGGGGGGGGGGGGGGTTGTGTGTGCAGTTATTATGATTCTAAGGCCCCAAACAATTTAGGGGCCCCAGAAATCTGTTTTATTAGTAGTAACAGTACTAGCAGTAATGGAATAGTATGTTTGGTGCGATGGTGGGCCCAAACTCATATCCTTTCACGGGGCTTACAATTGCTAGCAGCGCCCCTGAGGTCAGGAAGCATGGTTATGGGGCCCAACAGTGGTAGTTTGGAGGTAATAGTTCTCAGACCCTGATATTCCAATCAACAACCCAGATTTATATGAGCCATGATTATTTTATTTGCCAAAAGCACACTCGAATAGTTCTGATGTTCTAATACAACACCTAATCATCCTAAGCACAGATGGAATATTCATCAACAACTATTAATCTTAAATTAACAATAAATCACCATCCAAATCGTCTAATTACCTTTAATACTTAAATGTGTTCACTTTCTCCCTGATTATTTCTGGCTTTTTGTAGAAAAGAAATTAATAGCAAAAACATTATTTGAATAAATTTGCATTTATTTATTTATTTACATAAATCAAACTAATAAAATATTATAACTGATAAATATTTAGGAAATGCAGTTTTTACTACTTGTGTGTGTGTGTGTGTGTGTGTGTGTGTATGCTGATAAATATATCATCATATTATAAATGACTTTATTTTGCACTTTATTGTAGAATGAATTGTATATTCACACATGTACAGCTTATTTCTATTTTAATTTATATCTTTATTTTATCTATACCTCTTTTCTATCTATCTTTTTTTTTTAAATTTTTGAACTATGTTTAAATGTTGGATTTATTTTTCTAACAAAAACATTCATGCAATGCTGCACAGAATATAATTACATATATATAATTACATATTTAAGTATATACATTTCGAAACTTAACCACTTTTTAACACGAAAAAGTTGAAACACACTAAAAAAGCTAAAAAAAAAAAAAAAGGTGTGTAGTTGGTAATATTTTATTGCCAGAGCTTTGACACTCGCAAAGATAAAATCATTTATAGTAAATTTAGTTTTTTAGGTTCAGAGGGTAAATGTAGCTAACACAAATAAAATTTAGGACTTCTACCTTATCACACCCTAAAGCTTATTGATTATTTTTTATGGTAATCATATGTTTAGTCATTTTTTTAGTCTTTAACTATTTTTTTTTAAATTATCTTATTATTCATTACCCAGATTTTTTTTTTTTGTATTTTTCTAACAATAACGGTTTTTAAAATAAAAAGAAAGGTGGCATCAAATAGTTCGAGCATGAATATTAACGGCGTGAACAGCCTTTTACAGCTGAAGCGAGACGTTTAATCATAATTACTCTGGTCAAATGTGACAGAAATAAAAGAAAAAATAAAATAAAAATGGCTGAAGAAATTATGAACAAAAACAACCAGAAAATGGCAGTTTAATCATCTTTTTAGAAATTTTAATTATTTTTAAGCACCTACTCATGCTTAAAGTGTTTCGTTTATAATCCCTTCTCGATGTGGCCACCCTGCAATTTAATCTTGTATAATACTGTGGATTGATCCTGAAGGACAAACTGGGCGATTTCTATTTCTCTTTTTATCCAACTCATTTTGTTATTTGAAAAAAAAAAAAAAACTTTCTACAAGTTTCCATGGCATACATGTTTATTACATATTTTTTTTACTTTTATTTCTTTTCGTAACTGTTCGAATGAACCGACTTTAGACCGACCTTGAGCGAACGGGACAAAAGTACAAACTGTATTATGGAGTGTTTTAGAATTTTCTCAGAGGAGAACAAAATAGAGGGGTTAAGATTCCATTATGGTTTAAAAGCATAAATAATGCTAAAATAAAATAATTAAATAAAATTGTCTTTAATTTAGGAAACATTACAAAACTAATCTGGGGGGGAGCTACATAAAAGCTCTGTTTGTGATGTCACAAGGTAGAGTTAACATCCTCAACTAATAACTTATCAAAGCAAATGATTGTAAATGCACAAATAATGAAAATTATCCCCGGCCTATCAGAATTCAATTTATTATGTGAAGGCGGAGCTATATGTACGATTGATTTATTATGTCATATTTCTCAATATTCTAACAATTAGGCTCAGATCGAAATGAATGATGTTTAGATTATGGGCGGAGCTATGAGTTTCATCGATAATGAATCTCCTAAACTCATGAATATGCAAATTAATGGTTAATGATCCAGAAACAGTGTCATTTCAACAGGTTTACTTCTAGAACTATGAATCTTTGAACTGGTTTATGGGCGGAGTTTCTTTATCAGTAATTAATAATAATTTCGTTTGCAATGTCACATTATGATGTGCAAGTTACTAGTCTAGTCTAGAAAGATGGTGATTGAGGTTGCCATGGTAACCTGTGTATATTTACATTTACATCATTTGGCAGAATGTATAGTTAGTTTTGTTTACAAATAATTACCTAGCTGCACTGATTAGATAGAGAGTAGGAGGAGTCTGGTCCCTTTTAATTTGCATAATCCGGTGTATTTATGAATATTAGTAATGTCATTAAAAATAACAATGTGTCGATGTCCCAATTGGCAATTCTGGTTGTTTCTCAAGCCAAAAAATAGCATTGCAAATAAGTATTTTATTTCAACTGGATGCTAATGTTCTAGGAGACAAAGTAATAAACCTAAATGACAGAAGGTCTAAAAATAGAACACTTTCATTTTTGCTCCATTAAAAGAAAAAAAATGTCCATCAAAGGAATTCAAACACAATAGCGGTGCTGCATGAAGCCAAATACCCTCAGAGGCACTACATATCCCACTCCATCCTGAGACAAGGAGAGCGGGGAGAGAGAGGGGTCAGGGGGGTCGGGGGGTAAAGGTAAAAATGAGTGAATAGAGGTACAAACGTTCCCCTGGAGTCAGACAAATAAAGACAAGTGGCCAAATAAGCAGAGCCTGGCGGAGGCCCCAGGAGGCACCCGGAACGTCAGACCTGATTTGGAAAGGATAAGTGCAAGGGAGGATGGAGGGAAAATGAGACGAGAGAGAGAGTAAAGGAGAGAGGGGAAAGAGGGATAGAGGGAAAGAGAGAGAGAGTAAGAGATAGAGAGAGAGCGTAAGAGAGAGAGACAGGGCGTAGACAGAGAAAGAGGAGAAGAGAGAGAAAGAGAGTCAGAGCTTTCGACTCAGATAGCACAAATCCCACTGAGCTCCCGGCCACAGAGGAGCTAACATTCAAGCTACACTGACTGCTGCCAGACCACACACACATACACACACACCAACACACACACACACACACCATGTTCTTTGATCATTTGTAAATAATCCACCAGCATTTTCAGTAATGCAAAGATGATAAACACATCAAATTGATCCAAACGTGCAATTAACTCAAACAGCCTGGTCTAAAACATGACCTGATGATGTAACCGTGTGGTCTGCAGACATGTTTCCTGAAGATTAAGATACGGAAATCATACTTAAATAAAAAAAAACTACTATTTAGAACCAATTTATTTATTTATTTTTTTTAGTTGTGCCACTTTAAAGGTTTCTGCAAGAATGTAACAAAACCCTAGGTAAGTGGTTACGAAATAAAACACCGTCCGCACCTTATCCTTTCATGCTTTCTGAACAAAAAGCGGCTCCTAATAGGAATTTACCCATAATGCATTAAGACGCGTGTGAATGGGCGCTCGTTGTGGCGGTGTGTGTTATTGTGGATGAGAGCATTCAGCTGCACTCGAGACTCTCATCATTGATTATGCGGTTGGTAAAGCAGAAAGGCCGAGTGCAGCGGCGAACTGTCACACGCTGACCTTGCGCTGATTGCAGAGCTCTCGCTCACCCTGCAAGCTTTAATCAGCCACAAAGAATGACACAGAGAGAGAGAGAGAGAGAGAGAGAGAGAGAGATAAAAAGAGAAAAAAGAGAGAGAAATAGACAGTGACAGACTGAGAAAGAGAGAGAGAGAGAGAGAGAGAGAGAGAAAGAGACAGGGAGAGAGGGACAGTGATAGACAGAAAGAGAGTGAGGGACATAGAAAGAGATAGAGATGGAGAGAGAGAAAAGAGTGAGATAGAAAGAGAGAGAGAAAAGGGTAAGAAAAATGAGACAGTGACAGACTGAGAAAGAGAGAGAGATAGGGAGCGAGGGACAGTGAGAGAGAGAAAACAAGACAGTGATGGACAGAGAAAGAGCGACAGAGAGATAAAGATACAGAGAGAAAGGAAATATTTAAGAGAAAGAGAGCAGGAGAGAGAGAGAAAGAAAGAAAGTGGAGGAAGGAAACAATGAAAAATATGTATGTTGAAAGGGGGAATTGAAGACAGGGAGAGACAGAAATTGGGCAGTAATACAGAAAGAGAAAAAATAAGAGCAAACAATGGGGGGGGTAGACAGGGGAAAAGATGAACAGAAAAAGGAGAGAGAGAGAGAGAGAGAGAGAGAGAGAGAAGGAAGGAAAAGAAAAAATAGCTCAGTCATGTGATCACTCCAAGCCGAACCCTGATCTTTAGCTGGTGTTAAGGTTTGAAAGTGTGTGTCTGTGTCACACACTGAGTAATGCAGTGTTACATCTCCCTTCATTATGCCTGAGTACTGTGTGTGTGTGTGTGTGTGTGTGTGCATTCAGTTGATTAAAATGCAGGTTATATTACCCTGCCATGAAAATATACTGAGATTGTTTGCGACAGGACTGAGAGTGCGATGAGCATGTTGTGTGTGTGTGTGTGTGTGTGTGTGTCATAACAAATTTCACCAATCACACACTCCAGTTACAATATCTTTGACAATCATACGCAAAAAAAGAAAGTCTTACATGTAAATGATTAAAGTTCTATCATTAAACCATTTGATCATCTTTGTGATTAAATGTGATGGCAAACACACACACACACACAAATAGACACACACACACACACACAAATACACACACTGCGGCATTTAATCAGCGAAACATCAGGGAAAAATCAACTGTTAATTAAAACCTATTTTATAATTCAAATTAAAAAGCGTCCTGAGAAAAGGTGCATTTTTGCAACGTCTTGCTAACGTAATATAAACATAACGGAAATGTCAATCTAAATATTAATTGATGCAAATCATCACCAGCTCATTAATATTCAAATTTATGCACATATTAATATTTGTGTTAAATTCTAATTTTAAAGTGGTAGTCAGTCTAGTACTCAGGTGATGTGGAAACTACAGCACTGAAAGCGCACACACACACACACACACACACACACACAGCACTGGTGGCTAGTGATAAAAAAAGTAAAAAATTAACCTGTTATTATTGTATGAATGTAGGAGTGGTACTGCTGGTTAAAAGAATGTTAAAGAATGCAATAAATGTAGCATGAATCAGAGAATTTGAGTTAAATGTGAGTTTAATTTCAGCAATTCTAAAATAAATATAATTAATATATAAATTAGGAAACAGCCGAAAAGAAAAGAAAAAGAGATTTAAAGATGAAGGCTGTAATACTCATGTTGTCCACTAGAAAGAAAGAACAACAAAAGGCATGACGGTCCAATCACATTAGGCTAAAAATATGAATTCTCTAACAATAAAAATGGGAGGGTTTAAGAATTTGGAACGAGCCAATTAGAGTTCATTCTCCAATCACGTGTTTGAAAAGTTTACAGACAAACAGAACACAGTTTTGTATTAAAGTAATTTTATTTTTTTTTAAATAAATGATATCACTAATTGTGCAATACAACTAAACGTTATTAATTTGCGATATATATAAAATCGTTAACATTTCAAGAAGCTGTCTTCTCCGAGAGGTGCGGCACTCCAGCGCCCCCTATTCACCGGCCTTCAGTGACACATTCACACGTGTCTCACTAACAGCCCTCACAACTTTCCTTTCTGTTTTGTTGTTGTTATTTTGTCCTATTTATTGTCCACCTTTACGTCCTTTCCAGTGACGATACGATCGTAGCTCCGTTTACAGATGCTTTCATTCAGAAGGGAAATAAAGCGCGAGCGAACACTTTTAGAAGCGCATGGCTGCGAAAACGACTCCCGACAGACAGGATGATGGTTCTGCTAGCAAACATCTGCAGCTAGTTACAGGACTGGACTGGTGTGTGTGTGTGTGTGTGTGTGTGTGTGTGTGTTGGGGGTGTTTGCCAGAGCCAGACGCTCTTCGCTATCACACTTAAAAATAATTGTGTCTGTTGGATTATTATTTGCGGCTGCAGACGTGTTGTTAGAAATGACGGGAATTAAAAGCGTGAAAAGGATTAAAAAATAGAAAAGATGATCAGTGTTCACTAGACTGGCTTTCTTACTTTCTTCCTGTCTTTCTTTCTTTCTTTCTTTCTGTATTTCTCTCTTTGTATCTATCTATCTATCTTTCTTTTTTTCTTGTCTACTTTGTTTCATTCTATCTTGTCTATTTTCTTTCTTTCTTTCTTTCTTTCTTTCTATCTATCTATCTATCTATCTATCTATCTATCTATCTATCTATCTTTCTTTGTCTGTATCTCTATCTTGTATCCTTTCTTTCCTTCTTTCTTTCTTGTCTACATTCTTTCTTTTTTCTTTCTTTCTTTCTTTCATTGTATCTTGTCTACTTTCTTTCTGTATTTCTATCTTGTCTTTTTTTCTTTCTTTTCTATCTATCTATCTATCTATCTATCTATCTATCTATCTATCTATCTATCTATCTATCTATCTATCTATCTATCTATCTATCTATCTTTTTTTCCTGTATTTCTATCTTGTCTTTTTTCTTTCTGTCTAACTGAACAGTTGAATTTTATGGCTTTCGCTTCTGCTCAGCAGTCCAAAACTACCACTAAACTGCTGAACTACCGCTTCTCTTAATAATAGTAAAAGTGGTAGCCTAGTGTTTGAGGTTTTGGACTTTCAATACCCAGAAGACTATCGATGCAGGTCCCAGCTTCACCATAATGCTACTGCTGGGCCCCTGGGTAAGGCCCTTAACCTATAAAAAATGGGATAAATATAAGTCGCTCTGGATAAGGACATCTACCAAATGCCAGGAACAGTAAATAAGTCTATTACCGCCGGTTTGGTGAATTTCATCTCACAGACTTTCTCCAACAACTATTTACTATTAAAGAGCATGAAAGATTCTTCATTTATAAAATAACCTCTTTACACACCATCAAATCACTGTAGTGTGAACAGAACAACACAATTCCAGCTCCGAATCCGCTTCAGGCTCACCCTAAACCAGCTCGATCCGACGTGTACTAATCATTTTATCAACAGTAATAAACGTTACAGCTGCTTCTTTTATTATTCACATCATAATTTATTTTTCTAAATATTATAAATACATTTAAATGAATCCGAAGAAATTATTTTGTAGAACACTATGAAAGCTTTAAAGTGCATATTTAAAGTTTGGATTTTTAGTTTTATATTATTTTTAGGGTTTAGATTTCGGGCCTTGAAAGCTTTTTGGTGTAAACTGAACTTACAGTTATTTTGTAGCTTAAAAGAGAAAAAAGAAAGCATTTATGTGTATAAGTGTGTGTGTGTGTGTGCTTGTGTGTGTTTGTGCGAGTGTATACTAAGTGGATCGTCATCCTGAGTCGTCTCTGGAATGCGAGTTGACGTCTCACGTCCGCTGTCCCAGTTCATGCAAATGCACTCATGAATATTTAACAGTGACGCCGGTGAGGAAGCGTGACAAACAGGGCTTTTAGCTGCCATTTTAATTATAAGTGTAGTAGCTTGCAAATGAGTCGACTTACTCTCTGTCTCTCGGTCTATTTCTCTCTCTCTCTTTCTCTGGTTCTCTTTTTCTGCCTCACTGCATTGACCGGATGGGCCTCTGACTCCGCAGTGGGATTATTTGTTGTATAGATGACACAGGTTTGAGCTGAAAGGTGTTTATTATCTTTGATCCCTTTTATTATCTTTATGATACTCTGTTTAGTATTCTATAAAAACACTCAGTTTATCAACTTTCACACATCACTCATTCAAAATTCTTCCTGTTTACAACATTAAAAGATTTTTTTTTGTTTTTTAAGTAAGTAATACATTGTTATATGGGAAAGTGGTGACTCATCATGAAGGTGTTGGACTACCAACCTGAAGATTGTGGGTTTGATTAACAGCTCTACCGAGCCACCACTGCTGGGGCCCCTGAGCAAGGCACTAACCCCCAATTGCTCAGTTGTATAACAGAGATAAATGTAAGTCCGGATAAGGACGTCTGCTAAATGCTGTAAATGTAAATATAATTAAAATATAAAACACAAAAGACACCGGTTCATTTGTTATCGCGTCTGATCACGCCAGTCGAGATGATAACGCTGATTAAAAAAGTTCTCTAAAAAAAGACAAGAAAACAAAAAAGTAATAATAATTATAAAAAAAAATCAATAATACCTAACCAAAAACCTTATAAAAATCTGATAAATTATAATGAAATGTTCCAAACGAAAAAGCTAAATTTCAGTTTTATAAATCTTTAATGAATCTCTTATAAATAATATAGTAATAAAGTAATTAGAAGATTAAACGATTAGAATCAAATCAAAAATTGACTACAAAACTTTGCAATAGACTACAAAGCCAAACTTTATTGACCATAATACTAATACTAATACTATAAAAATATAAAACTGTAAAACTTCTCAAGATAAAAAGAACAAAACTGTATAAAAATTCAACATACAGAATTTACAGCTTTACCACAGACAAATTATTTAACACATTTTACCATATTATAAAATTGTATTTATAATTTTCTTTGTTTTCATAAATTTAGAACACAGTATAAAACTTCGCAACATACAACATACTACACAACTTATATACAAATCTTTTTGTTGCCTGTTTTGTTGCCTGCTAATGTGAATCAGTTCAACTATCAGAAACATTAAAAAATTCCTGAAAGAAATGTGTGTGTGTTCATGAAGAGTGTTGGAACAATACATACAGGAATTTTTAAAGAAAGTAACAGAAAGTGACACACACACACACACACACACACATATTTTTAAAGAAAAATACCCATTTGTAGTTCTGCGAGTCACCTTGAATGGCTGAAACCGGGGACTGGGATAAATATTTCTAGATTTCTATATATTTTTTCTTTCGCTTTTGTCCCCATGGCCTCGTTTCCTGCTCGGCCTTATGAAGCATGACGCTACATTACTGCATCTCAGCTCAGCGGAAAAGCTGCTCGGCGGATGATCAAGGTCGGCATGTTCATGAAGTCAAGGCTGGGTGACCTTTTTCCCGTCTCTCTCTTTGTCTCTCTCTCTCTTTCTCTCTCTCTCTTTCTCTCTTTCTCTCTCTCTTCTTCTTGGAAAATGCAAAGTGAAATAAAGCACTTAAACTTTTCACTTTTCTTCACCTCCTCCTAGCAATGACATTAAGTCGCGTCTATGGCGAGATGGCGAGGCTAAAAGTGTCCCGGAATGCGGTTAGAGTCACAGCGACTGTTATACGGTTTCAGCATGGTGGTATCGGGATCTGGGTAATGAGATCGGATTTTCGGGTTGCGCAGACGGAGAGGTGCGACTGATTGAGTTATGCTGAGAACATCGGTGGGTGTCAGTGACACACTCGGAGCCATATGTAGGGGCAACGATCAAAGAGGAGACTTCGATTCTCTGAAATGCAATTCAACAGAAAATTGCGTACGTGTGTGTGTGTGTGTGGCTTGTGCATGATGCCCAGAAATATAACTGATAAATATGCCTAAATCTAATCCATTGTGTGTGTGAGTTTGAAAGAGTGTGTGATCTTGCTTTCATCAATTTTAATGGGCTGAACGCTGTCTACTGGAGGAGCTCCGAACTGCGCAGATCAATACGAGGGAATGGAAAGCATTTCAGGGAGCTTTATGGAAACGCAGCCTGATTCGGAGCGCCACTACTTTCCGTCATTGGTGTGTGTGTGTGTGTGTGTGTGTGTTTTGTGCCCTGAGAGACACAAGATTTAAAATTGCTATTCTGAAATAAATCAATGTGCGCTAATCTCTCGATGCTCTTGAGATAAACACGCACACAAAAAAAAACATATGACGAAAATCAACATGATCGTTAAGCACCTCACTGGAAAAGCTTTGATTAGAGACTGAAAATTTATTTTTCTCTTTTTTGTACGTTGAACAGTTTATTAAACAGTTGAATGAAAGACTTTTAAATCCACATAGTGTAAACTAACTGTTAGCTATAAGAATTAAAAAGACACATGACGGCAACCTGATTATTTAACAGATACATTGGCCACGCCTCTTCACTGAAACTGAAGCAAACTGAGACTGACACTCACAGTTGAACTCACAGTTGCTGTAACAATTCCACCCTCCCACCATTAGAGGTCGCCATCACTGGAATATTAGCGGTTGTGTAGTACTTCCAGTATTACTTCCTGTTGCCTAGCTACTTAAGATAGCCGCTAAGACTTTTCTCCCTTACTGAGATAAACAGAGGCCACACCCCACTCACTGAGATTAACAGAGGCCACATCCCAATTACTGAGATTAACGGAGGCCACACCCATTTTACTGAGATTAACATAGGACACACCCCACTCACTGAGATTAACACAGGCCACATCCCAATTATTGAGATTAATGGAGGCCACACCCATTTTACTGAGATTAACATTAACACACCACACCTTCTACACTGATTGGCACATATAGAAGCCACACCCTCTTCACTGAAATCACTTTAAGGGTGCCACATCCCCCTTACTAAAATTTTAGACACCCCCTTTACTGAGCCTGACATGAAGAGGCCACACCTTTATCAATATTAACACAAAAAGGCCACACCTCCTTTAAATCAGATTTACATAGAGGCCACGTCCCCCTCACATCCTATTAATCCCTTACAGCACAGCATAAACGACTTGATACAAAGAAAGAGAGAGAGGGCGAGAGAGAGATGGGGGGGGAGAAAGGGGGGATAGAGAAAGACAGAGGGAGAAAAACAGAAAGAGAGAGACAGACAGATAGAGAGAGGAAGGGAGACAAAGCGAAAGATGGATAGAGAGCGAGAGAAAGATGGGCAGCCATGTTTTATGTGAGTATATTACTCATGTGGGAGCTGACAGGAGTCATGCTGTAAATTAGACAGTAATCAAGCTTGGAACTCATCACCACCATCTGTATATATACTGTAGATATATATATGTGTGTGTGTGTGTGTGTGTGTGTGTGTGGGAAGAGTGACTGTCAGGATATCCTGCTCGAGTGGCCTTGAAAGTGTGAAAGAGCACTTTTGAATTATCTCCAAGACAATAAATCATACACACCGAGCCACCGTTTCAAACACACTCCTCCTCCTTCACTTCTCCACTTCCACTTTTCTCTGCTTTTCTCCTGCTCCTTCTCCGCTACGCCGACCTTGTTTCGAATTTCCTCCGTCCTGTCGTTCAGAGGATCAGTAAAATTACTTTTCTTCCGTTTGTTATTTAGGGATTTTTTTTGCACACCCGATGAATATAAATCAAACTCAGATTGAAGCAGATGCGTCTTCTATTACTCTGAAATATAAAAGGATAAATTGCATGCAGGAAAAAAAAAACCCGTTTCCGCTTGGATTACTCACATTATCAGAACTTTTCCAAGAATAAACCTGTTTATTTGTACATGAGATTTTTTATTTTTTATAATTTCTTTAACAATAAAATAAACCAGAATCTGTGCGCGGTTAAACAGAGAGGTGACTGATTTAATCATTGAACGAAAGCGTTTTTATATCTCCGGGACATTTCCAGTAATTTACCTGTGCTGTAATATTGTGTTCTGCTGCATTAGTTTGTACTGAAATCTACATACAGGTTCCAGGACTCAACCTCAACAATACTGTAATATGATACCACAATAAAATGCACATATAAAAAACCCTTTATTGTGTCTAGATTAAATCACAGCGCTGCTGTTCTGATACTTTTCAGTTCTTTTCCATTTATAACTTGTTTATTATTACATTAAAAGTTGTGAAACATTCCTATAACTTGACAGTACAGATCGGCCGATAATCGTACTTACCGATGTATTTCTCAATATTTAATTTTCTTTAATATCAGTTATTGGATTTTGTAATATCGAGCCGTCGATATTCCAAAAATTGCCATGTTGCTGCCATTTTCTGCAATATTTTGGCAAATAATTTTCTACACTAAAACTTAGTTTTACTTATTCAACAATACTTTACAATGCTAAGGAAGCAAAGCGTTAGAATTATTTTTAAGTTCTTTATTCATCACTTGTTTGTTTACCTGGTTAAAGCTTTTATTTAACGAATGCATTTTCCTGTCTTTGTGTCGCTGTAGTAATAAGAGTTGTTTAGTTGTGTTTAATGTAAAATGACAGTATTGTGAATGTTATAAACAAAAATGTTTACAGTACAGTTCAATCCTGTTAGTCTTATTGGGTCAAAAACAGAAGTAACCCTATTAATAAATATCGGTTCTGCAAATCAGTTATTGCCAACATCGACAGGCTAATAATCAGTTTCGGGTAAACTCTTGTAGATAATTCATGTTATTAAAAAATCTGTCTGATTTGCAGCACAAATGATCAAAACATCTGGACCAATCAGATTTGACATTCCAACAGTGTTGGCAAATAGCAGAACCAGCAAAAGATCATATAAGTGTAGTTATTTATTTATTTATATTAAATCTGTTTGGGAAACAGTGGCCCCTTTAACCATCAATGCCGGTTCTTACCAAGAATTTAACTCTCATCTTTACAAAAGGACTAAGAACATAATAACTCTTAAAACAAACCCTGGTTTTTTCTAAAAAAAAAAAAAAAAATCTTGAATGCACAAGAAATCTCGAACTCTCTGAAAGATTCCAGATCTTTCCAAAAAAATAACCCAGCAATCTCAATATAACCCAAAATACTCAAGAACTCTCTAAAAGAACCTGGAACTTTTTGAAAAATCCCAGATCTTTCCAAAAATAACTCCAAAATCTTAAGATGACCCAAAATGCTCAAGAACTCTCTGAAAGAACCTGGAACTCTCTGAAAAATCGCAGATCTTTCCTAAAATAACCTTAGGATCTTAGGATGACCCAGAATGCTCAAGAACTCTCTAAAAGTACTTGGAACTCATCTGAAAGATCCCAGATCTTTCCAACAATAATCCAGCAATCTCAATATAACCCAGAATGCTCAAGAACTCTCTAGAAGCACCTGGAACTTTTTGAAAAATCCCAGATCTTTTCCAAAAAATAACCCCAAAACTTTAAGATGACCCAGAATGCTGAAGAACTCTCTAAAAGTACGTGGAACTATTTGAAAAAAATCCCAGATCTTTTCAAAAAGAACCCAAACATCTTAAGATGATCCAGAATGCTCAAATACTCTCTAAAAGAACCTGGGACTCTCTGAGAAATCGCAGATCTTTCCAAAAATAACCCAGCAAACTCAGTAGAACCCAGAATGCTCAAGAACTTTTTAAAAGTACGTGGAAAAAAAAATCCCAGATCTTTCCAAAACTAACCCAAAAACCTTAAGATGACTCAGAATGCTCAAGAACTCTCTAAAAAAAGTACGTGGAACTCTCTGAAAAATCCCAGACCTTTCCAAAGACAAACCAAAAATCTTACGATGACCCAGAATTGTGGACTGTGTTAAATTAAATTGAGTTATTTGAATCCGGGACTAAATTAGTAATTGCTGCATCTGAAATCCTACTATATTTTCCTACTTTATAGTGTGTAAAACAGTATGTGAGGTCCAAATTCCAAGCATTTAAAAAGAGTAGATGAAATCTATGACTTCTGCCTGTACTTCAAAATGTACACATACTTCATATAAACACGTTTTTAACAGTCTGGAAGTCTTTAATAACTCAAATGTAGTACTTAGTTAAGCAGTATGTGAGAGTATGATGCAGTCATTAGCTTTCTGAGGGCAGAAACTGTGATCTGATTGGTAACATTGACTTTTTATTCTAATCTATAACACTGACACAATCAAGATTGTGGATTCATTAAAGTTACTTTTGGACTTCTTGAGGATGGGGAATATGGTGTTATTGGTAAAACTGACATTTTGAGGGTTGGGATTGTAGTGTAATTGGTAATATTGGGTTGTGGGGGTGGAAACTGAGGTCTTATCAGGAATATTGCCTTTCAGGGAAAAAGACATAATTGACAAAATTGACACTTTGGTGGTTGGGATTGTGGACTAATTAGTAAGATTCCTGTCTAGTATCGTTCTTACTTTGTTGGACGAGTCACAGCTTCTGCATGTGTTTTTTCAGGAAAAATACTGATGCTCGTCTTTGCTAATGAATCAGCTAATATAGCATTTATAAAGGCTATAATTCTTTGGAAATAAGAGAATGGTGTATAAAAAGCTCTCCTCTAGGCTTAAAATGCTAAAATATACATGTAACAGCTGAAAGGAAGGGTAATTAAATGTGTAAACACTGAACACAAGAAAAAAAAACAACACCCATACGACTGGACATTCTTGAAGTTATTCATTCAGCCAATGACATTAGAGCAACAAAATGCTGGAAATTGAACAAAAACTGAAAGCAGATTTCTTTTTTCTCAGACTACAGGTTTTACATTTATCTATGGTTGCCAGTTCTCACCAAGAATTTAGCTCACATCTTTATAAAAGGACCCAGAAACTCTTGAGAAGAACTAAGAACATGTAAGAACTCACAAGAAGAACCTGGAATTCTCTAAAAGATCCCAGAACTTTTCAAAAAATAACCCAGAATTCTTAAGATGACCCAAAGGACTTGCTTTAGAATAACCTGCAAACTCTCCAGAAGAACAGAAGCCAGTATTAGTACTCTTAGTACTTTGGTACTTATTATTAATTATTAAAAAAGACCCGAAATCTCTACATGTATTTTTTCCATCGTTTAACCTATATACCGTGTATTTAACTTATATATTACTTTGGTTTACTACTTTAATTAAAATGTGTTTTTATGAGTTTAAGGTACTCGCTTGAGGTGACTTAGTTCTCCATGCTATTTGCCTGCTAAAATAGAATGTAAATATCTTTATTTTGTCACATACACTTTAACAGCACGGTGAAATTTGTTTCTTCGCATATCCCAGCTTAGAGGGTTGGAGTCAGAGTGCAGAGTCGGCTATGATACAGCGCCCCTGGAGCAGAAGGGGTTATCAAGGGTCCTGCTCAAAAACCCAACAGTGGCAGACTGACAGTGGTGGGGATCAATAAGTCAGCACTTTGACCAGTTAAGCCACCACTGAACCACTATTATAACAAATTTGTTCACTCTATTCGAAGCAGTTTTATCGTTTAGAACTATTTTTCTTGAAGATTTGACAGAATCCTAACAAAATATTACAGAAAATCAAACTCCTGACATTTTGCATTGCTTTAAGTTAATCACCCAATGTTAAGGCTCTCTAATACACTTCAGTGTTGATTAGCGAATTTCGAAACCATGGTTACAACACAAACGTAGAGTTCTATCTTTTAAGCAGCCTATCCTGTCCCTGTCATCAGGTTTCTGAGATGGAAAAAAAAAAAAAACAACCCAATAAAGATTTTTTTTCTGGTTTATGATTATTACATTTACAGTATTTGGCAGAGGTCCTTAGCCACCACTTCCCTATTAACATACCAGATGTTAAGTATATACCACTTTTCTCCCTAAGACTCCTCAGGTTTGGTCAGTGGTTTTTTCTTCCTTTTTTTTTAGATTTTTTTTGTTCTTTTGTTTGACTTTCAGCGAGTAAATAAAATGAGGGCAGGCAAAGATGACTGAAACGAGCTCATATCCCAAAAAACAATAATTCGGTGACCCTTCCAGACTCATCGGTCAGATTGATAAACACGCTTGTCATGTGATGCCATTTCATTCATTAAACACCATCCAGACCAGCGCGCCACATCAATACTCGACCTTTGGCATCCTGAATGCGACCGCTAGCCAGAATGTCTCTTATTAAATTCACCTAAACCTAAATTAGAGCTAAATGGCTTAGTAGCGATTTGCTAATTCAGGATTAGCAAAGAGCTTTTAAAGTTGATAGGATCCTTGCACACACAATTAGTCAATGTTCTTCACTTCATTTCTTTTATTTCCTCTTGTCCGGTGATCAATGTCTCTCTCTCTCTCTCTCTCTCTCTCTCTCTCTCTCGCTCTTGCTTTGTCACACACACAAATCCTAAGGACCAATTACCTCTGCCATTGTATACAGATGTGGTTTCCCCTTCATCTTTCTCTCATCTTTAGGTCTGAAAATGCTCTTCCGTTCCCTTCGGACTGAGAGCGAGGGCTTGGAGTGAGAGGCTCTTGAAACGTTCAGCATGACCTGATGAGAGGCGCCGGGCTATTACACAAAGCCCTTAGCGTAATAAGCGTCTACATTCTTGCAACGAGAGGGTCATTAGCGGGGTGCTTTAAAGAAGCCTGTCAAAGCTAATCTCACACACATCCACTACATAACCTCCACAAAGACTAAGTTACACAGATGTCTAGAACATATTCATACTCTATGTTGCAGCATTCGATTTTTCCTTTACTAGAAATTAAAAAACTTGAACCCAGTGTTCCAATTTTTTGTGTACAAAAACCCTGATCTCTATGAAGACATGCTGTGTTCTGGATGTTTCGGAGTGGAAGAACTCTCAGGTCCTGTACAGAGCCCTGATTTTCACTCAACCCCGTTTACCTTTGGGATGAACTGAAACTCCAGATTGAACTCCAAACCTCCTCACCTCAACATCAGTGTCTGATCTCATTCATACTATTAAAACTGAATGAACAACCCCCCCCCCCCACCCCCCCAGTGGAAAACCTTCATAGATGTCTGGAGGTGATTACAGGAGGAAGACTGAAAACAGTTCTGGAATAGAAAGTTTAACCTGTACAGATGTGCAAGTGTTCCAACACTTTTGGAATGCTTTTACTTTTTAAGGCCCGTGATTTTAAAAAGTCAGCATAACAGAATCGTGTTCTGTCCAATTCGAGGCAAAATATTTCTCATGCACCAATTTGACATCTTAATTAAACTTTTACATCATTTTTCACTATATACCATTTGTGTGTATGCAAAACCATGAAAGAAAAAGAAGAAAAAGAACAAAGCAAGCTGTGTGCACGCACGCATGCACACACACATACACGCGCTTACAAGTCGTGTTTGTTCAGGTGAGAGATGCGCATTAAACTGCACCTGTTCCCCAGGTGGCCCCTGGCACCCAATCTCAGCTGTGTGTGTGATTTAATGTGGCTGGTAGAACCGCTACGCTCTAATAACTTTCTCACCACCGTCTCTCTCTCACACAGACACACAACTGGGACCCTCATCTGTCACGGTACACGTCTTACACATCAACACACATCTGCCGGATGAACATATCCAGGTAATAACGTAAAGACAGAACGACCAAGCTGGAATTTGGGAACTGTAAAGATTCGGGAAAAGTTTTGATTTTGACACTGGAGACTCCTTCTATACAGCTACTTACACAAATGGCACTGTGTCAAACTTTTGATGACTGCTTGAATATAAGATTGTGTGTGAAAGGAGTATCAGTGGTTAAGATGTTAGACTGGTAATCAGTAGGACATAAGTTTAAGATCCAGGGCCAAAAATCTGCCACCACTGGGGCCCCAAGCAAGGCCCCCAACCCCCAAAAAACTAATTTTGTAAATAAGAATGAAAGGAAATCATAACCTAATTATTTCTGGCACAGAGAAAAGTGAACAAGAATCCAAGCTTTGATAATCAGTAAACATTCACTTTCTCATCAAAACGTCTCAGCAGGAGGCAGCCATGTTTCTTCTTCCTCTTTCTTCCTCTCGTGAGTTCAGGGTGGAGTTTGGCTGCGGATAACAGGCTGTCGTGTGTCATTTCCAAATTTCGTCTGCAAACGATGTTTTCCTTCGGCAACGAAACCTCCTCCCAAAAAAGGCGGAGATGTCCGCTAGCTTAAGATGAGAAGCTCGTTTGCTACTTCGTTTCATGTCAGCTGAAGAGCAAGCGCTTGGAAAATGAAGCCTCTATAATATTAAACGTGTCGGTTTAGAGATGTTGCAGAGATAATATCTCAAACAAACAATTAGACAAAGCAGCAGGCAATCATCGTCTGGTCAATCATATTCCAATCATATGACCGGCTAAAAACCCTGGCAGCCATCCAGCTTTTTTCCCTTCGTCTTCTTCTTCTCGATTTCTGCTGATTAAATAATGATGAGCCGTTTTTGAGGTGAAGTAGGTCGAGCACGGAGCCCACGTTAGGCTAATAAACTCTGAAGTCTGTGCTCGATATTAAGCGTTTGAGTTGAATTTAAATCTGACACCCAGTGCTCTTAAACGTTTCAATTAAAGTGCGTGCAGTTTGTTAATCAATTTAGTAAAATGTCCGACATAGACAGACCCAAATAAAATGCTGGGAAGCTAAATTTTGCCCCGGGAGCTCCACGATTAATAAATAAAATGCTCAAATGAACCGAACACCTTTGCTCTAAAGTCTTTTCATCACCTAAAAATTAACTGGCTAGGCTCGGTTTGCGGTAACCATAGCAACAGGTTATCACTTCAGTGTTTCTTTTGTTGTAAACCTTATAGAATTTAAAGGAATAAGAGATTTTTTAGACAAATAAAACAGCATGTCCTGGAGTGAATCGTTCCTTTAAAAAAAATCAAGGAAAAAATGCCATATAACATGTTACATGATGATGTAATATGATGACATACAGTATGATATAAAAAATATAATGAATCATATTGTAAAGCAAAATAATTCAATAAGAAACTTTTATATTTTATATTTGTTAGATGTATATATATATATATATATCAATGTTATGGCAAAATATATAATAAGCTGCAAAACACTATGATACTTTATATTACAATATAATGAGATACGTTATAATGCGATATAATGCATCACAATCTATATAATGTAATAGGTATAGAATACGAGACAAAACATTCTATTAAGTAATACGATACATCACAGTACAATACAATACATTATAACATAATATAATACATGTTCTACCTTACAATACCATACATTGCAATATCATATAATGCAATAAACATGATGCGATATAATGTTACATAATGATGTAACGTGATGACATGAAGATGATGATGGATCATATTCTAAAACAATATAATAAATTGCGATATGATGTAACATCAATTCAATTTCAATTTTTCAATTCAAGCGCTTTTTACAATGGTCATTGACACATATCAGCTTTACACAATCAAAGAGATTTTAGGATGCAAATGAATCAGAAATCATTTGTTTGTCCATGATGAGCAAGCCTGGGGCGACGGTGGCAAGGAAAAACTCCCTGAGACGGAATAGGAATAAACCTTGAGACGAACCAGACTCAACCCATCCTCCTTTGGGTGAAAAACAGGTATCAGGAATTATGTAATTACACTGTGTGTGTAAGCAAATTAAATCATAAGTCCTCGAAGAACGTCTTTATGGCAGATTGGAAACGTCCTCCGTCACCCTGGTGATGTGATCATCAGATAAATGATGATATACTGTATATACACTAATGTGACAAAATATATATAACATTACAAAACAATACAGTATAAAATATCTTATGATACGATATGATATAATACATCATATCATATGGTATCATATCATATGTTTAATGCATAATACATCACAACATATGTTTCGATATATGATGTAACACAATAGGTTCCAATACAAGACAATCTATCAAATAATTAGATACATCACAATACGATGTAATGTAATATGATGTAATACTATACGATACGATAGAGTTTAATTTGCTTTGATCAATATGTGACAAATAGTGTTTAATTTTGGGGCCTACTGTTATACTGCAGTTGTAAAAATAACTATTTAACAATTAGCATAGACGCCAGCTACGCTAGTTCTACTACTACCTCTAAATTATTCACAAAATTCCATGATCACAATTCGTCTGGCCTTTTTTCCAATAACATTTGTTAGATAATAATCAATTCCTGTCTGTTGCCGAGCTTCATTTCAGTTTTTTGATTTGTTTCCCACCTCCAAATACCGGCACTTACACATTGTCCAATCAGAACGCAGAATTTCCCTCTAGCTCCCCAATCATCTTGGCGCCATTCTTTCCTCTCCGATTTCCTATGACGTCCTAACTAACGCTTGTCAATTCCGATTTAGCTGTTGAACCGACCTCTGATATCCAGTTTTCTCCCAGAACGCCTGCCGTTCCTCTGCCTGCCTTACACCAGAGACCACAAGCCTAAAAACAAAGCTTGCCAAAAACATTTGACCTTGGCAGAGCAGCAGGCTCCGGGCAAACACGCTCGGCATTTCACAGCTCAGCTTGGCCTCGTTCCACGCTGCCCTCGGCTGTTGCGACCGTGCGATACTTGACATCGATTGTGGGCAACTGGGTAAAAATGAATGAATCATGCCACACTGGGGCAGTAGTGCCAGTAAAGGTCCAAGCAGACACCGCTTAATGTCAGGGCATATAGATGAATAATTTAAGCTATGTATGTCATCATCACACAAATAATTTAATCCATGAGTGATTTCTCTAAAACAGCTTGTTAATATTCGAATACTTGTGTAAATCTTGCTGTCCTGCTTTTTTTTTTCACCCACACATTTTTTTGCCCATTTGTCTTTAAGCCAGAAGTGTATTTAAAAGCAGCAGGGCTCCTCTACGCTGCGTCTTCCTCCTGCCGCTTACCGTGCAAACACGATTACTTCACTCTTACCAATTAGCGTCAGATCATCAAAACTCCAACAACAACTGTAATTAAGGGAATCCGAGTGAGCACGGCCTCCCCTGGCGATTTTACATTAGTTACAATCGAGATGGAAATTAGGCAAACAAATGGATTTTGCCATATTCATGCAAGGCAATCATTTTCAATTTCCTTCAGCTCGTCGCTTTTAATTAAGAAAACACTGATGATGAATAGGGAAACTTCAGGTCCGCTCGCCCTTCCATCTCAGTTTATTTATTTCCTTTATTCATTTATGATGGATTTAAACGCTTTAATTATTAGATGATAGCCCAAACTGTGGGTTTTGCCATGATAGTTGAGTCTTTTTTATATACATACAGTGGAACTTGTGCCTACAAAACGCAAATTTTGACCTTAAGAATTGAAATTTTGTAATTTTTTTTTCTCTAACCCACTGTCGATTACCTGGAATCAAATTGTTCCTTCAATTTAGAAATTGGAAAATACCATCTCAGGTGAGTGGGGCAGGGAAAGACCAAGTGAATTGATATCTCCAAGCTTCTGATTGACTGAACATAGCTGATCCAGGTAATTAGCAGTGAGTACATAAGGGATAGACCGCCGATTAATGATCTACAATCAGAATGTAAATAGATCAGCTTTTCAAAAAGAAATACACAAATATCTAAAAAAAAAAAAAAAAAAAAAAAAAAATCATACAAAAATCACGGCTAAACAAAACGACATTGCAACGGAATATGCCATGAAAGCTGGACGCTAAAACAAGGTAACACAACTAAAACCAGACCAGACCGACTAAAATAACAACACAATCAATAACAACACAACCAGCCAATAACAACACAGTGGTAAAACAAAATAACAAAGAAAATGTCCAGTGGTTGCCTCTATTCTCATAATTTTGACTTTATTCTGGAATTATTTTAATTTTCTTCTTGTAATTTTGGCCTTTTAGTTGAAGTATTTTAACTTTATGTTATTTTGTGGGGTATTTTAAAACTTTATTCTCATAATTATGACCTCATTCTTGTAATTTCAAATTTATACTTAAAGTATGTTAATATTTATTCACGTGATTTCGGTTTTATTCTCGTAATTTCAACTTCATTATTGTAGGTTTGACTTTATTTTCTTAGTTCCGCCTATATTTTCAAAGGATTTATTTATTTATTCTCGAAAAATTTCCATTTTATTAGGATAATGTTGACATTATGCTCATAATTTCAACTTTATACTTGAAGTATTTCAACTTTAGTTGTCATTTCAGTTTTAATCTCAGAATTTCAACTTTGTTCTTGTAATTTTGACTTTATACTCGTAATTTCAACCTTATACTTTAAGTATTTCATCTTTATTTAGGTAATTTTCAGTTTTATTCTCAGAATTTTAACTTTATTCTAGTCATTTTAGGTTTATTTTTGTAACGTCAACTTTATTTTCAGAATTTTGACTTTATACTCTTAATTTCGACTTTATACTTAAAGTATTTCAATATTTATTCACGTAATTTCGATTTTATTCTCGTAATTTCAACTTTATTCTTGTAGGTTTGACTTCCGCCTTTCCGAGAGTTCCGCCTTTATTTTCAAAGTATGTATTTTTGAAGAGTTTCCACTTTATTAGCGTAATAATTTTCATAACTTTCTCATAATTTTGAAGTCAGTCTCGCGTTGTTTCGAATTTATTCTATTCAAGTCTGTTCTTGTAAAATGATTTTTTTAACGTAGCACTAAAGCTTTGTCGTATAAGACTAATGTAGATTGTGGAAAATAGTAATCCACCAAGTGCTGAGATCTTCTACAGACACTTTGTTTAAGAGTAATAAATGTAGCAGCTCCTGAGGCTTGCGTGTGTGTGTGTGTGTGTGTGTGTGGATTGAGAAGAAGAGCTGGAAGAGATTGAGGATGACACAGAGAGATGGCATCGCCGCCTTCGAGACCGGATTTGAGCGTTTTAAATTAGGCTTGGGGGAAAAGCCGAGTTCTTGGCATGATGTGATGAAGTTTGATCTGCTCCGATCACACGGTGCACGGGTTCGAAGATGAGCCTCACTTTCCCCGACTGTCTGAAATGATTTCGCTTGCAAACACGATATCACTCTCTCTCTATCCAAACACACATACACACACACACACACACTGTCTACTGACACACTTTTACTCATGCATATAGAAAGAGATGTTTAATGCAATTTAGATTTGTTAGGCTGGAATCATTTCCACACACACACACACACACTTGTGTGCTTTCATTATCTGATATTTATGATACTTCGGTGCTTAGGGGCTGTGCTAGGTTTGCAAACGATTGCCTTCGTTTGCACAACCGCACAGAAAGCACAGGTATCGGTTAACTTCATATTAATATTTGAGATCACGACATAACAACAGACCCGACATAAGTGAACAATTTACCTACAAAGCGGCTTTCCGCCATTTTAGCATGCGACCAGTCGAGTCGTCCCTCCTGCGGGTTCATGTGATAGTATAGCATTTATCATATGTGTCATTCAGAATCCAGGCAGTAGTGGTAGTGTTCTACTTTAAGAGAACTTATTTTCACATATTAATGATTCAGATATTTGACTAGCCTCTAGTTTTCGCATACTATATAGCATGATTTTATACGCAGCTATTAGGACAACATACAGACAAATAACAAGTCCTTCAGATCAAATCAAGTCGGATGTTTTCCGGTGGCATCTTAATTAAAAACTTTTGCAATAAATGAGGGACATAATAAAGGAGAAAAAACATATTTTGCATAATTGCAGACAGACGAACGAACTGACAAACAGGCAGACAGAGTGACAGACAGACGGACAGACAGATGTCTGTCCATCTGTCTGTCTGTAGATAGATAGATAGATAGATGTATGAATGGATGGATGGATGGATGAATAGATAGTGGGATATTAGTATTAGACGTGTGTGTGTGTGTGTGTGTGTGTGTGTCATAAGGCATCACGCATCTTGGTGTTTACGCTTCACACTTTTTTACAATGCAAAACAGGCAAAATCCTCCCGTGTGTCTGACTCATTCCTTTGACTTTGTATCAGCCAAACAGAGATTTGGGCACGAAGTACTTACACCACACACACACCACACACACACACATACACACACATGCTCATTTGTTTGTCACATTTTATTCACGTATTGTGGACTGAACTCATCTGTCCTTGGCACATCCTGGCACTGGTGGCCATGTTTACAGAGAATTCAGCTCATGTAATAATTTAGCGAGGTGATGAAGCGACACTCGTTGTCTCCTTCTGTGTCACTGTGGTAGCGGAATATCACCATGGAGATCGGGTTTATACTTGCTTACAAATGTGTGTGTATGTGTGAAAGTGTGAGTAAAAATTACCTGAGAATGAGTACACTAGAAAATTAACAACCATTTTCAACAGAATATATATAACAGAATATATATAGATAGATAGATAGATAGTAGATAGATAGATAGATAGATAGATAGATAGATAGATAGACAGACAGACAGACAAACAGACAGACAGACAACGAACAGACGGACCGACAGATGGTTAAGTAACAGACAGACAGACAGATAGATAGATAGATAGATAGATAGATAGATAGATAGATAGATAGATAGATATGCTTTATTACTTTTAACGCTATAACTCTACAATGATTTAACACTCATACACAACATTATTACATTGTAATACTGTAAGAGTAACATTCTACTTTGGCAACACCATTACTCTAACATGGTTAATAGGTAACACTACAATATCATAGCATTCTATCACTTTAATCATGTAACACTATAATTTTGGAATATGGTTGTTCAATATCACAACAATATTGTAACACTCATGCCTTAACACTACCACACAGTAATACTGTAACTCAGCAACATGGTTATACGGAACACTTCAGTATTGCCACACTATTATTTTAATGCTGTAACATAGTAATACTGTAACATATGATTATGGTAACACTGTAACTCAGTAACGTGGTTATACGTAACACTTCAGTACTGTCACACTATTATTCTAATGCTGTAACACTGTAACTCGGCAACATGGTTATACGTAACACTTCAGTATTGCCGCACTATTATTTTAATGCTGTAACATAGTAATACTGTAACATATGATTACGGTAACACTGTAACTCAGTAACGTGGTTATACGTAACACTTCAGTACTGGTCACACTATTATTCTAATGCTGTAAACACTGTAACTCGGCAACATGGTTATACGTAACACTTCAGTATTGCCGCACTATTATTTTAATGCTGTAACATAGTAATACTGTAACATATGATTACGGTAACACTGTAACTCAGTAACGTGGTTATACGTAACACTTCAGTACTGTCACACTATTATTCTAATGCTGTAACACTGTAACTCGGCAACATGGTTATACGTAACACTTCAGTATTGCCGCACTATTATTTTAATGCTGTAACATAGTAATACTGTAACATATGATTACGGTAACACTGTAACTCAGTAACGTGGTTATACGTAATGTCACACTTCAGTACTGTCACACTATTATTCTAATGCTGTAACAATGTAATACCGTAAACTATGTAAATACCGTAAGGTTAGGGTAACACTGTAACACGTCAATTATTTTATTATTTTAATGCTGTAACATATGATTACGGTAACACCATAACAACAAACTAACACAGTAAAACTGTATCATGCTTATAGTGTAACAATGTAACACCGTAACATTTAATCCAGATTTTTGGAGCGAAAAAAAAAAAAAAACCTGCTTCAGATAGCCGCATTTTGAAATTACAGAACACACACACACACACACACACTTTTGTTATATTTTTCTACATACAATTTTTTTAAGTTGTTGT
This sequence comes from Bagarius yarrelli, assembly GCA_005784505.1. Lineage (NCBI taxonomy): Eukaryota > Metazoa > Chordata > Actinopteri > Siluriformes > Sisoridae > Bagarius > Bagarius yarrelli. Next base: position 2,569,462 of record VCAZ01000038.1, on the reverse strand, counting down.
TACAGTATTACAGTATTCATTTTGTCTTTTACCTAAATGAACAGTTTACTGACATTCGCTTGGTTTTAAGTTACACAATTTATTGTTTTGGTAACTACATAAATGTTATATATATTTTTTAAAGAATAGACACCGAAGAAAAAAAAAAACAAAACAAGAAAAATCGTTCTGATTCCTCAAGTGTGTTTTTAAAATAACTCGACAGCCAAAGACGAGTGACTTGGCCGACCTTTGATCAATTCCACCAACTTCAGAACAAACCAAAGTGCAGAAGATATAAAGAAATATCAGTGTGTGTGTGCGTGTGTGTGTGTGTGTATTTTATTTTATTCCCCTTCAGAAGAGCTTCTGCCTCTTCAGATCGATGCCGTCAGCCAACTGAGGAGCTCCTGGAGGAGATACAAAGAGGGGAAGCGTCTCTTTTCTACTTTCCTTAGAAGTTCAGCCATTTCAGCCCTTCGGTCCCGGAGCCTACGCTTCTCTGTCTGCCGGCAGGGAAGAATAATCAATTACAAGCTGAAAAAACAACACACACACATGGGTGCACACTTGATCTTGTCTCTAGTATTTCCAGTCTGTAGTAAATGATACCAATCAATGTATTTGATATCAATAATACTTAATAATTTGAAGCATTTCTCTGATTGATTTCACCGTCTACGACCTTCTCTCTCCAGCTCGTCGTCACGTCTTCCGCTCTGAGAGAGCGTGGTGCTCTGCGAGGAGGAATAAGTGTTTGTAGGTAGGAGGGTGCAGCTCCATTTCTGGCTTTGTAGGCAAGCATCAGCTAAAACGTCTCAGAGATGCGGGAATCTATTGGGATGAGTGTCTGTCGCACAATCGAGTGAAATTCCTCCTCTGTTTAACTTCCAAGCAGCAAAGAGATGTTTAACTAGTAGTACAGAAAAAGGTGTTGGACTGCTGATCGAGAGGTTGTGGGTTTACCACCTAACTGTAACTGCTGGGCCCCTGAGTGAGGCCCCCCTTCATTTTTTTGTTTTAAACTAGCCTTTTCTTTCTTTCGTATTTTTTTTTTTTTTTTTTTTTTTTTTTTTTTTTTTTTTCTTTTTTTTTCTTTCTTTCTTTCGTTTTTTTTTACTTTTCCTTTTTTCTTTCTGTCTTTCTTTCAGGTTTGTTTGTTTCTTTCTTTCTTTCTTTTTTAATTTGTCTTTCTAATTTTCTTTTTCTTTCTTTCTTTCTTTTCTTTTTCTTTCTTTCTTTCTCATTATTCTTTTTCTTTCTTTCTTCTTTTTTTGTCATTTTTTTTTTCTGTCTTTCTTTTTTCACTCATGTCTCTCTCATACCCTCTCTCTCTCTCTCTCTCTCTCTCTCTATCTCTATCTGTCTCTCTGTCTTTCGCTCTCTCTTTTCTCTGGTTGCCACAATTCCTCTTTTATGTCTTCCCTTTTTATTTCTCTCTCATTCTCTGGCTTACATTTTCTGACCAATTAGGTTTAAGAATTTAAGAGGACAAACCTGATCTCTGCTGTGCAGTGTGTTTTTTATTTTGTGTTTCATTCAGAGAACAAAGCATGGAGTCGAGCTCTGTGTGTGTGTGAGAGAGAGAGAGAGAGAGAGAGAGACAGACAGGAAAAACGTCTTCACTACACCACGAGCAGATCAATGGCGTCCTGTCTGTGTTTTGACAAGCTCCACTATCGTGCTTCTTTTCCAAATGTCAAGCGCTGTTCTTTCGCCGTTATCAGTCGGGACGTATTGAGCGGCCCATGGGCTCAATGGACATCCGTGAGGAGAGAGGAGAAGAGAGTATCAGCACCTGAACAAGGACACAAGAGAAGAAAAATGGAAAAGAATTATGCCATTATAAACATCACTCCAGCGTTCAATCAAACTATCCAGACGTTCCCTGACTTGTTTTAGCAAATGGTTTTTTTTAGTGCTGAATTTTCTCCCTGTGCTTTAGGGGTTGCAAGGGGTGGATGGATGGAAGAGTGAATGAATAAATTGGTAGATATATGGGTGAATGGATGGATAAATAAAGAGAGATACAGTAAATGGATAGATGAATGGATAAATAAATAGATAGATGGATAGCTGGATGGGTGCAGGGATGAATGGATTAGTAGATGGATGGATGGATGGATGGATGTATAAATATATAGATGAATGGATGGATGAAATAATGAACTGGTAAATAAATTGATGGATGAATAAATGGATGTCGAGAAAGGGATAGATGAAGTAGATGAATTGGTTGATAAATATTTGAAGATTAATGGATCAATAAAATTGATCGAATTGATTGAATTGATTGAGGAGATGAATATATGATAGAAATGTGCATGGATGGATGGATGGACGAATGAAAAATAGATCAGCTTTGTACATTGGTTGAAATAATGAATGGACAAATAGATGGATGGTTAGATAAATAGACTCATTATGTCTGTATCTGTAAATGTAAACCTTTTTTAGTTTTTTCAATAAACAAAACCCTTGTGTTTTCTCTATTCTGTGTGGTTCTTCAGGCAGGAGTTAAAAACATTGCAGTTACACACTCAGGTCAATGTCCGGAAGCTGCTCAAGAACCAGATTTGCAGAAATGATGCGAGTTCTGTTGTGAATAAGATTACATCATGACAACATATTTATGAAATTATTTTTATGCAGGATTGCCTCCGCTTTCTTCATGCTAGGTCGATTTTTAAAATCATCATTATTTCTACATAAACCGGTTTATTTCCTATCATCCATACTTCTGATCAAACACTTTGATTAGGATGTTTGACTTCTACAACTGGAGATCTGTTAACTATATTAATTATTATATAATTTTAATTGCGAAAATAGCACTATTACTATACCAGCTCGTCTGTGAAGCTGTGGGGAAAAAACGGAAAAAAATGCGTCTAATTGGCTGCATGGTATATCAAAGCAAAATTTTATATATATATGTATTTCATTTATTATTTTTTGGTATGAAAAGGAATGTGTAAAATGTCCAGCAGCTTAGCAAGGCAAAACTAGCGTACGATGTGCGTGTGTGTTGTTTTGCAATTTTTTTTGTAGTCATCTAGTCCTAATTAGTTCTCTCCAATGGCGCAGTGTGTTCGCATATGATTGTGTGTCCATGTTCCGAATATAAAGCGGCATATTGGCCCATAATTAGGAATTGTCTTCGTAATAGCCGAGCGGCTGATGCAGCACTATTAGCTCGGATAATAAGTCATTGTTTCCAGTCTAAATGCTTCATTTGTATGGTGCAGCAAAGAGTGGTGGAGAAACAAACATCCACACATTTATCTTTACACTTGCTTTTATTTCTTACACTGTTTTTTAGGCCAGACACTCAGCAGCCGCATTAAAATAAGCAAGGACGTTTGTGCCAAGCCAATCAAGCAGTGGAGTTGATTTTGAAAAAAAAAAAAACGAGGGAATCTGATTAAGAATATAAATTTCATTCCAATAATTGCAACTCGTAATCTAGGAGATTGGGTTGATGTTTGTCGTTCGCTCAGCAGATTAAATGAACAGTCTGATCGAGATAAACTGGAGATTATTTTGGTTACCTGAAGGATTAGTCGAGCATTCAGAGAATTGAAAGGTCATGAGAGGGACCGCGGCGTTATACAAATAAACAACTAGCAAATACCGGAAGCTGGAGTCGGTGATCACCGCTGAAAATTTGTCGCATGGATAAATAGATAAATAAAAACAATAGATAGATAGATAGATAGATAGATAGATAGATAGATAGATACATAGTTGATGGATGGATGGATGGATGAATGAATAAATTGTTTGGATAAATTAAACAAATGAATTGATGATAAATACATGGATGAATAGTTAAATAAATAAATAGGTAATACATGGATGAATGGATGGATGGATGCATAAATGCATAGATAAATAAATCGGTTTTAATGATTAAATAGATAAGTAATAAATAGATGGATAAATCAATAAAAGATGAATAAATTGAGGCATAAAAGATATGGATAGATAGATTATATAGTTGAATAGGTAAAAATACTGCACGTGGATGACTGGATGAATAGATGAATGAATGGATAGATGGATGAATAAATGGATGAATGAATGGGTCGATGGATGGATGGATGGATGGATGGATGGATGGATGGATGGACATACAGACGGGCGGACAGATATAATTTGTTTGTTTAAATTAAACAGATGAATAGATGATAAATACATAGATGGAACGTCAAATAATTAAATTGATAGAACTATTAGATAGATAGATTATAATTATAGAGCAAAAAAATAAGATACATAGATAGATGGATGGATTGATAGATGGATGGATGGATGGATGGATAAATTGAGGCATAAAGAATTTGGATGGATAGATTATATATAATCTTAATAATGAAAAATACTGTACTTGCATGACTAAATGAATGGATGGATTTAATAGCTCAAACGATTTTCAATGAATGAATGGAGAAATTAATTAAAAATGAATAGATCGATAAATTATATAGCTAAATAGAGAAACTAAATAATAATTATATGAATAGATCAATAAATGGAAAGAATTTCGAGGTAACATACATTTCCACAGTCTAAAATATTCGTCGGGTTTTGCGTTCTTTGTTTTGTTTATATCTATAGAGCAAAGCCCCTATTGCGATGCTCGTTTTATCCTGTCTTTTCTTTATTTTTAATAACTAATACCGACTGTGGATTTTAAAGGTTATGAACTTGTGCTTGTACTTCCCGGATTCCATTTTAATCAGCTCGATTAAAGGCTCGCTCGTACACATGCTTAATTAATGACTTTATTAGGTTTGTTCTGTGTTGTGTTTACAGGAAGTGCATTCCATCAGGAGCCTGAACATCTGATTGGAGACTTGTTATAAAACCTTACTGTAGCTATTATATTTGAAGCCCTGCAACCATTGTAGGGTGGTTTTTTTAATGGATTAAACAGTAAAAGGAGCCAGTAGAACAACAGGGAGTCTTTCTGTTTTCACAAAACCCATTTATTGAGAAGGGACAAGTTGGTGGGAGCTGAGCTCTCCAACTGAGATCAAACACAATGGAGATGTTTAGAAACCTCAGCTAGGTTCACACCTACGATCATTATAACTTTAAATTAGGTGTCTTGGGTCAGTTCATGTATAAGAAGACGATGTTATAAGAAGGTTTCCAGGGAATGGAGATGGTGTTATCTTGTAGGTTCCAATTCTTTTCAGATTTTTTTTTTCAAGTTCACTGTAATTATATATATTTTTGCTTTTATCTAATTTAAATCATTTTTTAAGAAAATTTTTTTGTTTAATTTGCCTATAAAGCAGTTTAAGTTGTTGTATACATAATAAACAAACCAAAAATCATTTAAGATGATTTATGGACCCGAAGAAACTGTTCAATACAATTTTTACAATTATATTGACAAAAGTTTTGGAACACCTGAACATCCATGGTCTCCCTCTATAATAAACTCCTACTTCGGTTTTCCACTAGACTGTGTGGATATGTGTTTATTCAGTTACAATAGTATTAGTGAGATCAGACACTAATGTTGATGTTGAGGAGGTCTGGGGATTAGTCACGGGTTCCAGTTCATCCCAAAGGTGTTACGTTTAAAGGGGTGGAGTCAGAATCAGGACTCTGTACAAGACATGAGAGTCCTTCTACTCGAAGACATCCACAACACAGCATGTCTTCATTAAACTCATGCAGACAAACTTATGTTTGCTTTTATGGTGTCCACAAACTTTTGGCCATAAAGTGTATATAGATATATATATATGCAATATTTCGAGAATATATAAATAGTTTATTGCTGGTAGATAACACTATACTATGTTAATATGTAACCCTAACCCACTTGTAGAAAGTGGTAGCTCAGTGGGTAAAATGTTGGCCTGCTGATTGGAAGCTTATGAGCTCCAGGGACCACACTAATATATATATATATATATATATATATATATATATATATAATATATATATATATTATATATATATATTGTATTATAAGTCATACTGATATATATATATATATATCATATAGATATATATAGATATATATATATATATATATATATATATATATATATATATGTATAGATAGACATGATTTTACCCAGGAAATTATAATGCAATAAAAAAAAACCTTGCACCAGACAGATATTTTCTTTTCTTTTGAATACATGACTATTTTTTGGTTCCTTGTGTTTTGTTTTGTTGCATTTTTTTATCTTGATGTGAAAAGCAGCATTTTTTTTTTTTCATTTGAGCACAAGCCATTTTGCTAATAGAGCTCTGTCCAAAATGGAATGCATTGTGTTTTGCCAAAAACCATGCTGCAGTTGAAAACCATGCTGCAGAAAGGCAGAATCAACAGGGAGCAGATAATGGCGCGGGCAGATTCGCCAGACGGCTTAGAGACCCGAATTATGGGTTTTGGTAATTGGTCCAATGTAAGTGTGAAAAATGTGAGAGCTGTGGCGCTCCGAAAGTCAACAAATTGATTACAATAGGCGCCTCTACTAGCAGATAACCTTTAGAATCAGGTGTCTAAATGTTCTCCAGTGCAACATCATTTTTAAAGACATGGCTCATGTCTATATTTATAACTTAGTATTAAAGTAAGAAAGTGGGACACAACGGGATATACACCGACAGAATGTAATTCAAGAAATGGTTTACAGGAAGGCCACACGCCAAACACACACACACACACACACACATACATACACACATCTGAGTCCTCATCAGTATGGCCTGCAGTCAGTAAGCACTCAAACCCAGAGTGCAGCTCAATCTAACCATCAGATTATGGATTACTGTAATCCATTGAGCTAAAGGGTAAAGTCGCAACAACACACAGGCTCATTCAATCACATCCTATCAAGTGTGTGTGTGTGTGTGTGTGTGTGTATTTTGTGATTCACTAACTGGAATAAATCACTAAGGCCACTTTAGGATAGATATCAGTCATAAGTTCTCAAAAACAAACAAAACCTTTCATATCATGTGTATTAAAATCAATGATTGCATATAAATGAGAAGATTATTCTGTTTTGATTCAAGCCCCTTTCTTTCAACTATTTTCAGAAGCTTCAAAATAATGCAGGAAGTAGATCGGTAATTGCTCTAATAATAATAATAATAATAATAATAATAGCAAGTAGAAGAAGAAGAAAAAAGAAGATAAATGGACACCATTTACTAACTGATGAAAGGAATTCAATGCAATAATACAAGCTTGCTTGGTGGCATTGGGAGAGATTGGCATTCATGGTGGCATTGGCTTTTATGATCTTCAGATCAGTAGTCCAACACATTAACAGCTAAATTAACACTTTCTTATGCCAGACAGAAAATTGTAATCCGAAAAGATGGTAGCACAGTGGTTAAGGTGTTGGACTGCTAATTGGTTGATTAATTTGAGTCCCAGCACCACCAAGTTGCCACTGCTGGGCCCCTGAGCAAGGTCCTTAACCCCTAATTGCTAAAAATGATAGTCGCTTTGGATAAGGGTGTCTGCCAAAAACTGTAAATGTAAATGTGCCCAGAATGAAAAGTGGTAGCTCAGTGGTTGAGATGTTGGACTGCTTATTAGAAGATTGTGGGCTTCATTTCTGGCACTAACAAGCTGCCAGTCCCCTGCTGCACCAAATGATCCGATTGTTTTAACCAAGCAATTTTTACTGTACTGGGATTCAAGGAATCCGAAGAGAGCCCAGGAACCACTGGAATGTGAGACAGGAATATACAGTGGTTAGTGCAAGGGTCATTTAGACAGGCCAATCAACCCACTGGCATGTTTTGTAAGATAGTAGGAAACTGGAAAACTTGGAGAAAACTAATCGCGACTCGGGGGGAACATTTCCTCAAGTTCGGGGTCAAACTAAGGAACCTGGAGGTGTGAGAGACGATAACCCAGATTTCAGTTACAAACCACGAGAATAAAGCCCAGCAGGGGAAGATATGGTGTTACAAGTGAAAAAGGATTCTGGTGGCCCTCTGGTGGAATGGTTCCATATTCTGATGAGGTTTTTGTATGGCTAAACATTTGTGGTCCGCACATTAAAGCATTTCTAAAATTTGTTGTATCTAGTGAAATTTCATGGAAACTTGTTTTTCCTGCACCAGCCTTGTTAACAAATTTGCTTTACAGAAACTGTACAGCAAACATGGCTGTCATGGTCGGATGTTGCTGTAGCACAAAAAAAAAAAACACAGGTAGACACATCGACAGTCAGTTACAGAGAGCAAAAAAGCCTGTATTCCAAGACAGCAAAGCTCCCACTGAAATTGTAAGAGTGCTGCAATCAGTAAGTTTTCTGCACTCTTTTCCATCACTTTTCTAACAGAATCTGTCAAAGTCCCAAGGAATAGATGCTAAAACATCACAACCGTCCACAGAAACCACAATACACTTCCCTCTGCCTCCACACACACTTTCTTTGGATGTTATGCTGTCTATAGGGACTAGTTGTTGAACAGGATTGTTGTTTAATTAGCTCTTCTGCCCCTCCAACATGCAGGTCAGACAGCAGGCTTCAGGGTCAGACCACATTCTTCCATGATCTTGTTTCTCAATTCAAAATCCAGCTGAGAGTGAAAGGCAAAGTTAGATTGTTCATCTTGGTGTTTTTACAGCATGCCCTGTTTTACTTTTTCTCCCTTTTTCTGGTGAGCGAGAAGAAAAAAAGCTGACGAATTGTTTCTTTCTGTTAGATCTGTAATTCAGGAAGCAGTGAGCAATGGCTTTTCACCTCTTCAAAACTACCATATACTACGGGTGTATTTTGCAGAACATTTTAAAGCAGCAGGGTGTTTTGGATGTAGCAGTCTAAGGATGTAGTAAACTTTTACAAAGTGATCTTACTGATCTTAAACATTCAGCAAATGGAAAACATTACATAAATGGCTGACATTAAGTGGTCATAAATCATCCTAAAGTCATTATGTTAGCTAGGTACTTCTGCAAATAAGAGCATTTCCTAATATTTCTGCTCAGATCTCTATTTAACTGCCACACATAATGTTTGCTCTATATACCTTGGACCTGCTTCACTATGTCCAGAGAACCTTCTGATCACTCCAACTACCAATGTATGCAACCTCTGTGTATTTTTGGACAGCATACTATTGTCATTCACATGGGTCACATAGATACTTGCTTAGTTGATCAGCCATCTTAAGATTGATCTACTGCAACCTGCTTCTTGGGGGTACGTGGTAGCACAGAGGTGCAGAGGCGTTGGTCTGCTTATTGGAAGATCAGGGTTCGATTCCCAGCACACTGGGCCTCCACAAGGCCAATTGCTCAGGGATAAATGTAGGGCGCTCTGGCTAAAGGCATCTGCCAAATGCCTTAAATGTAATTGTAAATGTTTCTGCAATATCTTCCCTTGCACACAATCTAAACTATATAACTGATCCAGAATTCACCTGGGTACCTTCTTAGTAGTGACATGCCACATCAACCCATTGCTGCTTTTCATATATCCCCTTCCACGACCCACTTTGCACCATTCTGCTTCCGAACCTTTGGCATAGCTTGACCCTACCCACCAATGCTCCATGTACAATAACAGCCTTGCCCCCAGGAAATAAAATGACTGTCTGAGGAGCTGATTCAATTCAGAATCTTTCTCTGTTACTTTCTATGTCCCAGGGTACCCCCTGCCTGTGTTACCTTCGGGCTCTTATTTTTAGTTATGCTGTCATAGCTAGACCTGCTCTGTACACTTTATCCACAGTATTCAATCTTTGATACCATCGCATCCCCATATCATCCCCAGTAATCTGTTCCTCCTGTCTGCCAAGCTGCAGGCATTCTCCTGCTGCCCAGGGTGATGCCAGCGCCTGATCCCCACCTCTTTCTCCTTAACTTCTCAATCTGCCTGATTCTTTCTGATGTTCTATGAATCCTATGCTCTTCCTGTTTCTACGGCACAGGAATATCTTGTAATGCACTACCTTTTGCATCAAATAATCTTAGCTAGATACTGTAAACTTGCAGGTCTTAGGAACTTGCTGTGGGCATAAAAACAGCCCTAGAATCTACCACAAATTCTTCTGTATAAAAGGATCACACTGAGAAGAAATTCCATATCTATTTATTAAGAGAAAATGGTAGCTTAGTCGAGAAGGTTTTGGACTCGCTTGGAAACTCGTGGGTTCAATTTCCAGCACTGCTAAGCTGTCACTTCTGTGCCCTTGCGCAAGGCCCTTAACCGTCACCTGCTCATTGCTTGTCATTACTCTTCTCCATGTAATTGCTGTAATGTTTTATTATTCTGTGTTCACACAGAAGAGGATGGGTTCTATTTGAGTCTGGCTTTGTTCGTCAAGTCGATGCTACTGTTACCCATGGCTTGCTCATTAGGAACCTAAAAATAAATTACTTCGAAAATTTTGTCTTTTGCTTCCACATATGTTAGAGCAAAAAAGTCATTATAGCAGATGTCTCCTGACCAAACTGCAGGATATAAGTTATTCGTCCATTGACCTTTTTAAGCTAAAGCTGAGCAGAAAGAAAGTGGTCTAAAATTAAGATTATGAAACTCTATAATCAGACATTTAGTTAGTAGGTTACAGCAGCTGTGCTTTCTTGTATACCAAAGCTCAAAAATGTCTTTTTCAGTTTTTCCATCCAAAATCACATGCGAGAAACTTATGTAGTAAATCCATCATTGTCACACTATCAGGTTTGAGTGATTGAGATTTAAAACACACACATCCCACACTCTGCCTCAACATTGCTCAGATGATACAGTGGGCTGGAGGTTAATTCTGAATTTATTTGGAGTCAGTGTGGGGGATAAAAGGCAGAACTGGAAAGAGAAGATGTTTCTCTATGAAACTGACCCGGGATCAGTTTTAGGGTTGGGGTGTTGCTCGGGAAGGTAAAACATTGTGCAGTTTGTCACTCCACAAGAGGGCACTCCACCCATTAGTCATAGTGATGAATTATATCCTCAGGTCTTACACAATAACACACATACACACACAAACACAGGCCAGTGCGAATGAATCAAACAGACAGACTGGCTGTCTGCTGCATGTGGGAGGGCCTTTCAACCAAGAGAACATCTCCAGGGTAAACTAGTCTCTCTCTCTCTCTCTCTTTCTCTCTCTCTCTCTCTATCTTTATTTTTCTCTCTCTCTTTGTCTCTCTTTTGATCTCTTTGCATCTATCTACCCATCTGCCTGCTCGTGGCTCACCCATCATCAAATTCACTCTATTCTTCTCTCTCGCTCTCTGTCGTTCTCTCTTTCTTCCTTTCTCTCTCACCCTCAAATACACAAACATCAGGACCCAAATACACCAAATTGATTGAATGGAAGTGCACTTGGTTAAATGGGATGCCAATAAAGATACATAGCTAAAAATAACTTGATGCTAAATCAGTTTAGAGCACCACACTGGAGCTTTGTGTTTCCTATCAACCAACGCGACAGTACGCTTTTAAAACAAAGAGCCATTTAGTGTGCCTGTAAGTGTTCCTAATATAAAGATAATATTTAGACCTGCTTCTTTGGTGTGTTTCTTTGGGAAAAAACCCTTACACAAAACTATTAAAATATTCTAAATACATGCCTTTACCAGAACCCAGTTGGAAATATAGAACTATTAAATACCAAACACAATGGTATGGTATTTTATAGGTGTTCCAAAGGCTTTATATGGTTCCTGCTTAACCAAGAAAAGCAACGCTTCTAACAAGAATGAGGTGGAGCTAGCAACAAGAATGGCTTGCAATAAAGGACAACACTGGGACTAGCAAGAAGAACCATGTTGGAACAGAATAAAGGTTTGACTAGACCTATTGCAGAGCACAAGAACATATGTAAATCTATAAATGAAGAACTACACTATGACTAGCAACAAGAACTTGAATACATAGAGAATAACATGGAACAGAATAATGTTAAGGAGCTAGAAACATAAATTATTTTAGAGCAAGAGACAAGAACTAAGATGGGGCTAGCAAGAATATTGAGGGAAGGACAGAATTAAGCTGGGACTAAGAAAAAAAACTTATGCAGGACAAACATCAAGAAACCATGTAGAGCTAGCAACGGGGAATAGGATGGGACTAAATACAAGAACTATGGAAAAGCTAGCCAGAAAAAGAAGAAGAAATCAAACTGGGCTTAGAAAAAAATAGCTGCCTTTTTACTTGATGGTAACCCAATTTGTTATTTTCTAAAACATTGTCTTAGTTCTTACATTTACATTTATATTTATGTCATTTGGCAGATGGATAAGGACGTCTGCCAAATGCTGCAAATGTATATGTAATATGAAAAACTTGGAGCTTTCCTCGATTTCCTTGATGTACTTTAATAGTTCTATGTTGTTAAACATTTTTTTTCTAAAATGGACAGTTCTTTTTTGCTTCCGTACTGTACTTAAAGTCTTCCAAACGGTTTTGTTTTTCTTGACAATCGATCCTGACATGTATCAAATGTGAGTTTAGAATAATAACTGTTCAGTGATGTGTTATCTGAAGAGATGAAAGCTGACAGAATGAATTACCAGATAACATACATACACAAAAAAATAGGACAGGGCTGAAAACATTCAGTCAGATCAGACCATGAGTTATACATCTAATACCCCCCCCCACACACACACACACACTCTGTTAAAACACAAGCTCCAGTACTGATGAAAGAAATGCTAGTGGGTGCATATATTTGGATAAAAGAAGAACAGACAGACAGACTTACTTTTAATTTGACCGTTCTTGAGAGCTGGATGTGATGTAGGTCATGCCATTTATTATTTTCTCTAGTGGTCAACATTAGTATTACAGCCTTCATGTTTGAATCCAACTGATATAAATGCCTGAATTATTTAAATGATTATCTTCATGACTTAATTACTGTTAGTAAACCCACATTAACTTAATTTCACTGATTAATGCTGCATTTATTACATTCTTTAACAGTCAACCTCAACATGAACATTTATAATATTAAACATACATATAAACACATAAATAAGAATAAACATACATATAAAAACATAAAAACAGATGGATTTATTTAAATCATTGTAATTCATTAATCACAATTAACACCAAAAATTTGCTAAACAAAAAAAAAAACATCACTTCAAAAACAGGTAAGTTTTGATATATAAGCATTAAAAGTAAAGCCTGCAGCTTCTACATTGTGTTTAATAGATTTTCCCAAACTTGTTTTTAAACCAAAGTGAACATTTTGGAACTGTAGGAATTCTGACAGTTCAGTCGCTGGCGTGGCGATAGTGACAGCTGTGAGATGTTTGGGCTATTAGCAACTCTGCGTAACACATTCGTAGACCGGAATATTGAGGAATGCAGAATATTGAGAAGAGCGGAATATTGAGGAATGCAGTATATTGAGAGGAGCAGAATATCGGGAAGAGCAGAATATTGAGAGGAGCGTAATATTGGGAAGAGCGGAATATTAAAGAGAGCGGAATATTGAAGCGAGCGTAATACTGAGAAGAGCGAATTATTAACAGGAGCGTAACACTGCTTGCTGAACACTGCCAGGCGGTGCAGTACTTATATTTTTTGCACATTTTTCTGCAGTTTTTCTCTTTAAAAATTTTGTTGTAGCCCTATAAAATCTGCTGAATTCACACAGAGAAACATACAAAAAGACAGACAGACATATAAAAATACAGACAAACAAAAAGAAAAATGGACAGACAGACAGACAAACTAAAAGAAAAATGGACAGACAAAATGAGAGACAAAAATACAGACAGATAGAAAGACAGACAGACAAAAAATAGACAGACAGAGAGAAAGACAGACAGACAGAAAGAAATGAAATGTTTATGGAATTTTTTCCTGTCGAATTTTTCTTGAATTTTAAATCTTAAATTAATTCCGAAAATATCAGTAAGAAAACATCATTCTGTTATACACGTATATGTGTTGTTTCCTTTGTGTGTGTGTGTGTGTCTGTGTGTTTCTGTGTATTTATGAGTATTTATGGCTGTAGTGGTCAGGCTGGAGGGAGAGCTATTTAAATATTAATACTGAGGTCTGTGTTGAGGTCTGTGGTGGCAGCCGGATGTCTCCTGTTTGTGTGCGCGCGTGTGTGTGTAAAACACTATCATACACCCACTTGTGTAACAGACATTATTCTGTGTTTGTCCATCGTTTTTTAATACCTGTCTAGATGTATAGGTTTTGTCCCTGCGGATGTGTGTGTGTGTGTGTGCGTGTGTGTGCGTGTGTGTCTTTTGCTGATGTATCGGTAATTCCGAGAACTGTGTGGCGCCAAGATGGATTTGGCTCAATATTAGAGTAAGCGGATAACGTTTAAAGACAGAACAGTTGTGTGTGTGTGTGTGTGTGTGTGTGTAAGCATCAGTTTCTTAGCTTTATAGGTGTGATTGTGACTTATTCATATGTGAGTGTGTTTTCCCACCTCTAGTGTGTGTATGTGTGTGTGTGTCTAAGTAGACGGTTTAAACCAGATACCAGATGCAGCATCTTCATGGTCCATGCCAGTTCTTCAGAACACACCCGCACTCATTTCAGCTCCTTTGAGACGACTATTAAGGGATGGTGTGTTGTAACCACACCCCTTTTCTGCTTTCTAATATCTCAGAGGCTCCGTCTGAAACCGCACCCTGTCTCACTTCACTAAATACCTTTAAATACACAGAGAATGAGACATGCTGATGTGTATCCGTATAACAGATGGTGGACTTTTTGTTTTTTGGGTTACTATTTGAAAACAGTCAACCGATTTTGATTAATTGGAACCAATACCAATGTTGGTTATCTAAATGTTACTAAACTCTTACTAAAAGATCTCGCTGGAATCTTTTATATGTGTAGCCGGTCAATAGGGGGCGATAGAGAAACAAACTACCTAATAATAAACTAAATATTTATTGTAAATTATTCATAAAATTATGTTTTTTTCATCATAATCTTCCACTGGAAGTCATATTATGGTGGGCCAGGCCATTCAAGCCCACAGAACCCCCAACCCCAGGAAGGCTGCGGAACCCTGGATGGCCTGGAGGTTGAAGCAGATCTTGGAGCTATTGTAGGGATGGTCCACAATTCAGCTCAGTCGCCAGGACAAGACAGTCCTGCTCCCAGCTCTGCCAGAGTGTCTCCACTCTTACCCAGCTCCCCACCCGTAAAACAATTTTTAGGGGACGTTTGTGTGGCGAGCTTGGCGTGGTTAATTTCTGGCATAGCAGGCACAAAAAAAATGTATACCTTAGGCGTAAATTCAATAAATCAGTCTCTGTCATGACTGGCATCAGTCTCTGGCACAGAATGCTCAGTGTTTAGCATGAGATGCCTTCTAGACGGGCTCAGCGCGAGCCGTCTCTGGCATGGCGGGCTCGATGTGAGCAGTCTTTGGCACAGCGGGCTCAGCACAAGCTATCTCTGGTACAGCGGTCTCACCATGAGCCGTCTCTCACGTAGCAGAATCGGAGTAAGCCGTCTCAAACGTGGCGGGCTCGACATGAGCCGTCTCAGGCGTAGCAGGCTCGGTGTGAGCTGTCTCTCAAAATTTTGACCTACAATCGGAAAAAAACCGATATATAATAAAGAAATGAGTATATTTTGCTTAGAATTTTTAGCTTTCTTTCTAAGTCTGTGAGAACGTCCTATAAGAGTGTGTGTGTTAGTGTGTGTGTGTGTGTCAGAAAGAGCCCTGAAATCTGAGCTCCTAAAACGAATGAGATCATTTATCTGTTATTAACGCCTAGCCATTTATAGATTTTAATGAAATCCTAATTGCCAGATTAATTTAAGTTTCACTTTCGGCAGGGCCAAAAGTAATAGGGGTGAAACATAAAATTATTTTACCCCATATTCATCATTTCTGGGTTGAATTCGGTGGCGATAAAGTTTAAAATTAGCCTGGCGTTAAAAGAAGGCTCTGACGGATAGCGCTGGATGATAATTAAATTGAAATATCAGCGCATTTTATTTCTGGGCATGAGAGATGGTTTTAGACCATAAAGGAAACGCTAATAAAGCTAAAAGCAGCCGAATCTTTAGGATCTTTTATCTGTTTGTAAGAACAGAGATGATGAAGACGGAAATGAGTTGAAAAGATCGAAGGTGAAATTTAATATAAAAGATAGAAAGATGATAAAATGGCAGTTTAGGAATAATGATAGTGTTTAATTTGCACTTAAAAAGGAGTTAAGGCAAAAACTTTGCTTTTAGTTGCACTTTTAGGCCTGAATTTAATGCAGCTACATATGCTAAATGCTAATTAGGAAATATAAAATTGCTAGCTTAACTTTTAAAGTTAAGTAAAAGGTTTATGGCTTGAAATTGAATAATTTTTTGCTTCTAACTGATAAAAAACACATTTATAACACATTTACTTTTGTTGCTAAAAACAATCTAGCAGGCTAACAGTCTTGGATTGCATTACATGTGACATCATTGACCATTGCCTAAACCATTCCTGCAGGGTCAGGGTTGGTTTTATTTGCATGCCACTTTTAACAGCGGGTCTTTAAAGCAGCTTTATACAAATTAAAAATTTACAATAAAAATGACGTATATAAAATGAATGTATATTTATCCCAAAATCAATACAGAATGGCATTTTTCTCCCAGATTTTTATTTATACAAAACATCCCAGCCACATTCTGTGAACACTTTATTCTGCCCTGATTGGTTTATACTTTCTGCCATCATTAATTTGACTGGTTTAATACCATCAGTTTCTGTTTTCGACCAATCAGATATAAGGGGGGGGGGGGTCTCTTGGCAGTAAAGTGATCTATATAATTTAAGTAGAAAATTAATAATTAGTAAATTAACTAGTAAAGTAACTATGTACAGTAAATACATTTAATTAGTGAAAATAAATATGGTTTTAAACTTAAATTAAAAAATCTTTCTTATATGTATAGGGCAGCATGGTGGTTTAGAGGTTAGGCACTGTTGCCTCACAGCAAGAAGCCCTGGATTCGATTCCCCATGCTTGCGTGGGTTTCTCCAGGTACTCCGGTTTCCTCCTAAAAACATGTATGTTAGGTTCATTGGATGATTTTAAATTGCCCATAGGAGTGAGTGTGAGGGTATGTGTGGCCCTGTGATGGACTGGCGACCTGCACACGGTGTACCCCTCTTTTGTCTTTTGTCATTTTAGAGACGGCTGGGATAGGATAGACGGCCCGTGACCCCAAATTAGGGAATAAGCGGTGTAGAAAATAAATAAATGAATGTATATATATATATATATATATATATATATATATATATATATACATATATATTACAGTGGTAGATTGGTGGTGCTGGGAATTAATTCCCTAATCTTTTAATTAGCAGCACTTACAATACTAATTTATAGTTAATAAGTTATTAATCTGTTACTGTAATAAATTAATAAGATTGCATTTGTTTACACTAATTTTAGGTTAAGATGGTTTATTATAATGTCCATCGAGATCAGTCTTATTATTTTCTTGAAAACAGGTCTTATGTTATTATTTATCACCACTAGCACTCCATCGAGACTGTCATCCTCGTGGCCCCAATTACGGCAGACATCCTTTTTTTTCGCGTATAAAAGGTGGCAACCTTGTTGTGAAGTTGCTGTTAAGACCAAGCAGACAACAATAAACCGATTTAAAACGAAACTTGTTAGCATGACAGTTAATCCATTTAAAATTAATTTTAATGTCTGGAAAAACAAGTTCCTGTATCCGTTTATCCAGTGTCAGTTACTGTCTCACTACTATTTCCATCAGCAGCATCTCTAGTTTTGTCTGAAAAGCAAAACAAGCAATAAACTGCTTTATTTTTTTAGGCAAAAGCACTTTCATACCCTATGATTAAATCATCAGTGCTAAAAAATTAACAAGATGTTTAATATTTATTTATTAAATCCAAATTAATAGTAGGACATCAAAGAATTTTTTATTCTGGCATTAAATTTCCCCGTTAATCCGATCGGATCAAACCCCTGTCATGCTTCTGATCTCTTCCTTTTCTCCTTCATGTTTGCTTTATATTCGTATATAAAAGCACCCGTATTTCTCGTCCACCTTCTCATGTCTCTCTCCGGGATCAAAGCAGATGTCTTTATTTATACCAGTCTTCAAACCGGGGGCCGAATCCAGCTGCAGGAATATGGAAATGTGGTCCTGGAAAGAGCTGCAGGCTGAACCTGAGCTAGGTGTGAAGTTTGGGTGTATGATAGAGAGATGCAGGTGAAGAGAAAAAATCTACATAAAGACTGGAGATAAAAAAGAAAAACGGATGGGGTTTATATATACATACATATATATATACCATCACTTATGATTGAAAGAATCAGATGTGGGTGGGAACAAATTACATTTACTTTGCTAAATATGTGTACTTTTACTGTTAATTAAGTACATTTTTTATACATTTTACTTTTATTTTGCTAGATTTGCTAGAATAATTAGGTCGTAAAAATAATTAGGTTGTTGTAAAAACATGCCAAGTAGTTTGAAATTCAGCGTTTTTTGCTTCAGGTCAATCAGATCAAAAGTAACTAGTAACTACTTAGTATTACTTGAATATTTTTTCATCAAATATATGATATGAGTAACTATTATGAGTAACTATTTGGATTTTACTATTAATAACTATTATATAACTGTTTACTTGTTTTTTAAGAAGTACCTGTAAGTACCAAGAAATACCAACCTTCAGCACTGTTCAGCTGGTAACAGCAATTACTAATTTTTGTAATAAAAATTAAGTTTTCTTAAACATAGCAATTATTAATATTTATTGGATTTATATGCATTATTATTGTTTATCATTTCATAATGAGATAAAAATGTGAAGCGTGATTATTAAATCATGTTTTAGGCTTGTCTCTAATTATTACATTAATACAAATCTTAGTCCGAACTCTAACTCACAGGGCTACCATTGCCTGAGGCTTGTTCATTGAGGATAGAATAAAAATTTTTACTCAATTTCAATTTTAATTTTGTTTGTTTTTATATTTTTATAAATCTGTGCAAATAAATATATAAAATATTTTATAAACTTTTATTTTTGAAAGAGCCTTACTGATAAAATCGAATTAAATAAATTATTATTATTTTTTTAAAATCTATCTTTTATATACAAAAGATTTCATGATTTTAATCTGACAATAATCTTTACTAGGGTATCTTATAAATGGTAGCTAATAGCCCCCTAAGAGCAAGACCCTTAACCCCAAGACCCTAAAATAAAAAGATAAACGGATGAATGGATAAGGATGTCTGCAAAATTCCAAAAAGTTGTGTATAAATTTATATTTATATTTAAACTTAAGACTTCTAGTATTATAACATATATAGTTATGTAATAACAATGAGAAGACAGTTTTGTTTCCGGTAATTACCATTAAGTCTGAAACTTATTTTGATAACATAGAGACCGAATAAACGATTTAATCCATAAATATTAATAAATGCTACGTTAAAGCGAAAGACCTTGTAAGTTAATTTTTAAGACAAAAATTATTGCAATAATCACTGTTACCAGCTGAAGAGTTCATGTTAATCATGAGTAAAGGTAGTATCAATAATCAATTAAGTATTATCTTGCATAAAGGGTTTTTACTGATGGGCTCCTGAGCTTAACTTTCAATTGCTCAGAGGTAAATGTCTCTTTGGATAAGGACGTATGTCAAATGCCATAAATGTGAATATAACACAAATGATCAACAGAATGACAGATCAGATTTTTAAAAAAAAATTTATTTTCACAAATATGTTTTCACTGTCATTCTGTTGCAAGTCTGTCATTTTTTCTAGAATTTCTGAAACTGAAGACTCCTTTCACAAATGTGTAAGAAACATCAATTTTTTTGACAGTAGTATAATCTCCTGCCTTCTTTTTTATGTCTTTATTTATTATATTTATGTCATGCAGATATGTGAGCAGTGAAATAGAAGGAAATGTCTGTGGTCACATTCTATCATTTTGGAGACAGTGAAAACATCACAGACATTAAAACACCTTGAATTTTCTCACAAACACAGACAAAAATAAATAAACATCAGAAAATGAAGCTAGATTTCTTTCCTTTCTGAGGAAAAACCTTGGGATATCTTCAAAAGAGCTGCCGACCGGTGGGCTGTGGATTCTTATTTCATGTTCACCTTGTTAAATACAGATTATTAAAAGAGCGCTTTGGGCAAGATTTGTAATTGCTTCAAATATAATGTGGTGTGTGGCTAGCGGAAGGCGTAAGACGTTTTCTCTAAGTAGTTGATCAAAAGCTTGGGACTAATGAAGTTTTTTTCTCTGCGGCCTTTTCGGGACAACCTACCTCCAAACGTCCTCGTTTAATTGCTTACACTTAAAAAAATTCTGGAGCAATGAATTAAAAGTAAGGTGAACCAAGCAGGAATTTTGCGGATGTTAAAAAGGGGAGGATATTTTTTCTATCTATCAATAAAGACAAAAAGAAAACGGGTTTTATTATTAAAGATTTTCAGTGCCGGAGAAGGAGCTACTGTTGTCCTGGTGCAGCTGTATATCACATAAGATTGATACATCAATCACAGGCCCCCATGCGATCGAAGAATGCATCAATCACACGGCCCTCATGAGACCAGGGATTACATCAATCACGGCTGGGGACATCGTGGCAAAGGCCAAAGCTGCTGCTCCATGCTGAGACACGCTCAAAGTAAAATGTTTCTAATAAAAAGGCTTTAAGAACTATAGAATATGTACAAAAGAAGCTATCTTTATTTAAAAGATGATAAATGATGGCAGTATTTATGGACAACTGTTCACAAATTGGTCCTTAAGCAAAGGTGTTACACTGAAGCAGTTAGCCTGAATGTCAGAACCATGACCTTCTACTGTATTCTGTGCTCAACTAACCGTTATATAATACCCAACTACAGCGGTGGAAGAAATCCCCTTTGATAATATATGTGTATTTATTCACACTCAGTAGCCATTTTATCCTGGTCATAATTGTGTGACTGTGTGAATGCATTGCTATGAACAAGTATTTATTTCATTTCTTCTTACACCCAGTCTCTCAGGGTCTTACACTGTGGCTGTATTGAATTCAGTAGACAGCGACAAATCTGAGCCAATTGACTGCCGTGATCGTAGAAAGGGTATGACCTGGAGGGGTGGACAGGATGGTTCTGACAAAGAGGACAGGAGAGGTCCTGCAAAAAAAAAAAAGGTATGATAGATGACATAACAGACAGGATACATCTGACATTGAGGACAGGAGGGGTCTGACATAAGAGTAAGATCCCTCCTATTTATAAGATACATGACAGAAGGGAAACCGTTTGACATGAAACAGATGGGAATATCATGAAGGATAGAATGAGTTGGCATAAAAGAGAGGGAAGGTCTGACTGTGAGGATAGAATAGAGGACCTTAAATAGGCAAGGTGGAATCTGATAAAGAGGATATGCAATGTCTATCACTACGGACAGAAGTCTGGCAGAAAGGACGCAAGGGATCTTTGGAACATGACAATAAGTATCTAATATAGAGTACAGGAAGGGCATCCAAAGGAGCCCAGTACAGGTCTTACACAGAAAACAAGGTCTGACATAAAGTGGTAGCACAGTAATTAAGGTGTTGGACATCTAACCTGAAGATTGCGGATTTGATTCCTGGTTGTTGTCAGTTATATAAATGTCAATGTAAGTACAAGAAGAGCCTTATTCAGGGGCCTGGAGGGGGCTCATATAGAGCGCAAGAAGGATTTGATACAGAGGATGGAAAGGGTCTGATAGAAATTATAAGAAAGAGCTAATGCAAAAACAGAAAGTTCAGATATAAAGGTCAGGAAATTTCTGATACAGAGGATAGGGAGGGTCTGATATAGAGGTTAGGAAGGTCGGATACAAAGATTAAGAAGGGTCTGATACAGAGAACAAAAAAGGGCAGAAAGGGTCTAAGAGGACAGAAGGGTCTGACAAGTGGTAGTGCAGTGGTTAAGGCGTTGAACTGCTAATTGGAAAATCGGGGTTCGATTCCCAGCATCACCACCAAGGGCAAGGCCCTTAACCCTCAAATATCCAGTTGTATAAAAAAGATAAATGTAAGTCGCTCTGGATAAGGACTTCTGCCAAATGCCGTAAATGTCAGAGGATGAGAAGTGATCTTACAGACATAACATGAAGTTTTGCAAATAAAAGATTCCACACTTGGCACAACATTTGATTCTGGCTGGCTTTTAACTGGCATAGATCGATAAATCTTTAGTCTTCGTAGAGAAATGATCTAGATTCCCAACTGATTCCAAACTTAGAAAGTCTACAATCAATCTCAGTTTTTTTTTTCTTTTCAATCCACTTCCTTTCTCATTTATTTAGTATTTATTTTATGCCGTACGTAGGCTGCACTGCTCTCTTGTTTTTTGATTAATGACTTTTGAACCCTCTGATTCAGGGCAAGGCGAAATGACGTGTGTGATGTTGAGGCAGAGGAAACTACTATGAGATTTCTTATTTCCTATGACTTTTCTGATGCCAACTCAAAGCAATAAAAGACTATAGCTACGTGAGTCTCTCGAGCTTTTCCCAACCCTCTGTTTTGCCTCTCTTTTTTACCGTTCTAATAAATTAAGGAATCAGTGGGGTTACAGAAGGCAGTGTGCACTGCATTAGATTTGATTACGCCTTTATTTCCTCCCGCTGTTATTGCTTAGCGTTTCTCAGGAGGACCCGGCGCTGTGCGTGCACTGGTGCAGCCAGAGAAGCGCGAGAACAACTAGCACAGGGTGGTGGTACAAGGTGAGCAGTTCAATGGTAATAAAAGTGAAAACGGCAGATTCTAAGCACCAGTCAGAAGTCAGCAGACCTTGAGAGTGCTCAGGGCTGCTAAAGGAAAAAAAAAATCAATCACACTCTTACTCTGTTTAATGGAACAATGAAAAGCTGGCTCTCTGGACTGGACAGACTTACTGGTCTAGTAGAAAAGACTATAATAACATCAGGTCACATGCCTGCATATGCCATTCAAGGCAGTTGAAGTTCAGATTCAATAAAGCTGAAATGTCATCTTTATGCATGAAAATGAAATTACTGTTAGCCTACCTAAAAAGAAAAGTAAACTTAGAACTACACAATGAGTCAAGAGCAGTGTTTTACATTGCACATTTTACTAATATGAGAAGGAGACTTGATTTATTATATACACACTATTGTATGCTGAAATTTGTTACCTCTTCACCCCTGGGGCTAAAGCCCTAGCACTGCAAGGGGACACTGTTTGGCCCTTAAGCAAGTTGGTATATGTTAGGGAGTTGGCATCAGCACACAAGTGCTTCAGAGAAGATAAGGATACAGAACTTGCTTGAGGGCCAAACAGTATCCCCTTGGCAGTGCTAGAGCTTTAACCCCTGGGTGGAGACCCTGGAGGCATTCTTCAGGCGGCTTAAAATCAAGTTTGAGACAGGACTGGATTCTCAAATCTGATTGTTCTTGATTCCTTTTCTACAAGATCATGAGTAAAATTGCCAGTCAATCACATGGAATCACATGGGCAGCACTTCTGAAAGGAGCCTTCAGTGTCCTGGCTTTCACACCACACACTGTTTATTGCCCTACTTCGTGCACTAGTGAACAGGGTTTAAACACAGTGCTTAATTGACATCCAAGCATTGCCCGTCTGCTACCACTTTTTTCCTTAGGCAGGTACCCAGGGAAATTAAGAACCAGGCCGCACTTTTTCATCCAAAAAAAAGCAGAACTTTTACTACAGACCACAAAGACACTCTTTCAAAAAGCCAGCGGCAGTCTGGTAATTTAACAATTAAATATGTTAGTTTAGCAGTGGTGATAGAAGAGACCGACAATCTCCCTACTATCTGGTGGACGTGGGAAAAATAGACCATACTGTCAACAAGATAAAAAATTGTATATAAAGAGATAGCGGAAAACATGGCACCCCAGGGTTTATCGGATTCGACAACCAAACCCTCAACAAGTTAATAAATGTTTATGAGAAGTTTGTGAAGGGAATGGTTAACAATTCTGGCAACATGTTGGTAATGTAGCCGGTACTGCTTTAGCATGACCTGGTTAGAAACTAGAAAATGAGAAGATATCAGGGGAGAATGGCAACCAAAGGGAAACAGATCCATTAACCGAGTGGCCAAAAAGTGAAAAAAACCCCCACAAAAATTCAGGGATTAAAGATGCCAATGCCAAGGTCACCCCCTTCTACTGCTAAAACTCTGTTCGAGAAACCAGGTTATAATCCAGAGAGAGTAAAAGGGCCCCCCTTATAAAGATAGACAGGCAGACAGACATAGAAGTTCAGAAAAAGAGAAAATAAAGATAAAATAAGAGAGAGAGAGAGAGAGAGAGAGAGAAAGGGCCCCCTTAGATAGATAAACAGGCAAACATACATATCAAAATTAAAAAGAAAAGAAAAAACAAATAAAATAAGAGAGCGAGAAACAGAAAGAAAAAGTGGGCGATAGTACTAGAGAGACAGCATGATGAAGTGGGAGTGAGAGAGAAAGAAAAAGAGAGAGAGAGAGAGAAAGGGCCCACCTTAGATAGATAGACAGGCAAACAGTCATATGGAAATTAAAAAGAAGAGAAAAAAAAGATGAAATAAGAGAGAAACAGAAAGAAAAAAATGGGAGATAGAAATAGAGAGACAACACAATGAAGTGGAAGAAAGAAACATATATAGGGAGAGAAAGAAAGAGAGAGAGAAAGAGAGGGGGAAAAGGGGGGGGGGGGAGGGGGGGAGTCACAGCAGTCTTGACAAAGAGAAAACCAAAATATATTTGAGATAAAATTATTTATGGTTTGCTGCACAAAGTAAAAATCGATGCCCTATTATGGAAATAGGATACGCAAATGAATTAAAGCTTAATGAGGTTTTCCGGGAAGAGCGCTTTTAACTAAGGTTTTTTTTCCGGGAACACATTTCACACTTGCACACACACACACACACACCACACACACACACACACACACACACATATAATGGATTTAAGTATTCACCTTAATGACATAATAAATTCTATGAACATTTAAGGAAAAATAGTCTCTGTGTGTGTGTGTGTGTTGTGTTTGTGTGTGTCCTTGCTTAATCACCTTAACATCACACCACATACCACCCGATGTGGGACCTGCGGCCTCAGAAACCCTTGTGTGAAAGTCACATCCTGAGTGACTGAATCGGCCTCCAGGTGTGTGTAAGCATCCATCGGAAAGCCATACGTCCCAGCACGGCATGTCATGGCCGTGGTGGCGTAATTGACCTTTCCTAATGGGGCGGCCCCCCCACCATCCCCCATGTTTGGGACATTTGTAGTAGTGTGCGATGCAGGCTGGTCCTCCTCCCAGCACACATTTGTCCACTTTTCTCACCTAGATCTAGAGGTTACATAAGGATAAAAGGTGCTGTCGTCCTGTCCTGAATGGGTGTGTATATCACTGATGTGCACATTAGGACACAGTGACTAAGGACTAAGTTGTGGGCCTGCTCTCCGGGCTCCTGAAGTGCTCCAAGGTGCTTGGTGACGGCTTCCTCCCTAGCCTTGCCTGGTGATGATGCGGCAGGCTGGTTCCCTTAAGCACACATTCTTGAGTCTCCCCAATTTTTTGTCCTGTTTGTGTCTTAAAAACATGGGACAGTGATTTGACATTGATGTTGTGGCATGGGCGTCTCGATTCCCACCGGGTCTGTCCCACCCCTCTGAATTCCTAGAACGGAATCTTCTAGCTATACTGCCCACCGCACGCCCTTCAACTGCGCTACTCTTCTGAGACACGCTAGAAACTACGATCTCTTCTCTAGAACTCCTCAGCATACTGCAGCACAGTCCTCTACGCTCTTCAGACCCAAATTCCTCATCTTCGGCTTTGCTTTCCTTGGTACTTCCTGGTTCTTGGTTACGTCAACCCACCCATGATGATGCACCATGTTCATCATAACGTATCGCTTTATGATTCGACTCATTCCACACATTCCATAGCATCAAAAGTGCTTTTATGTAAGAGTGTGTGTGGACTGAGTGGTGTGTGGGTATGTTTGGGTGTGTAAAGACTGGGTCAAGTGTGTGTGTGTGTGTGTTTTCTCCATGGCCAAATGTGTGTTTTCTTTATAGAAAAATGTGTGTGTGTGTGTTTACAATTTGTGTTGTTTTTTCTACAGTGTGTGTGTTTTCACTATGTGTTTCCTCCATAGCAAGTGTGTGTATATGTTTAGTGTATGTATTTTTCAGAATTATTGAGTGTGTGTGTTTTCAGTGTGTGTTTTTCTACCACATTGTGTGCATATGTGTGTGTTTTAGTTCATTTCACAGGTGTGTGTGTTTGCTCTACAGAGTGTGTGTGGTTTCATAGTGTGTTTTCTCCACATTGTGTGTGTGTGTTTTCTCTTTATTTAAAATGTGTCTTTGTGTCTATGTGTATGTGTGTTTACAGTTTTTTTTGTTTTCTCTACAGTGTGTGTTTTCACTATGTGTTTCCTCCATAGCAAGTGTGTGTGTGTGTGTATGTTTACTGTATGTATTATCCAGACTTATTGAGTGCTTTCACCACATTGTGTGCATATGTGTATGTTTAGTTTGTTTCACAGGTGTTTGTTTTTTTCTACAGTGTGTGGTTTTATAGTGCGTTTTCTCTATAGAAAATGTGTGTTTGTATGCATGCGTGAGTGTTTACAGTTTGTGGTTTTTTTACAGTGTGTGTGTTTTCACTATGTGTTTCCTCCATAGCAAGTGTGTGTGTGTATGATTACTGTATGTATTTTTCAGAATTATTGAGTGTGTGTTTTCAGTGTGTGTTTTTTATCAAATTGTGTGTGTTGTAGTTTAGTTTATTTAACGGGTGTGTGTTTGCTCCACAGAGTGTGTGTGTGGGTTTCATAGTGTGTTTTCTCCACAGTGGGTGTGTGTTTTCTCTATAGAAAGTGTGTTTGTGGGTTTACAGTTTGTGTTGTCTCTACAGTGTGTTTTTACTATGTGTTGTCTCCATAGCAAGTGTGTATATGTTTAGTGTATGTATTTTCCAAAATTACTGAGTGTGTGTTTTTTTACCACATTGTGTGCGTATGTGTGTGTTTAGTTTATTTCAGAGGTGTGTGTTTTCTCTACAAAGTGTGTGTGTGTGTTTTATTGTGTATTTCTATGTACAATAAGTGTGTGTGATTTCATAGCGTGTTTTTTCCACAGTAAGTGTGTGTTTATTGTGTATTTCCAGTGTGCGTTTTTATGTACAGTGTGTGTTATTAGTGTGTTTTCTCTACAGCAAATGTGTATATGTATGTTTAGTGTATTTTCTTTACAGGAGTGTTTTTTCCCTACAGAGTCTGTGTTTGTGTGTGTGTTTTATTGTGTATTTTCAGTGTGTGTTTTTATGTACAATGAGCATGCAGGGCTTTATAGTGTGTTTTCTCCATATTGAGTGTGTGTGTGGTTTTTTCAAAGTAGAAGACTGTGTGTGTTTTCAACATGCGTTTTCTCTTCTCATCGATCGGCTGGCCTGCAGCGCACACACACACACACACACACACACAGACCGCCCCATAAACGAATTACTGTTGTGTCATAAAGAATTATAGATTTCTACATTGGTGTATTTACGGCTGTAAATAGGTCGTTCCAGAGATCCTGATGAATGTGGAAGGCAGAGAGATAATCGGTGTTTAATTAGGACAGAGCGAGACGCGGCGGTTGGTGTGTTCGCGGGCGGCGGTGTTTTTTTCTGTGACCTCACGTCGTTTATTTTAGTTTGTTCTTTTAAAGCTATTAAATCTCCTGTAAATGAAGATTAAGTGCAACGGAAAGCTGCTTGTTGCTCAAATGTTTTTCCACCGGCCGCAGCTGCAGCATCTGTTTGTTTCCATCTCTAAATTGTGTATTGATGATTAACGAGTTTAATAACTAATAGTTAGTTAAGCTTCTAATTGATAGTTTACGCGTCAATGATTTTATTTGCTTTCGTTTACTCTTGGGACGGGACAGGAAATGACATTTTATTTTTCTTTAAAACATCTATGTATTTGATTGAATTAAATCATGTTTTTTGTGAGGTGTTTTGTTTTTGTTTGCTTTGTTTGTGTTTTTTAACGAGTTACATTTTCACTTTAAAACTTATTTAATCATTTATTTTATTTTATTTTATCAATTAACTTTATACTTTCGTATATACATTTCAATTAGCATGCTAGCACAATGGTGTTGTTTTTTTTTTGCTTTCGTTCGATTTTGTCTTTCTATTTGTTTTGTTTGTTTACGTCCCTGTTTGTTGTCATTGTTTATCGTTTGTGGGTTTTTTTGTTTGTTTTTTTATTTTTTTACTTTTCTGGCCTTTTGTTTAATTGGTTTTTTTTTTTGCTTTTTTTTTCGATAATGTTGATGAGGCGGTGTTGGCGGGGGTGTCATTTGCTTAAATAAATAAATAACCAGCAGTAAAAAGTTTTAAAAAAAATGAAAAATGTTGGGAAGAAAAACTAGGAATAACTTAATAAATAACTAAATAAATGGATGGATGGATGGATGGATGAATAAATAGATGGATGGAAAAAAAAAAAAAGGAAAGAAAAGGAAGCAACAGAAAGATGATATTTGTCAGTAAATACCCTTGTTTTTTATCTGTTTATGTGAATTGTCCCCTGTGCATGTGCGACCTGCGTTTGGTTTCGTCTCTCTAAGTGTTTGATGTAGTTTGTGTGTAAAAGAGTGTTAAACACACCGCAGAGAGGAAAAAAACAGAAAGAGTGGAACAACTGGGACAGATTTTGAATGACTCTGATGTGAATGGCTGCACATTTACACACCGTAAAGCGCTCCCTTTGTATTCATTAAGAGAGACACCTGCATCTCATCTCATCACAGCAAACAGGCAAGAGTGTGTGTGTGTGTGTGTGTGTGTGTGTGTGTCACATCTCTGGGACGAAATCCTGTTCACATGGCAACTTTGTCAGGAGGAAATTAAACGTGATGTCAGTGTTCAGTAAAATTTGTACATTTCTTTGCTTTGTGTGTGTGTGTGTGTGTGTGTGTGTGTGTGTGTGAATATTGATGTATTTAGTATTACCTCTAATGGATATGAATTAAAAAGTAACCTAGTAGCTGCTAATCCATCCTTTTCAATTCGAAAAGATATACTATATGTATTTCTGTGTGTGTGTGTGTGTGTGTGTGTTAACTGGCAATCCCATACATTACTGTTCTTTACAATGACCTATGAGGTCACCTAATAAACTGTACAGTTATCCTGAATAATAATTAAAAATTAAATGCTAGAGATAGACTGATAATCGCTTTTACTGATATTATTTCCGATATTTCAGTCTTTTTATATGATCGGTTATTGATTTAAAGTTTAAAATGTTTTATGTTTTTTATTTGTTACCCGTTTGTTTACCTGAGCAGAGCTTTCATTTAAACAAAATGAATATTATTTTCATTTCAAACTCCGTAAATTATATTAATAAAGTAATTGTGTTTGCTGTAAAGGAGTAAGATGACTATTAGAAGTGTTAGAAATAAAAAAAAAGTTTGTTCAGCTCAGCTTTTATTACTTGGACAAAAACAGAATTTAAATCTACAAAGAATTAAATATCGGTTTTGCATATAAATGATTGCTTACATGAACATGCAAACAAACGGCATCGGTTCTAAAAAAAATATTATTATTGATTAATCCTTAGTAAAAACACACCACATTGATTTAAAACTGCGCATTTAGGATTCTTTGGGACGCAACACCAATGAGCAAGAAGTAAGAGATGCACATAAAAGGTGACATGGGAGTGGATTTACAAACTTGTCACTCCCACAAAACAAACAATCCCATCTCATCCCAATTTCACACAAAAAAATCCTGTCCCATCCCGATAGTGATTAATTGTGATTTTTTTTCCTATCCAAAAGGGATTTCTGGAAAAATGTTAGCTTCTGACTATTTTAATTAATTTTTATCGAGGCTACAAAGTCCATGGGGAAGTCTTTTACCCCGTTACCACCATCAACTGTTGCAGGTGTAAAGCACATCATTCAGACACACCAACATAAACGGGAGGAGAGAATAAAACAGGCAGGAAAATATTTTTAAACTTCAAAAATTCATTCAGGGCAGGAGGGGTTCAGGGGGGGCTTCACCCTGGACAGGTCACCAGTCCATCCCAGGGCCACACACACTCACTCCTATGAGCGAGTTAAGAATCAGCAGTCAATCTAACATACATGTTTTTGGACTGTAGGAGGAAACCGGAGAACCCGGAGTAAACCTACGCAAGCACAGGGAGAACATGCAAAAATCCAGGCCACTGCCCCGAATTCTTGCTGTGAGGCAACAATGCTAACCAACAAGCCACCTTGCTGCCCCTAACTTAAAAAATAAAGTTTAAATTGAAATATATAATTAATTTACTGATTATATGAAAGGTATATTTGTGCATATAGTTGGGTATTATAGTATTATTACCATTCTTAGTCCCGCCCACTACCGCTGATATTGTTTCCTGTACCATCTCAATCACATAATTTTCTATCTCGTAGGAGATAAAAAAAAATAAATAAATAAATATCCGCCTCTAAGGCTTATGCTAGTTCGGACATGTCTGTCTTTCCTGTTGACGCACTTAAGGAGATGAGTCTTTTTTGGTTGTCTGTTTTTTAAAAATGTAAAATTTGACCAAATTCGATGCTCTTCAATTACCACAGAGGTGTAGATTCATCTTACATTACAGCAAGTGACGGAAGCGGAGATCTTTCAGCCAGACACGGGTTTATATTTATAGCATACAGGTTGATCCTAGATCATAAACAGCTGCGCTGGAAAGATGGATTATTGATGCTATAAAGTAAGAATTTACAGATATCTTTAGACTGTAAATAAAAATAAAATAATGATTACGCATCATTCTGTAAGTCGTAAAACATGTTTTAGTTGGGAGAAGACAACGTTAGGTTGTACCATCAAATTAAGAAGAAGAAAACCGCTGCGATGTACTAGCTCACGTATTATCGCTCGCTATTTTTGTGGAGACAAAGAGCAACAGCAGAACAGGAATATACTGTTTGCTCGCTATCACCACCCTCAGTTAGGTACAGCTATTAACTGGGGAAGTGGTAGCTTAGTGGTTAAGGTGTTGGACTGCTAACCGGAAGATTGTAGATCTTATTTCCTTTACCACCGATTTTATATTAACTTTTACATTATTTGGCAGACGCTTTTATCCAGAGCAACTTACATTTACAGTCAAGGGCCTTGCTCAGGGGCCCAGCAGTGTTAAATTGTTGGTGCTGCAAATCAAACCATGATCTTCCAATTAGCAGTTTTCGCACCGCTGGGAAGTTACCACTGTAAGCAAGACCCTTAACCCTGAATTGCTCAGTTGCATAAATTAAATAAATGTAAGTCCTTCTGCGAAATGCTGTAAATGTTAACGTGATAATGACAGGAACACGCCAAACGCACACACTCAATCTAATTTGTGCAATCAGAGGCGAGGCTGAACATGCCGCTGCCTCGCATCGCAACTCTTTTGACTAGAAAAATTGATTGATGTGAATATACAGTCATATAAAAATTACTTTTATAGCAATGACCAATGAAAAATGTTGATATTTTTTTTTTTATTATTCTTTCTTTAGTTTTAATGGTATTTTGCCTCACCGACCATGTGCTTTGGAGTTGATGCTCCCAAAAACAAACCATTCTACGATAAAACAATTCCTGCCTTTGATTGGACCATTTCCTGGTGTGTATTTTATTAATGTCTTTTATTTCCAAACAATTCAATTCTCCTGCTTTTCTTCAAACCAAAGTTGAAGTGGAAATCGTCCGTATTTCTCGCCAATTTTCTCACCCGGGTCTTTTTCAGTTTGCTCACATTACCGGACACCACAGGATGGACTGCCTGTGAAGAAAACAAAGCAAATCGAGCACAAAATGTGGTTTTGCTGACAATCACAGCTCTCCACAGGAGCACCAGCAGCAGCTCTCCGTCCACGCGCAAACACAACGGCCGAACCACTGAGCCTAAAACTTACCAAATCATACGCACACACACACACACACATGTACACAGCGCTTGCTACAGGGGTCACTTACTGTCAGAAAGGAATTGAACTTTGTAAATCTGGTGTCAAGCCTGACATCCCATCCTGTATCTTTGTCTAGTGGCTCTCTAAAACCATCTCTGACCACGCCCACACAGGCATACACTGTTTTTTGACTCCGCCTCTTCACTATTTCTATTTCAAAATCCAGATAGAAAAACTGTGTGTGTGTGTGTGTGTTTGGGTACAATTTTTCTGTTCAGCTCACATGCTGATATCCAATCAGCTTAGGGGGAATGCTCTCACTGAATCTACGGTCTGCTGTGTGTATGGGTCTCCATGTGCCCACTGCAGTGAGGAGAATCATAGCAGTCTGATGATGGTCAATTTTCCTCAGCGTTAGTAAAGCCAGCATCTAATCCAAGAACACACACACACACACTCTTACACACACTCACATACAGATGAAGGTCAGATTACTGCTGAGTAATTGATAAGTTCTTAGTAGAAGAGTAAATGAATGAATACGTCCATTCAAATGAAATCAAATTGAATAAACCCGGGAAGCGATCACGGGGCCAGGCAAAAACTTCTGAAGAACTTTAAAACCTGATTGATCACTTTTTAAAATGTTTAATATTTATTTAGAATATTTATATTTATATAACGCGCCAGAGCGAATTAGAACTGCAAGAAGATTCTAACTGTCCACCAAACACCGCTTCTTATTGTAAGTTCAAATCAAACACTGGTGACTCGGCCACAGGTTTGGTGTGAGGTTGCACACGTCTCATCATTTTGTAATTGTAAATTCCTTTATTTTTTCACATATACTTTCTTACAGTACAGTGAAATCCTTTCTTCACATACCCCATCTTAGTTGGGGTAGTGCAGGGTCAGCTTTGATGCAGTGCCCCTATAGCAGAAAGGGGTAAGGGTATTACTCAAGGTCTAAACAGTGGCTGGCAGTGAGCTTGAACCCAGGTCTTCATGGGCTTCAGATCAACAACTCGGGCTGGTTGTGGTGGAGCTTGAACCCAGGTCTTCTATATATATATATATCGTTTGTTTTTTTCTGTTTTTAAATTTTATTAAGCATTGACTCTGTAGTTAACCAAAAATAATTGTATTAGCAGTGATGGCTCAAATGGTTAAGGTGCTAAGTTGCTGCTCTGAAGACCAGAAACACCTGGGTTCAAGCCCCACCACCGGCAAACCAACCACTGTTGGGTCCTTGAGCAAGACCCTTAACCCTTTCTGCTCCAGGGGCGCTGTATCATAGCCGACCCTGCGCTCTGACCCCCAACTTACTAAGATGGGATATGTGAAAAACATTGCATTTCATTGGCTCTGTACACGTACCTAGCACAATGACGGTAAAGTTGAATATTTAATTATATATTAGTAATCTGATGCTATACATTAGCTATGCTTTTGCTCTCTTTTAGTAACAAAACATCAATCAAAGCTTCTGACCAATCACATTTAAGACTAATCAGATCAGTAATCAGATGAATTAGTTAAACATTACAATGTAAAAATTGTGTCTTTTAAACCATACAATGACCTGAAAAAGAATAACATAAATCAAATTAATTAACAAGGTTAATTTACAGAGAGATAAATTCACCAGCTGTCTCGCTTTGAAAATAGAGGAAACAAAGATGTGCCACAAAGAGCCTAGGTTAATAATTACATATATTAATTATCTGATGCACGCCATGCCAAACTCGCAACACCGCAACATCTGGTGTGTTAGGTGATTAGCTGATTAGCTGTTAGCTTACTGACCCGAATCAGCCATGCGATTCCTTTCCCTTTAATTACATAAACATATAATCACCCCAAATAAAATGGTATTCTGATGATGTGTATTATGGTGGCCAAAGATTGATTATATGTTTACGTACAAAGACAAACAAAGGAAGCGACGGTAATTAGAAAAGTTTAAAATGCCGTATGAAAGGGTTGTTGTGGTACCTAAGGTAAGAGGGTGGTGAGGGTTGGAGTAAGAGTCAAAGGAAGGGAGTTAAAAGGAATTTAATACACTCGAGACAGCGCTGGAGGCTCCCTGGTCGAAGTCCTGTGGAGTTAAAATCTGAGCAAAGACCCTTAACCCTTAATTACTTGTTACACTTTAAGATGGGATTGGATTAAAGCCCCAGTCAGACAATTTCAATATGAATATATAATAAAAATTAATCTCATTGACAACAGAATTATGAATAAATATTCACACCCAGTGGTATTCCAAAAATATTCAATAGAAATGACTGGAGGCAGGAACGCTGCTACTGGGGGGAAGTTAGGATTATTCTCAGATCCCACACACTCTTTAGAGTAAGTAGTTGCTCAGTGGTGAAGGGTTGGGCTGATGCTCAGAAGATCAAAGGTTCAATTCCCATCACTATCAAGCTGCAACTGATGGAAATTGAACCCACAATCTTCTGGTTAGCAGTCCAATTCCTTAACCAATGAGCTAGAACTTTCCCACATTTGGAGTACAAAACTTTATAACAAATAGTTTGTGGGCACCTAACTAGCAACCCCAACAACATCTATGTAACGAGTAACATCCAACTCTAATTACTCACACCTGCTAACTATCACCAGTCACTCTCACAATGAAACCCTTAAACTGGGCCGGAGCACCTTTCCTATTTAAGCTTATGCTGCACAGTCCATCACAGTCTGGTCTCACCTACACTTGATCTAGACTCTTTTTGCGTATGTTTACTGCTTCTATTTCCAGCATGTTCTACTTCTGTGTCTCCTGTCTGTTTGCCCGTTACTCCATTTCAACTCTAATCATCTCGAGCCCGTTTCCATTCACTCCAGTGTCCCTACTTTATCTATACCACTCCACTATCTCCCTCCGGTTCCCCCACTATTTATCTTCAGCGTCTTTTCTTCATCTGTTTATTCAATTAACGCATCTCTTCCGAGTCTGGTATTGCCTAACACAGATGTCTAGAACATCTTTGTACATTTCATTAGCATTACATTATTCCAATACTGGAACTAAAAAACCCAAACCCTGTTCTATTATGACAATGTCCCTGTGCACAGTGGAGACAGTGGCTCCGCCCGAAATCACATGCTACTTAAGTATGTACTACCGTATTACCCTAGGTAAGTATGCGTCCTTATAGGTTTGTTATGGGTAGCGTGAAAAAAATTTAGACGTGATACATCTGCTTCGATGATAATGTCATGTGACATACAACATCACAGCAGTACAACATGGTACTTTTGAAGTACTAAAAAAATACTATTGGTTCTTGTGGTTGAATTGAAGTTCGTTTAACGTCATTCAAGTACATTACATAACATTTAACTTGAATGACGTTAAACGACTTCAATTCAACCACAAGAACCAATAGTATTTTTTTTAGTACTTCAAAAGTACCGTGTCGCTGTTTTCCGCAAATGATGCACCATCTCTTCTGTTGGATTCGATCATGAAATACCAACGTGTACGTCATATAAGCATACCTTAAAATCCTAACAGGAAGTGTGAGACTACATCTGAAATAGGACACTCAGACACATCTGGATATAATGGCAATGCGTTCCAATACTTCTGTCAGTAAATTTAGTTTTTAGCTCTGTCGCTTAGGAATAAAAAATAAAGCTGGTTATGTGCTGTGTGTGACTTATATATAAGTGAAGCGATGTGCTGAATGCAGCCAGGTGTAAATGTATGTGTGTGTGTATTTCAAGTTAGCCCCACCTGGCTCTAATTAACACCAGCAAGCTGTCAGTCATCCCACCTGTCAATCAATGGTGTGTATGTATCTCCTTCCCAAAGGACGCCATCTCACTAATAAGCTCCATTCACACCTCGTTATGCCTTAATGAAGGATTTAACACAATTAATGGTGCAAAACAAATCCCAAACTGCCTTTAACTGTGCCGATTAAACGCGAACCAGGAGAAAAATTTACTTGCACAAACATAAGATGGCACCACGGTCTGCTTTTCTCGTTTTATTTCATTACAGTCTCTTAATTAAGGTGGGAGAGATGAGATATCCATATTCAATTAAAGATTCGAAATCCTTCTAATTTACTCACCAAACAGATCTGATTCATTTGAGTTACCTAAATCTAGTTCAGACTGCTTTAGTCATAATAGTTCACTTAACGAATCACTAGAATCCACCAAAACTCACAAATCTCAAACACACACACACACACACACACACACAGACCCCCTCAGATCGAGCTGTTTTGCTACAAGCCTGACGACTCTGTTGAATCCCACAGGTCAGATGAATCAAATGAATCAGTACCCCTGATTTCAAGTCTTTTATTTTTCTACTGAATAAATAAAAATAAAATAGAATAAAATAAATTTAAATAATAAATATGTTGTTGTTAGCAACAAGATAACCCAGGACTGATCCGAGTAAACAAAAAGAAGGATTCCTGAATCCTAAGTCATATAAAGAATCAGTTAATTAAACCTGGATAAATCCTCCCCAAATACAATTTAAAAATACAGCTTGTTTAGGGATAAGAAGTTTGACTTATATTTTTTCAGATATTTAAGCCTTTAACATTTTGAGAATCGCATACACTTCTTTCATTCTTACCTCATTATTTCTTGCCTGATCGAAAGGACTTTTTAATTTCTTTTAAATTGACATCAACGCTAACAATAAGTACCGTTATTATAATAGGGTCAAAAATTCTAAGCTAAAAGCAATCAATAAATATCGTTTTTGCATATTGGTTATCGTTAAAGTCAACATGCAGATAATCGGCATCAGTATCAGTTTAAAATAAATTTATATCGGTCGATCTCTACCTCTATCTGTGTTTATTAAAGCTATCCTCAGTGATCCACTGACACTGTTGGAATTTCCTTAAAGCCCCTGCTGCCCTTTCAGTGTGGCCCTTAAGTGTGTTAAGAGTGTGACCCTCCCCTGTTTCAGGTCTAAACTTGGGTTCTTTTTCAATTCTTGCTTATTCCAAAAAATAAATTCTACTGATGGTTCACAGCTTCAGGTGATTATTTATTAATTACATCAGACAGGAAAACTGCAGCTCATTTATTCAGAACTGATGAGTTTTTTCATGATTTATTTCACTTTTTTTTGCAGATAGATCTTTCCCAGCAAACCTATTCTATCCCTGTCATCCTGCAGAAATGATATGTGAATAATGGCAGTTTTAAAGCACCAGAGACGTAACCATATATCACCCCAACATCTAAACTCATGTCTGGGTCCCAGAAGCGTAAACAATGTGGGTGTATATTGACAGCGGTCTCAGGAGAGCTCTTTTTGGCGTAGAACCGTAAAAATAGGTCACAATATTGTTTTTTTTTTTTCCTTCACTTTTTATACATTAAGCTTAAGTGTTATTGACACCTTTTATTAAAATAAACAACAACAATAAAAACAACTTATCACTGTAATTTATAGATATTAAATCATTTCTCAGGTCAAAGTTAACAATATTTAATAAGTCAAAAAGAAAATAAAACTTTATGACAAATTTATTTAAAAAAAAGGTTTAAAGAGATTTTCTTTAAAAAATTGTTTGTGTGATGTTTCAAATTAGATAAATATATAATATATATATATACTAAAGTGGGGAGGTGGTAGTTTAGTGATTAAGGTGTTGGACTGCTAATTGAAAGATCGTGGTTTAATTCCCAGCACCACCAAGGTGCCACCATTGGACCCATGAGCAAAAGCCCCAATTGCTCAGTTGTATAACAAAAAAAATAAATGTAAGTGGCTCTGGATACGGACGTCTGCCAAATGCTGTAAAAAAAAAAGACATTTATTATTTTTATACAATACCAAAAATCAGCTCTAAACACAACACTGTCTAGGGTTTTTTTCTCGCTTCTTGTTGCTAGTTTTAGTCCTGTGCTTAAAGCAATTATTACAAAGTGACAGAGAATTTGACTCATGTCTGACCCGAGTGCTTGGGCGAATTCCTTCTGTAAAATCCCTCTCGCACAAAACCACCAGCTTAACTATCGCTAAAGCTTTTTCTTCTTCCGCGCTCTTAGCAAATCGCCTGTTTTCAGGGAATTACGAGATCCAATCCAGCAGTTCCCAGATACCGCATACCGGCTGGCTTCCAACAACACAACACACAGATAACCATCAGATTGCTTTGTGCAATTTTTTTTCTGGAGAGATATTGTGTGTAAGGATGTTCAGTTTACATTCTATTTCGCTCTGAGTTGCTGAAAATAGCTTTGATTTTCCAGAAAATTCCTTCAAGATGTTCTTTTTTTCTTTTAACCAATAACATCCGAATTTTAGGGGAAGGAATCTCGTTAAGGGTCATTATTTTAAAGTGCTATTATAAGTGTATCATAAGGATATCATACAAAAAAATGGTATTACTTTTATTCAGAGACAGATTTGACATCATAATATGTGACCCTGATACGACCCTGTGACCAGCTGTAATTACACTGAAATATTTGGAAATAATAAAGTTATTAATGAAGTATTTCCTGGTTTTGGCTCCAACACTTGTTTGGTCATTGATTGATCACAGCAGTTTAGCAGTAAGAAGGTTTCAGGTATGTATCCCCTGCAGGTGGAACGAATCTGCCCTCCCCAGAGTACTAGGTGTCACACATCATTTCAGGTATCACTTCCGGTTTAGCGCACTATTTAAACTAGCGGTTTTGCTAACCTACATTGCGAAGTATTGTTTGCTCTATCTTACATACCAAGCGTTCATGTTTCTTTATTGTTTTCATGGTTTTGATCTTGATCTTTGCTCGGTTTTGGTTTCTGATTTCTGTCTTTGCGCTTTGAATTTGGTTATTTGGCTAATACTGGATAACTGTGTACCAATATCTGCTTTCCTGTTGACTACGATATTAAACTGCCCTTCTGTATCTAATAAAGTCATTAATCGCACAATCGATTCTTCTCCGATCTCGTCATTGCGGCTGGAGTCTTTCTGTGTGGAGTTTGTATGTTCTGCATGGGTTTTACTGCAGGTACTCCGGTTTCCTCCCACAGAAAAATACAGTGTGTAACATCTGCTGGGAAAAAGTGTGAGTGTTTCGTCATGTTTTGTGATGTCAAATTGTGATTAAAATAAACCCTCATTAGACTCCTTTTATTACACCGTGTGCCATCTTGATAACAATACCCTGTCATATTGATCTTCAAGTTTTGTCATTTTTTTAAATTGAAATGTTTGCTTTTATTTTTATTTTTTTTTATTTTACATCCCTATTTTTTTTAACTTGCTAGCAAAGAAAAAAAATCAGTAGTTTCGAGTCCCACTACTGCTGAAGCTGCCACTGTCGGGCCCTTAAGCATGGCCCTTAACCTAATTCCTTCTGAAGAGCTGTATTAGAAGAGCTCTTACCCCAACTTAAATACTTAATTAAAGCAGAAAAATAATAAAATGTATTATTTTTGAGTAATGCATGATGCATAAGTATTATTTCTTTCTGTAAGGTATTGGCTGTTCCAGAAAAGAGATTTTATTAACAAGGTAAGTGCGCACACACAAAACACACATACGAATACACAGACACACACACACACACATACACGTACATACGAGATGGATGGCTAGGTGACAGTGAGCAGATGCGAGAGGCTGATGAATTGTAGGGGCATCTGAATTGAGAGACAAACAGCACTCAAAAGGCCGTCTGCTTCAGCACACACGCCCGCACAGGTGCCAACCTCGTTCAGCGGTCGCATCTTGGGACTTTATTACCTTCAGTTAATCCACGAGTAAAATGTAAGAAAAAAAAAGAAGTAGAAAAAGAAGAAGAAGAAGAAGAAGTAAGGCGTGGTGAAATCTCCAGCCATCTGTCAGAAGCACACGTGGACCTGGAGCGTGTGTCAGTCAGAAGCGCGGCCTCGGAGCGAAGCGGCTTCTCTAATGGTGAAGTTGAAGAATGATGATTAAGGTTTAATGATGTTTGGCTGAAGATTAATAACGCAGGAGTTCTCCGGCGTTCGCTGCTTTCATGATCGATTTAAAGACGGAGTTCAGTGGTTTATTCTCACGTGGTGGTTTGATGTACTGTAACACTTCCTGTCAGTCATTTTCGGGGGTTATTAGTATGCTGAGGGTGGTTTACTTTCGGAAACTTTAATGTAGATCCGAAGTCGCTTCCCGAATCGGAATAGAGATGCTATGACATAGAAATCACAGCTTAAGATATTGCCTGGGAAAAGGGGTGGAGATTACAAATTTAAGCATAAATTAACAATTTAATTTTTTTCTTATTTCGGCAACCCCTTTTTCTATCTTTTTTTTTTTTTAAATCCAGCTGAGCAGTTAAGGCCCAGCAGTTGCAGCTTGGTGTTGCTGGGATCTAAACTAATTTCCTACTGAACACCTTAACCGCTAAGATACCTGCATCATGTTACATTTACTTTTATGGCATTTGGCAGACGCTTTTACCCAGAGTGACTTAGATTTATTTTCATTATACAACTAAGCAATTGGGGCTCAAGGGCTTTGCTCAGGGGCCCAGAAATAGGAGCTGAACCCACGATCTTTCGGGTAGCAGCCAACACCTTAACCACTGCGCTACCAATCCTGGTGTGTGGTAGCATAGTAACATGGCGGTTAAGGTGTTTGAGCAGTAATACCATGCAGCCACTACTGGGCCCGTGAGCAAGGCCCTCTAACCCTAAACTTAAAAAGCTCTGGATATGGGTGTGTAACAAAAAAAACCACCCAAAATAATATGTCAATCTAGCATTTGCTAATTTGCATAGTTATTGTGTCATCATGCTCATTTGCATATCTTACTAAAAAAAATACATTATCTTAATGTAGTTGTTGATGGAAAAACCAGTCAAACAGGCAAGATGGTTTTTTACCTACCCACCCACAGCTAAAACACTCTTAACTGCACTTACACATACATACAGTAACATACAAACACACTGTGCCAGAAAGACTGCTGATGCAGGCGAAATAAATATATATAAAGACTTCCTCCTTAAGGTTAAACCCACAGTTTGCTACGAGGTACGGAAAGAACCTAAGATTAAATTAGCATAACCTGCATAAATAAGTGCTTCCACTCGGAGCTGGTGATGTATGGGAGCTCTTATAGTGCCTGATGTTTGCTCTGGAGGATCGCTAAAGCGGCGGCCGCGGGATAGGAGCGCTCGGCTTAACCTGTTAGGTTCGCTGTAATGCCTGAGAGTAGAAAAGGATTGCTTGTCTTTTTGCAAACAAATTGAATTTTTTTTTTTCTTTAAAACATGATTTGGGATCAAATTCAAAGTAAAGAAAAGAAAAATTAATAAAAGCTTTCAGAAACACAGCTTTATGAAGAAGAATCTCTGAGGCTCATTCGTAAGTGTATAAAAGAACGGTTTCCGCTCCTTTGTGGGTTGTTGCCTTTATTTTACAAATTAGATTTGTGGTAAATGCGTTTATTTATTTATTTATTTAGTGGAAATTAAATATCACCACCACCAAGTTGCAAATTATATGCCCTTGAGCAAGGCTCTTAAGCCTAAACTGCTCAGTTCTCTAAAAGATACAAGAGGGTGTCAAAAATTTTAAGACACGCCAACAGATCGCACAGTCACAGGGAGCACAGCCTAATGCTGCCATCTGTTGGTGTGTCTTAAAACTTTTTGATACCCCCTTGTAAATGGTAATTTGCAAGGTGATTCTTTGCTAGCACTTTTGCATTTTTATGGGGTGCTTATTTCTTTTGCTGTAAGCCGCCAAACTTTTGCTGTGTTAATGCATAATTTAAATTATCACATCAGAAACAATAATAGAAATGTCAAATTTTGAAATAAAAAAAATCTGGGTACTCCGGTTTCTGGGTACTCTGGTGTCACCTTCTCACAAGGGGGCAGTGGTGGCTCAAATGGTTAAGGTGCTGAGTCGCTGATCTGAAGACCAGAAACACCTGGGTTCAAGCCCCACCACCAGCAAGCCAGCCATTGTTGGGTCCCTGAGCAAGACCCTTAACCTTTCCTGCTCCAGGATCCTGCTGTATCATAGCTGACCCTGCACTCTGAACCCAACTTACTAAGATGGGATATGCGAAAAAAGCATTTCATTGGCTCTGTACACGTACCTAGCACATTGAATTTAATTTTTATTTAATTTTTAATTTTTCCTCCCACAGTAAAAACATGCAGGTTAGGTGGATTGGTGATTCTAAATTGCCCATAGGAGTGATTCCATCCCTAATTTGGGGTCACAGGGTCCTGCTGGAGCCTATCCCAGCCGTCTCTGAAACAAAGAAAGGCAGGAGGGGTGTGAGGTCTCCAGTCCATCACAGGGCCACACAGACACATAGGTCATCAGTCCATCACAGGGCCACACACACACCCGCCTCATGTCTTTCGCACTTTCAAGAACGGTTGGGACATGCTCCAGCAAACCCCGAATTAGGGAATAAGTAGGTATAGAAGATGAATGAATGAATGTGTTGTACACATAATTCATTTCAGGTCATGGTTACAATTCCTGTGACCACCAGGCTGCAACTATTGGGCTTTGTTTAGGACAAGGATCCTAAGCCTAACTGCTTAGCTGGATAAAAAAAATTGTGAAATGCTATGAATAATGGCACCTGCTAAATACGATAAAATAAAATAAAATGTAAATTGAATTAATTACATAATTACATCTCATACCACTTTTTCACCAGGACTGGTGCCAGTAAAAAACCTTGCTGGTCTCAATTGGGAACCAGTGATATCAGTGGGCAGGGCTTCTATTATTTTTAAAAGCTGTAAAAGATGACAGATAAAGCACCATTACCATCAGTTCCACCAGCAAAACATGGTTTGTGGTGGAATAGCAACCATGGAGTTTAACTGATCCGCTGATCAGAGATCAAGTTAAAAAAAACGTGTAGTACAGAAATGATTAAAACAGACAGAGATAAAAAGGGTTAATAAGCGATTTCAGTCACAGGTCTTCTGTTCCCTGCCAGTGCAATCACCTTGGCCAAGCACAGGCTGCCGCACCAGCCTCGCCCCACCCCTTTAATTTTTACTGTAGTTTAAAATGTTATAGACCTAAACTACAGCTCTATAAGTTCTGATTCTAGTCCACTTTTTATCACTTTTAGACTAAAAAATGTTTGTTTAAACCATACAAGGTTATCCAACTCAATAACTATTAAATCCAGACTGGAGAGATCTGACGTTTATCCGACTTCTAAAACCCATCAGGCTTAAAAGCAGAGCTGTTGCTTACATCCTAGTTGTGA
This sequence comes from Bagarius yarrelli, assembly GCA_005784505.1. Lineage (NCBI taxonomy): Eukaryota > Metazoa > Chordata > Actinopteri > Siluriformes > Sisoridae > Bagarius > Bagarius yarrelli. The sequence goes on along the minus strand of VCAZ01000038.1, from coordinate 2,526,287 downwards.
CTGTATTGTCAGGTGAATCACTTTTAAAGTAAAACCTTGGCTCAGAAGCTGACCTTCAGGCAACTGACGCAGACATAACAGATCTTACAACAAGATCGAAGCGAAACCTTAAAAGGAACATTGATGCCAAATGTTTGTTGACACCTTAGTACCACTTTACAGTTCTATTATTCCCTCACTGGAAGTAGGAGACTCAAACCCTGTTCCAGCATGACAATGTCCCTGTGTACAAAACCCCTGCTCTCCATGAAGACATGCTGTGTTCTGGATGTTTTGGAGTAGAGGAACTCTTGAAACCGAAAGAAATTAAACCGGCTTGTGCCGCTTCTCTACAAAGATTCCAGTTTAAACCGCCATGTGAGCTAATTGTTTTGCCCGCCAGGTTTCTGCAAAGGTCATTTCACTGAAAACTATCAATTGTGGCTGAATGATCAAATCCCCACAGTCCTGTACACATGCTAATCACATGGATCTCCCTCAGCAAAGCTTCTTCTGATGTTTTGTTCATTGCCAATTAGCACTTTTCGGATCGGCTGCTAGGGCTTCCAGGTAATCGTCTCTGTCTTGCATGTCTTGCAGCTATGTCTTGATAAGACAATTGCTTAGTGCTTTTATCTCATCACTCTAAAGCCCTCTATAAGCGCACTGAATGACAGACTTTGCATTCAGGCTTCATTCTAAGGGCCGAGATGCACCGCATAGAGATTGGTAATTACAGACGAAAGTCAGGTTCGCTTGAGCAGAAGCGCTTGCAGAAATTAAAAATCACTTACGGGTTATTGTGGCCTGACAGCGATTGTGTAAGTTTGTGAGCATGTGTGTGTGTGTGTGTGTGTGTGTGTAGTGTTCACGGGCAGATTTTCCCAGGTCAACTATTAAAAATAAATGCCTCTATTAAAGTGTAATAGCATTATTTTTTTGTGAAAAACGTACTGTGCAAAAGACGAGAATCAAGCTGGAAGTGTGTGTGTTTGAGATTTGCCTGTCCTACTGGGGCTATTAAAAGTTCTTTAAACTGCCAACCGGCGTAGGTTTGATTTTGGGAAATCATGAAGCTGTTTTTGTTTATTCAGCCCAACTATTTAAGGTTGGTTAATATATTTTATTTGTCACCATGTTTAAGGTTGTTTTTCTACTCATTTACAGCATTTGGCAGACGCCCTTATACATTTATCTCTTTCATACAACTGAGCAATTGGGGTTTAAAGGCCTTGCTTAGAGACCCACAGTAGTGGCTTGGTGGTCCTAGGATTCGAACCCCGGTCTTTCTGGTATCAGTCCAACACCTTAACCACTAAGCCACTACTTCCAACTACTATTGTTTCCTGTAATCAGCTTGATCATTTTTTAAGAGCCAAATAACTCCGAGGGTCAGAGTATCAAGGTTTGAAATGTGGGATATTGGTGGCTTAAATGGTTAAGCCTCTAAATTGTTAATCGGTGGATCAGGGTCGAAGCCTGACCACAGCCCAGCTGCCACTGTTTGGCCTTTTAAGCAAGACCAATTACCTTTTATTGATCCAGTAGTCTTGTATTGGTCAGTGGTAGCTCAGTGGCTAAGGTGTTGGACTGCTCATTAGAAGACTGTGGGTTCAATTCCTAACCCCACCAGACTGCAGCTGCTGCTTGGCCCAGCTCAGTTAGATAAATGAGATGAATGCAAGTCACTCTGGATTAAAGGTCTGTTAAAAGCAAGATATATTATGGCTAATTGTGGTCTAAATGCGATCCCAGTCAAGAATACTAATTTGACCCAGTCGTTAAAGGTACAAGAAAAACATCAAACATGCTACTGAAATTTAGATTGGATGGAGAATGGATTGGAGTGCTGTAGAATTGACAGAAAAGCTTGGTTATCTAGCGCACTGGTAATAAAGTGATGCGTCAGTTTGTATGTATGTTGCGTTACACATTAGCATAACTACTAAATGTTGCAGTGCTACTTCCTGGTCTGGTTGCTCTGTAGGTCTAATGACTTAAACTGCGATTAAATGACTAATCACTTAAACTCAACCCACATCACATGAGAAACCTCTTCAAACACCACATAAAGCTGAAACCTAAAAAAAAATAAGAAATGTGGCAAAACCGGAATAATTTTAAACAAACAAGCAACTATTTTGTAGAATATTAAACTCCTGGATTTCTCTTAATATGATCCAGCGTTTATTATATATTTAACGTCTTAAAATTAACCTTCAAACTAAATGGCCGTCATGTGAACGATGCAGATATTTTTTTTTTCATTAGCAGAGCAGCGTGGGGGCTGAGTGAACACTACAGTGTAGAAAAATCTAAAATAACTCCTGCTAAAAGGGTTTTGTTGAAGCCTTTTTTTTTTTCAAATCGCAGACATAATGCAGCCAAAAAAGCTCACAATCACCATGACCACGTCTTTCTCGCTCTCTTCCCCATTTCTGCACTCATTAAAACACATCCAGTCTGTTTTAGCTTCCACGCTTCAGCCTGTTTATCGTTTCATCAATTTACCTTCATCCACCTGACTAATGAGTGGAACGGCGCAAGCCAAGAACACAGAACAAATAGGGCAGCTTGGTAATTAAGCTTTTGCTACTGCATTAGGCTGTAGGCAGTGTTCTCACTGCTCTGGGTGGCTGTCTCATTCCCTAAATTAGCACAAAGTGTGAGCTTCTCGTAGAGCTTTGGTCCCCTTGGACAAGCAGGAAAACACATGGAAGGGAAAAAGAGACGAAGAATGCATAACCCTGTGTATGGCCTTTAGTTTTTACACACAGTTTATAAAGCGAAAGAGATTTTTCTGTTGAGATCGAGGACAGACCTTTCGATGTCCCACGCATTTCACTTGTCTTTTAGAGCGAATGGACAGATACCTCAGGGGACATGCTGTTTCTTCTAGCAGGGGCTAACTCTGGCAAGGATTTTGAATCGGTACACAAAAGGGATATTGCTAGCATTCTTTAAAAATCTGGAGCCGGTCCACTGGACGTCTGCCTCACCATGACAGCCAAAGTGAATTTCATTCTATTATATTAACATTCAAAAGCCTGAGATTTTGCTTTATGTCTCCGTGCGATAAAATGAAATACTAGAGGTCAGTGTCTCAGATCACATTAGACCAGTCATATTTTTGGTTTACTGCCAGTTGCCATGAAAGCACCAGGATACTGAGATGGTCATCCATCTATCTTATGTAGTAGTTGACACTAAAATCGATTTACCCCTGAGGTAGGATGAACCTGATCAGCTGGAAGGTAGGAGCCTTGCTCAAGAACCCAATAGGAAAGCATGGTGTCTCTTTGATCTGAGATGACAATTCTAACATCAGCTCAGTGCCCTACTGCTAACTTGTCTTGCACAATATTTGTTATTATCCACAATCAGAAATTGAATACATCTCATTAACTACCATCTGGTTAGCTGCATTGCATTATCGCTCAAGTGACTGTCCAAGGTCAATGCTGTGCCATCAACAGAATGTCAGGTGAACTTTCAAGACCTCGTATATGCTTGTGGATCCTTCCCAGGACCACCGTTAAATCTGTCAGGGTTCCTGGAGTCAATGATGAAGCCTTGCAATCTCCATTTCTGCTTCTTTCACGTCTTCTTTCCATCAAATGCAATCACAATGCTAAACAAATATGGCCTTTCTCCCCCGGCACAGCACAATTACTTATGGAATTGATCTCCAGAAAAAGTAGCTGTGTTAGCAGAAAGGCTGTCGTTGTTTAAATTCATCAGGCATCAGGTTTATAGTCAAACCTTGCCAGGTGTTGACTCAAACAGTCACCATGCTAATTCTCAGCGTGTTGGGCACTATGTGGAATATAAAAGGGCATGGGTAAGGGGGTGCTAACTTTCTTCAGTCATCCATCTATCTATTTAGAGATGCCACAATGTTCAATGATTTTCCATCTGTCTTTGCATCCATCACTAATATCCTGACACAATCACTTAGGCAAATCATGTACTGGTCTCCGCTGCCATTCGTAAGGCTCCGGCGCTCCATCACAGACACATCCGTTAATGGCATTTGGGACATTTCGTCGTTGTAGCACCTGTTCATCAATACAAAAGCAGGACGTCTGTTTGATCAGTCAAATCAGTGTTATACGAATCAATGTTCGCAGCTGATGATTAGCACCTTTCCATCAGACGAATAAACCTAATTATTGTTTGCTTTTGAAACGAATCAGACCTCAGAAGGCGTCAATCAAACCCTTACTTGTCGCTGTATCAACCCCAAAAGACGTCTCAATCAGTGACCGATTGGTGGACACGTCACAGACTTTTGGTAAAGTTAAATTATAAGCAGTTTTTTGTGTTTTCTTTTGCACAGTTCATTTATGGGTGAAGGTTTGTCATTCTTCAGTTCTCTACTGGAGTGATTCAAAATCATGCATCTGTAATCCATCCATGCATTAAATGAATTGCACCACCAAAGCGCCATCAATTTATGTTAGTAGTTCACTTAAATTTCTCGCTCTCTCTCTCTCTCTCTCTCTTTCTCTTTTTTTTTATGGTTTTCTCTCTGAGCCACAGCGCTACGTTACCACTCAAGCATGGATAAAAAAATAAACCATCAGCATTAACAAGCGTCCGCTAACATTTCATTGGCAGATGACCCCCTGGATAATGTCACACCGTGACAATTTCTGGATCAAATCCGACGGGACCGAACTGTAACTACTTTGAATCACTTGAGAGTGTTTAGATTTATAAAAAGAACTGTTTGTTCAAGAGGTTTCTCGATTGCTACAAACAGTAAGTGCTAATCTTCACTAGACTGCTTGAATAGTGTGACTCATCTATTTTGTTTCTTTTCTTTATTTTTTTATCAGTTTTGTTCTCCATGTAGAAAAAAATTCGCATAAAACCTGCAATCCTTCACATTCACCACGTTTAATTAACCATCTTATACAGCGCTCAGGACTGTGTTATGACAGTAAACCGCCTTTATAACAAAATATGACTTGAATTGAAGACCACAAATCGTCACCCGTGAGGTTTAGCCGTTCGGCTTAATTGCGTATCCATGTTCAGTAGGCTGGAGGGGATGTGCTGTGATAAAACACTGTGCGTGAGCGTCAGGATGCGTGAGACAAAAGATAAAGAGTGGTTTCATCTGTCCTGTGTGGCAGAATTGATTTCAACCTGAACATTAATACACAGTAACGTACGGAATGATCTCAGTGTGAAAAAAAAAAAAAAAACAGCAGATGGCTTCTTTGTTACGAATGCTAATGAAGTGTCTTATTAGCTTTTGTGTACAAGAACAAAAACGCTGTGGAGGGCTCGCTTCAATTAGACCTTCGTTCAATTGTTATTTTGTAATTCATAAAAAGAAGAGTATAAAACAGTGAAACACTGAGGTCTGCTTTAATTCTACAGAAAAATAGTCAATGACTGGTGGTGTTGCACCAAAAGAAGATGAAGTTCAAACTAAAGTACTGAATTAGATGCTAAAGGTACTAAGGCAAAGACCAAGACTAATTTAAAAGCAGTATGTATTGGATTGAACACTGATTCATGAGGTAATGAATCAAATGCAATAGTTACTGAATCGAATGGAAAAGGTACTAAATCAAATAAAAAAACGTACTGAATCAAATAAAGTCGGCAATGAATTCGAATGCTGTAGTTACTATACTACATGCAAAAGGTACTGAATTAAATGTAGTATCTACTGAATTGAATGCTTTAGGCACCGAATTGAATGCATTAGATACTGAATCGAATGCCAAATGTACTAAATCGAATGAGGTAGTCACTGAATTGAATGCAAAAGGTACTAAATTGAATGCTGTAGTCAGAAAATCAAATGCAAATAGTACTAAATAAGGTAAAGTAGGTGCTGAATCAAATGTTATAGTTACTTAGAACCCTGATTTGTCTTCTATGTTGATTTTTTTGAACAGTTTTTGTGAACTAGTGTAGCAGCATTGAGCTGTTCAACGATCTTTTGAGCTTTTCAACTATCTTTAGTACGTCGTATTGAGCTGTTCAACGATCTTTTGTACGTCGTATTGAGCTGTTCAACGATCTTTTGTACTTCGCTTTGAATAAGGGCGTCTGCCAAATGATGTAAATGTAAATATACTGAATGGAATATTAATGATACTGTCGGGGACTAAATTAAGAGCAGTATGTAGTCAATTGTACACTGTAGGTACTGAATCGGATGAGGTAACTACTGAATTAAATGTTATAAATATTGTCTACCAGATTTTCACGCTTTAGATATGATACTCACTTCTTTGCTCTGAAGGCTTTGGTGGGGATTTGTGGTGGTTTAGTCAGCAACTAGACAATAGTATTAACGAGATCAGACACTGAAATTTCAGACACTTTCCTCACTCTTTCTCTCTTGCTCTTGATTGGTGCGTCTCTTCCTCATTCACTCTCTTTTTTTTGTCTCTTACCAACCCATATTTGTTTGCTCTCATGCAGGGGCGCTGCTAGCAAGTTTGGGCCTATAGAATATTTTCTAGCACATTTACATTTCCTGAATCTGGCAGACATCTTCATCCAGATCTTTTATACAACTAAGCTAAGGTTAAGGGCCTTTTTAAGGGGCCCAGCAGTGGCAACTTAGTAGTGGTGGGAATCAAACCCTGATCCTCCAATTTGCAGTCCTTAACCACTCCGCTACCACTTCCCCACACATTACTGCTAATACTGTTACTACTAGTAAAACAGTACAGTACCTGGGGGGCCCCAAAGTGCATGGGCCCTTAGATATGTTGATGCTTTTACAGTTTTTCTCCTGCTCTCTGCAGCTCATCAGCTGAGCCGGCTTATAAACTGAACCCTTCATTAAACGGTGTCTCCATGTGTGTTCAGTGACAGACAGCAGATCAACAGGAAAATCACTCATGGTGAAGAGATTTTTCCGGACAGTTTAAACTGCAACCGAAAGGCAACCATTGATTTTTTTAAGTACTTTGAAAGAGTTCTTTAAATACACTGTGGTGTGTCTATATTTTTTCTTGAAAAGCTCTAATCAATCTCACGCCGCTACACTTATCCCAAAATAATTACCTAAAATCAGATAAACCACTCAAAAAGCATCCAAATTGATAATATATTGGCTCGTCCATAAACGAGTCACCGTCTAAATGGGTCAGACCTCTAATTTAAGAGTTCAGAGAATTTTTTTATATAAAAATGGCTGCCAAAATCCAAAAGAAATGGCTGCCGTGTAGATGGAGCTCCTGGGTCATCATCAAAATAACAAAGTAAACATTTTATATAGTTTTAATGAACTGAAAGTATTATACAACAAGGGTTAAGGGCCTTGCTCAGGGGCCCAACATTTGCAACTCGGTGGTGCTGGAAATCGAACCCCAATTTACCAATTAGCAGTCCAACAACTTAATCACTGGGCTACCATTTCTCCACGGGAATTTTTACCTCACGGATGATTACACATTCCACTACAGGCACAACTGCACTTTATATTTCACTGCAGTCACTTAATTTCCAAGCGCTTTGATAGCATTGCATGACTAACACTTTCATTTGGCAGACGTAGTTTACATTTAGCTCATTTTTTTAAAACTTAATGAGCTGTTGAATAGGAAAAGGGTCTTACTCAAGGATTCAGCAGCGGCAGCTTAATGGTGCCGGGATGCGAACCCACGATCTTCCGATCAGTAGTCTAACACCTTAACCACTCAGCTTCCACTTCCTTCATTTCACTAACAGTGCTACAGATCACACAGATGAGCACTACATGCCAGTTTCTGGGTTTTTTTTTTTTGTATGCGAGTGCACCAGTGAGTGTAACGGTCAGTGCAGCAAGTGCACCAGTCACATACAGTGGAAAAGAAAAGGTCACATGCTGTTACAGGACTATAGACTGTCTCCCTCCCTCACACACACACACACACACACACACACACACACACACTCATTTCTTCCTCTTACACATACATTCTCTCTTTCTGTCTCTCTCTCTTTCTCTCACACACACAAACACATTCATACAGAGGCTGTCTTTTTTTCACTCAACTCACCCCACACACACCTTATCTTCTTCTGACTCACATACAAAAGCAGCACTAAAGCTCCAGCCCCGTTCCCGTCCTCTTAATAAGTGCTGCGTCGAGGCACACACACTCCTGTCCATTCCTTTCTCATTATGTCGGAGGCTTAAAACGCTGTCATGTGTGACCTTTGTCACACACACACACACACATATACACAAACTCCTCTCCTCTTTTCAGCTCATGGCCGCTAAAATTAACGGACTTATCCTTCTGCCTTACGATGTGCAAACTTTCCTGGATTAATTAGTGTTCCACCTCGCCTTAAATCACCACAATGGACCTTCTGGGCCGGGTAGCTAGAAATGCACCTCAAAGCTGCTTTTAATTATTGCTGATCTATAAGGATGGTCCAGATTTTCCCATGAAAAAAGACTGAAAAGCAAAACATCGACATGATTTAAGTTAAAAATACAACTTATTACTCTTCTATGTTAAACGTGGACTTGGTTATTAAATGACACACATTTGGAAGCCCCATCCTGTATCTATGATCTCACATTAATCAAATTTTACTGCTGGTAATAATTAAAAGCGGATTAAAACCACTGCCTGGGTAAAAGTTTTTTAGACTTACATTTTTAGATTGTTCAAATTTGATTTATTATTAAATTAAATGTTTTTTGGACATAATTTAGACATAATTTTATCTTCCAATAATATAGAAAATATTATACAATATCTGGAATTATCTATAGACAGTATTTAAGCAACAAATGAAATAGATTTTATTTCTATTAAGAACAAAAAAGATTAGAACGAGTTATTACTCAATCGCATTGACTGCGGAACGATGGAACAGTTGGTTATTAATTGACACATCTGGGAGCCCTGCCCTGTATTTGTGCTCTAAAAAAAATTAGACTGGAAAATATCGTATTTATACGAAGTTATTTATACAAGTACAGTTTTGTACAATACATTTTATTGGTAATTATAATTAATAAGGGATTAAAAACACTGCAAAATGTTTTTTTACAGCTATAAAATACTGTTTTTACATCATTGATGAAAATTTACACTAAAACAGTGTGTGAAAATTTCCTGTTTAATCTTCTGCTCGGAATATGCACATACAATGGACACTTCTCGAAAGACGACTCGGCATATTTTAAAATGGCGGAAAGTGACGACGCAGAAAAGTACTTAAAAAAAATTATTTTTTTTAAATTAACATCATCAGACTTTCAATTTTCTCTTTCATGTTGTAGGTCAATATGACAATATTAACATGGTGGATGTAGAAGGTTCTAATTTCATTCATACTTCCTACAATCATACTACTGTATATAAAACAGTCGAGAAGTGTGTACTAGCTCAAATAAAGTGCCTAATCAAGTAGTGCCTATTTAAGTTCAAACTCAGCAGTTGAGATGCAACCTGAGCTTCTTTACCACCCAATACCATGAAACACTCTAAAACAGCCGTTTGGCTGATCATAAGTGCCTCTTTTCAGTTAAAAAAAGGTGAAAAGAAGATAAAAAAGACCAAAAAAGACGTAATCTTAACAATAACGATGAAACCAGAAGGGGAAAAAAAATCCTAAAATCTTCATAACAGGTGTGTGAGGGTTTCATGGTGCTGTAAATGGAAGAGGCTAGAGTTTTAATCAAACTGAGTTTAAACCCCCAAAAAAATGAAATATCTCGTTCTGACTCAAAGGGTTAACTCACGTAACATGATCAGCTTGTCTGTTCAACATAATAAAAAGTTAATAAAAACATCTAAATGTATTTTATTCGCTTATGCAATTAAATTAGCCGATTGATTAGATGTTATAATGATTTTTTAAATTGTTTATTAGAGGAAAAAGACACACAGTGTAATTTTAATCATGGCGTTTAGCTGAAAAAGAGCATTAAATTGTTAAAATGTGGCATATACAATTAGAGTCGGAGGTTTACAGCCCTCGATGTTGAATCCATAAAATGCTCATTTGAAATCAATAAGATGTTATTATTACAGAATATGAATATGAATACAGAAATAGGAATACAATTATTATATTTACAGCAGAAATAAATTAGAACCAAAGCAAAAACTAATTTTAAAAGTAAATTGGATCCTCTGTTGTTTGTTAGCGTTAACTAAAAAAAAAAAAAAAAAATTAAACTTTATATTAAAATGTATTAGTAAATGTTAATAAATGAAAACTTTTACAGCGATTATTAATCTCAGTTAATGTTACAAATAAAATCTTACTGTAAAGTCTACACCAGGGGCCTCCAAACATTTTTCTGTGAGGGTCACATCATTGTTCTTTTCTTTACTAACATGAGCCATCCCACTGATGATCTCAATCCTGTCCAACCTCGTCACCATAAAAGAAAACCTCAACATCTTCTATACTCGCTTATTCCCTTATTCGGTTAATTTCCAGTAGTCTCTGAAAGGTACACCCTAGACAGTCGCCAGTCCATTACAGGGCCACACACACTCACTTCTATAAGCAATTTAAAATCACCCATCAACCTAACATACATATTTTTGGACTGTGGGAGGAAACCAGTAGCATGGTGGCTTAGTGATTAGCACTGTTGCCCCACAGCAAGAAGGCCCGGGTTCGATTTGCATGTTCTTCCCGTGTGTGTGTATGGGTTTACTTCAGGTACTCAGGTTTTCTACCACAGTCCAAAAACATGTATGTTAGATTGTTTGGTGATTCTAAATTGCCCATAGAAAGGAGAGTGTGTGTGTGTGTGTGTGTGTGTGGCCCTGTGATGGACTGGTGACCTGTCCAGGGTGTACCCCTCCTGCCTTTTGCCCTTTCAGAGACGGGTGGAATAGACTCCAGCAGATCCCTGTGACCCTGAATTAGGAAGTAAGCGGGTATAGAAGATGAATGAATGAATAAATGAACTATATTTTCAAAATATGTCGTTGGTATTGTTCAAAGGGACGATCTGATTGAACATTTACAGCATTTGGCAGACGTCCTTATCCAGAGCCACTTAAATTTATTTTATTTACTATAATTATACAATTTATATAACTGAGCAATAGGGGGTTTAAGAGCTTTGCTCACGGGCCCAGCAGTGGCAACTTGGTAGTGCTGGGAATCAAATCCCGATCCTCCAATTAGTTGTCCAACACTTTCACTACTGTGCCACCACTTTCCCCCCTCTACCATATTTATGTCATGTCAACACTTTGATTTTTGCGAATGTTAATTTTTAAAAATGGCTGTCGTTAAGCATGACTGTTTAAATTAATATAAAATGGTAAGTTTGTCCCTAATATTTTTGGGGTTGGGCTGTATCTGGGCCCCGGGCCTGAGTTTAACAGACCTTTAGTTGTCTATTCTATATCGTAGAAGGAACAAACTTAAGTGTTAACATTTTATATTCATCAGAAAAGTCTTGCTTAAATACGGCTATTAAAAAAATTACATTCACAAAAACCGGAGTGTCGAAAATAAGGCCGAGGTGTTAATCCTTATAAAACATTATAATAGTAGCTAATTGTATATATTGGTTGATGTTCTATTCTTACAGGATTATTTTCATTGCTTTAAGTGAAAAAAAATCTTTAAAGATGTTTATCATCTCTGGATTTTTTTTTTCATTTAAATAAAAAATCCATTTGTTTGGCTTAAGCATGGCAACACGTTTTATTCTCCAGTGCTTTTAGACCCAGTTGTTTATTTTAGGAACTTGAGGCCAATTATTAGTGGAGCTAATCAGTGAGTGTGTTCTCTATAATAATGATCATTCACACGCTTACAAACATTCAAACGTCTCGAATACATAATTAAAAAGCTTGTTTTTGTGTCTCAGAGAACAAAGCGTAAGATCAAATCCCAACAGCAAAGATAAACATGAAGCTCAGGCAAAGAAACGATCGTAGATGAAAAAGAGATACAGCCGGTAATTTAAAGTCAATTATGATAATAATAAGACATTTCAGCGATTATACGCCGTTAAAGACTTTCAAATGTCAGACACTGGTGGTGTAATATTCATTCATATGATGAAATAATGTCCGTCATTCACAGAACTCAGAGCAGCACCTAATAATAAAAATCAGTCAAAAGTTAATGCTAAACAGAGATTACCTGCACTGCTAAATATTTGTAGAAAGTAAACACATGACCCTGAACCTTGAAGTTATTTAAATAGTTAAATTACTTTTGAAAACTTACTTTAAAAATGTTATTTATGCCTTTTAAAAATATACAAAATAATTGAAAAGCTGTTTCATAAGAAAATGCCACAGATATTGATGTATGCCTTAATTTACACTTTATCTCTGCCTAGCAAACAAATGTGTTATTAAAGTGCTTCGGAATTAATATTAACTATAGTATTAATCATTTTAATAATCATATTTAGTAATTTATTAAATTATTAATCACAATATTTTTGCCAAGCGAAAAGTCTTCTAATTAAGATATAAAAAACATAATTTTTTTTCATATTTTTTTATATTAATATTTTTCAGTGATTAAAAGATTGATTGATTGAACATTTTTTCACCTGATAAACAAACAATTATTATTTTCCACTATTTTCTAAATCATATTAGTATTTTTATCGTTACATAAACAGTCCAAAATATTTATTATACGAATTATAGATTATTCAAATATTGTTCACATAATAGTTTTCTTGTTCAAGTATCTTTACATTAAGCTATGAAGAAAAAACTATACCCACATTCCGTTAAATGAATTTATATTTGGTTATGTTTACGCTTTCTGTATTTGCCCTTTGGATTCGTTTGCTTCGTGTATTAGTGTTTACCGGTTACCGTCTCTGCCTGGCTACTCTCAACTCTGCTTATTATTCTGCTCCGTTTATTCAATAAAGCCTTTCCCTGAATGATGGATCCTTCACAGTCGTCTTCATCGCACAGGTACAATAGTGAAACATGCTGGTGGAAGCATCATAAGTTGGAGAAACTGATGCAAACCTACAGCCAGTTTGAAACGAATCTAAAACATCTCACAGGTTCTTGGTGCTGAAGTTGTATAAAGAAAATTAAATTTAAGGTTGGTTAAAGTATTCATAAAATCCGACAGAATTGATTAATATATTTAAAATAGCGGAGCAATTAAATAATTCCATTGCATTCATTATAGCATACAGATAGATAGATAGATAGATAGATAGATAGATAGATAGATAGATTTTCTCCCTCAGAGTCTCTGCTTTACTTGTTTTATGCCTGTGGTAACCTTCTTGCCATCTAATGAGGCACAAGGATTTAGTGAGAGCGCTACAGAGTGATAGCTAGCATTAACGCTAAAGAAGGTAATTACATGCAAATGCTGCCAGCTTAGCCTGCCTCCCAAGCGTCCGACACAAAGCGTCGAGATTGAAGGCATCGTCTACAGTAATGATGCTTCAATGTGTACGATGATGAATAGATGGTTATTAAAGTAAATGCCCCAGGTAAGGGGTATGGGTGGGGCAGGATGAGCTGAGGGAGGAACGCCCGAACTATGGTGGCTGTGCGTACAGACATTGAACTTGTTTTAGCCTGAAGGTGACAGGAATGGGAGAATTTAGTGCCTTTGTCCACTTAAACACCCCTATAACTCCTGTGTTCCTGCGTTTATTACAATCAGTGGTGTAATGGATGCCGCGTAATGGTTTTTCAGCATCCAAATGCAATTACGTGCCCTGTAGAGTATCCAAAAGAGTAATTAGGTACTTAGTTTTAAAAAAAAAAAAAAAAAAGAAGGCCGAGAAGTTACTCACTTACTCAAAGCACTTTAAAATACTTCTCGGTTGGATGTAGTGCAGTTGTAGGGTTCAGCATCCCACTGAGTCTCTATACATCACTGTGTTATACGTCTCTAATATAATAGAGTGCATTATACTTTAATGCCTGTGAGTCAGAGGAAAGGCTATGCATTTGCGGTGTAACTTTATTATCCGTTTTCCTGGAATTAGACTGGGAATATGCATGAATGTCAAGAAAGTGGGCAGACCGGGTTTTAACAGGCAATCCATCATCCGGACGCAGACAAGCCGTAATGAAAAGACAGCAGAAACACAAGACTTTTCGAGAGAAAATTTAAAAATATGGTGCAAAAAGATAGGGATGATGATAAAGAGGCGTGGCCAGGAGAGCTGTGGAGAAGATACAGCTGGGATTTCTAAAATCGATCTACTGCACTGATCCCAGCAGGTGTTCAGTTACTTTAACCCAGTTAAAGTACCATACCATAGTCCACGAAGAACTACAAATATATTATATTTTTTATTTTACCAGTTCATTAATTTGATTTAATTTAATTACATATGTTCAATGTATTAATAATAAAATCTATTTATTATATTAATTTTGGTTAAATTAAACAACAGTAAATTATATTTTAAAATATATTATTTTTATGACTTTTTAATTTATGCATTATCATTATTATTGTTATTTGTCATTTTTTGTATTTATCTATTTATATGTTAATGTTTTTACATTATTATAATCCATGTAATCCCATTTTATTTATCTATATTTATTAATTTAAATTTAAATTTAATTTAATATTAATTATTTTTGTTGAAATAAATGAAATCATTGATTACTGAATAAATTAAGTAACACTGAATGGAATAACTTTTCTGTAGTAAAACTATTTTGTATTGTCCCTATCTATAGGTTTAGCTATAGAGGTTATTTCAATCTTAGAAACCGATTCTCTTTTTTTTTTTGTAAATTTCTCATTGTTTTCTCATTTTTATTTAATTTACAAATTCATTTAATTGTTTTGTTTGTTTTTTCTGGGCAATTTCTTGAAGTATATCGTAAAAATTCATGAAATTCGGGTGATCAATTGCACAGAAGACCTATGTTTATACCAAATGCTGAAACTGTTTATGATACAGGACATCCCAGCTTGAAGACCAGAGTGTCTGTGCTGTACACCACTAAGAGCACTTAAATAAATATATGTACATCAAAACTGGATCATGGTCAATGAAAGAATTGGTGGCTATTGGAGGAGGTGGTAACTCATTGATTAATATGTTAGATAGATATGATCATGGGTTTATGTTGCCTCAGATGGGCTCCTAAGCAAGGCTCTCAACCCTTACTAAGAAATGTAAGTAAAGAATGTGGCCTAGTCTGAGGAATCAGGGTGTATTTTACACAATGTGGATAGCCAAGTGTATCACTTACCTGGGAAAAAGAATTCAGATGATACTGTTCCATGTTCTACTGGGAAATTTTAGCCTAAAATCTCAATCTGATAAAACAAATCTGCAAATCTATTCAGCAGATATCTGACCTTACAACTGACATGATATTAGTGAGTTTTTAGAATTTTACAGGATCTGCTGCTAACAACTGGGAATTAAATGCAAATGCACTGTTCAGATCATATAATCATGAGTATCATAGCATAATTGAGCAGCAGTGTGTGTGTGTGTGTGTGTGTTTTTATCTATGGGCGATCTGAAATACTACTTCAGACCTACATAATCACTGATACATACAATGCAGTTTGCTCTTTATTAATCTACCCCCTTCCCCCCCCCCCTTCCCCACACACACACACAATCCAGTGCCATTTCTGCTAAATGGCTGCTGGAATGTCAATCATGTCCCTAATGGTGATAAATTCCTGCAGTGTCTGAGATGGAGTAGCATTTGAGAATCGATTCCTTCACTGAAGGACATCATTCTAGCGGTTAACCTCTCGAGATTCTCCTACACACACACACACAAACACACACACAGAGTTGAGCGAATCAGCAGAACAAATTAAATAGTCTAGACACCTGTCGATCTTTATTCGTTAATAAAAAATGATGAAATAAGTTAATATTTATGATTATGCAAATTTTTGTTTAATTTTGGATTCTGATTGGCTGTTTTTATAATACAGCAGAGTTGGAGAT
This sequence comes from Bagarius yarrelli, assembly GCA_005784505.1. Classification (NCBI taxonomy): domain Eukaryota; kingdom Metazoa; phylum Chordata; class Actinopteri; order Siluriformes; family Sisoridae; genus Bagarius; species Bagarius yarrelli. The sequence goes on along the minus strand of VCAZ01000038.1, from coordinate 2,510,410 downwards.
GATAATGAGTTGATAATTTGAACACAGACTTCATCCATCCATCCATCCACCATCTAGCCATCCATCCATCCATCCATCCATCCACCTATCCACCCATTTTGTTTGTTTATACCTGTTCATTCAGGGATCTGCTGGAGTCTATCCCAGCTGTCACTGGGTGTAAGGCATGGGTCACCCTGGACAGGTCACCAGTCCATCGCAGACCCACATACAGACAAACAACCACACACACACACACACACACTCAACCCCACGATGGTCGTCTCCACCTTGTTTTAAAAAAACAAATGTCCTTTTAAAAGTCACCTAATCAAGCAATGGTGTGTGAAGGTATGTGTTAACACGGCTCACAGCAACCGAGGGTCCTTTTTTTCAGGGAACACACACACACATAGTCGTGCTCAGGGTAAGATCTTTGTGGCTAACTGCCCTTTATGCGCCCCAGGCTTCACATTACACTCTAGCGAAGCAGTGAAAAGGCAAACCTCCATAAAACCTAATGAGTGATGGAATGGCTGGGCAAGACGAAAAAAAAAAAAACTCTGGCTGTCTCTCACTTTCTCTCTCTCGCCTTCTCTCTCACTCTCTCTCTCTCCTTCTCACTCTCTTCAGGTACAAACCGCAAGCCATCACCCTAAGTGAGCTTTTATGACGGCACTTAACTCAGCCATTTCTGCCAGCGTTAAGTAAATTTCAACCGCGCTGTTATTGTACGCAGGCCAGACGTTAGCATCACTTTCCCGCCTCACTGATTAGACATGACATGAGGTGTCTGCAAGAGGGATTTTCATAGTTAACCCCAAAAATAGTCTTAATAAAATCGGCACAGATGAGACGTGACATGTTGGAGGATAAAACTACGATATACAGTATATTCCAAACAGCTTGTTTTATTTTAATCCTACATGCTGTGCTATGGTATCGAGGGTCTGGCAACTTATGTTTCCTTGGTTCCTTTGTTCTTTGATCAGGAAATCAGTCAATTAAAAGCTGGAAGATGCCCGTGAGAAAGACAAGAGAGAAAGGAAGAGAAGAATCAATATGATGGTACAGGATTATTGAAACTAAGCAGATACTCTAAAACATACAGCAGAATAGTAAAGGCGAAGCAGGCAGGAAGTCGGTACACAGCAATGAGCAAAACTAGCAATCAAAACCAAAATACGTAAATCCATCCATCCTGCAAAGGCTGAAAAAATCCCATCTCCCACCTCCCATCTCTAATACACTGCATTCAGATTCTACCCAACACACCCCTCACACATACCTGTCATACACACCTTTCACCCTCCTGCCATTTAAAAAAAAAAAAACAAGGCACAAGCAGTTTCTTTCTTCAAGCCTAGAGACTGGACTGTTACACACACACACATGATTTTTGCACTCAAATTGCAATTTTTACAAATTAGCCCTTTTACACCTGCTTTGACATTTTTGAATCCTGCTGCTATCATATATTAACTGAAATGTTCACAATCCCAATGCATCATTACTGCACTACTTTGTACAACTGTCTTCTGTCCTGTCTGTCTGCACTGTTTTCTGTTTGGACTGTTTTGTGTCCTGTCTGTCTGCACTGTTGTTTGTGTTTCACTGTGTGTTTGCTTTTTGTACTGTCTTTGTCCTGATTCTTGCACTGCTTGTTTGTCTGTCTTCCTGTCACTGTTGTTTGTCTTGTGCACGTCTTGTGTCCTGTCTGTCTGCACTGTTTTCTGTTTGCACTGTTTTGTGTCCTTATGTCTGTGTCTGCACGTCTTGTCCGTCTGTCTGTCTGTGCCTTGTGTCCTGTCTGTCTGTCTGCACTGTGTGTGTTGTTTGTGTCTTGCACTGGCCGGTCTGTGCCCTTGTTTGTTTTGCACGGCCTTGTGTCCTGTCTGTCTGCACGGCCTTGTGTCCTGTCTGTCTGCACTGCCTTGTGTCCTGTCTGTCTGCACTGTTGTTTGTCTTGCACTGTCTTGTGTCCTGTCTGTCTGCACTGTTGTTTGTCTTTCATTGTCTTGTGACCTGTTGTTTATTTTGCACTGTCCTGTCTGTCTGCACTGTTGCTTATCTTCCTGATCCCACTTTCAGTTCTTCATCATCCAAAGTAACTTACATTTATCTAATGTTATTTTTAATCTAACTGAGCAGTTAAGGTTTTGGGGGCCCTGCTCAGGGGTCCGGCATTGACAGCTTGGTGGTTATGGGAATCAAACCCACAATCTTCCAATCAAAAGTCCAGCACTTTAACCACTAAGCTACCATTTATTTGTTTTTATACACACTTAGCCATGTGATAAGCTTTGGAGGAGATTGTAATACCTGATAGTGTGTGTGTGTGTGTGTGTTTCAGTATCACATGACGGAGATCTAATTGATTGCCCCGTTGTGAGTTTACATTCAACCCAGACTCATTTAAAGGCTTCTCCAGATCTGAACCCGCCACCCCCCGCTCGCAAGAACCGATCTCTGACTTCTAAATTGGCGCTTTTGTAAACAATAACATACACACGCGCATGCTAATGAAGCTGAGTTAAAAGATTCTGTAAGAGAGAGAGAGAAAGAGACAGAAAGAAAAAAAGAAAAGTTAAGAAACTGTTAAGAGAGCAAAAAGTCAGCACTCGCACACACTCGGCTGCACTCCGATACTTGACAGACAGCAAGTTAAGTGTGTGTGTGGGATCCTAAATGGTGTAAAAGTGTCTTTTGAGTGACAGCCAGGGGTCGTCATGTAGGAAGTGGACAAGTGTCTCACACACACAGACACACACACACACACACACACACACAAACAAACATAATGGAACAGCACAAGTGAATTTATTCTGTATTTAATTAGAACTGCCATTCACAGTTGCATGCGTATGTGGAGAGTTTAAACTATAAAACAAACAGAGAGATGGAATAAAGGACAAAGAGAAAGAGAGAGAGAGAGATGGAAAGAGAGAGCGGGAGAGAGAGTCGGGTGTTTTCACTCCCCTTTTTCCTTCATGTCTGGGTAAGCAATCTGGTCATGCAGAGGGCTCATCCATCACGCTTATAGGCTGTGAAAAGGGGACGACTAAATCTCAGGGTCAGTGCTCTCCCTCGTTCTCTCCCTCCTTCTTTTTCCTATTTTTTCCCACTTTCTCTTTTGTTACTGGTCAACGGAAAAGGTGTAATTCTCAAAAGTTAATAGCCGAGGTTATATCTTTCCACCCCTCTCCCTCTCCCTTATTTTCTCTCTCTGTTGCTGTTCCTCTCTGTTTCTTTTTCATGCTTTCCTTTTTTAATGTTCTATCTCCGTCTCTCTCTCACACACTCTCTCGCTTTCTCACTTTTGCTCTCTCTTAAACTCTTAGTTGTTTTCTCTTTCTGTTTCTGTTCCTCTCATTCTTTTTCTCTTGCTCTCTCTCTCCTTTTTTGCACTTTTTGTACCTTTCTATTTTTTCCTCTCTCTCTTTTGCTTTTTTCTCTCCGTGAATAGGATTTTTTCCCATTCTTTCTCTAGCTGTTATTTTTCTGCTATCTTTACATTGTTTCTCACTCTGTTCTTTCTTTCTTTCTCATGCTCTTTCTATTTGCTCTCTTTCACTCTGTCTCTTTTGCTATTTCTCCTTCTGTCCCTACTTTTTTTACTCCGTCTCCATTATTTTCTCTTTGTTGCTGTTTCATTGTTTTTTTCTTGCTATCTTTCTCGCTTTCAACTGTTTTTTCTCTCTCTCTCTCTTTTGCTGTTTTATAACTTTTTTTGCTTTCTACCCTGTCTTTCCTTTTATTACCTCTTTTCTTTTATTTCCCTTTATTCTTTTTCTTTTCTTTTCTGTCTCAGTCTGTTTCTGTTTTTTTAGGTTTTTTTTCTCTCTCTCTCTCTCGATCTCTCCCTTGCTATCTCTCTCAATCCCTCTCTCACACAAACACTTCATACTAAGATTGAAACAGTACAGAAAGATATGTAAAAAATACATCCTCTCCGTGATGGTGTTTAATTTGTATCCTTTTTCTTATCGTTTTAGTTGCTGATAAAATGTTAATATAATATCATATATCGCATAAGACCCGAACGTGTGACACTTGTTCTCCCTGTGGGCTCTGAAACATCTGAATGTGGGCTGTTTATCTTTAAGAAGAACGTCCTCTTCCCTGTGGAGTCGTGTGTTATTCTTTTTCTTGTTGTAATTATCTGCACCGTTGGTCAAAGCCACTGACGTATTTACACCATTTTTTTTATCTATGTGCAAATGTTCAGGGAAATCAAGTGGAGCATCCTGTTATTTTGATTTGTGTCAGAGCGAGAAATCCCCAGGGAGTCACAGACCAAAGAGAAATGAGGCGACTAAGCTTGTGTGTGTGTGTGTGTGTGTAATTTAAGCCAGTCATACACTGCGTGATTTTTAATAGTTTTCTGTGATTGTTGCTTGTCAGACTTCTTCGAATCCCCCCTGATCCCCTATGAAAACGTTGCACACTGTCAGAATTTTATCAGAGGAAACAACTGATCGCAGTTAGCTGACAGTAAACTTGTCAAAGGAACCATCTAGAACCCCATTCGGACGGGATTAGTTTTACAGGGAGGGCATTTCACAGACCTACTATGATTTTTAATCCTGTCCGAACCTGCCATGTCTGTGTTTTTCTGACACGACCTCTGCAAAAATTCCAAAGCAAGTCACCTACTGTTTTTCTGCAAACTCGAGGATTCTGAGAAATCTGATCCCATCCGAATACCTGTCTGTCTATATCTGTGATTTTAGAGGAAAAAAAAATTAAAACATTTTTTGGTCAGCGTGAGCTACCATACAATCTCTCACTATATAATTTATACGATGAGAAGAGAAGAGAAGAGAAATATAAGTTAGAGAAGAGTAGATAAGATAAGATAGGAGAAAGGGATAAATAAAAAGAGAAGAAACAAAGAAAATGAGAGAACAGAAGATAAGAAAAGAGAACAGAAGGATTGATTAGACAAAAGAAAATAAAAGAGAAAAGAACAGAAAAGGAATAATTAAAGAAGAGAATAGAAGAGAGAAGGATACATTAGTTAAGAGTAGAGAAGTAAGGAGAAGAGAAGCGAAGTGAATAAAACAAAAGAGAAAACTAGAGAAAAGAAAAGAAGAATTAATTTGAGGAAAGAGAGGAAAAGGAAGAAAAGAAGGGTTGATTAGAAGAGAAGTAAAGAAAAAAGACAAGAGAAGCGAATAAAATAGAATAGAATGATAAATTAGAGAAGAGAAGAGAAGAGAAGAGAAGAGAAGAGAAGAGAAGAGAAGAGAAAAACCCTGTTAACCTGTTAAAACTGTAATACTGAAATAACAGTGTCAGGCAAGATAACTTTTATTTCTAAACTTATTTACATAACAAATAAATGATCTCCATTAAAACCCTTTTATTTCAGTGGGTTTATTAGAAGAACCCTGGGGACAGGGTGGCTCAAATGGTTAAGGTGCTGCGTTGTTAATCTGAAGACCAGAAACACCTGGGTTCAAGCCCCACCTCCGGCAAGTCAACCACTGTTGGGTCCTTGAGCAAGACCCTTAACCCCTCCTGCTCCAGGGGCACTGTATCATAGCTGACCCTGCACTCTGACCCCAACCTACTAAGATGGGATATGCAAAAAATGCATTTCATTGGCTCTGTACATGTACCTTGCACAATGAATTGAATATACTTATACTTACTTCTATCAAATCATGTTCAAGTTTTTTGGGGTTTTTTTTGTTTTATTCCAATTTTTATCAAATGTTTACAAAACACTAAATAAGTATCCTGAAACATCCTGAACATGTGATCTTCTGCTACGCTTACATGTAAAACACACACAACACGCATACACAGTTCTACCTCGATAAAAAACAAAGATGTTCGTCCCGTCCGATTCCGTACATGGAATCACAAACGGTGGTTGATTTGAATTGTAACTCAAACTCAAAATCGCTTGGAAAACAAATCGTGTCTGAACAGGGCTAAAGAATTCAGCGTAGGATTATCAGAATCTCGTAGGATTTTTTAATTTTGTCTCAGGCGACCAAACGGTGGCTAAAATTGCAGAGTGTGCAAACCCATTTATTCCGGAGGGTCGGTGTGTGTGTGGTAAAGAAGAAATATGCAGGATGATATATAGATATAGATAGAGATCTCTGTGCTTTGTGACTGAGAATCAATAGGTATGCATTATAAACAGGAGAAGGGAAAATATTCATTGCTGATCTATTTCTCTCTCTCTCTCTCTCTCTTTCTCTTTCTCTCTCTCTCTGCTATGACTCACTCCGGAGTTTATTTTCACGTTTGCTCGGAACATCCTTGCAGCTCTGGCATTTTTCCACCACTATAATAGCAAACAGTGTTCTGCTTACTGGGCTGCATCTAGATCGCTTCCCTTCTTCCCCTTGCACTTTTTCTGTCTTTCTATATCACTCTTTATCTCTCTATCTAATTCTGTAGAACTAAAGGCTTGGTAGCGGTATCAGACATTGTCTCATAAAACAACATAAATAGCTCCATAACCAGTCGGAATATGCTCGAGGGATTCATACATCAGAAAAAATGGAGGAGAATAAGAGAGAGAGAGAGAGAGGGAGTGAGTGAGAAAGAGAAAGAGATTATGAGACAAGATTAGATAGGAGAAGTAAAAGATAAAAAAGGACAGCGATAAGGAAAAGAAAAGGACAAAGGACCAGCTGGGATAAAGAAGGGGAAAAAAAGGACAGAGAATTTGTTGTTGTTGTAAAAGAGAGGGAGAAGGACCGAGAGAAATAAGAGGACAAAACCTCTGAGATGAAAACAAATAGAAATAACAAAATTGATTGAGAGATAAGAGGTGATGAGAAGAGTAAGTAGAGCAAGATAAATTCCAGAAAAGAGAATAGAAGAGAATGATCCATTATAGAAGAGACAAGACTGATCCAGAGAGATAGAGAAGAAGAGAAGAGCTCCATTAGAGTAAGAGAAGAGAAGAGAAGAGAAGAGAAGAGAAGAGAAGAGACAAGACTGATCCATTAGAGAAGACAAGAGAAGAGAAGAGACTGATTCATTAGAGAAGTGAGGAGAAGAGAAGAGACTGATCCATTAGAGAAGAGAAGAGAAGAGAAGAGACTGATCCATTAGAGAAGGAGACTGAGAGAGAGAAGAGAAGATGATCCAGAAAGAGAGAAGAGAAGAGAAGAGAAGAGAAGAGAAGAGAAGAGAAGAGAAGAGAAGAGACTGATCCATTAGAGAAGAGAAGAGAAGAGAAGAGACTGATCCATTAGAGAAGAGAGGAGAAGAGAAGAGACTGATCCATTAGAGAAGAGAAGAGAAAAGAAGAGAAGAGACTGATCCATTAGAGAAGAGAAGAGAAGAGAAGAGAAGAGAAGAGAAGAGAAGAGAAGAGAAGAGAAGAGAAAGATACATAAGATTTTGGCATCTCAGGGAGTCTTAAATCAGTGCTTCTCTCAGGGGATTGAGCTAAGCTCAGTGTATAACTGGTTCCTCAGGTTCTCCAGGTTCCTCAGTCATTTCTCAATTTAAAATGAAAAAGGAAAAAACAATGAACCTATGATGAACTGCAGCAGCTTCATTAATCACACACTTGGCAACATCAGAAAATAGAAAGCTCGTAAAAAGGTATGAAGCGAGTGCCAAAGTTTAAAAATTGCTCGCTGCGCTATCAGGTAAAGATGTAAATTTGATCAGGCAACGTGACACACACTGTCGACAGAGACGCAGATTATAATGACATTCTTGCTAATGTCAGGGCTTTTTTCATCCGAGTGGCCTTTTAGCATTAACTATGGCCTACAGAGGAGAGCAAAGCGCTGATCTGAGTGCTTCAGCTGAGAGAAAGCGCTGTGTATGTATGCATGCGAGTGTGTGTGGGAGTGTTAGAGAGAGTTTGTGTCTGTGTGTGTGTGGTTTAGCTTCTCGCTCTCCTGAGAGAGTCTGGTCCTGTCCAAGGCTACTGGTCTATCGATCGTTCCACAGAGTGCCATCGCTCTCTCTTAGACGAGAAGTGCTAGCTCTCTCCTCCTCAGGCAGATTGTGGCGCGTGCCCGGGGAGATACCCGCTGATCAGGATGTATGATTGCTGTACTCAGTCTCATCACCGTGGCCTTTAAAGAATCCCTAAGCACCTTAAAGTCCTAACAGGAGAAAAAATATAAAAGGAAATAAAAAGAAAAAATACAGCAGGGACATAAAAACCCACGGTTAACCTCTTCACTGCTGGATACACATCTGGCCTTGGTCTGAAATTGCATCCTAAAATACTAGCTAGAATGTAAAAAACAGTGCATGAGGTAAATATCCGAATTCTTAGTATGCAAAAAACAGTAATCAGAAAGTTCCCGGATTGTCTTCTGCTTTCAACCGGATTCTGAACTAAGCAAACGACGGACACTTTACTATCCCTTCATCCCACGGTAAAGATGTGTTGTGTGTTGTTCCTTGTGGTTAAATTGCCCCTTTTAAACACAGTGGTTAAGATGTTGGACTGCTAACTGGACGATTGTGGGTTCGATTCTCAGCAACACCAATTCACCACTGTTGGGCCCGTGTGCAATGTCCTTAACCCCCAGTTGCTCAGTTGTATAAATAAGATAAATGTAAGTCGTTTTGGATAAGGACGTCTACCAACTGCTGTAAATGTATTGGTTTTTAAATGTATGCACTGTTGTGATGTCGTAGGTCATGTGACAATATCAACATTGCAAATATAGTATGTTTCAAATGTCAGCCATACTACTTGTAACTCATACTCTATAGAACTTCTTTTTTAACTGCCAGGAAATAAGTACTAACTCAAATGTAGTACCTAATCAAGTAGTATTTGATTATAGACACATTAGTTAGTTGGTAATTTCACCGACGGATGTCATGCCTTCAAACTGACGGTGGAGTGTTTGATGCAAATCTTACACAAAACTGGTAACTCAGGATAATAAAGTCACTCTGATGAGTTGGATTCTACCAAATTTTCAGCATGAGCTAAAGGCAGGATTTTTGAAATTATGTGCATTTTTTGCAGATGTTTATCAAAACAAGTATCTTAAATAAAAATGATATGCCAGTGACCAAAGATCCCACATTTGCTAGCTTGTAAATTGTCACTAATCTGAAATGATATCACTAAATTTAAACTTAAGCAGCAAGCAAATATTAATTCAGCCATGGAGATATTAAAGCTATTTTTATTTACCTCCGTTTAAACAATAATTAACATCTACATTACCTCAGCATGGAATTCTGAAAAGTTTCTAGTTCTAGTTACTAAAATAGCTATCTCCATTTTTTTTATTCGAAACAAGAAGACAACTGTTGAAGTACAACTATTTTAGACATTTACCCTTAATATGAATATCTCCATCAGTATGAATAATTCCCACAAACAATAAACCACTTCTTCTTGAGTGACTGGATAATAAGAATGTCTGACACTTTTATTTTAGAATTCCCGAGATTATAACCAAACAGTTTGAAGTTAAAACCTTTAGATTTTATCCCTGAATTTGGGTTAATAAGTAGGTCTTTATTCGTCACATATATATTTTCTTCACATACCCCAACTTAGAAAGTTAGGGTCTGGCCTTTGAGCCTTCGGTCAACAACTAGAAGCCCAAATTATTTGAGCTACCACTTCCGGAAGGTTTGGGGTTGAGAAAATTTCTCAGAACCCAGCAGTGGCATCTGGCTAAAACCCCCATCTCTAATCAACAACCCAAACCCTTAATCATTTCATCTACCAACGCCCAGAGGATTGGAGTTGCTCAGGGATTAAAAAGTGGCAGCTTGATGGTGCTGAGTTGAGCACAATCTTTTAATCAGTAGTTCAGCAACTTAAGCATTGGGTAACCACTTTTCCAGGGTTTCACATGTTTTCCCCATGATCATATGTAGATACTATGATCATTCCAACCTCAAAAAACAATAGCAAAAAATAACCTAGCTATGCTGAGTATCTCCACTAGATTTCTGAATGTGTAAAAGGTGTCCTTTAAGTACTATTCTTAGGTAAGGGTTATGGGACATGGTCTACCCTCAACCATCAACCTTAAGCTTGTTGCCCTAATGGACATGATTGAATTTTAATTCAAGCAAGACAGCTTGCTTCTTTTAGAGCCTCTTAATCACAGGAAATATGCCATTGTGCTTTGGGCCACTGCTTGTATCCAAAGTCAGACTGAATTCAAATACAAAAGAGGCATGTAGTTGCCATGTTTGTAGTCTAACTGGCATTTTATGGTCTCAGTTTCAGGTGGTAATTAGTAGGGTGCGGTTTTACTTTAAGTAATTGGCCACATCGTATACTTATATTCCCGTACCTGGGTTACCTGGCATGAGTCATAACCTTGGGACTGCCCACTTCTGGTATCATTCGTCACCGCCGCTGCATTGCTGGTATGTGCTGTTTGGCTAAATAGCTAATGTTATCCAAGCTATTTATTTGCATGTTTTATCTGTTTATTCCCCATGAGTCGACAATGTTTTTTAGTCATGGTAGCGAATGTGTGGGCCATTGGTTCCTGTCCCTGATTCTGCATTCTGCCTAGTTAGCAAATAGAAAATTTTTGGCTTCCGGTGTGCATGACAGTATTCCAACCATAACGGCTAAACATGTCTACACCTAAGCTGGTCTGGTGATCTCAGCGGGGTGACATTCTCCTTTTTGGGGCTATCCTAAACACTGTTTTTGAGTCTTCGAGACTTGTATTAGAATTGTGGTTAATTGACTGGTTATTGATTTGAATCATTCGCGCAGACATTTTAAATTTTCCACTGCTGCTATTGCTTATTGTCCGGTTAATAGTGTTTATTATATTTGTGCATAACACACTTTTAATGCCCTAATGTAACCTACTGGGTACAAAACTCTCCATGACGTTATTTCTGTGATAGGTGTTTGTTTGCTTTTCTTTGTTTTGCACGCTGTCTTCCACCGGCGCCATACGGGCTACGCTTTATGGTTAGAGCTCCTGCTCGGCATGTACTGCGTGGTCGCTTGGTGTGAGAAGCGTTTTTTTGTTTTGTTTGGGTTTTTATTTGTTCACACCACAAGAGCAGAACATTCCAAACTTAGTTTTGTTATGACCTTCAACAAGTAAATTTCTGGAAGCTTCTTCTAGATGCTATGCTCTGCGTCTTCAGCACACTTGGAGCTTGCTTTATTGAGAATAAAATCTGCTAAGAGGGAACAGGTGGTCTGCTGTGATACCAGGTCTCTACCCTAAAAATTTAATACCTGCAGCCTTCTTATTGTAGATAACGCTGTTAACAACTTGTGTTCAAACCCCGATATGAACCTTTGAAGTATTGTGCAAGTATTCATAACCTATTACACTTTGGAATGTCTGACTTTGTGGTACTTTCAGAACATCACATCCATTATGATGACCAGGTTCAATGGGATAATGATTCTATGGTGTGGAAAGAAATGAAGAGTCTAGATGTGCAAGGTATGTTTTAAAATCTCATTATCTTTCTAATAATCTGTATAAAACCTTGTCTGAGAGAATTTTCCCCTTAGCACAGGTGCCTAGGGCGCTTAGTTGAGTTACTGTAGTTGGAAAAGGTTTGACCATACTTTAAGCTTTTTTAATAAAGTCTGTGAGAGTATGGCTCATAGTCAGGTTCTTAGCTAGCTAAATTTACTCACTGTGGCTTTAGATTTCATCCTACTTTTACTTAAAGTAAAAGTTTTTTTTAAAGTAGCTTTATCAGGAATCAGGTAAAGATCTCAATCAGCTAGACCGGATTGGATTCGGTCCACTCTTCAATCAGATCTTCATCACTTTTCCGTAGACTGAGAGCTGTGCTAACTGTTTCTCCAGTTCCACCATGATTGGAGCAGCTCTTAGGTTCTTATTCCAGGAGGCTTTTTGTTTGTGGCTTTTTTTTTTAGCTATTTTAAGTCTGGGAAACAGGAAGCGCCCATTAGAATTTAAAACAACCCTTTTCCTGCATTATCAAAGGCAAGGATTTTTCTTCTTATTAAAAGCCAAGTTGAAAAAAAAAAACAACACATCAAAAGGTGTGCTTTATGTGATTTGCATGTAGATGTTAGTGGAAAGCTTTTAAATTATGATGCAGTCCAGATTTGAGTATCACAGCAGCCACAATTAAAACACAAGAGAATTCATTACGACCAGTAAGACTGTTATAGGAATAAAGATTAAATTATGTTTTATTATACATATAAAAAAAAAAAACAATTGGCTTTCTAAATTAAAATAAAAAACCTAAATTACATTTAATGAAACTGTTTTTTGTAACCTGCTGTTATTAAATAAAATTAAAATAAATAAAATAATCATCAACCATAAATTAGAGTTACTTTTAGCATCATTAAGTGCCTAAATGAATCACTTTTACTTTAGTTTAGTTTTCTTTTGATCAGTTTTGCACATTCACCTTCCATGTAAAATTACAGCAGTGGCTCAGTAATAAAGGTAATAGGCTGTTGATTTAAAGGTTACAAGATCAATTGCTCTGACCGTCCAGCTTCAGACGAACATGTTTCCAGGTTTAACCTCAGTAGTTACGTTAAGGTGTTGGACTTTAGATTGGAAGGAAGATCAATTTCCAGCATCACCAAGCTGCCACTGGGCAAAACCTTTTGATTTTGCTCAGTTGAATAAAAAAAATAAGATTAATATACAGTATCACTTTGAATAAAGGTAAATGTAGGATACATCCTGTTTTTGTTTTTTTTATTATACCAGCTATAAACAATCATTCTACAATTATCCTGCATTTGGTAGACACCCTTATTCAGACCGACACTATCCAAGCGAGCAGTTTAGGGTTAAGTTTCTTGCCTTTAATTCAATTTTATTTATAGCACTTTTAACAATAGACATTGTCTCAAAGCAGCTTTACACAGAGTGCAGTAACGGTAAAAAAGTGTAAGTTAGTCTCTAATGAACAAGCCAGTGGTGACTGTGACAAGCAAAAACTCCCTGAGATGAAGTAGAACGAAACCTTGAAAGGAACCAGACTCAAGAGGAAACCTATCCTCATCTAGGCGACACAGAATGTTTTTATTAATTATGGTAATGGTGATCGAATGCAACGTAAACTGTAGCCTTAAGTCAGTGGAGCAGACAGAGTCCCAGTCTATCCTCGAAGCTCCTTGAATTTGAGGAAAGGTGGGACAGAAAACTGGTCACTGGTACCTCAGGGGCTAGTTAACCTGTTAATGACCTGTTACTATAGAAATAGTTCAGGGCATTAATCTCCCTAATGCTGTTCCTTAATGTTAAAGAAGCTAGATCAAAAGAGGTATGTTCAACTAATAAACCTTTTCCAGACTGTACTCGGATCTGGCATTTCATTATACAGTGACTTTCATACCCCCTGAACTTTTTCACATTTTTTTACCTTACAACCGAAAACTGTATTTTCTCGAGATGTTATGTAATGCACCAACACAAAGTAGCACGTATTTCTGAAGTGGAACGAAACTGATGGTTTTCCAAATTTTAAGCAAAATAAAAATCTAAAAACTGTGGCATGCATGTCTATTCAGCCCCCCTGTACTCTGATACCCCTAAATAAAATCTAGTACAGTCAAGTACCTTTATGAGTCACCTAATTAGTTAATAGAGTCCACCTGCGTGTAATTTAGTCTCAGTATAAATACACCAGTTCTGCGAAGGCCTCAGTGGTTTGTTAGAAAACACTAATAAACAAACAGCATCAAGACCAAAGAACTCACTAGACAGGTCAGGAATAAAGTTGTGGAGAAGCAGGGTTAGGTTATAAAAAAAAACATCCCAATCTTTGAACATCTCAAGTAGCACTGTTCAATCCATCATCCAAAATTGAAAAAAGTATGCCACAATTGCAAGTGACAGAGCAAAGAGAGCACTGGTCAGAGAAGCAGCCAAGAGGCCCATGGTCACTCCTATAGGAGCTGCAGAAATCCACTGCAGAAATCACAGGAATCTGTCCACAGAACCACTATAAGTCATGTACTCCACAAATCTGCCCTTTATAGAAGCGTGGCAAGAAGAAAGATATTGCTGAAAGAAAGTCATAAGAAATCCTGTTTGCAGTTTGCCACAAGCCATGTAGGGGACACAGCAAACATGTGGAAGAAAGTGCTCTGGTCAGATGAGAACAAAGTTGAACTTTTTGGCCTAAATGCAAGGCGCTATGTGTGAAAATAACACTACTGATCGCTCTGAACACACCATTATGCTGTGAGATGCTTTTCATCATCAGGGACAGGGAAGCTGGTCAGAGTTAATGGGAAGATGGATGGAGCTAAATACAGGGCAATCCTGGAAGAAAACCTGTTGGAGGCTGCAAAAGACTCGAGACTAGGAAGGGGATTCACCCTCCGGCAAGACAATGACCCTAAACATACAGCCAGAGCTACAATGGAATGGATGGGATCAAAGAATATTTATGTGTTAGAAGGGTCCAGTCTCTAAGTCCAGCCCTTAATCCCACTGAGCATCTGTGGCAAGACCTGAAAATTGTTGTTCACAGACGCTCCCCATGCAATCTAGCTGAGTTTGAGCTATTTTGCAAAGAAAAATGAGCAAAATATTCAGTCTCTAAGTGTGCAAAGCTGGTAGAGACATACCACAAAAAACTTTCAGCTGTAATTGGAGAGAAAGGTGGCAGGGGGGCACAAACATTTTCGTTCCATTTCATAATTGTGTGCTACTTTGTGTTGGTCTTTTACATAACATTTTAATAAAAATACATTTAAGTTTGTGGTTGTAACATGACAAAATGTGAAAAAGTTCAAGGGGTATGAATACTTTGTCAGGGCACTGTACATAGCAACGTTTATATAGCAGTTAAACTGCACTAATGTCATGAACGTAACTCAAGTCTTGTAATAAAGCGTTAAGCGACAATAATGTGATTTTAATTGATACTTGTACAGGGGTGAAGGCGATAAATGAACTTTCCGTGCTTCATCATCCACCCTCATCAATACCCTCATCAATATCACTAATGCAACATTGATTACCGCACGAGTCGTTTAAAACCCAATCACAAAATTTCTTCTGCCTCCGTTTTGGCGAATTAGTCCCACAACTGCAAATCCTCGAACGATGACACTTTCATTCTCGTCGTTGTCGTCCATCCACGCTCCGTTTAACACCGAGGATCATTAACGACTACAAATCACCTTGGCGACGGGCTGTCACGGTTACCCGCTGCGTTGACCTCGGTGCAAGTGGATTGCTCCTGTGTCACGCCGAGGCTGGAGTAATTTAATATCCAATCAGATAAGAGCTCTATTCTTATGCAAATGAAGGGACCAAGGAGGTCCCTGAGCCAGAGGGGCTTTATTTTAGAAAATGCACTTTAATTATGAGAGCAAACCTCATGATGAGAGCAGACGGTGGCAAGTTATTCAATTTAGGAATTAATTCTGCACATAAAAAAAGATAATAAAAATTAAAATAGCCCCACAGCGATGCTGTTTATTATTTATATGTTCAGCAATTCTGTGTATATATAAAATAATCAAATCTTAGTATTCTGGTGTTGCGGTTTAGGGAATTTGATTGCAGCTCTGCTGTTCATCTCCTTTGATAAAGAACATAGAACTTTCTGAACAGATTCATAAGCGTGTTGTGTCTGTAACAGCGAAGTAGACCAACACGGGTTAAAATCAAACAGAGAACTTTATTTTAGAGGAATGAAACAAGGAGGTGATTCCAAACAAACTTAAAGTCTTTAAAACTCACAAAGTACTTAGATAAACGTAGGTAAACCCAGAACAGAGGAATCACTTTTAAACGCTTGAAGTGTAAGGAGTCTGGTAGTCTTTTCAAGGCTTCGAATCAGAGAGAAACTTGGAACATACCAAGGAACCACGAAGCTGGTAGTCCCTACAAAGGCTTGGAACCCGAGAAACTTGTAACAGGCTAGGAAACCACAGAGATACATGATTGAGTCCTTCTTTCTTGATTGAGACCAGACAGCAAGTTAGTGAAAGTGAGTGCTTTATATAGGGTGTGTGTGTGTGTGTGTGTGTGTGATCAGGGGAATGTGCTACAAGGTGAGCGTGATCGGTATTCAGGAGAGAGTGAACGATGAAGTGAGAGAGCCTGGCGTGTCTTTAACAGTGTCATTTCTCAGTGTTTATGTGTGTGTGTGTGTGTGTGTGTGTGTGTGTGTGTGTAGCTAGCTTTAAACTCCTATTTTCCCCCTTGATTATATTCTATAAACCTGCAGAAAATTCAAAGCATTTTCTTTTTACAGACAAAATAAAAGAAGTCAGATAGACAGAAAAGACCCAGGGAGACAAAGTGAAGACTTGTACCTAAAAGTATGTGTTTTGTGTGTGTGAGTTTAAGAACTAGAAGAGGAACTTTTTTAGTTTAGTTTTTACGATCTGTCTGTATGAATGGGGCAATTAAGTCCTGATACTCTTAAGGAGTGAAAAAAATCAAAGAAAAAAAAAAAAAGATCTTCATCTCCATCAAGGTTTAGTCCTAGTCCCAAATGTCCTAGAGAACAAAAGACGTTTATTAGCAAATTAGCTTCTTTGCCCTATCACATTTGGTCACTTACCTGGATGTGCGGCCATACTGAAGATACTCAGATGTCATTACCAATATAGACTGCATGGACAATGTGCTATAGAAGATGTTTGGAATGTGTGGAAGCTGAAATATCATACAGAGATTAAATCAGTCAGCAGGACAAACTGAAGTTATTGGTAAGTTGTAAAGATCCATACAAGCTAGCTCTTATCTCGTTCTTCTATTTTTTATCCTGATGTATTAAACTACCTTTTTTTTCCCCGCTTAGCCTATACATACAAAGACCCTAAACGTTGTAAAGTGTTAATGGCTTATAATCAGATATTTGTGTGGATGGGTAAAAGAGACACAGCACCAAATCGGTATTATTAGCTACATTACGTTAAAAATTGGAAATGTTCTCGCTCTGGAAATGCTTTTCAGTTTGGCCAACCACAACGTCGTTCTTCTATAAACATTTTTTAGCAATCTCCTCATTGATTTGTTATATTTGGCCGTTCAGTTTGGTAGTAAAGATGTTTTTCCTGGTCCAACCATTTAGTACAGCCAAAAACAGGACAATAACTGCAGCAAATAATCAGCCATACTTTCGTATGGTATCGTTTGCTTTTTATGCCATCAACAGGGGGCGTGCTGTGAAAACTGATTATAAAAAACAATATTTGTGTTTATATTTTAATACTGTCACGCCGAGACAAATGAATAAGGTTTAATAAAGTAGCATAAGTTTTTTTTTTGTTGTTGTTTTTTTTATATAACCACTGAGACTTGGATTGGTTATGAAATGATTCAGACCCTTAAATTACTCTGGAAACATTTGAGCATTTGTAACATTGACCAGTCGACCATGAATCGCAGTTCCTCTGGTTCCTTTTTGTTCTTTTTTTTTTTAAAATAGTCTTTTTTTGTAATGAAAGCAGAACTTACATCATCCTTCATCCGGTATTTAGTGAGCACACTTGAACTTTAACCTTCTGCTCTATGAAGCTCTTCAGACTGTATTTTAATGCCACACTGACACATTCTCTCTCTCTCTCTCTCTTTGTGTGTGTGTGTAGATGAACCCCCGAGGCCAGGCGTTTGACACATTAGAAATGTCTCTTATTATGCATTACTTTAACACTGCGTATAACTTAATGATTATGCAAATGGAGGTTAATTAAAACACTGCAGTAAAAAAGCTTGACCGGGGCTCATTTGCATACGTTTTCTTGCTCAATGTCTCAAGTGCTGCTGTGAGTTCTAGTGCTGATGACCAGAGGCCACCAGAACCACCTCTCCTTAAGGAGAACCTCCTCCTCCAGCTGTTTGCTAAGTGTCAGCTACAGTGTGTATGTCCGGCGAAGTGTGTTTGTGTGTGAGAGACACTAATCCCTCTCCCCAACCTCCCATTGCTCGTGTGATCCAATCTAATCGCTGTAACAACGGCGAGAACTTTGATCAAACTTTCAATGCTTGTTTTTGGAGTGGAGCTTGTTGTTTTTTTTAAAGATTCATACTTCGCAGGAACACGCTCCGTCTGTCTTGGCGTCGGTGCACGTACGTGGGTGTGTGTGCGCTCTTGTGTGTGATTTTTCTCACGAGACAGCAAGAAAAAGTTCCTATTTCATGTAAATCAGCATGTGAATCATTGCAACGAGTTGCAACTTGAGACTACATCACAGAGCTGACCTTCTTAACGCTACATTCTTCATCCCCCTGAACATCTGCTCTACCGGTCAGTGCTTTGAGGAACCTACACACACACTATGGTTTGATATGGATTGCTTTAGATACTAAATGTATCCACTGAATGTAAAGGATTCAAAAGGGTCAACTCCAGAAGGTGAAATGTTCTGTATAGAAGAAGTCAACCTCAAGAGGAACTTCAGGACATTCATCCATCAGGTAAAGGATCTTGGAGACAATCCTAAAAAAAATTAGGGACAGGGTGCAAGCTTACCAACACACCACAGACAATTAAGAGATACCAACCTTGTACTGGTGGAGGAAACCAAAGAGGCTTAAGGAAACCCCTGAAGAACGAGGGGAATATTTCACAGAGTGAAGACAAGAACTACACCGCCAAACCCCAGAGATGCGAGACGAACATTTTAGGGCTTTAGGAGGTCTGGGTGTTTTCTGACTGATTAGAGGAATGTTACATTTACAGGGGCCCAGGAGTGGCAGCTTGGTGGTGCTGGGAATTGCACCCCGATCTTCCAATTAGCAGTCCAACACCTTAACCGCTAAGCTACCTCTCATTTCTCTGTTGTGGAGAATCCAGAACATTATCATGTCATTGATACCGGCGAATCAAAATCTCATTCGAAACAATTAAGAACGAAACACAATCTTATGCTTAAGTTTAACAGATGAAATAAAAAAAAATTTAACTAAAAAATTCAAATGAAAATGTAATTAGAAAAAAAATCGAATACACTGAATCCCTGTTATTTTTTTTAAAGTAATTAGCATCGATATACAAAGAAGTTGCGCGTATGTCCAGGCGCCGCTCAAAACTTCCATGTCTTATCTAAATATTTTAAACGCAAAAATCTGATTATAATTGGTCAGATTTTTGAGTGGCTGAAATGAATTATCTCTATTTACATTATTCCTCATTGCAAAGTCTGTATTACAATACAATTCATATGTTGATGTTCAAGCTGTTATGACAGCTAAACCTCATCCCACCAACGCAGTTAAACTAATTAATACTTTTATTGGATTATTCTTCCGGACTTGTTAAAGAACCATTTTCTAGTGGTGTATTGTCGATCGTTACTCTGATATAAAGGTAACACTACTGAACTCGGAAAGTTCGTATTAATGCAGTCCACATTTTCAGGTCTGTTAGGAAATGGATCATTTTCATGTCCTTTGATGTTGGAAATAAAGCAAATGATGAAAGCACACAAAAGTCTTTAATAAAGAGAAAACGCGTCTCGCGTCTCGCAAAGCAGCTTCAAAACCGAGATTATTCAAACGAAATGATGTTTTGAACGATGAAAGCCGTTGAGTTTCTGTTAGCAAAATTAGATTCGAAGTTAACTTTGTTTAATCTCAGGCTGAAATGTAGTACGGGGACATTTATCATTCATCAACTTTAATTCAGAGTTTAATTTATGTATAATTTATATTTCAGGCATTTGGCAGATGCCCTTATTCAGAGTGAATTCTATTTCTGTCATATTTTTAATTCAACTTAGCAGTTGAGGGTTGAGGGCCACTGCTGGGCCCCTACGATCTTCCCACCGGCAGTCCAACCCCCTAACTGCTGAGCTACATTAACACTTACCACTTAATTTACATTTTATTTGATAGATGCCTTTATCCAGAGCGACTCAAGCCATGTCCACATGTACATGGGTATTTTTATTAACCGATTTGTTTCTTCTTCGTTCCAACAAAAAATCTTTTTTGTATCATAAAAATACAAAAACTCCTGTCAAACAATTATGGCAAGCTAAAAGGTGGCAATATAATCTTAATGCCATGCTGGCCAATCAGAAGCCAACACAGACAAGCCAGTAACTCTGTTTTTTTTTCAGGTACGCTTTTCTATAAAAGCCTATTTAAAACTTATACAATGATTAAATTTTTTTTTTACAGTATTTCAGCGTCTACACTAAATAGTCAAACGTATTGGAACACTTACCTGTGACATCTAGGTGTTTTTCCTCCTGTGTTATACACGACCGAGATTGTAGCAATTCTTGGCAATAAAACCCGTCACTGACCGAGTAATTCACTTCGCCTCGCAAAGTCTTGCCACACAGTCGATTTTAAATTGCACTCATTCTATGTGTGGGTGAAGCATTTTTTTCCCTTAGGGCTTGCCGTAGTTTGGTGAGAGCGCAAGCGCACAGGGGTGTGAGACAGAAGGAAAAGTTGCGAATACATGTCTGTATCTAATAAACCAGTTTTTTATATTTATATATATATATATATATATATATATATATTATATATTTGTATATTTTTGAACTGCTTTTGTTCTTTATTTTTTTTTTAATTTAAGTGCGAACCTGTGACAAACGCTCGGTTACACTTATATTTTTTTCTGCTTCTTGCCTGCACAGGCCTGCACCGTCGTGTTCTTATTTAAATTTAGAAAGGATTCAGGAATCCTTAGAGAACGAATCGATGTATCGATTTTTCCCCACCCCTACAAGACAACTGTGTGATTCAGACTTTGTGTCCACAAATTTTTGCCTATATAATGTATTGTATTACAGAAGTCTCGGATCTGAACAGTCGAGCGGTGTAAATTCATTTTGTATAACAGCTTCAGCTCTTTTCCGGCTGTAACACGATCCACGGTTTTATATCAATTTACTTTTTCTGTAATATGTGATTATTTTTTTTATAGCAGCAATTCATTTATGGCACAAGCTCTAACTAATACACATCGAATCATAAAAAAAAGGCTTTTAAATACATTTTTCATGAAAAAACACTCAAGATGCTGTATACAGTAGATAAGTTTCTGGTTTCTCAGTATCATTTGAACAAACTGCCTTTTTTTCGACGTTATTATCTTTAAGTGAGAGAGAAGCTTCAGCTGCAATAATGTCTGTCAGAACAGAAAATTGTCTCGAAAATGTCCCAAAATATTAAATGGATTAATTATAAATAGAATAATTCTAAATGAATAATATAAATCTTTCTAGCTAGAATGTAAAAAGTGGGATATGGGAATTCGTACAGTTTAACCCGGTTTACATTTCTGGCATTCGGTAGATTCAGTCCAACTGAACAGCTGTGGGTTAAGGGGCCTTGCTCAGGGGCCCAGTAGCAGCAAATTATTGGTGCTGGGATTTGAATTTAAGATTTTCCAGTCTGCGGACCGACACCTTAACCATTGAGCTACCACTTCGCAAAAATAATGTCACTGAAAATTATCCAGAAACCTGGATCTGTTTTATTTTCTCAGATTTCTGATTCCAGTTTGCTTGTTCACATTTTTCGTTTGCTCCAAAAGTCTGTAACTAAGCAAATTCAAACTATTTGCTTATGAAACAGAACAGGGGAAGTGGTAGCTTGATGGTTAGGGTGTTAGACTGCAGATTAGAAGATTATGGGTTTCGTTCCCAGAACCACCAATCAGCCACTGCTGGGCTCCTTAGCAAGGCCCCTAACCCTTAACTGTTCAGCTGGATTAACAAAAAACTATATACAGTATTTACATGTAAGTTGCTCTGGATAACAGCATTTGCTGGCCAAATGCCAGAAATGTAAATGTCATGACTTACACTCAGAGGTGATCAGAAAGTCATGGGTTCAGTTCCCAAGACCACCAAACTGCCTTTGTTGCACCTTTAAACAAAACCCTGCTTATGCAGAGCAACTTACATTTATTTCATTTTTTTATACAACTAAGCACTTTAGGGTTAAAGGCCTTCCCCAACGGGCTCAGCAGTGGCGGCTTGGTGGTGCTAGGATCGAAACCCATGATCTTCCAATTACCAGTCTAACACCATAAGACGAATAGAAAAGTGGTAATGGGTTCAATTCCCAGCATTAGCACTTTTAAGCCACCACTTCCCACTCAGTTGTAGTTGTAGTCTGCATCAGACAGTAGACGCATCATTGCACGCC
The DNA here is from genome assembly GCA_005784505.1 of Bagarius yarrelli. NCBI lineage: Eukaryota > Metazoa > Chordata > Actinopteri > Siluriformes > Sisoridae > Bagarius > Bagarius yarrelli. The sequence continues at coordinate 2,488,382 of VCAZ01000038.1, read as the reverse complement.
AAACATCCCATCATTTTTATGATCGATATCTTGTCTAACAACGCTAATTAAATACCAGACGCTCTAAATTTATCGGCATCCCAGAGACGAAGAATGTGACATCACATCCTATTAAATGGAGTATTCTAAAGTCTCTCTTTTGTCTTTTTCCGTGGTCGTCACTACCGTTTCCCGCACATGACGTAAACCGCAACAAGAAAGACAAACTTCCATATGGAGAAAAAAAATAATGAGCAAATGGCAAACAACAATTCAGGAAACGGAGCAGATTCTGTTCTTTTTCGATTCTGTTCGATTTTAAAATTAATGACTAACGATTTGAAGATGGCAATTATGAGTGTGAGTAGGAGACACTTTCTGATGCAATAAGCATGTGTGTAAAAGTGGGTGGAAGTGTTTGAGAGCCAGAGAGAGAGAAGAGAGAGAGAGAGAGAGAAGAGTCATCGCTATTAATCATCAATATTACTGTTAAAAGTGTGTTTCAACATTTTAATACAAATGTGCATGTGTATATGTGTGTGTGTGTGTGTGTGTATGAGAGAGAATGAACACAAGAGAGAGGGGGGATTGCTAACAAATATTTTACATTAAAAGAGATTAAGGACCAACTCAAACATAGTGTTGCCATGGAGACAAAGATCAAAGGTATTAATTTGTATAGAGTGATCGCTCTCTCTCTCTCTCTCTTAATTCCACCCTTTTCTCTTTTTTTCCATCTTTATCTTGCTCCCTCCCTCCCTCTCTCTCTCTTTCTTGCTCTCAGTCCCATCCTTCTCTTTTTCTTTCCATCTTTTTCTCTTTTTCTTTCTCTCACTCCCATCCTTCTCTGCTTCTTTCCATCTTTCTCTCTGTCTTTCTCTCTCTCTCTCTCTCTCTCTCTCTCTCTCTCTCTCTTCTACTCTTCATCTCCATCACTGTTCTATTCCAATTTAATGTATGTTTTTTTTTAAATAAATCATGTTTAGATAGTTTATTGAGAGGAGGCATTAAAATGCAAATGATGGAATAAATAAAAAAGTCAATTAAGTCAAAAATGTATATGTTTCTGTATAATTATGTATATGTATAAAAAAAATAGATAGATAGATATAAATGTGCTCAGAGGAGCTGGTTCTTAACCTATTTTGAACCCCCGCCTGATCACCCACCCACTCACGGCTGCCCACCCCGGGCCACCCCGGGCCACATCCCTTGCATACAATGTTGTTTTTTGTCCTAAAGGCCATCATCTAATCAGACCCCTATTTGTTTGATTAGAACAAAAAAAGAATTAGAAATGTTCTATAAGATGAAAATTATAATATTATAACATTGATATTTAAAATCATAAAATATTGAACAAATATCATCAAAATGCCATTTAAGCTTCTTTTTTAAAGATAGTAATAAGGGAAAGGAGAATAAATCTATTCGGCAGAAAATCCCTGTTATTTTAGCAGGGTTTTTTTTTCCGACTGTGCTGTTAATGTCTTTGAGACCTTGGCAAACTTCCACATTTAACACACCTGTAAGGGGAAAGTTCTAGCGCAGCTGGTAAGGTGTTAGACTGCCATTTAAAAAATTATGGGTTTGATTCCCAGCATCACCATGTTGCACCTGTTGGGCCCCTGAGCAAGGCCCTCAACCCCCAATTTGCTCAGATGTATTAAAAAGTTGCTCTGGATAAGGACGTCTGGCAAATGCTGTGAATGTAAATTTCCAACAACCCCTGATGTTGTCTAAACGCCCACTGGTGGTGTGGGGTGAGGGGGGGGGGGGTCACTATTCTATCTCAATTTAAGTGAGTCAATTTATTTGACCCGACCAAGGCAAAAGATTCGACTCATTGGAATACAAATCGGAAAACAATGATAGAATCACATCCTTGTTGGTTCAGTCCTGAAAATTTACAGCTTTATTTTTTTCCATCACTGGAGAATCATTTTATGAATCATTTTATAAACATGATGCCATGTGATCAAGTCGTTTTTCTTTATTCATTTCTTTTTCTGTCACTAACATTTACACTCTCCGAATTACAATTACAATTACAATTCTTTTTAGCGAATCAAATCATTTGACTTGGCCCTCCTAGAAAAATCGACTCTTCTGTTTACCGTTCGAATCTTCTGTGCTTTTTGTTCTAAGTCAGAAAAAAAAACACGTTATAATTTTGTTCAATGATGACCCATTTAGCGCTGTATCTAATTAGATTTAATGACTGAAAGCAAACGAGACTGTGAGCAGGAGTTGTTTACGAATGATGAATAAAATTTTATCCAAACAAACAACTCAGATGTTGAAAAGTATGTTTCCACAGTGGGATGTGGATTCAGTCACACTACAAGACGGCGGTTTTTTATATATTCGAATTGTCCCTTAAAGATTAGATTTAAAAAAAATTGAGTTGACTCGTGAGTCGTTCGCTTGCTAAACTTTCTTCCTGTCTCCTTGCTCAGATGATCGTATTCATTCTTTGCATCTCTGTCTGTCTCATTCTCTCTCTCTCAATAACTTCTCCTTAAACATTCTACCCGGAAAGGTCGGCATGGCCTGATATCATTATGGAAGCTTTAACTACTTCATTTTAAAGAATCGTAAAGAGAAGGAGTTTGCTTAGCAGCTAACAGCCTGACACACGAGCCTTACTGAGACCGTTCTAAAATAATAAATGCACTTCCATTATGCTACCAACGTATAGAAATGTACTTACACACACCAGGCTAATAGAAAATGCGAGACACTTTTATTTTATTTTATTTATTTCTGCTGTAATCTTATAAGTATATATTACAGAAAAGTCCAGCAGGAAGCATCTGACCAAGCTCAGGATGGACTTCTCTTCCTGTAGAGAAATTAAGGCAACTTTATTCCCACAAATACATTTTTGGTATGGTCCCCCAAAACCATTTGGGTTCTGCATTCAGCAGTACCAAAGGGGTTCTTTATTGTGATAAAGACGTCAGGTTTAGGACTTACGATTTAAGTTGCTCACACACACACAATGTAACCACATAATTCCTGCTACCTGTTTTTTACCCAAATGAGGATGGGTTCTCTGTTGAGTCTGGTTTCCTCCTATTTACATCTCAGGGAGTTTTTCCTTGCCACCGTCGCCCCCGGCTTGCTCATCAGGGACAAACTGTTTTATGTTTCTTTTTTATCTTATAATTTCTTCGATTGTGTAAAGCTGCTTTGTGACAATGACCACTGTAAAAAGCGCTATACTAATAAAATTGAATTAAATTGAATTAAGTTTAGTCAGACTTTGGAACCCATCAGCACTCGGGCACGGTTTTCCGTAAAAAAAGCTGGACAAGACGCTGTGGAGAAAACAAGCACTTAAGGAGTGCTTAGACACTCTTTCTCTCCATTGGTTGTTTTAGGTGTGGCGAGTCCAAGAGTCTTTAATACTGTGTACGCAGAACAGTCTACCAGAGAAATATATCAAAAAGAAAACATTTCTCACTGTATAAATTAGTGACTTGAGCTAAAAATAAAACCAGCGAAATTTAAATTAATTATAAATGTACACTTAACACTAACACCTCCACCAGCTTGCACAAGATTATATAATATAATGTCCAAACACTTGGGGTTGGCCAAAGTGTATGTGTGTGTGTGATGCACTGTGGACCTGGGGTGTACCATATGTCGATATGACCTACATGTCTCTCTGAGATATGAGCCTTGTATCCATCTTCTTCTCTTCCATCACAAAGCGTCTCTTCCTCTAGATGGAACATGAGGATGAACTGATTCCTGTTTCTCCGTTTTATAGATGAGACTTCATCCTGCTTTGATCAGCTCCATCAATCGGTGTGTAAAGCCGCGTTAGTGTGAAACGGCTGTTAATCAAACATACGGATGAACGTACTACTAGAACATCTAGCGAAAGGAGACTAACTAGCCAAACATTTGCTACAATGCTATATACAGTTATTTTTGTTAAAAAAAATATTTTTTTGCCACTATATGTGATCTAATCTGGATAAAATTGTAAAATGGTTATTGTTTACATTAATAGTGTGATAGGGAATGAATGAATGAATGAATGAATAAACTAGCATAACATGAAACCATCAACTATCCAAGATGTAGTGGCACGACTAGCATAAACTACTAACAAATAAGGAAACTAGCATAACATTCAGACAGCCTGGCAAGCATAGAAAAACTAATTAAAAATTAAAAGTCTGTCTCTTAACAGGGTTTCTTGCTTTATTAAAAATAAATTTTCACCCTCAATATGTAAATTGTCTCTCTGTCTGTAATTCCATGCCGTGATATATTGTGGTTTTTTGTATAGTATTGATAATTATTGCAATAATTGCAACGTGATAGTGGTGGTATTAAGAGGTGTATCAGTCGGGGTAAATGCACCACCCGCCCCTGCATAAAACTATCATTTAACTCCGATGTAGTAGCGCGACTAGCATGAAACACTAACAAAGAAGCAAACTAGCTTAAAGTGAAACAGCCTGGTGAGGATAACAATTAAACAAAACTCTAAAATTTCATAAAACTAGCAATAAAAAAAAAAACCCACTACGGTAGCAGAGCTAGCATAAAAACACTAACAATTGGGCAAACTAGCATTAAGATTAGAATTCATAATACAGGTGTCTGGAATAAAAATTAAATAAAATAAAAAAAAAAAAAATGTATATGTATTTATAAAGTATTTATTTATTTATTTTCTCTAACTATGCTAAATAGTTTTCCTTTTTCTTTTTTCAAAACCAGTAGTAATGTTAAACATGCTAAGCGTAACTTATAAAGTAGCACAATTAGCATAAGAACCAGCGTGTATTAAATAATTATTAAAACATGATTGTAAAACCAGAATGACAAACTAGCATAACTTATAAACACATCATTTGTTATGCTTATAAACAAATAAAGCTGCCGTATTCGTTTTGCTAGCAGGCGAACAACTAGCACAACCATGTAGATGAGTTAATTAAAAACACACCAGCTGGCTTAGCGCTGCTAACTTAAACATGCTAAAAGCCAGATAAGCTAATTATCTGTCGCTCTGCTTTAAATCACACTCCTGCTAGAAGGACTAAACAAGTATTTTAGCATGCTGATCTTGTTATGGCAGTATGTCTGAGGTGTGTGTGTGTGTGTGTGTGAGAGGTCAGTGTGTGTGCTGACCTTTGAGCAATAGAACATGTCTGACCCGTGTTGAGGTTTTAGCCTTTGTCTGTTCAGCAGCTGTTTCTTATTACATTTAGCTGAAGGAAATGCTAAAGCTCAGGCTATTGTGAGCAGGAACTAAACAGCGTCTTTGTCCAGAAATCGAATCTGTTTATATCATCAAGAAACTTTAAAGCTGGAGAAACATCATAGAGTTCCTATAAAGCCACTCTAAAGACAAACAAGATTTCTAACAATCATCATGGAACATCAAGAAGAACCAAGACTGAACACCAAAAAACTCCACACTCAACTTTCTTTCTTTCTTTCTTTCTTTCTATTTTTCTTTCTTTCTTTCTTTCTTTCTTTCTTTCTTTCTTCTCGTTTCTGTATATTATTTTTTTTCCTTTTTTTTTTTTAAACTATTTTTTTTTCTTTTTGTTTAGTTATATTTTTAATATTTATATTTTTTCTTTCCTTGTTTCTTCTTTTTTTTTTTAAATTGTTTTTCTTTCTTTCTTTCTTTCTTTTTCTTTCTGTGTGTGTGTGTATGTGTGTTATCGTCTAACTTGCTCTTTATTTGACAGTGTGATTTTCTCAACATTGTGTTGATGTGTTTCTCTCCTGTCATTTTGCCTCAGTGAAATTAAAGTGCATTAGAATTGGGAAATCTGCAGCTGAGACATTCGCAGCTTCAGACACGTCAGTTCTGTTTGTCTGGAGTTTCAGAGAGGTTGAGAAATATAGACTAAAACCAGCACATGACTGTACATACAGACAAGGGAATCATCACACAAACACACATACACATACACTCTCTCTCTCTCACACACACACCAGACACATACATACACCCACACAAATGAATTCGAAATAGAGAGAGAGGAGGGAACACAAAAAATAGACAGACAGAGAGAGAGAGAGAGAGATAGATAGATAGATAGATAGATAGATAGATAGATAGATAGATAGATAGATAGATAGAGAGATAGATAGATAGAGAGATAAAGAGAGAGGGAACACAAAAAATAGACAGAGAGAAGGAGAGAGAGGTGTATATAGATAGATCGATGAGGATAGATAGATGGAGAGAGGAGAATGAGAGAGAGAGGGAGAGAGACAAAAAAATAGACGACAGAAAAAAGAGATAGATAGATAGATAGATAGATAGATAGATAGATAGATAGATAGATAGATAGATAGATAGATAATAAAAAATAGACGACAGAAAAAAATGATAGAGAGAGGGAGACAATAAAAAAGGCGACAAAAAGAGATAGCTAGAGAGAGACAGTGAGAGAGAGAGTCAGAGACAGTGAGAGAGAGAGAGAGAGGAGAGAGAGAGAGTGAGAGAGAGAGAGAAATAGACAGAGAGAGAGAGAGAGACAGACCGTCTGTATATGATGTAATAAATAGAAGCTGACAGTTTGTAGTCGATGTAATTCACTGATCTGTCAGTACATATGGTTGTGACATGGTTTTCGTGTTTATTTTGCAGAAGTTTGATTAATTTTGTACGACTTCAGGGAATCAGTTTTACATCAGAAATTAGATCATTAAAGTAGAGACGCAGTTTTCGAGACAGACATTTTAAACATGCGGTTGTTAATTTTGCGCGTTTTATCTCAGTTTTCATTTATAAATGGAATAATGAATGCTGTGTGGCGTCGGGGAGGCGTGGCTTATATGGCTCAGTCTAAATGAAGTAGGTGGGACTTTTTCTTTCAATCTGAATAAAAGGGGTGGTGGTTTTATCTTTAAAAATGTGCATGGGTATGGACTTTCTCTCAGACTAATGCAGCGTTCACAACCAAACACAACACTTATCTATTTTCTCGGGCAAAAATTACCTTTAATAACCTTTTTGTTATTTCTGTTATTAGCGTTAATTTAGACAGTCATAAACTGTTCCTCAATAACACAAAACATTACAAATGAAATAATAAAAAATAGAAACGCGTCTTTCAGGACAATTTATGTTTTTGGTTTTTTTTTTCATTTTTTTATTGAAAAAGTTGGTCATTTATTTCCCAGGAATTCCAGCATAGCAAAAGAGGTGTGGCTACAATGCATAATCACAGTAAAAGGGGCTTGGTCAAAGTTTTTGATGGAAGTGAAGAAAACTAAGTTTAAAACACTATAGTTTCTAAGAAAAGATGGGCGTGGTCTGTCTGCCACGCCCATGTTTACTGAGGAGGAAGTGGTAGCACAGTGATTAAGATGTACTGCTAATTGGAGGATCAGGGTTACCACCTTTGGGTCCCCCCGAGTAAGGCCCTTAACCCCCAGTTACTCAGTTGTATAAAAGAAAGAGGTAAATGTAAGTTACTCTGGATGAGGACATCTGCCAAATGCTGTAAATGTAAATGTACAACACATCTTTCTCTTTCTCTCTCTCTTTTTTTTTCTCTCTCTCTCTCCCTCTCTCGTTCATTGTTATCTTGACTTTAGCACAGCTTTAATATAGATTCTTTCTGGAAATTCATTATCCCTCCATTATCTTGCACCAAGAGCCATACCATAATGAGTCTCCTGGGAAACCGAGCACAAGAACAAGTGCTAAGGAGAAAAAGAGAAAGAGTGAAAGAACTTAACACAAATAAAAAGAAGACAGAGAGAGAGAGAGAAAGAGAGAGAGAAAACCAGCAGGAGACGCCACATAGGAAGAAAACATCTGTCTCTGTCGCTCAAAGATGGACGGGGTGCCATTAACACAGATCTCCATATTTTGTCCTCTTTCACCTCTTTTTTTTATTCGCCTCTCTATTCATCTTTACATTTATCTTCGAAGGTGATAAGAGCATGTCCAGAATTCCAGCATGTCTGTGTGTGTGTGTTTGTTAGCATCCATGTGACTAAACACAACAGTGCTGGCAATAGTACTTCACACCATCATGAAAGCTGTAAAATATAGATCACAGGGTGGAACTTGCAGCCAGATTCACAGGTGCACACACACACATGCATTCACACACACACACACACACACACACACACACATACTGTATAGGGGTCTGTGCCAACAGTGTGTCTGTTTGAGCAGGTAATTACGATTTCTCCAGACACACGGTATTTGTTATCATGTCGGGGAAATTGATCTTAAATAAGACTTAGAAATGGGTTATAAATATTGGCACCCTTACAGTTAATCTGCTGCGATATTCCAGGTTAGACACCCCAGTCAGACGATGTACGGGAAACAGAAGATCTTTGGTTAGACCCCCGGATGCAGATAGGAATACATAGAGCCTGGGTCGAGACGTGAGCAGGATCCGAAAAAAAAAGGTGGAGTCTAGCATTACCTGGGGTTTTAGACCAGACCAGACTTATATATACGGTAGTGAGTAAGTGATTAGAGGGGTGATTAGAAAGTACAGCGTAATTAGGAAGATTGCCAACAGGTGACATTAATTAGAATTCTGGTGATTGTGTTATTTGCATGGTAAAAGGATTGGGTAAAGTGATGTGTGGTCCCGTGACACTTATACACGTCACATTGCTTATCTATATTTATTCGGTAGCTAATAAATGTTTAAAAAAAAGCCTTATGGTGCACAGCCCAAGTTTAGTCAAGCGGCATTTTAGTGACAAATCCGTGACCATCATGATTTCCAGCCGAATCACAGACTGATTGCGGAACTGTGAAGCTGCTTTGTGTGCTGAAGGAACTGCACCAGCTTTGAGGTTCTCAGTATCCCATGCTGAAGTGCATTATATCTCCGGCATGATAATCCTCCAGTTTAAAGTGAACACTACACACCACTGCGTTTTCTGAAGAAGATGATGTCCCGTCTCCTGACCCGCACAAAGAGCACCCAGGTAAGGACGCTAGTATTTTCTAGGTAGGAAACTTGTGGACAGGCTGGAGTTTGTGCAAGATGATAATAAATCGAAATACAATCGCCAAGTGACCGTTCTTAAGAAATACCGCCCTATTCTGCACCAAGGCAGAACGCAGCAAACGACTTTCTCTTGTGATGTACTATGAAGCCTTTTTTTTTTAGAACTTTTACATAAGCTTTTCATATTGTTTTATATTTGAAAATCAGCATATGAAAAGAGGTGTGGCTACAGTGCATAAATATATTAAAAGGGGCGTGGCCATTTTTAAAAAATGTAACTTAAGTAAACACTATAGTTTTTTAAGGAAGTATGCACGTTGTCTGTGTGCCACGCCCAAAAGTGGTAGCACAGTGCTTAAGGTGTTGAACTGCCAATTGGAAGATCGGGGGTTCGATTCCCCAGTTGCCACCGCTGGGCCCTTGATCAAGGCCCTTAACTTTGCTTAGTTGTATAAAGGAAATAAATGTAAGTCGCTCTCGAAAAAACTGATGTCTGCTAAATGCAGTAAATGTGAATGTAAATGTAAAAACAAAACCGTTTTTCAATTTAAAATATTTTTATTTAACTCGTCATACTTTACAACCGTTTCTAGTAACGTCAACTAACAAATAAATCCTATACTAAGAAATAAGTCACATGATCTGCCTCAATATTAGAATACTGATCAATATACATTCGTCTACCTACAGTGATGAATAAGACACATCCGATTTTAGGAAAATAATCAACCGTGTGTGTGTGTGTGTGTGTGTGTGTGTGAAAAGGATTAAAGTATTAATGAGTGAATCCTTTCTCTTCCTCTGTGACAAATTGCCAACAATTATATTTTAATAACTGCCTTATATTCATATAACATTGCAAAACATCTGGCGAGGCGCCTTCTAACGTAAACAGTAAAGACGTGTGTTATACGGTTATTTAGTTAATTAATTAATTAATAAGCAATCTTTTTTTCTCACCAATCAGAACAAAGAATTGAGCAGCCCAGTAATGTCACCGATACAAACACTGCGAAGACTAAACTGCTGTAGACTCACCAAAGAGGAGATCCGAGAATCTCTCTGTATAGTTTAACTGAGGAATCCTGACAGCTTGGTTCACACACTCTTCTCCTCCTTCTGTCTCTGTCGCTCCTCATTTTTATCTCTCCACCTTTAAACATTCCTTTTTATTATCCGCCCAGCACACGCTTAACTGTTCATTTGACAGCGTGGGTCTGCGAGGCTGAATTAGCATAACCTCTGTCTCTCCAGGTGATCTTTGGCTTCGTAGGCTCCATTTTTATATCAGGCGAAGACGTTCCGCTCGGCAGACTAAAACCTCGCCTCGCTAAATTAGCAGCAGCAAGAGCAAGATGTCGGACGAGCGGCCTGACGAGGGTCATGCTATGAAAGTTTGAATCCCTAATCAGTCCTGTGTGCAGCGTGCAATTAGAGCGGATCGTGACGGAGCCGGGGTTTAGAAAGAAGCTGTGAGCTTTTCCTCTAATAATGTTCATTACAATATGGCGTTCAGAGCCGCCGAGCTGATGAGGTCTGCTACAGCAGAAGACAAGCAGAGCTTACGTTCAATTCACCGACGAGCTTAATCAGAAAGAGAGAGATTCCAGAGAAAGAAAGCTGGAGGAAAAAGTTCTGAGCGCTGATGGCACCAACTTGTGGAACGTTTTATAATTTTTCAGATAAATTAACACACAATGACAGCTGTTTTAATAATGTACACTAATAGGTTTATTTAAATTGCGAACAATTGAATCAACTGTGGGCAGCACGGTGGCTTATTGGTTAGCTGGTTAGCGCTGTTACCTTACAGCAAGTAGGCCTAGGCCTGAGTGAAGTTTGCATGTTCTCCCCAGGTACTTCCACAGGTTTCCTCCCACAGTTCTAAAACATGTATGTTAGGTTGACTGATTGATTTTAAATTGCCCATAGGAGTGAGTGTAAGAGTGAGAGTGTGTGTGTGGCCCTGTGATGGACTGGCAACCTGTCCAGGGTGAACCCCTCCTGCCTTTTGCCCTTTCAGAGACGGCTGCGATAGACTCCAGCAGATCCCTATTACCCCGAATTAGGAAATAAGCGGGTATAGAAGATGAAGGAATAAATAAACTTCATTAATTGCACATTCCCACCGAATCAACTTTAAGGAACAAATTTTATTTACATTTATGATGATCACTTATTTATCTGGCTAGCTTATTGCTAACAAGGTTTACAATAAGAATGTAAACATATTGTATATTATATATATACATATATTATATATTTACAATATTTATCATTTTTATTTATAATAATCATCAAGGAAAACGAATCAGTTCCTTTCTTGTGAATTATTTGAAAGATTAGATTCAACCGAATGCAGAAAATAAATCAAGATACCATTTAAAGTGAATCACTTTAATCCGAAATAACTCTTTTAAATTAAGAAACAGGCTTGATTCAATAATAAGCACTGAACAGAATATAAAATCGAGTTAATCAAATACTAACATAAAATGAATTTATTGTTTTGGGTTGTTTGAAATGATTCTTATGAATCAGAAAAGATTGGATTCAACTGATTAACAGCTGTATAGAATTAAATAGATTAAAAATCTGATTCAAAAACAATCAAATGAAAAAAAGTGTCAGTTTGCCGCTAGTTGTCATTGGTTACGAACCATAACTCATTTGTATAGATTAGGAAAAAAGGGAGAGAGAGAGAAAAAGAGAGAGAAAGAGAGTTCCGGTTAAACCTGAGGTAATATTTGCAGTACATCATATACCTCCACATTTGCTGCATTAATTTTTAAATTATGGTTGAAAGTTAGCGAAATAAACGACTCCTAAAAGACTTGACTGTGTGAGAGCGCCATAAAAGGCTACTAATTGGCAGAGAAATAAATGGCACTTGGAATTTGTTGTCTGTTTACTGGCAATCCGTTAACAATGACATTTAAAATAGCAGGCTCAAACAATTTCATTTGCATAAGGAATTGCACCTTTACGCGCTTCTCCGCTTGCCAGATTTGGGTTATAGAGGAAGAAATCATCTTTAGTGGCAGCCAAAAGTAAAATTCAATCTGAGAGAATCAGGTTTACTGAGCAGAGTGACAAAGAGGCAGATTTATAGAGTAAAGGTCTTGTAGATGCTGGAGGCCGAAATAAAAAGCACAACGCACATCTGTACAAAGAGAAACTAGTTTTGAATGAATTCGGATTGGAGGTCAATTCAACTTATTCGGTGAAAAGAATGGCACTCGGTGGCGTAAAGGAAAGGAGTGATGTAAAGATTAAATGCGGCATGCAAGTAACTGATGTACGACGACGAGGTACTAAAAAAAAGTGAAGAAAAATATTTCAGTGGCCTGTAAAAAACAAACACAAAGCTTTATATCTTTAATAAAATGTTGCTGTCTCGAAGACAGGACTTTTGTAAAACCATGGCACTTAGCGGCATGTCCCGACCTAATCAGTTTGTTATGATTCGTTATGAATAATGGTGGTTATAAATGACCTGAGAGCTGCCAAATTGGTGCGTTTAGTTATGGCAAGGTATATTTTAGCATTTTAGCCTTATTTTACATAGCCGTGTAACAAAACAAGATGTTATAAAAAACGATGCCACAATTTTATGTCTAAAGATATCATAAATTGCTTCAAAAGAGATGCAAATTTGCTGAATTTTATAATCTAGAACTTTTCTCTGAATTATATGTCCCCGTTAGTTGAGATATAAACAGAAATGTTTCGAAAACACTGCAGGTTCTTAAAGCTCTAAGTGGAGTCTAATATAGTATCATAAACTATAGAACATGCAGTCGAATTTCCTGTGGTAAATACTGTAGTTTTTAAACCTTAAAGTAGTAAATATATTATAGTTGCCTGCAATGATGGGATAATTTGTTGTAGTGATTCTACTACACCTGTTAGAGTAACTTTACTATAGTCAAATAAACAAATAATTACATTAATGACTATAGTCAATTTTCTACAACTGGACGTGTGATTAACGTTACAGCACAGACCAGAGCAAAAAGTGGATCGATGAAACACACACACAAAATCCCTTAAATGAATAAAACCAAACGTTAATGTTTTTATTGCTCATTTTTGTTTTTATAATCTTCGGGGGTTTTTTTTATTATTTAACTTTTGCCAAATCGATGATCTGACATTGCAGTCCAATAGAAAAGAGAACCTGGTCGTTTATCAGTTCACTATAGTGCTTTTTAAAGTATAGCGTGTGTATGTACGAATGAAGTGTAAATACTATAACAAACTAAATACTCTAGTTAATAATATAATATGATACAGTTTACCAAAGTCTTCTAGTTTAATCAATGCTAGACAGTAGCGTAGCTATTAGTTTATCTTTATTATGGTATTTGGCAGACGCCCTTATCCAGAGCGAGTTTTATCTCTTTTATACACAGGGTCAATTGCAGGTTAAGGATTTGCTCAGGGGCCCAGCAGTGGCAACTTAGTGGTGCTGGGAATCGAACCCCGATCTTCCAATTAGCAATCCAAGACCTTAAACACTACTTCCCCTACCACATTTTTTAGTAGGGTTGTTGTAACTAATACCTTTTTTTTTAACCAATAGCATGTCAGTTAATCAGGTAGTGCAGTAGCGTCCACATGAGATACATTTATGATTGGATCAGTGACACCACCGCTAGTCACAAAGCTGTGTGGCTGGCAAAAGTACTTCCGTAAGACTGTGATATCTTCCCCTTCGTGTTAAATGACGGTTGGTAACCAGCTTTTTGGTACCACCTTTTTCTCAGAATGGTGACGTTTCGAACGAAACACACCAGTTATTTACTTGGTGATGTTAATTCCCAAATTAGTTTGCAAACATGTAATAAACTTTTGCCGTGTTGCTGTAGTTAAGCTAGCTAAGTTTCCTAGGAAACGGTAGCTTCGGTGTAGTGAAGCTTTGTTCAACGTAGAATAAATGATAGCTTAGCTAACTACATTTCCAAGAGTTTACTAGATTATTAGTACTTTGTAAAGTATGTTACAGTATTTACTAAAGATGATCAATTCACTAGAGTTAATCCTAAAAACTGCAGCGGTAAGATAAAGTACAGTAAATACTGCAATATACTTCATTATACTGTAATTTAATACATCTCGCAGTAGAATAACCTACGGTATTTTTTCATCGTGCCAATGTGAAAAGCCCGAGTTATTTGCGGAAAGCAAACAGCAGCGTCCTAAGGAGCCGTTACGGCAGTGTCGTAATTGGATGTGAAGCTGGAGGTTGTGGGAGGAACACACCTGAGCCAGAACGAGATGTAATGACCTTTATTAGAATCACGGAGCCTCTAATGAAGGCACTTGTTAAATTAAGCCTCCCGCTTGTTAATAGAGTTGTTCTCAGAGCCTTTCATTTGCGTCAGTCTCCTCCCAGACCACCGGAAGGTTAATCAGGTACAGATAACAGCTGGACTCTCCAGGGTTTCGCTAGAAACGGATGGAATTTAGTTGTAAATGTACAGCTATAGGAACGGATTATGAACACTCGAGAATCACATCGGAAAGTGAACAGAGTAAAAATAAATGCTGTGTATAGGGACAAAACTTGTTGCTCATGAGATGTTAACCGAAACTGATGGACTTTAACATCAAGAAGCTTTCAGAGTCCATCAGGAGACTCTCTGAGGCTCGAGGGGAAATAGCTCCCGAATATAAAAGTAAGAGACGTGGAGTGTTTTAATGTAAAAATCAACAGCAGTGAGAAGTGAAAGAAGAAAAGAAATGGATGAAAAAGGAAAAATGGAAAGGAGAGACAAATAAGAACAGATGAGTAGGGGAAAAAAATAGAAAAAAAAATACAAAAGGCACAAATAGAGTGGAAAAATAGGAAAAGACATGCCCGGAAAAAGGTAAATGACAACTTAAATGATAGAGTGATTTGGAGAGAAAAAAAAATAAAAATAAAAAACAGAACATTTGAAATAGAGGAGAGTACTGAGACAGGAGAATATAAGAGAGAAGAAGGGAAAAAGAAAAGATGGAAAAATAAGTAGAAATAGAACATTTCTTCCCCAGAAAGGGTCCTTACAGGTTCTCCAGCTGGATAAAGAGTAAATGTGAAGATTTTGAGAGACAGAGAGAGAGAGAGAAAGAGAGAGAAAGGAAAAGAAAGAGAAAGAGAGAAAGACAAAAAAGAGACAGAGAGAAAGAGAGAGAAAGGAAAAGAAAGACAAAAAAGAGACAGAGAGACAGAGAAATGGGGGGAGACAGAGAAAGAGATAGAAAGTAAAAGAAGGAGAGAGAGGGAGAGAGAAAGAGAGAGAAACAGAGATAGAGTGTGAATATGTGAGTGCCAATCTGCAATCTGAAGGTTCTGATGTAACACAACACGCCGCTGCCTCACGTCTCTTCGACTCAGACAGTTCTGAATTACAGCTGTGCGTGTGTGTGTGAGAGAGAGAGTGTGTGTGTGTATGTGTGTGTATGTGTGTTTGCGCTCCCAGCCTGCCCTGAACGCTATAATATGAGCATTAGAAGTCGTGTTTATTCCTCATGTATTATTCACGAGCTGAGCGTCGCTGCTGCAGGGAAAAAAACAGAACAGAATCATGGCGTGTTAATGTGCACACTTAAATACACACACACACACACACACACACTATAACAAGTCTGGTCTAGGTGGTGATCGAGCCCAGATCTCTTTGTTCAAAGTCACTGAGTCGAACAGTTGAGCTAACTTCTCTATTAATGGGTCCAAAAGCAGAGGAAGTATATATATATATATAAAAAAAAATTGGTCTTGAGATAAAAAAAACCAATCTTTACAGAAAAGTGTAGCATAAAATAAAAAAGCAGAGCAAGAAATAGAGTCTAAAATCATCAACTGATGATGACGACTAAACTTTCAGCAGGCAACTGGTACTGTAGGCTCAAGACTAAGGAATGAGGCATGGCACAAAACCACCTATAAAGGGCTAAACCCGGATGTCATGTATCAGACCTAATACATGGTAGTGTTCAGCTGGAACCTGGGGGGGAGGTGCCATCGGTCAACCAGAAGGAAATAGCAGTCCAGTGACTAGTTCTTACAGGTGGCCCCCCTCTGAAGACAGCTTCTGACATTCTCTTCATGGGTTTTTGGGTGCGGTAAAAAGATGAAATGAGTGCCGGGTCCAAGTACTGCACTTTTCCACTGAACCAACAAAAATCCACCAGTGTGCATACAGTGTAATCTGGTTGTCCATTGTTACACACAACTGGGGCTATTGACCAGGCCAAAGGGTATCACCTTGTCCTTCTAGTGGCCTGATGGGGTGTTGAATGCTGTTTTACTTGTTAACTTCTTGAATCCTGAACCGGTGGTAGGCAATCTGAAGGTCAAACTTGGTGAAAATGGTAGCAGACTGTAGGATTTCAAAACCAGTAGTCATCAGGGGCAATGGGTAGCGATTCTTAATGGTGATGCAGTTAAGACCCCAATAGTCGATGCAGGGCTTGAGATTACTATCCTTCTTCTCAACAAAAAAAGCCGGCTCCAACAGATGAAGTGTAAAAGCGAATGAAACCGTTATCCAAGGCTTCCCCTAAGGTATTTGTCCATAGCAGATACTCTAGGGACACAGATGGAGCAAACTCTTTCCTAAGGTAAGCATGCTTAAGGAACCAGGTCTATAGCACAGTCGTATGGTTAGTGTGGAAGGACGGAGGGTGGTAGCTTGAGACTTGATAAAGACCTCCTTGAAATCAGAGATCGAAGAGTCATAGAAGGTGAACTGGTCTGGGTCTTGGAAAAAAGACGAATCAGAACGTCTGTGGACTTGGGACACAACTAACCAGTTGCGTTAACTGCCTAATTAATGAATCCAACTCCAATGGTAGCAAGAAAACAAGATGTCGTTGGCCTCCAGAAAAATGCAATCTTCACTAATGGATAGTGTAACAAAGAGTGAAAAGTTTTAACATAATAGTGTTAAGCTGAAACCTTGAAAAAGGCGCCATCTGTTGACCAGGAGGGAAATAGCAGTCCAGTGATAAGTTCTTACAGATATACACATTTACATTAACATTTCTAGCATCTGGCAGATACCCGTATCCGAACCAACTTACATTTATCCATTTTATACAACTGAGCAATTGTGGGTTAAGGGCCTTGCTCAGGGGGCCCAACAGTGGTAATTTTGGATGTCATTGGACTGTAAATCTTTCAATTAAACATTGCGCTACCACATACATACACATTCACACACAGAGACGAAAAGTTTTGCAAAGATACACACACAGATTAAAACACACACATACCTTACAAACACACACATACAGATACACACAGAATAAAAACACACATACAAACACACACAAATTAGCACATACAAACACAAAAATGCGCACTTACACATATACACACACACACACACACCTACATGTCATTAGCGTGTTGTTTACATGTCTGTAGGAGTTAGATTTTATTTACATGTTGCTGGTGTTTCCCGGATCTGTTATGTATATGAGATATAACAGAGTGTGTGTGTGTGTGTGTTGGAAGCCTGTCAGAACTCGGCTTGTCTCCAGAGCTTTATGGAAGCTTTTTGCACTGAAGTGACAGAGCTCTGTCACACTCTGTCACACTTACACACTCCCCCGCAGCCTCAGTCTTTCCCCACATGCCTCGTCACATGTGTGTGTGCTCTCAGTGTGCACCGTGTGCGTCATGTAGGCGATTAGTTCAAAGCCCTACAAGAAAAACTCAGAAGAGTATAAAGTGAAGGTCAAGATAGAAAACCGGTCAGCATGGGTGTGTGTGTGGCCTGCTATTTTGTTTAGTGCCTTATAAATTGGTCTGTGTAGGTTAGCGGTCAGTGTTGAACATCACTGACTGTGTGTGTGTGTGTGTGTGTGTGTGTGTGTGTGGCTCTATCATGCCATAAATGAGCCTGCTAAGATGTTGCTGCCACTGCACAGGAAGTGACCTTGTCTATTATCAACTTTAGTAATAGTCTCATTCACTACAGCAGACAATGACACACAACACACACACACACACACACACACATAATCTACTAAATCACAGAATGAAACTGATTTAAAGGCGACACAAAGGCAGGACTGATTGTAGACATCCCGGAATGTGAATCACAAGACGTTTTACACAAAGAACAGTTTTTTTTAAATCACAGACGCTAAGATCATAGAAAAGATGAAAGTGAAGATCAACACTACAGATCAGCGCTACAGGGGGCGCTGTTCTAGAAAAATAATGAACACTTAGTTACTGTAACTGTCGGGAGGCACGGCAGAGCGAGGATTAAAAAACAACCTTTTTTATCCATTTAGAGTTACATTTTTGATTTAGAGGAACGCCCATGTTACTTTACAGCAGCTGTAAACATCTGTCCAAAAGTGCATCACAGAACTGCATGATAAATACTGACATTCATTCTACAGATAATTAATGTTACAATAAAATACATGCTAGAAAAATAAGAATTATTACTAGTTTAAAATTAATAAGTTTAAAAAAAAGAAGGATCTTGTTGTTACTGTTTAATAGGAAATGCTAAATTATTATAATTTGACTAAAGATGTTAAAAAAATATATTATTTTTATTTCTCTTTATAAAAACAAATGTAACTAATTTCAGATATTTATTTTTTTTAACCCTAAAATATGTTTTTTCTTCTATCTTATTTTTTTTACAATTTTAAACCTTTTTTTAATCAGCTTAATTCTAGCAATTTTGCCTAGAAATAAGTTTAATGCTCTTGTTTATATTCTAAAATACTAATATAGATTAAAATTTTGAATTTAATACTATAGAATATTAATAATTGTTTCTGGACCTTTTTTTTATTCATGACATTTTTGCTTAAATATTTTTTCTATGTGGTTAGCACTGTTGCCTTAAAACAAGAAGACTCTGGTTCGATTCCCCCGGAATGTGGAGTTTGCATGTTCTTCCCAAGAACTCCGGTTTCCTCCCACAGTCCAAACACATGTATGTTAGATTGATTGGTGATTCTAAATTGCACATTGTACCACTCCTGTCTTTCAATATTTTAAAGACTCCAGCAGATCCCTGTGACCCCGAATTAGGGAATAAGTTGTTATAGAAAATGAATGAATATTTTAATGTCATTTTTTCCTACATTTTTTTGTTTAGTTTGTTTAATGTGTATTATTAGATTAAATAGGCAGTAAAAAATTTACAGCATTTGGCGGACACCCTCAACCAGAGTGACTTACATTTATCACCTTTATACAACTGAGCAATTTGGGGTTAGGGGCCTTGCTCAGGGGCCAAGCAAGGGTAGTTGGTGGTGCTAAGAATCAAACCCCGATCTTCTAATTAGCAGTCCAACACTTTAACCACTGTGCTACCACTTCAGACATTTTTTAAAAGTGGAGGTGTGTAAGTGATAACGTTTGATTTATCATCACATTATACTAAAACAAAGCAAAAATAACATCTAAACGTTTTGTTTGTTTTTTTCCAAATCTTGGACTGCGTCTCGTCCATCAGCGGAATTAACCGTGGATCATGGAGGCTTTTGTTCTCTCAGGGAAGGAAAGATTTGTCGCGTGGCGTTCCTCGAACCAGGAAGTTTCTCCGCAGAGAGAGGCAGCTCACACGCATCCATTTCACCGCCTTGTCTCGGTCTGTGGTAAAAAAAAAAAAAAAAAAAAATCTTTGATCGATGAAAATGAAAGATAAATCTAAATGCAAATGATTCTCTCACGTCTCACTCGCGTTTTATTCGTAAAGTCGGTGCTGATTTGTCTGCTGTTCTATTTCCCCCATTGGGAAAATTCATAAGCAAGAGAAACACACACACACCCTCGACTACGAGTGCTGCCAAAGAGTTAGCAGCCGAAAGTTGGAGAGAAATCGACCTTACCGAGCTTTAGCTGTGTGTGTGGTAGCAGGTTTGAATGACATCCTGACAGCAGATATATATGTATATGCTTGTGTGTATGTGTTTGTGTGTGTGTGTGTGTGTGTGTGTGTGTGTGTAAAAAGTAAAAAGGCCCAGTGCTACAGATCCGATCGCATGTCATTCGGGATCCCATTATCTGTCAGAGAGAATAGGAGCATTCATCCTCCTCAGGCCTGGAGATCTCACACACACACACACACACACACACACACACACATTCATAAAACTTTTATACACATACACAGTCACACACACACCACAGTCTGGGAGTTTCAGGACCATCTTCTGTCTTCGTTAGAACTAAATAGCATCATGTTAAATAAAGGGAAGGAAAAAAACTCTTGTAGTAAATAATGGTGTGATTCACTCATTCGTTTTTTGGCGTTTGGTAGACGGGTTTAACCAGTTCGACTTACATTTATCTAATTTTCCTATTTAACTGGGCAGTTGAGAGTTAAGGGCCTTGCTCTGGGGCCCAACAGTGGCATTTACATTTGCGGCATTTGCAGACGTCCTAATACATAGCAACATTATTCTCTGTTATACAACAAAGCAATTAAGGGTTAAGGGCCTTGCTCAAGGGTCCAGCAGTGGTAGCCTGGTGGTAGTTGGAATCAAAGGTTATTCTGTGTTAAACACCTGAGCAGTTAAGAGTTAAGGGCCTTGCCCAAGGGCCCAACCATTGCAGCTTGATGGTGCGGAAAATTGAACATTAACATTTGCGGCATTTGCAGACGCCCTAATACAGAGCGACTTACATTATTCTCTGTTATACAACTAAGCAGTTGGGGGTTAAGGGCCTTGCAGTAGTAGCTTGGTATCGAACCCTAAATTTTTAAGTTAGTAGGTCAACACCTTAACCACTGCACTACCACTTAATCTTTACCCTTCATAAATGAAACGCAAACTTCACCATATCAACAAATACACACATCTTCAAAAAACAAAACAAAAAAACTTTTTGTAGGAATTGTGGGTGAAAAAGTGGTAGTTCAGTGGTTACGGTGTTGGGCTACTGATCAGATGATCAACAAGGCTCTTGACCATCAACTGCTTACTTGGATAAATGTACAGTAAGTCGCTCCTGGTATTTGAAAGATATTAGAAGATTGTGGGTTTAATTCCCAGACCCATCGAACTGTCACTGCTGGGCCCATGAGCAAGGCCCTTAACCCTCTACTGCTCAGCCGGTTGGGAAAAATAGATAAATTTAAGGCACTAAAGCCTTGAATGTTAATGTAAAGTCGTTACCATAGAAACCAGAATAAGTGTTTTGTTCTTTCCTCTATTTTTATTATACTTCTAAACCAATCACAAGCAGCAGGAAACCCACTTTAATGTATTTCCTGCTGTCTGAACGAATTCTGACCACGACTGACAGGCACCTCAGCGAACAATCCACTGAGAAGGAATTAGCTGCTACACCGAGCGAGAGATCGTCGTTCTCGACGTGCATCAACCGCTAATTGATTGGTGTTGGAGTAAGTAAGTAAGTTAGTCTTTATTAGTCACATATACAGTAACTCTACAGTGAATTTTTTTTTTACTTACCATATCCTGGCTTAGGAAGACGGTGTCAGCCAGGATAAGGTGATGGGTTCGGGGCAGCGTGTGGGGGTTGATTTGCCGAAAACACACACCTGGTCAATCTTTTTACACTGTTTTCTTTTGTCAAACAAAATAATTTCAGTTTTTAGTATTATGATGAATAAATATTTTATAATATTTTCAAATGTAGGTATTTATAGAAAACAGGACGCTATCAAATGTGAACGCAAAGCACATTTTCTTCGCTCACTTTAATGTGTGTCATTTTGTTCATCACAATTTAATTACACACATCCGAACAGTAAACACAGCATCTACGCTCTCTGCGCTATGTTTATTTCCAGCTCACAACTTACATTCTGTCCGCGACTGGACTCGCTGATCCGTGCAATATCATTCGCTGCTATTTACAAGCGGGCGAGCGCTAATGCGATTTGCAGTTGATTAAATTAACACGGTGGCATTCCTGCTCACGTATTTGTCCGTAAAAAAAAAAAAAAAATCCAAAAAACTTTAAACGCACTCTCAGGATTACTTTTTAAGCCAATTTTCCTTGTACTTTTCATGTACTTTTTTTTTTTTTTTACTTGTTTCTGAAAAGTCGCTAAGCTGTGAAATAAATTACCTTTTCTCAAAGTGGCATTTATGTGGGCCGTGCTGTAAGGCTGCCTAAATCCCCCCTAGCATGTCTCTAATTATTTTATGGCTTTGGAGTTTGATGTGTGCTTTGAATATGAGGTTAGTGAAGCCCTCAGACACACAAGCGCTGGGAGTAAACACTCGCCAGTGAGAAAGGGGAGTAAATTAGGCGGACATGCTTTCAGTCCCTGTTTTGCTCTTATAGGGATGATTTTTTTCTTTTTCCAAGCTTTAGTGCTCCCTTAGCCTTCCTTTTCCCTGCTTAAATCTCCTCAAATCCCTGACTAGCTAGCGGCTAAAGCTAGACGATATTCATAAAGAAGTCTCCTAGCAACAGAACAGCTCTCGCGCTTTTCTATCCGAAAGGGACTTCTGGGCAGAGTGCATGAGAGGTGTGTGAAAAGAAGCGACTTCTTGAGTCGTTTGAGAGACTCGTTGGTTATTTTAGGATGGGAAGACTGAATTATCTTATCGTGAACAGAGAAGCAGATAGAGAACAGAGACAATAATACATTCTGAAATTGCAGGTCATGGCTTTTTTTGGGAACATGGCCAGCGTTTAGCAGAAAAGGGGGGAATCCGTGATCGTAGGAGCCGGTGATGATGGAATTAAGCTGAGCATTGCACACACTCTGAGCAAGTCTGATAAAGTTGCCTCCCTTGTCAATCGTGACAGTGAGCAGAACCCTGAAGAACTTTCACTACTTTATTCCTTAATGTTTTAGCACCAGGCAGTTCTCAGAACCTCTGTGATCCCTGTGACCCAAACATTTTCACTCACAAGGGTGTGGGACAACATGGAGGTCTGAATGCTTATTTTAGAAAAACACCTCCTCCAGAGTTTAAAGGCTCCACCAATTCCCATGGAGCTTCTATCACTTTTAGGCACCTCATAATTCCAGGCGGCAGCATCTAAGTCTGAGCAGCTGGGGCTGTTTTCGATTTTGTAATCCGTCTTGGAGTTTTGGCTGGATGGAGGCCATGAAGTCTCATCAATCCTGTAACAAGAAAATAGGCAAGTGAGTTTCTAAAAGCAAGATTTTTTCCAGCAGGCACCGGTTCAAGCTAAAAAAAAAAACCAGCCCAGCCTTGACCTTTGGAAAGGGATAGTATAGATGTCCTGTCCAGTTTGTTTAAAAAGCCAACAAGACTAAGTTCCTTCTGCACTATTATACCAAGATGCTTTGTTTGCTTTTTGGATTACTTTCTGGCTGTGAGTAATTTAAGAATTGAATCCATTCCAGAAAAATGTCTAAGCAGCATGAAAAGGTCTAAAAAGGTCCTCATAAAACTGTCCTCTTGCACCTCCTGTTTAAGGTCAAAACACGTGGCTCGTTTAATCCGCTTCCTAGAGAGGAGTCCATTTTTATCACTTGCACACTAGTCTAGTTGAAAGTGCAGATAATATCGATACAAACACAGATAAAAACATTTCTGATTAGGCGTCTAGCTACATTCGCTTGAGAAGAGAAGGGAGACAATGCTTTAAAGAAGGTACGTGCTACTGTAGCATTTCCCATAACACCTTCTTTAATGCAGCAAAAGAGGACCAGGAAGCAGCCATGATTTAAATCAGGGTGGGCAATCTCGGTTTTAGGTGTACCCAGCAAGATCTTTATTAGTTGGTTCAGGTATGTTTGATTAGAGTTGGAGCTAAACTCTCCAGGCCCTTCAGGACCGAGATCGCCCACCCCTGATGTAAATAAAGATGGAACAGATAACCCATAAAAAAACCTAGCAAGGCAAGCGTTTTAGAATAGAAACTAGCAAAAGAGGGCAGCGCCAGATCTTAAATCAATTCAGTTAATTTTTAGTTGTATAGCCTTTTTAACAGGGGACATTGTCTCAAATCAGCTTTACACAGATAATGCAGTAATAATGAAAGATAAGTTGCCCTAATGAGGACACCAGGCAAGGAAAAAATTCTTGAGATGAAATAAGGAAGAAACTTTGAGAGGAACCAGACTCCAGTGGGAAACTATCCTTGACTGTGTGACACTGAATGTCAGTTTCTTACAGGTAAGCAGTGATAAGCCTGCAAAGTCGAGGAGACAATAAACTTCCGTAAAGAACGATTAAAAGTCTACATTAAATTACGTTAAAAAAATTTAATGGACATTTGTTGCTAAGTCATTCCAAATTTGGCTCCATCTGTACCTTTATGAATCACATCAGCAATAAATAAATCAGTGACATTGAGCCGAAAGCTAAACTGAAATAGTTTGGTGTCTAGTAGGACTTTGTATTGTTCAAGAAGACAAAAGATTAACAACGAATAAAGGGACGTACTTTCATCTTTTAGCGTATGTCATCTTTTCCACACAACCATGCTAAAAAGGAAAAGTGCCGAATGTTTGATGTATGAATCTAATTATCAATGTGTCTCCTACGGCTTCTGAGAAACACACACAAACACACACACTTACACACCAAGCAAAAAAACAGAGCGGGGTGGGTTATTTGGCTCCCACAATGCACTGCTGACACCACAGTCCATCAAAGGTGCGGCGGCAGTGAGAGCCGAAGCCCCACAGCTGAAAAGAACAATTACCACTTCTATCACCTCTTCCAAATTAGCATTCATTGGTGATATGATTTACTACAAAGACAAACCATTTCACCCTGCATTCTCCCTCCCTTTCTTCTCTTCCTTTCTTCTCCTTTTTTTTCAGTTGCTTCTCAAAGGGACCGGGTTAATGTACTAACATTTGTATTCTCCTCCCGAGCCTCGAAGAGTGAAGATGAGGATCTGCTGCAGGTCAGGCCAGCCTTTCTTTTCCCGTCCGTTCTCATCCTTTGCCCTTTGCAGAGATAGAGGCAGAGTAATTGCATTTGCATATCGAATCGGGCTGGGCAACGGAAAGGTCATGACTCTGGCATCACTTGACTCCCCATGATCTTGCGTTCCTCTGGTACCTACAGATGCAGTTGTATGACTGAAAATTTTAGAAAAAACTGTGGTTAGGGTTGAGGTGTAAAAATAGAGCTTTTTTATGTTTAGATCTGTTTTCAGGACACCCACAGGCTGCAGTCACCAACCAAGACTGCTTCTAGACTTGTTTGAAGGCATCATTTGAAGGTGACCAGGAAGCAGTTCTTTGGACTAATGACAGCCTTGATGTTTTAGGTGTCCTGGTTTTCTTGATGGGTTCCAAAGTGTGGTCAGAGGTACCATATATGGAAAATCTTCCATAAATACAAACACAAAATGCTTGCAGTTTTGGTTAGGACAGTACAGTAACTTATGTTCTAGTCAAGCTTTGGCATGGTACCTATAGCTCCACCACATCATACATTGAATATATACGTACTCCACAATAACATGAATTGTTTTGTTTAATACAAAAAAAAAAAAAATACTTTATTATGGTGATAATCAAGACTCTAACCCAGACCAGGGAAAACAGAAATGGGAATACACTTTTAAAAGAACACCTCACACCCAAGTTGGCAATGTGGTGGAAGAAAACTGAAGAACCCAGAGAAACATTGAGATGTGTAAAGTTTACTTAGAACGTTGACCTGAAATTAAAAACAATACATTGGTTCTTGAAATGTAAAAAACAGCCCAAAATACTTCATCTTTTCTAAGACAAAGTTGTTGCATAAAGTCTTTCAAACCTTCTTTCCTACATTCGAAACACCTGGCCCACCTCATTACGAACCTAATTAGGTGATCATTAGGCTGCTGTATGTGTCGGCAATACATTCTGTACAGATGTGGAGTTTGGAATTCAGGTTAAGAAAACTTGATAACCAGCTCAAGGAGTACCTTCTCCAGTCAGAGTTCTATGTATGGCCCCTAAGGAAAGGGTTTTCTTGGCAGGTAGAAGGTCTATAGAAATCTACCACTATTAACTATTCCACAAAGCCTTAAAAACTGTTTTTCTAAGAGTGCAGATTTGACACTCATGTGGAAAAAAAGATGATTAAGCCAAGTATGATCGATTGTCTAATTCCATTTATAGCCTACATCATTTGTTATAGAGCTACAGGGTAGTTGATTTCACTGTGGTGACATCATTCATATATGTCAATGGGGTTTTTTTCTTGTTTCTCTTCTGCTGAAGGGACTGATGAAGTGGCTGTGAACTTTCTTCATCTCTGAATGGAAAAATTAGAAAGGTTTCACTAGTCTCCATACTGGGGCATTTGAAGGCTAAACGACATGCTGAATTAATTACAGTTCCGGTTGATATATGCTTGTTTTGATGGTGCACCAAATGGACTTCTAAAATGTGGAGAAGATTTGCCCAGTCAATTTGCCCAGTAACTCAGGCAGTCGATCTAGGTATGAAGTTCATCTTCCTACTACAATCCTGTAACATGCTGATAATGCATCAGAAAGTGATGCCACCTGATTGCTTCAGGATCTCAACTTCTATTCTGAGATTTGGGTTATTGCTTGTAGAAAGTTTTGCTGGTTCTCCAGGGTTTTCTGGCTCTTTAGGCTCCTAGCTTTGATTGACTTTGATCAAGTGTGATGAAGTTTGTGATTAGTGACGTTTAATAGATTGTGATCCCGTATTCCTGCAGTGTTTCCAGGATATGATTTAGATCCACCACTACCTTTACCAGGATAAAGAACTTTCATAGAGGATCGAATAAATTTCTGCAGAATTTACTTTTTATCTTTTCTGATAGTCTGGTTAAAATGGCATGATGTCGATCTCTAAAACTACTTCCCCCACGACACAAGCTTCGGATAAGCGGTGGAAAATGGCTAAATGGATGAATTGATGTCAATCTCTTTTAAAATAATAAAAATTTTCTCTACGGGACCACCAAGATAATAGACAGCCCCCAGTTTTCTGGCCACCAAAAAAAAATTTTCTTTATAGTAAAAGCAAAAAAATGAATAGCTCTACCTTTGGATATACCAGAGCATTAATCAGACACGTCTCTCTCTCTCTCTCTCTCTCTCTCTCTCTTTCATCACTACGAGGTGTGTTTTCCTTTAGCTAAATCTGACAGGGGTTTTTGTCTCGTCATTAGACAAAAATGTCAACAAATCAACCCCACTAACTTGCTGCAGATCTCTCAGATCTCTGATGGCCGCTTAAATAACAGAGAAGACAAATAATCAGAGAGTTAAATATCCCGCTTTTACAGGTTAACCCTCCAAGAAAAACAGCCTGAGTTCACATTCGCTAACCTCCCCCCCCCAGGCAGTCGATCTAATTAAGGCGTATTTGCTGGGAAATATGCTCTAAATGTGCTCGCAATTACAGCTAATACGTCTCCAGTAAAGCCAAAACAGACTCCGTCCATAGACGGGGAATCATGTGACACATTTAAGGCCTGACATATGTTATATCTATGAAAGGCATGTCAGGGATCATAGAACCAATTTGTTCAGGTTGTGTATGTTTTCACCAGCATGAAACCGGTAAATGAGGTGATAGATTAAGTGTGTGTGCATGAGGAAAGTTGTAGCTCAGCGGTTAAGGTGTTGGACTGCTGATGGTCAAATCATGGATTCATTTCACATAACCATCAAACTGCCCCTGCTGGGACCCCGAGCAACACCTATAACCCTCAACCCCTCAATTAGATGAATGTGTGTGTTTGAAAGACAGAGCAGCGAGTACAAAAAAATAGCTAACTAGCAAATAAATTGTGTGTGTGTGTGTGTGTGTGTGTTATATGTTCCAGTTTTAATCAGTAGACTGATGATGTCAGCAGGAAGCCATGTGGATTGAAACACTCTCGAACAGGAAGTGGGATTACAGTGTTACAGGCTCCCTGTGACGATTTCCATGCCCCCAAATCAATATGCATGGTATATGTGTGTGTGTGAGAGAGAGAGAGAGAGAAGAGAGACAGAGACAATAACAAGCTCTATATGTGGCTTGAACTGATTACACTGATGATCTGTTCATAGGATTTAAATAACACATTTATTTTCATCTCAATGGTTCACGTTCAGGACATATTTCACATCTGGGTTCAGTTTCTTGATGCTAGTTTCTCATAGTCTGTACATTTTGTTCACTTGATGCCACGTGAGTGCACGTTATGTGGTTATAACACAATAACTCACTCGCACAGGTTTTTCCCTGTGAAATATGAGGTTTTATTATGAGTAATATGTGTAAAGTGTTCGGCTTAAGACAACAGCATAAGGTAAAACAACATTGTGAAGGGTTGAGTGTGTAAACTTTGGGTGGGGGGGTCTATATAATATAATATATATATATATATATATATATATATATATATATATATATAGATATATATATAGATAGATATAGACTTATGTCATCCAATATCTTTTGTTTTTTATATATATATTATAAAACAAAGATATTTGGATAACTATGAGTACAGATGGATGGATGAATGGAT
Organism: Bagarius yarrelli; assembly: GCA_005784505.1. Lineage (NCBI taxonomy): Eukaryota > Metazoa > Chordata > Actinopteri > Siluriformes > Sisoridae > Bagarius > Bagarius yarrelli. The sequence goes on along the minus strand of VCAZ01000038.1, from coordinate 2,459,988 downwards.
TAGAGAATTAACAATAGTAATAAAATGATAGATGGATTTAGGATAAAATAAAGAATTCATGAATATATAAATAAAGTGACCAATGTATAGAATTAATTTATACATGTATAGATTGATGAAATAAATGATAAATATACAAATTAGCTTAAATAAGTGGATGGCTGGATAGATGGATGATCAGATAAATGAATTAATAACTGGAGGGATGGATGGATGGATAAATGAATGGGTGGATAGATGGATGATCAAATAAATTAATTAATAACTGGGGATGATGGATGGATGGATTGATGGATGGAGCTAAACGTTATTCCTGAATGCAGAGTGAGGTGAAGTGTTGAGGATAAACATGACTACACTGAAATCCGTAATGATAAATAGCATTGTAAAGAAACATAAAGCAAGCACACACACACCTGTCCTCCATACCCCAACACACACTTGCATTACTGATGATGAAGAGAGTGTAATGGTGCATTGCAGGTGAAGCCTCAACAAGCCATTTATCAGCAGAGGCATTCAATTAGAATGAACAGAGAGAGAGAAAGAAATAGAGGGGAAGATAAAGGGAGAGAGAGAGAGAGCACAGATAGCTCACTGTGCTGAGTATGTGTGACAAATTAAGACATTTACATCAATAAATAAAACTATGTAATGATATTTGTAGAATATAGTCTATTAAGGGTTACTTTACCTGGTCAGTTTACATGGTTTTTAAACGATATTTCTGTATTTGCAGACTCAGTCGGCTTAGTCAACAAATGCACATGTATTAAACGCATGGATGGATGGATGGATGGATGAATAGTGGGGTTTAATACCAGTTGATGGATGAATAAATATATGGCTAAATGGATGGCTAAATGGATAAATGGAATAAATAGATTTCTAAATGGATAAATGGATATATAAATAAAGTGAATGGATAGATATATTAAGAATCAGATGGATAGATGTATAGCTGGATGGATAGATAAATAGTGGGATGAAATACTTAGCTAATGGATAAATGACTAGATAGATGGATGAATAGTGGGGTTTAACATCAGTGGATGAATGAATGAATAGATGGCTAAATGTATAAATAAATTAAATGGATAGCTAAATAGATAAAATGATATATAAATGGAGTGAATGGATAAATATATTAAGGATAGGTAAATAGTGGGAAAAATACTCAAATGATGGATGAATAATTGAATGGATGGATGGATGGATGGACAGATAGTGGGGTTTAATACCAGTGGATGGTTGAATAAATAGATGACAATGAATGAATGAAACAAATGGATGGCTAAATGAATATATAAATGGAGTAAATGGGTGGATATATTGAGAATTAGATGGATGGATGTATAGCTGGATGGATAGATAAACAGTGGAATAAAATACTCAGCTGATGGATGAATGTCTGAATGAATGGCTGGACGGATAGACAGATAGATAGATAGATAGATAGATAGATAGATAGATAGATAGATAGATAGATAGATAGATAGATAGATAGATAGATAGACAGATAGACAGTTAGTTGGGTTTAATACCAGTGGATGGACAAATAAACAGATTGCTAAATGGATGGCTAAATAGATGAATGAATATATAAATGGAGTAAATGGATGGATATATTAAGAATTAGATGGATGGATGTATAGCTGGATGGATAGATAAACAGTGGAATAAAATACTCAGCTGATGGATGAATGTCTGAATGAATGGCTGGACGGATAGACAGATAGATAGATAGATAGATAGATAGATAGATAGATAGATAGATAGATAGATAGACAGATAGACAGTTAGTTGGGTTTAATACCAGTGGATGGACAAATAAACAGATTGCTAAATGGATGGCTAAATAGATGAATGAATATATAAATGGAGTAAATGGATGGATATATTAAGAATTAGATGGATGGATGTATAGCTGAATGGATAGATAAATAGTGGAATAAAATACTCAGCTGGATAAAAAGATGAATGACTGGATGAATTAATGAAAAAATGGACAGAAGAATTTGTTCTTCTTCATACTGGAATTTTGTAAGTTGCTTCTTTCTTAATTCAGACTTTAATCTTTGGCTGAAAACGTTTGCAGTGAAGGTGAAGAAATGATGTAATTTATTTTTCAACGCGTTTTTATTCATAAACCTCATAAAGCAGTGAAGTTGATAAGTGGACACTTGTTGAAAGCTTAATGACATCTTTATCAGTGAAACGTATATTACATAACGTCCTGTTTTTTTGGGTTGCATTGTACGAGAGCTGAATGCGGGCAGCTGTGTATCGAGTGTGTCTGCACGTACCCACCAGGATGCAGGTTTATTCGTCTTTTGACAAAGTTCCTGGCGAGTTCCTCCCACCTCCACGCTTCACGCCGCCGTTCGCTCGCCCCTGACGCACTCGCTTGCCGGTGTCAATAGGATGAGTTAACAAATAAAGAGAGGGGGAAAAAAACAGTGCAGCTGCATCGAGGAGGGTGAGACAGAAAGAGAGAGAGAGAGACAGCTTGGGAGAGCATGCTTTAAAAAAGCAGAGGAAGACTTGTGAGTATACGGAGGTCTTTGACTGCTGGAAAAGTTCTGAAGTTATTGAGATAAAGAAATTATAAAAAAATCTGTTCGTTACCTTGTTGAAGGTATGTGAGTGCTGATTGGGTTTTCTCGGATTCGAGTGTGAGTGAATGTGTCACTCCGGCATAATGTCAAAAAGGAGCTGGTGCTTTTTTTTCTCAAGGTTAATTTAAAAAAAAGAAATCGATTTTAAAAAGTGAAGCGTGCGAAGATGATGTTACATAAAAGCATTTGGGACCCAGCAAACTTGTTTTCTTCTCTATTTAAAAGAGACGACTTTTCACTGTGGTTCCTACAGAATAACAAGGCCTGAAAAAGAAGATGGAGGTGGAAACATCTCTTACCTTATCTTTTTTATCTCTGATGAAGAAAAGTTTATACAATTATTTTATCGAGGTATATCAGAGCTCAGGGTTCATATCACAGTGGCCACCATCTCCACAGTGATGATTTTAAACAGAAGATTGTTTTGTAGTAAAACAAGAGATCACTGGAGGAAGTTAGATCAGGATTTCACAGCAGAAAATAGAAGAAGATCAAGGACATTATCTGTATCTCTTTAGAGCTTTGAAGGTGATCCTTGTACTTGGTGTGTGCAGAGATCTGTACAGAAAGCTGTAATTACCACAGCTACAGTATGTGGGGCAGGACATTCTCCTGCCGGTGCATTCAAGCTGTTTCAGGAACATCCTACTCTACCCCAACCCTAATATAACCCTAATCTAACCATAAATCTAGAAAAATGTTTTCGAGTTAGGGGTGTGTTATTAATAAAAACACACTGGAATTAATCTAGTACATTTGTTAAAATTAAATTTTAGTTTTCTCAGAATCTAATTTGAGTTTTTTTTCAAGTTATTTTAAGTTGGAGGTGTGGCCTACTGTTAAGGTGGGTGGTGTGGCTTAATGTTACAAAGGCAGGTAGGTGGGAGGTGTGGCGTAATGTTACAAAGGAAGATAGGTAGGAGATGTGGCCTAATGCTAGAAAGACTGGTAGGTGGAAGTTGTGGCCTAACGTTGGAAAGATAGGTAGGTGGGAGGTGCGGCCTTATGTTAGAAAGGCAGGTTGGTGGGGGTGTGGCCTAATGTTAGAAAGGCAGGTAGGTGGGAGGTGTTTGAAAGCTTTGAAAGACAGATAGACAGACAGTTGAAAGTCAGAAAGACAGGAGGTGTGGCCTAATGTTTAAATGGTTGGTAATAGGGGGTGTGGCCTAATATTTAAACAGTACCTAGGTAGGGGTGTGGCCTAATGTTTAACCGGTAGTGAGGGATGTGGTCTAATGGTTGTAAGGGGTGTGGCCAAATGTTTGCATGGTAGTTAGGGTTTGTTACCTAATGTTAGTAAGGTGTCGCTTAATGCAAAAGGCTTGTACATTACCAGAGATTCAACATATTCAGTTTAGCATTGCAGGTGTTATGCTAATTTGCTAGTTATATTAGTTCTCAAATATTTTAGAACATATAAAAGTGGAATTAGACAGTAGGGTAAATTTTCCTTCCCTGTGGTACAAACAGAGTCCCTGTGCAGGTGATTTCAAAGTTTATTATGGTCTTTAAAGGCTTATTATACCACTGTAGTGAGTTTTAAGGTAGAGTTTTTGTAAACTCTTCTAGGAGTTGTGTGTGGAGTGTTTGATATAGTATAAAATAAAGAAGCATGAAGAAGAATGAGAATGTCTCAGCTGAGCTACATTTAATGAAAATAAAAAACATCAAGTATGCAAGGAATCATCTGTGAAGGTCAAATTCCGTTGCTTTGTTATGGCTCCGCCTGGGTCAGCAGTTCACCTTCTTTTCACTTCACTCTATGTTTTCTCTCATGGCTGCACTGGTGTTTTCAGTGTCAGGGTCTTGATCATAAATAACACACGCCTGTGGCCCACGGATCTCTGATATATTAGCGCAACCTGTCAACCTCAGTGAGTGTGTAAGATAGAGAGAAATGGACTCCAAAAGACAGAAAAAAGAAAGAGAGAAAAAGACAGAAAGAGGGGAGAGATGTATTACCCATGGCTGTCAGAATGAAAGAGAGCTTATGTTGAGGCTGGGGGGGCGGGGTCTGTGCTGGCTTGATTGATAGCCTTTCTCCACACGTTATAAGGAATGAGTGATCCGCCCGTCATACATCACTCGACAAACCGAGAAAAAAAAGGAGTAGCTTACTAGGCCCACAGCCGGACTGGAGTAAATCACACAGGCCTTTATTTTCCTGATTGCCTCACTGACAAGACAGAGCGAGTCTAGGCTAATGCTAAGGCTAACAGCCTCTGCTGGGGAAGTGCAGGCAAGGCCAAGAAACGTAAATCTCACATAAATCCAATAAGTCACACGCAAAGGCTAGCACATGGCTGATATCTTTTTTTTATGTTTTTGAAAATGCTCCGGACATTTGTATCTCATTTTCCACCATCATGCTGGTTGGAAGCATAAGGAGTGATTAGCTGTAGTCGTTGACTAGCTTGCGCTATACCTATTATATCAGTTTTCTAGCAACGTTGGCGCAACTAACTAAAAAGGAAATACTTGTCAAAGCAATCGATTCCTTTTTCATTCATGTTGACTTTTGGATTCTGATTGGTCAAATGTTTGCTTACAAGGCCACTGGCCTCCTGTTCCTAGGAGGTTTTAGGGTGCATTTTACAAGGGCTATAGTGGCCTGAAAATTGGGGTACCACTACCGGACATTTGTAGGGTAGTGTACATTTGTCGTTCTACAACCTGGATATAGCCAGGGTCCCGGGTTCTTGCGTCACACAGACCCCACAGATAGCACTGGGTTAGTGACTTGGTGCTATAGCGATGTGGGTATCTTGTTCCCAAAGCGTTTTGCCAGTTCCTGAGGGGGAATGTCTCTAGCTTACTTATGCAACTATGGTTTCCTGAGGCGACCTGCTACGCTGAGTGCTTATATAGCCTTACCTTCTGGTTGATGACATCACATGCCTGTGATGTAATGCTTTTTGACTGAACATTATCTCAATTACTCTGGGAACCATGCTTACATACAGTACCTACAGCCGATAAACAGACAGACAAACAGACAGACAGATAGATAGATAGATAGATAGATAGATAGATAGATAGATAGATAGATAGATAGATAGATAGACAGACAGATAGAACAGTTTGGGAAACAGTTTTGGACATTGATTATTTTCAAACAGCCCAACCTCTCAGCCCAACCCCCTGCCGTATCTTAGAGCTGGATTATTTTCGGATGAAGGGGATAAAAGGTGATGAGTCGGAGTCTCAGTCAACACTGCAGAATCCTTCCATTAAATCCCTGTTTACACATTACTCTCTATTTCTCTATCTTTCCCTCTCTCTTTCACACACACATGCGCACACACACACATTCCTTAAATCCCTCTGTTTGATCATTTAAGCAACACGTCCATCTTTTTTCAAGATACGTTTCTGTTTTATTAAAACTAAAGCTCTGTTTCTTTTGGGTTTTAAGTTTAGGATCAATAGCAAAGGTGAAATAGTAGAGAAATAGATAAAGTGACAAAGAGAAAGAAAAAAAAAAGAAAGAAAGAAAGAAAGAAAGGTGATTAAAGGGATAATTAAAAAAGAACAACAGAAATGAAAGGCAAGTGATTTTGTTTTCTTCTTTTTTTGTCTAAATTTGAGAGAGAGAGAGAGAGAGAGAGAGAATCGAGGAGAACAAGAGAAAGAGACAGAGGCCAAAACATAATAATGGGCAAATCTACTAATAAATTGTGCCTCTGTATATGAGTGTGCGTCTGTAATTTTAATGTCTATAATGATGTCGTGTAGTGGAGACACCAGGCTTGTGGTGGTGATTGTGTGTGTGTGTATGTGTGTATGTGTGTGTGTGGGGTGTGGGGGGGGGCGAGCGGAAGAACGCAGGTGCTCCACTGATAGAAATGTAAATTAATAAGCTGTCATTGGTATAAACTAATCGCGCTGTCTGCCGAGAGCCCTCCATTACCCCCGTCTCTTTCTCTATGAAAAAATGATAAGTTAAGTGACTAAGTAACCTGTCGGTTAACGTCATTTAACCTTTGCTATTGGAAACGTGTGCTAAAAAGGATGTCAAACTCTAATGCGCTCACCGAATGCTAATTACTCCCTCGACTGAATAAAAAAAAAGACTTTTTTTGTGCCATGTACTTAACTCTACTTACAAAAAACAACGTGGCTTTTTATTCTTGACAATAGCTGCATTATTCATTTGCTTTCTCCACCTTAAACTCACTCACTCTCACACACACACACACACACACACTACAAAATGTACAATGGTTATTCTGATTAATGCTAACATAAAAGAAGTTCATTTGAGTGTAGTCAGTATTTATTTTAAACTGAAAAATAAGCTTATAATATATAAATATATAAATTAACCATAATTCCAGACAAAATATGAGTGTAAGGTTCTTGTTTTCATGTTTTAGGTTATTCATGTTCATAGTTATGTTTTAGGTCAAGGCTGAGCTATGGTAGCTAGCTAAGCTATCCTAGTCATGTTCTGGTTTTTGCTTTGTTTACTTCATGTTTTGTCCTCTCGTCTTCCTGTCATGTGCTTCCTCTTGTCCTTGTGTCTTGGTTGGTTGTGTGTGTTTGTGTACCACTGTTGGTGAGTCTGTTATAGTATGTCCTTGTCAAAGCTAGGTTAAGTTATGTCAAGTCATGTTAAGTTCAGTTTATGTGTCTTGATGGTCACTGGTAAATAAACTGTCTTGCCCCAGTGGGAGTTTGTTACACTAAGATCATTTTCGAGCTCCAAGCTAAAATTGCTGTAGAACTGATTTGTAGAGACTTTGACTGTACTTAAGATATTAAAACATTTCAACGATGTAAAAATAACATTTTAATGATTCAGTTTTTTTTTAAAAACATATATTAATAGCCTGTATAGTTGACACAACGTTCTACTAATGTTACTGCAAGAACGTTTTTAACTTTGTGAGAACATTCAGTAAACTGCAATATGTTGAGAATGTTTCCTGCTAAGCAGACAGACAGATGGGCAGACTAACAGAAAGATAGACAGATACATAGATAGACACATAGATGGATAGATAGATAGACAAACATATAAATAAGAAAGAAAGATGATTAGATAAAAAAAGAAGAAAACAAAATCACTTGCCTTTCATTTCTGTTGTTCTTTTATAATTATCCTTTTAAATTTGAGAGATGGAGAGAGAATCGAGGAGAATAAGAGAAAGAGACAGAGGCCATGAAATAGTGATTATATTATATAGCATATATATTATATAATTATATTACAGCATTAAGGGATTTATTTTTCAAAGTTCTTATTAAAATACTATAACCAGCGACAAAGGAAAATGCATTGTTCGTGTGTTGGTGGATGTTTCACGTTCATCTCTGGTCATAAAATGTGGCGAGTTACTGCTAAACTATAAATAGAGCACTTTTAAAGATGAATTGATTAATTGTACTGAAAGAATGCCAGTCAAGAGCGAACATTTGACTTCCAGCTCTGTGTAGCGTGTTCTCTAATGCTTCATCTCTCTCTCTCTCTCTCTCTCTCTCTCTCTCTCTCTCTCTCTCTCTCTCTTTGTGTTTCTTTCCTCACTCCATCTATCTCACATAAGCTCATGCGTAATTACGGAGGAGATTTAAGATATGAATCATGAGTGAGGTTTTATTTGGCCGGAGTTAAACTGTGACTCAAAGAAAAACGCCGTCACTAAATGCATCATCCCACCACCGGCTGGAGTTCAAACATGAAACCCACATCATTTTAAATATTAGTTAATAATAAAAAATTCATACGTGTATAAACAGTTCAGATGATATAGATCTTTCCAATGGTTCTTAGTTATAGATTTCAGTTGGTGGAGTCATTTAAGTGATCAGTTGAGTTATTTTATGGATTACCTGAGTCATTTGGTTGGTTAACTCTGGCATTTGACCGATCACTTGAGACATCTAATTGATAGAATTGATTAAGTTGCATTTAATTGATCAACTGAGTCATTTGGCTGATCATTTGAATGTTTACTGAGTCATTTGATTGATTACCTGACTCATTTTATTTTATAAACCAATGCATTTGATTGATTACACGAAACAACAACTACAGTGTTCGGTTGAACAACTAATTCATTTCATTAATCATTTGATCACACAAGCTATTTGATTGATCACTTGAGTCATCTGGTTGATCAATTAAATCATATGATTGATCAACCGATTAATAATTTTTTTTGTTTATTTGAGTCATATGATTAAATAGTAGGACTGGGCCGATTATCAATATTATATAAAATCATAATAAACTGTGACTTATCACATACGTCAATTGAGACATTTTATTTTTGTCAAATGAGAAAATATTTCTGAACCGCGACAAAACAACTGCAAACATATATTTTTCTAATATAAAGAAATAATAACATACAAACAAATACATTTATAGTGTAAATCTACATGAATCATCCCAGAAGATTCATTATCAATACTGTTTTTTGTTTAAAAAGGCTAAATCGGTGGGAAATTAGGCAGATATTGAGCAATAACAAACAGTGATTATAAGCTGGGATTTAGAATAGTACATGAGGTCAGAGAACAAACGCAGTGTTTAATGTGCATTAATACTTCAGAAGACTGCAAGACAGAACTGAAAAGGAAAAATCAATGGAACTCATAACTCCCACTCGGAGAATCAGACTTTCTCAAGAGCTCAGACTTCCTTCAGTCAATAAGCCCCGTCTGCTGATTTTAGAGCCCTCGAGGTGTAGCGCTGATGCTGTATACGGAAATGTGGGCGTGGCTTGGTGCCTGTGTAAGGACGTCTGCGAGACAAACCAAGAAAGAGAATTGATCGAAAATTTGATTCATGATGTTTTGTCTCTAAGTAAAAATCTCTAAGCAGTCATGTGAGACATCAGAAAGAAGAAACATAGTTAACATTATTTATTAATATATATTAGTATAAACTTTAATAGAAAGGAAGGAAGGATGGATAGATGGACAGACAGGAAGAAAGAAAGAAAGAAAGAAAGAAAGAAAGAGAACATTAATAGAAGGGGTAGATAGAAAGAAAAAGAGAGAAAGGGGCAAGAAATTTATTGAAAGACTACGAGAGAATAGGAGAGCATCAAACATTAGAATTATACAAAGGAGGAAACCAAAAAAGATAGAGAATGAGAAAAATAAGTGAAAATGAAAAGAAAGAAAAATGAAAGAAAGAAAGAAAGAAATACAAAATAGAAAGGTAGAGAGACAAAGAGTGAAAAAGTAAAAGAAATATGGAGATAGAGATATAAATGAGCTGGAAGGAGGAAGGAGGAAGTCTCTGGGTCGGAGTGTAAACTAAACCTCTGTCTTGCTTTCTTTCAGTGTGGCTCTGCCATATGCTGAGTGGCAGAACAGAGATAAGAGAGATGGATAGAACCAAATGAAAGAGTGAAACAGAGAGAGAGAAAAAGAAAGAAAGAGAGTGAGGGAAACAAAAAGGAGAGTTATCTCCCAAACCAAAGCTTATCTCTTCAGTCCCCTTTGCGCTCTGCTCAAAATGTCCTATCCAGCTAACAGAGACATCATTGTGGGTGCAAACACACACATTCTTGTAATTATAACATTCTAGGATCAGTGGTTCTACAGATGTGAAAAAATAAGGCAAGTAAGAAAAAAATCATCTCAGATTTTGGATTTGAAACAAAAAATAACGGGGACATGACGAGCATTCATCAATAATGGGGACATTATACACATATACACAGATTTTGTCGGGTTCTAGTGGAGACATCGCTAGATACCCAAATTTGCATACACACATTTTAACTGGTATTTACATTGTAGTGGGGACATTAGTAAAAGTAACTAATTTGCACACACACAAAGAACACAGTAAGAGGGGACACGATTGCAACAACAAAAAATGTGCATTTTAGTACAACTACTTGTTTATGGTTACTTGTCTGTTAATCAGAGATGACTTGTATTTTCAAATTCTTGAAAATACTTTACAAAACATAAGTATTTTCTACATGATAAATGACTAACTTTAAATGTTGTTGGCCCATCCTATTAAAGGAACAATTACAAAAAAACTTTTTTTAAGGCTCGAGGAAATAGGTACTTTACAGTATTATATTCATTTTTCCTGCTCCAAAGCATCCTAAAATAACATCCCAGCTATTTTAACAAGCTGAACATGTCAAACATTCTTTAGCTGCGTAACAGATTTGTGAATTGGCTTGAAACTTTGTAGTCAAATAAACAAAATGTCAGTCAGATGCAAAAAACCTAGTTTATTTCAACGGAATAATACAAAGCTGCCCATAATTTAACAACATTTGAGAGATGTTGAAATAGAAACCCAGCAAAAAAAGCTATATTTAAAGCTGCTATAAATAACTTTTTCTTACTAGACAGATCCACCTTAGATTTAAACATCCATCCATCCATCCATTTTCTATACCCACTTATTCCCTAATTCGGGATCACAGGGATCTGCTGGAGCCCATCCCAGCTGTCTCTCAAAGGGTGAAACACAGGAGGGGTACACCATGTACAGGTCGCCAGTCAATCACAGGGTCACTCCTGTGGGAAATTTAGAATCACCAATCAACCTAATGTACATGTTTTTGGACTGTGGGAGAAAAGTGGAGTACCCGGAGTAAACCCACGCAAGCATGGAGACAACATGCAACCCCCCTCTGCCCAGGCATCACACTCGGGCCTTCCTGCTGTTAGGCAACTGTGCTAACGAAAGCAAGGTAAAATCAGAACTGTCAAATTTATAACACAAACACAATTATTTTCTTTTAAGTCTTAAGTAATTTAGTCAACCGACTAAGCTAAAAAGTGGAAGCTAACAATTTTTTTATTGTATGTAGTCATTATTCCAGTTAGTATTGGCATGTAAATAGGTATGACACCTGTGGGCTTAAACATAATATAACTTCACTGAGACCCAAAAGTCTTCAAATGGCTCTCCACTGCAAGAACCTTATTGGCTTTCCATGTTTTCCCATTTTCCAGAGCAGATGTTTTACCTTAATGTAAAAATTAGCATTAGTTATATAGCAAACAACCTGACATCTAATATTGTCTGTTAACTTACAGTATTGTTTTGTATTTTAACTGATGACTTATAGTTACAACTTTACTGTTGTTGCCAGGTACAGGTACATGGCAACAAAATGTTTATAACTATTATTATTATTTAGCCCCATTATTTTTGTAAAAATTACACTGCAGGCACTTTGTTTTACCATGTTTATTAAAGAAATGTACAAAAAAAATTGCCTCTAAAAAATTACCTCTAAATTTGCCTCTAAAAAATTACCTCTAAATATTGCCTCTAAAATTGCCTCTAATGTTGGGTAAGAATTCTGGATTGTAGTTGGTGTTCCAATTCATCCCAAAGGTTTTCAGTGGGAATTTGTAAATAAATTTGTCATTTATGCTTAATAGAGCAGAAAATAGGTTTAACACATTACAGGCAGAACATACTTTCAGGGGACAGTTAACAAGGTTCACTCTACAAAGACTCTTGACAGTCACTGAAAAGTTGCATGCCACCAGATCATCCAAACTGTCATCTGTCTTTATCCTTCTCAACCTTTCAGCTGCATTTTACATGGTCACTACAAGATCTTGCTGTCCACCCTCAATAGTCTAGGTATTTGTGGAACAGCGTGGCTGTGGTTTGCTTTCTACTTGAAAGGCCGTTTATATCAGGTAACATAGAAAGGAACAACATCTGCCCTATAAAGAACCTCTACTGGTTTCCCACAAGGCTTAGTACTTGGTCCTCTTCTTTTCTTTCTCTATACTTACTTACTTGGCAAAGTTATTTCCTCACATGAGTTCACACACCATTGTTATGCTGATTCTTTTCCTTCATCAGACACCACAGCTTCTGCGAAGATCTCAGCCTGCCTGGCAGACATATCATCATGGATGGCATCCTGAAACTCAACCCATTAGAAGGAGTCTACTATTCTTATCTACTCAGGCCACTCAGTTGCTTGTGCAGTTTCTTGTAATTTCTAAACTAGACTACTGCAACTCGCTCCTGGCAGACCTACCTCTGAGTGCAATTCGTCCTCTGCAGGTGATTCAGAATGCAGCTGCATGAGTTGTTTTCAACCTACCAAAGTTTTCACATACCAGTTCACTGCTGTGCTACCTCCACTGGCTCCCAGAAGCTGCACACATCAGATTCAAAACACTAATGCTTGCATACAAAGCTAAAAATGGAGTGGCACCCTCCTACCTTCAAGCACTCCTCGAATAGCACCACACTCTCTCAGATACACAAGCACTGGTAGACTTGTTCCATCATCCCCTAGGACACAAGATAGGTCTGACTTATCCCTGTTCTGGCACCAAGATGATGGAATGAACTTTCCATCAATGTTAGAACAGCAGAATCACTGGCTGAGACGATTGAAAACCCACCTCTTTCTTAAATACCTCGCGCTCGACTTTTAAAAACAAAAACATCAATTCTCTGTCATGCTCTTTCAACAGTTTTTGTGGTTGTTACACTCTAATTTGTGAACTATTGTACCAGTATTGAGCTGTTTACCGAGGTGACTTAAAGCACTTTGTACGTCACTCTGGACAAGAGCGTCTGCTAAATGCTGTGAATCTAAATGTAAGTGTTAGTAACTTGTGGGGACACTGTTATAAGTAACTATATCCCCTACCTCATTCCAAGGCTCTCACACACTACTAACTAAAACCTGCTTTAGAGATGTATTTGGATTGGTTAGTGTTCTGTTAGCCTCTTAGCAAATGAAAATGTAGTTTAAAAGAGGATGCTGCACCAACAAACACTACGTTTATGATTGTGGAACTGAACCTATTCAGTCGGTAATGAATTACTAAAAGTTATATGATCTAAATAAGCTGTAGTCTGTGATGCTGCTGTTTCCCCTGGACATCGTACTCATTAGTGTCCGCCCCCTAATAATCTGTAACATATGCTGTTCATTATATTACATTACATCAGATTACATTACATTACATTACATTATTTCACCTACGAATCTAAAACCCTGCATCCTGGCGACTTATAGAAAAGTATAAATAGGTAAAAGATAGCAAGATAATGAATAAACTATAGTGTTTGACACCCTAAATGTCATTCAACTCCTACAAAGAGCTGATCCTTTGTGGCATTTTGCCTTTACAAGAAAGTTGTATAAGATTTTGTGTGCTCAATAATGTAATTTAAAAACAATATATCCATGCATGTTGATAAATGTGCGGAATAAAGCTGGTTGGAGTGATCGGTTGCAGTTCAGCTAAAGTTTAGAACTCTTTATTAATTATCACTTTAGAAATCTGATCATTCTGTTAATACAGTATGAACCGATTGGGTGGTGCAGTTAAATAAATGTTTATAGCGTTATACATTTACGTGACATGTCATCTCCTATAGCTAAGTTAATAAATTAACTTTCTTATATTAACTAACAGACTTACTGATGTGCTTTGTTGGTTTAGGTGTGCGCTAACACAGCTAACTGTTAAATCTCCGCTAGCATAATAACCACTAGCATAAAAACTATTTTAACAACGCGATTAATTATAAACAGCACCCTGAAACAGAAAGAAAATCACAAATTTATAAACTGTGTAAAGTTAAAACATTCAACTTTGATTTTTTTGAAGCAGTAAAGTCACTCATTTGGGCTATGGAGCGCAGCTATCAATGTTAGCCAGTAACCGACGGGGAAGATGGGCTTTGTAGTTCTTTTCCTACTTTCTGTATAGTATTTTTAATCTATTATGAGGGAAATAAAACTACACATCCCCCATAATGCAATTAAATGTTAATTGTTTTAGGATGTATAAAGTCTTTCTTAAAACAGACAATGCAGAGGTTGAAGAACCTAAATCAGAATAACATGTAATAACTTATAATTAGAAAAATTATGTTTGCATGTTTTTATGAATATTTTATGCTAACAACCTAGCTACATACCAGTTAAATTAGGCTTTTTATTTACCAGGCACACCTACATTTTCTGCTTATTTTATTAAAATTGTATACTTTGTATAATATTTATTAGTATATGCCAATAATGCCAAATCAAACTAAACATTAAACATATATATCCTGCTTCTTTGATTTAAAGATATTACATCCTTTAGGCTGTAGGAATGCTACTGCACATGTGCAGGATCACTCACAGATGTGGGCATGTGCAGATCAACCACTTTGTGGGCTGTACCCCTGATTTGCATAAGTTAGATTTGCAAAGTGTGCCACCGCCCACCCAAAAAAAAAAAACCTCCCGGTTCAAGACTAAAGGGGGCGATATAGAATAAACTGTTTATACACACACACTATGTCTGGAACATGTATTATGGTCCAAATCTAAAACTTCATGAAGCACTTATTTACACCCTCCCCATCACGTACACACACACACACACACACGAAAATACACCAGAGTGCAAATATGTTTTGTTTTTAAAAGAAAAACTGACAGCTTCTCATTGCTAGCATAGACTAGCATGGCTGTACATCATTGCACAACACCACACCCATACACACACACACACCAAATCCAGGCCTTGCCAGCTAGCTTTACCAAGCAATTAATAACACTTACTAGGGCAAGCTAGCGTCTGCCGCCAGTTAAGACGTACACACAGCCAGCTATCTGCAAAATTAGCGGTAATAAAAATATAATCACATCGTAATTATGCGTAATGGCGGCTTCTCACTGCAGCCTCATGCGCCGCTGTGCTCCTCACTTCACGCCGACTGATGAGTTGCTTACAGTAATTGCGAGCCCTTTTCCATCCGTGTCATAATGCTTACAGAGGATTAAAGCCGCTGTCGAGGACAGGGAAATCTTCTCGCTTTTTCCCACTCATTCACAAAGGAGATAGGAGGAGGTGATATTATTTGTTAATGCTACAAACAATTACAATCTCCTTATCCCGAAGAGCTGATTCACCGAAACACAAAATACACTCATCGAAGGTTTGAAGGTTTCACATGTTCTGAGATGCTTTTCTGCTCACCGCAGCTGTAAAGGGTCTTGATTTGAGTTACTGTAGCTTCCTGTAGCTCAAATTATTTCTCTCATCAGGGTAATTTTTTTATCTGTTTCTTCTCCATCTGTTAAATTCAGTTTTAAATATTATCATGTTGATTGGTTGTTAAATGTCTCTATAGTTTAAGTTTGGATTCTCAAATCAGTCCAAACTTTACACAACAGTAAAGTTCTTTTCTTCGTATACCCTAGTTGGGGTCAAAGCGTGGGGTCAGCGAGAACATGCGGCACCTCTGGAGTAAGCGGGCCTTTGAATAGAAGCTTAGACGTCCTGAAGCTTCTGTGACCCGTGCCTTAAACGCTAAGCCAACACATCCGTTGTGTCAATGGGATATCTTAAACATTTGCCCTGTATGTTGCTTAGCAACCAAAATGTACGATTAACAGACAACTAAAAGACTGTTAATAAGTGTTTATTAATAAATGTTTTTTTAAGTACATTACACCGCAACCGAATCCACCTTTCTTCTGTAAGTCAGTCATTTCCGTAATACAGTCCGGTCCTTGCGCATGAAAACGTTCTTGCATCCAGATCGCTGTTATATTCCGCGCAGCAGACTCACAGCTGTACAAAGCAATCTACGTAAAGAGCATCTGTCATAAACAGTCCAAACAGTCTGCTTTATTTAAAGACAGATGTGTGGAATTGAAAGCATTCAATCCCGAGTTTTGTCGCAGCCACCACAAACAAGGACGAGCGCAATACGTTGTCAGGGTAATGAGCTGATTTGCATATTTTAAAATGACCAATATAACTGGAGATGCATAAGACGAGCACTGTAAAGTAATAAATAAATAAATGCCTGAAGTCAGTATCTGAACTCTACACGGTTGTTCACCCTTTAGAAAATTCCTTTTGTAGGGAATAACGAGTTTGGGATTAAAAAGAATCTCTATTGCAAACAAATATTAAAGGGCGCTGGAAAAATGGCAGTGCGATATTAAAACTACAAAAGTTGTCCATGAAGTGTTCTGGGAGCAAATTTTAACAAACACATTACTCAAGAAAGTTTAACACAAACACACAGCAAACCAATATAATGACCAGATCCAGCTGTTTTGGGATGAAGTCCAGGTGGAATTACGGCTTTATTTAGAAACTCCTGAGTCAACAGTGTGTGTTATTGCTGTCTACTCGGCCTCTTTACTGTGCGTGCCTGTTTTTGAGAGAGAGCGAGAGAGAGAGACGGCTGAAATGCCAGCGTTCCTCTTCTTGTCCGCATGCTCTATCTGGTTCTCAGGAGATTTAGCAGATCTATAATGAAGAACGCTGTTATCTCGCACAACTGAGAATTACCATCACAGCTAATCAATTAGGTTATCGTGATGTCTTTTCTCTCTGCAGAGGATGGAAAGTGAAGGAGAGAGAATGAGGGAAAGGGAGACATATTAAAAAGGTAGGGAAAGATGGGAGGCAGTCAGGAAGAGGATACGAGTGTGTGGTTTGGATAGGTTTTAAAAAAACTTGCTGGTGGGCGGAGTTGGCAGCCATGGGAGGGCGAAATTATTAGGGGCAGAGGAAACAGGAAACATTGCTCTTCAATACAATTTCCTGTATCACGATTAGACGAGATTCCAGATGTTGTGTTTAACATCAGAATAGATGGATGTGGTAAAGCCAATCCTAACTTAACTTTGATGTCATTGAAAATGTCATTAATGATGACAATGATGTCATTTTCGCATCTGGGGTCAATGACTAGCCATATAGAGTTTCAAGCTACGCCCACTCAGAGCCTTGCTTTTTTTCCAATTATACTTTTTTATACAATATTCGTTATT
The DNA here is from genome assembly GCA_005784505.1 of Bagarius yarrelli. Taxonomy (NCBI): domain Eukaryota; kingdom Metazoa; phylum Chordata; class Actinopteri; order Siluriformes; family Sisoridae; genus Bagarius; species Bagarius yarrelli. The sequence goes on along the minus strand of VCAZ01000038.1, from coordinate 2,442,602 downwards.
TATACTTTTATTGTTGTTATTTAAAACCATGTAACAAAAAAATTTAATTGTGTTTTTGGGGGACCTGGATTAGTAATATAAGTTATATAACCAGCTCCCTAAAGTCAAGGCACCACTGTACTACTACCGTAGCATACTTAGTACTGCCTACTATATAATGTAGAAGTAAAAGCCTAAATAAGACTTAAATACATTTCCACATTTTCTTTTAAAGATCACAGGCCACTTAAAATCTCTGTCATTTCTCAATAAGGACTTTAAAATAAACACATCTTTTGCAACATCATATAGTAATAAAAGAAAAAAAAATCCAGTGTTTTCAAAAGCAGGAAATACACAAGGACACAATTTAACTTTTAAGAAGCTGAGACATTGAGAGTGTGTGTAAATGCGTGTAATGTGATTTGTGTATTTCACTTTATTCTATACAGAAATATGTTTTTTTCCATAACTACTTGTGTACCAGTATAAATCATTTTACATTACTTTGTTTATGTTCAATAGTTTATCAGATATTGCACACATGCTGCACCGCTCTTATGAGTCCATGCGGCAAGCAAGCCGTTTTTACCCAAGATCTTCAGTTAGCTACTTAGTTAGTTCACTTGAACCAATTAAAGGACAACTTCGAAATTTCTGTAGTTTCCTATGTATCAGAAGTTCAAAATGTCAAATGTATATGTCTTTATTTGTCACATAAACTCAAGTAAAAATTGTTCCTTCGCATAACACATATTAGAAAGTTGGGGGTCAGAGTGCAGGGCCAGTTATGATACAGCAGCCCGGTTTAGGAAGGGTCTTGCTCAAGAAGCCAACAGTGGTAGACCGGCAGTGGTGGGGTTGGAACCCGGATCTACCTGGTTTTCCATTCAGTAACTCAGCTCCTTAGCTCGAGTCACCACTGCCCCTATTTGAGCCACCTCTGCCCTAGTTTAGCGAGCAGGACTATGAGCATGACGTCTCAGTCTGAGACCATATGAACATTGACCTATGTGTCCTAGTGTAGGATGGGCGGAGCTGCGCCAAGCTTTGTTTAGTTTTCTAGTAAGTTATGGTCGCTCAGTGTTTGATCTGTTCATCGGAAGTTCGTGAGTTCAAAACTTGGGACCATCGAGCGGACACTGCTGGGCTCTTAAGCAAGGTTCTTACCCATCACCTGCTCAGTTGTGTAACACTCTCTAACAAACAACCATTATGAGTCAAATAAATATCCCATCAACCCTTAAACTGAAACAAAATTGAGCAATGCTTAACGTAAAGATGGTAAATATTACAGGCGGTTAGCGGGTCTATGCAGCAGCTGCAATTGATATGAACGAGTCACCGCTGAATGAACAACTGATCGTACGCCTGCTGTTACTCCTCTAATAAAACCTTATGCTTAATCCTTTAAACTGCATCCAACAGGACAGCTGAAGATCCCTGAATATAACAGACACACGTCATTTACCATTGCGAAGCTTCAGCCTACAGCTGGACTCAGAGAAGCGTTACTAGAGTAATAAAACGAATTTTTAAGAAATTTTTAACGCAAGTCAAGGCAATTAAGCCCTTGCGCATGTTTAATCAACTCGAGAATCATCTCCATCTCCGAATGTTGTCGTGACCCAGTCTAATGATGCCTCACCTGTGCATGCTAATGGCTGGAGATGACAAACCCTTCCTACGTTTGGACCTTCCTACGTTGTTACGCACAGCTGTACCTGCCGTATGCTTCTGTCCAATCTGTCTTCACACATCTGGCTAATTAGCGCGCTTTGCCAGTCTGACAAGCTAACTTGCGCCAATTTGGTACTTTCTACTCATTAAGTAGAGGAACCAAAAACACACATCTACATCTGTTCAACCTGTTGCAGAAAGGGAAAACACAGCAATAAAAAAGTTTAGCTTTCTTCATATTTTCCAATCATTTATGTTGTTTTGCTTAACGGCCACAAAAAACGCACTTCAATATGAAAATTATTTTGCTAACACGGTCAAAAGGGGAACAAAAGTCCATCACAGGAAAGCCATGTACATGTTTATATTTACTTTTCTGATCAAATAATCCATTTATCTTATTTTTTTTATCTAGTTCAGCAGTTGAGGGCCTTGCTTAGGGACCCAACAGTGGCAGCAAGGTGGACCTGGGAATTGCTAACAACCAAACCACTGAATTATCATGCCCTCTTGCATTTGGTGGGAATACAGCATCTATGGGATGTGTGTCCCCACATCTGGTGCTCAGCCAGCGGTGGCACTCATTTCGAACATGTGAACATGTGATTGGTTTTTTTATGCATTGGAGATGATTCTTATTGGAGAATTCGTTAAATCATGCGGTTGTCATTTCTCATATATGTGCATATATACTGGGGGACCAATATGCAAAGAACGTTCTAAGGGCACATGCATATTAGTGCCCCCCAGAGATTTGTTTTATTAGTAGTCACAGTAACAAAATTATTTTATAGGGCCCAAAATTGCTAGCGGCGGCCCTGCATATATATTATGACCACCGACCAAAACTGTTTTTGGTCTAAGACGTTGGATCATACTTGGAAAACGGTACTACCAGGAAGCCTCTCCTTTTTTTTTTTTGAGCGACGTTTTTTCGACAAGCGTTTTATTCTGTCTGCGGTTCAGCAGCTGACTTTCAGAGCATTACTCATTGTCAGGATTGGATTAGATGCTGAAGAGAAAGAACAGGAAATATTCAGTGTGTGTGAGGTTCAAAGATGTAATGAAAAGGATAAATTAATTACCTGTGATGTAAAGTAAACACACACACGCATATGACCAAGAACACACCCATGAGGCAACTTCACAGCTCTGAAAATCTAATGAAGGGTGACTTGACTTTGCTTGGAGGATGTATACATGTCTGTGTGTGTGTGTGTGTGTGTGTGTCCATATCAACTTAGGGATGAAAGAATACAAAACACACAACTTAAAATAAAAGATTAAGACAAAATACAAACAAATAGAGAGACAAAGATTAACAAACAAACAGACAGAGGGTGAGTAAAATGGAAAATGGAAGAGAGTGAGAGAGAGAGAGAGAGAGAGAGAGAGAGAGAGAGAGAGAGAGAGAGAAGATATAAGATGGAGAGAGAGATAAAACAGAGACACAGCCAGAGGTTGATAGAAATTTGATGACAGAGGGAGAGAGAGAGGCAGACAGACAGACAGACTGTGTAAGAGAGGAAACATAGACAGGGTGTAAAAGAGGGAGATGGAACGAGAGAATTAGAAAAAGATTAAAAGAAAAGATAGAATGATAAACAGACAGTAAAAAAGAAGAAATAGACAGAGTGGAAAGACATAAAGAGGGGACAGAGAAAGCAAATATAAAGGAGAGAGAGAGAGGCAAAGATATAGATTAAGGAGAGTGCAATAGGCAGACAGACAGACAGACAGACAGACAGACAGACTAGATAGATAGATAGATAGATAGATAGATAGATAGAGTAAAAAGAAAAGACAGATAAAAAAAACAAACATAGAAGGGACCGAGAAAGAGATATAAGAGAGGTACAGAAAGATAGAGACAGGAAAGTGAGAAAGCGAGGAAGAGAGAGAGAAAGAGGGAGAGAGAGAGGTGGTTGGAGGTAGAGTCATGCTCATCTTCCTGACGCTCCTCCGTGGCATTTCAGATAAAATAATCCGAGCATGTCTCCAAAGGGCCGTCTGTAATAAATCCTGGGAGACGGCGGAGGTATTATGGGATGTGAAAGAGCTTGACGATGAGAGACTAATGGAGCCCTAGGTCCCTGGATACGTCATGAAAGCGCCGCAGATCCCAGAGCACACAGAAATAGAAATGAGACTGACGGAAAGTTCAGGAAGGCGACGTGATAGCAGGCGAGATACCGTCGTGGTAAATGCGAGATGCTGCCGTGCTACGCTTAGCCGTGAATCACTCCGTTTAGAAGCCACCGTCGTTTTGTTATGGATCTGGAATGTCCTACTTTTTATCCATTTCTAGTTCATTTTATCATGATGAAGAGAGAGATGTTGCAGTTGTTAAACTTTTTTAATATGTTTAGATCTTTGAATTCTCTAAAAATTAATGTTTTATGAGGTTTACTAAATTCCTTGTTTAAATGCTGTTTCTATAGAAACCATAGAATTGTCTGAAATTGCATACTATTCAAGTATCTATCACATTTAGGTTAGTATGTACTTCCCGACCATTAAATAAGTATGTTCTTATATCGTATGGTTACAGGTAGTATGAATGAACACCTGCCATGTTATTATTGTCATGTAACATACGATTTCACAGAGCTGCAAATTTAAAGTTGGGTAATGTTAAACAAGTGCAATGTGACGACAAGTAACAAGGGGTTTTTTTTGTAAAGAACTTGAAGTAGCAGAAGACAAGAACAAAACATCTTTGGTTATATTTAACCTTTATGGAAGGAGTCTCCAGTGTCCAGAGATTTGGATCAAGTACATTTGTAGAGTATAGATTTAAATTTCTAACCCTAGTATAAGAATCTAGAATCCACAATGAGCTTTGATGGTCAGGGGTGCACAAACTTTTTGTGTGCAATAAAGTGTAGTAGTATTACTAGATACTGAACGATAATCATTTTTCCTGATATATTTTCTGATATTTTTTGTATGCGATATCGGGTTTGTAATATCGAATCCACCGATATATGGCGCCACTCAGTGGTTGGTACATTATGGCATTGCAAGTATCTGGATTTTCTATAACTGATCTATTTTATTTAACATAACAGCATATAATGCGTTATGTAGCATAGCTTTTTATTCAGATAATTTCTAGTATTTTTATTTGTTTATTTTATTTTTATGTTGGTTTGTTTACTTTCTGTTTAGCTGATTTAGGCTATTACTTATTTATTTATTTAATTAATTTGAAGTTTTTAAGTTTTTGTCCTTTTTTTTGTTTAGTTTATTACTGTTATTATTATTGGGCCAAAGCCAGAAGTAAAACAATAAATGGTAGCAAGTGATAGCTCAGAGGTAGTGTTCTTAGGGTTAAATTTTATGGTACCAGCAAGTTGCCATTAGGGGGCCCATGAGCAAGGCCCTTAACCCTAAAGTGCTTAGCTAGGGATAAACTAAATGTAAGATAAAAAGGATCTACCAATTGCCAGAAGTGTTCATGTTGTGTAGATATCAGTTCTTCATATCGGTTATCGTTCACATAAACATGCAAAAAATCAGCATCGGTATCGTTTCTAAAAAAAAAAATATCGGTCGATCTTTAGTATTTTGTTTTCTGAGATCACTTTAAAACAAAACCCTTTTCTGATCCTTTCTTCGTATTTGGATTTTCGCTTAATGTTATTGTGTTTCCCCTGTCTACATTCTTCATTTTCATCCGTCTACCAGTTATCACCCCTGACGCTCTCTTCATATTAAGGCGTTCGCCTTAAAGCGTTCGGAATCCATTGCCGCATACTTCTTCTGTGAGCCTTAACATTCAGACGGAGTTCCTTGAAGATTTGCTGCATGTGAAGTCACTTAAATGAAAGCACTTTTGCATAACGTAGCTGCAGGCTCGGTGTGCAGCGGTCTACCTGGAGATTCTCTTTCTAATTCCTTTCGTCTCTCTCCATTAGTCTCTCTCTTTTCTCCTCTCTCTGTCTATCTATCCTCTTTCTTAGTGTCCTCCGCTTTCTCTCTCTCTCTCTCATGAGGAATCTTCTGCTCTAGTGAGACGCTCCGCTCTTAGAATAAGCCTTAAAGAAGTTAATTACACTTAAGGGTCCTGCAGCCAGGTGGAAGGGTCACGCCGCCCAGAGAGATCTGGTTCGATCCCGACCCCACAGATCTAACACAGCCGTAACAGGAACATCTTCCTACATCACAGCTCAGCCTCCGCCAGACACATATAACACACACAAAACCTCGTTACAGCTCGCAGCGGCGGGCGCAATGCCAGACGAGGCTGCCTCCAGCTAGACGTCTGTTCAATTCTAATTTAATCCTTACACCTGAGGCCTGTAATAAGCTCGCTCAGCCTGTGCGTTTGCTTGTTTTGTTTTTACCTCCCTGCTGTCTACAGCACAGGCCGCGATCCCATCCCGGTAGCACGGCACACAGTCAGAATGACCCACTTAAAATCAGCGTTCTCAGCTTCAACAGCTCCGGCTCGAGGCAAGTGAGATCTTTTCAGAAAGTTATTACTCTGATTCTTAATCAGATATATAGAACAGACTCATGTGATCTTAAATCATCCGTGACTCATCCAAAGCTCTGAAAGTTGTTCCTCAGTTCTTTTAAATAGAATTATTAAAAGATGTACGGTCGCCGCTTGTCTTGGCTTTCATCTTATTTTTTTTGTTCTCCAGGTTTTTATCTTGTGTCTGATTCTCCCGAGTTTCATCTCGTTTCATCTCGTGGTTTTCTTAAAGGTACAATGTCTTTAGAAACATTTCTGTTCTGCTGGTTTAAAAGTCTCCTCACATCCCGATAGCAATCATCAAGTTAATTGGTCTAAATGTATTCATATCTTCTGAGGAGGACATAGAACCAAAAAATGTCTGTTCAATCAAAACGTTTGGTCCATATATTATGATAGGCTTACCTACTTTCCTGTATGTTTATACCTCTGTGCACCCTGTTCACACACACACACACAGGATACGTCATCACCAAGTTCACGTACCGCAGAAAAAAAGTCTGGATCAAAACAGAGCAAAAACAAAGATTAGTCTTGTGTTTCCGCTCTGGAGTCGACTACTGGAGTCAAACGGTCTGCAAGATGAAGTCATGGTGGCAGTATTTCTTTTGGACAGGTAGAAATACGGTATACGGTTCGGTGTGTGATTGGATTTTGGTGTGTTTTGATAGTCTCTAATAACACACTGCTGCTGTAGTTGAGATAATTTATAAAGATACACAAACTATGAGTTATGAGTTACTATTATTAATCTTAGTACTGTTACTTACTGTATTATTAAGTTTTCTAACCGCCGAATGACACATGATTAATTGTAGTAATGTCGTCTCTGGTTGTCTAGTCGGTGCACGTGTGGGTGCGTGACGTGCGTGGGTGAGACGTACGATTTCATTGCTAACAAGCTACTATTAGCATTTTCCAAGATTGATCTTGTTCCTGGTTTTTCTGAGTTCATCATCATTAAAATTGAATTAAAAAATAAAGTACATGTATGCGTTTTTTTTTATCTGGATTTCTCGATGATGACTGGTTAAATAAGACATACTTAATTTGTAGTGTCTAGAATTTCATTTTTAAATTCCTCACTGTACTTTGTTAATACTTTTAAAAAGAAAAGAAAACCACTTCACCGATCAGATACCAACCTTGATTTATATTTTTATAAATAAATCCTTGGCTTGATATTTAAAGCTGATTAACGAAGATAAAATCTGGTTGCCAATAAACCAAAAAACGAACAGAAATGACTTTCGCTCTTGCTTTGGCATTTTCGCAAGAGGAATGGACAAACAATCCTGCTAGAGTTCTCCTGAGGATAGCAAAAATGCTAATAGAAAAATATTAATAATAAAAATAAATAGAATTCAGAGTGCACTGATGAATGAGGAGGATTTAATTAAAAAGTACGATTGCAGTTAGTCCGCATTAAGACCATGTGTGCCCAGTGGTTCACAATTCATAATTTTCCTCCAATGGAAAATTCGATGAAAAATTTACATGGATTCCAGTATTTTCATGTCGATTTTAGGCCTCATTCATATGTGGAAATAAATAGGAAATAGGATATAAATCGGATACGTACATTGGAGTCAGTCATGTAAATAGACAGATTGGATTTTTACCTGTCAATGTGAGTCGTATGCATTGAATAAGGACACCAACAGCAGGGGGTACATATATAACTTACAACAACTGTGTATTTCGAGATTTGAACAGATAAAAAATATTTATCGAACTATGAAAAGATATCAAAAAGATTTCATTCTTTCAGTCTTTACATTCACCCAGGCGGCAACAAGGGCCTTCTCTTTTTTCTCCTCCTAAAGAGATCATTGTTTTAGACATGATGCGGAATTAAAATGTGGGGAAGTGGTAGCTCAGTGATTAAGTTGTTGGATTACCAACTTGAGAACTTAAGTTCGATTCCCAGCCCCACCATGCCCCCACTGCTGGGCCCCTGAGCAAGGCCAATAACCCCCAATTGCTTGGTTGCATAACAAGAAATATTGTATCTGCCAAAAGCAGGAAATGTAAATGCAAAATACTGAATAATCATTTGGTCTTTGTCCATTGCGTCCATTAATTATGGTTCCTTACACCTCTTCACATTTACAGCATTTAGCAGACGTCTTAATCTAGGGTGACTTACATTCATCTTCTTTATACAACAGAGCAATTAGGAGTTAAGGGCCTTGCATAGGGGCCCAACAGTAGCAACTTAGTGGTGCTGGGAAACGAACCCTAATCTTCCAGTTATAAGATAATATTCAATTCATTGTGCAAGGTACATGTACAGAGCCAATGAAATGCATTTTTCGCATATCCCATCTTAGTAAGTTGGGGTCAGAGCGCAGGGTCAGCTATGATGCAGCGCCCCTGGAGCAGGAGGGGTTAAGGGTCTTGCTCAAGGACCCAACAGTGGTTGACTTGCCGGAGGTGGGGCTTGAACCCAGGTGTTTCTGGTCTTCAGATTAACAACTCAGCACCTTAACCATTTGAGCCACCACTGCCCCCTTATCAGTCTAACACCTCAACCACTGAGCTTTCACTTCCCCTCTTCCCCACCTCACTTCCTTAACTAGCAGGTTTAATCTTGTATCTCCATTGAAGAACATCTTATCAGAGTGAAGATCATCCTGCGTCTCATTGTGCTGGACTTCTCCTTTAAGAAGCGCTCACGTGTTTAACAGCATCACATAATGCTTATGAACTTTACATGTGCCAGAGTAAATAATCACACACACATACACACACACACAGACTGGGGTTTATACATTAGACCCATATTTGTTTTCCGAACTTTTTTCTTATGAGTAATTGCCCACGTTGCACCGTAGCATTATCTAATTACCTCCAACAGTATTTATTGATCATTCCTGAGTCATATTTCTAATTGTTGTTAGTGATGCAGCGATACTCTGAAGGATTGCATCATACTGTAAAGCCTGGTCACTTTATTATTATTACAGTATTAATAACCATGAAAAAGTGGCTTAAAAGAAAGAGCTGAAGTTAAAGCACACACACACACACACACACACATGCTGTGGTGTGACAGGTTGGAGGCCGGATGAGAAATGGCCGTTACATCTCCCCATTTTAATTATCCTTATTGATTCCCTGGGCGCCTACACCCTGTTTACTCCTGGGCAATAATGCATTATGTCCGCCACCAAATTGATGAATGCATTTTAATCTTAATCTATCAGAGTAATGCAACTGGGGAATAAATCAGAACCAGCTGTCGCCATCGCCGTCCTCGTCACCGTCACCGTCGCCGTCCCTCTCCGACTCCGCCGGCCAAATCTGCACTCCAATTGCTCGTGTCTTCATTCTCTTTCCTCGTCCCCTCGCTAATTCCTTTCCTGGTGTCTGTTTAAGTCCCAGCTCTCTCCCAGTAGCTCGAGTCAACACAAGCGGGAGACTCTCGTCATTGCGCCGTTTCAACAGAGATGATCCCCTTTGGGGGAAACAATAAAACTGGCAGCTGATTAACAAGATTGGTGGAGGGCATTACTGCAGGATTCATTTTGTAAAGTTCAGCACTTGTGTTCTTAACACCGCGTGAATACTGATTGACTTTAACGGCACAGAGATAAAACCGGTCTCGCTGTGATTGCCGCGGCTTCCCGATTTACTCCTTTTTCTAGGCTTTAAAAGAAAAGTCGCAACAGCAGAACAAAAGCTGCTGTAAAATGGCACATGGTTCAGAAAGCTTAATACCGAAGTGGGCTATGAACGCTTGATTCTGATTGGTGGGACGCTGTTAAGATCATATTTATACGCTTGTTTTAATTAGTTATGATACTTATAGAATTAACAAACACATGGATTTGTAGAGATGAAGCTCCCTGTTATGTTTTTGGAAGGAGTCTCCGGTGTTAATGTTAATGCTTTTCTCTGGGGCTGGTGTCGGAGCCACTTCTCAGCCATAACCGCCAATTACTACAAACTCGATACCTTACCAACATGTGACTGGAATGCCTTGTGTTTTTTTTTTTACTTGTCTCAGTCGGACATCCTTTAAACACAGTAACATGTGGTTGCCAGTCCCCCATATTTTCCACATATACACATTTTTTCTGGCTACTTTATAGTTATTTTTGTTATTTCCTTGTTTACCTGATGGTGAGGAGCGAATTAATCTCTTCTGTCAATTATTGACCAACTAATAGATTTTATTTTTCTTCTTAATTAATAGGTTGGCTTTTAAAAATGGCACCACCCAAACTGCACTCTGTGGTGGAAGTTCGACTCACTGACGTGATCAGTTTGAGACCAGTGGGTTGGAGCCATGATCTGGGCACTGGCTTAGTGGACATGTACAGCTTGGTTCTGGATTCTTTCTTTCTTTCTTTTTTTTTTTTACCTTTGTCTTAAAAGAAAAAAATATAGATAGATTTTTTTGAAATTATCTGTCATAAAATTTTTATTTAAGAGGTAAAACTGTCATCCCAAGCAATAATATATTAAAGAAAAAGTTTTAAGGCACGTAACTATAAAAAAACAAATGGAAACAATAGCTCCGCCTCCTCACGCCATCATAATGTTGAACATTTTACTAAAACAGCTTGACACAGAGAATATAATATCTTTACATAAGATCTTGGCAATACAACTGTGTATCTTACACTCTTACACACATATCTAAGTTTTTAAAAACAAATATAAGCATCCCTTAGAAAAATTCTAAGAGTTGTTTGATAAATAACAACTTAAGACCTTATAACTCGGTGGTAAAATGGTGTTCATTGTTGAAGAAGGTTGATGAAGTAATCGGATTTAAAACCATGCTGAGCTTTATGTTCCTTCTGACCTCCTAAAACCAAACCAAACATCTCTTTAACTTTCCAACAGTGGTGGACCCTCAGGACCAGCAGAACCTTCTCTGCTGCCCTCGTTAACAATAAAATTATGTAAAATTGTTTCTTTCTTGATTATTTAGTTATCGATTTCATTAGTTTGTCCACAGAATTGCCTGTAAATAGTTTTGTTGTGGGTTGAACTTGAATATCCTACATTTAAAAAATAGAGTTAACCTTTTGTTAAAAGACGTCACATCTAACTTGTAACAAAGCTGAAACATCAGCCAATCAAATGATAACGTTCAATTTTCAGCCCGAACTCTATGTCTAGCGCGTGCGACGTGCCCAGTGCTACCACCAGAGTTTGTCTGAAATTTCCGGGGTATGAATAGGGAAACGACAGCCACAGTTAGTTAGTGTTGCCGCTACAACAGTCTTTGTTGCCAACTGAAAACCTATTTGCAGACCAGGTGAGATAATTGTGAAAGCAAGACTGTCACCCAAACTGGATATACTAAGGCCAGGAAAGGTTTTATGTGCTATTTTAATGATCGCCACCTGTGAGCGCTAAGGCTAACATCAATGCTATCACCAAACAAGTGTGTGTGGTGTCCTATGCTGAAAGAGCATCCAGTCCAGGGTTCATTTAAGCTTCCCAGCCAATGTTCTAAAGACCATTTCTGGATCTGTGGATCAGGAGAAGTGGTTATTAACGAAGTAGGTTGGAAAAAATATAGTAGCATAGTTCTTAAAGTGTTAAAGATCATGGGTACAAATCTCCGGACCACCAAGCTGCCAATGATGGACCCATAAACTTTGAATTCAATTCAATTCAATTTTATTAGTATAGCGCTTTTTACAATGTCACAAGCAGCTTTACACAATCAAAGAGATTATAGGATGCAAACGAATCAGAAATCACCTGAGCAAACCGAGTGGCAAGGAAAAAAAAACTCCCTAAGATGAAATAGGAAGAAACCTTGAGAGGAACCAGACTCAACAGAGAACCCATCCTCATTCGGGTGAAAAACAAGTAGCAGGAATTATGTGGTTACACTGTGTGTGTAAGCAACTTAAATCAAAAGTCCTTGAAGAACAGCGATGAGGAACGTCTTGAAGAGTCTGACAGGTCCGGAGTGGAGATAGGGTCTGGATTACTGGCAGCTCAGTTGTGGTATATGTAGCTCAGGAGAGAGAGAGAGAGAGAGAGAGAGAGAGAGGAAGGAATAAAGACAAAAAAGAAGGCAAACAGTTAAGTAATCACAGTGTATAGAGTGATTAAGTAGTGTAAGCATGGACCACAGCAAGACTAACTAGGACAGCGTAACTAAAAGAAGAACCAGAGAGAAACACAGACATGAGGGCTCCCTGATATGTTAAGTAACCAGCTGCTCTCATCATCAACACCGTGATCAATAAGAGAGGGGAAGACACAGCGTATAAACATACCAGATCACCATAATACTCAACACCCATGAGTCCCCCGGATCTGCTCCTTTATCTAAGGTGAACTCAATACAAAATGCTTGACTAAATAAATAAGTTTTTAAACACTGAGACTGTGTCTGATTCTCGAACATTTATAGGGAGACTGTTCCATAACTGGGGCTCTGTAAGAAAAGGCTCTGCCCCCTGCTGTAAGTTTCTTAATGTGCGGTATTGACAGGCAGCCTGCATCCTTTGATCGAAGTAGGCGTGGCGGAACGTAAGACACACTAGCAGTTTCACTCAGGTACTGCGGCGTGAGAACATTTAGTGCTTTATAGGTCAGAAGTGGTATTTCAACAAGGGCCCCTTAAACTGCAACTGCTTAGTAAGAAAAAAAATGGATAATTGGGAATTTTTTAATACATTTTAATGTTTGTTTTACGTTTTGCTCTAATAATTTGCTCGTCTATACTTTTTCATAAAAAAAATCCATTATTGAACATTTATAACGGCTTCCTTGTCAGAATGTTCACAATAAAGACACAAATGCTTTTGTTTTTAACTTGTTTTTTTTTTCCTCTCCTGCTTCCTCGCTGCTGTCACATCTAGTGTTGAAAAGTTAGCGCGCCTGCCTTTTGTTTTCGCTAAGCCGTTTTCTCGCTAAGCGCCGCCTTTTGGTCCCGCGCTAGCGCTAAGCGTAGCGCCGTGGCCTATTAAAGAGCGAACGGCTTGGCATTGGTGCAGTACATTTAACACAAGAACGTTTCGAGATTTTTCTATTGTTTTTCTGCAAAAACCCGCTGGCTCTTCCCACGGCTCGTCACGCAGCTTGAGCAGGAAAACGCCGAAAGCTTCGCCGTTGTTTACGTCTTTTGAGTCGGGACTGCAGGGGAAGGCCAACGCGATTGCAGTGGAGCACCGTACGTGTCTGAGTCCTCTGCATTGTTGTTTAGTTCAGAGGTGAAATTCTCATTGTTATTAGAAAAAAAATAAAGGGAATAAAGTTTGCGCCAGCTGTGGGATTCGTTAAAGCTGATGACATGCTGATGAGCTGCGGTTTGCGATGGAACATGGAGCTAGCCCAGAGAAGCGTCATAGTGTAGTAGCGCGATGCTAATTAGCATCGTCAGAGGTGCTTGATCTTTCCACACCAGTGGTTCGGCGTAGCACCTCACGCTCGGCAGCCAGACGGAATAATGAGTATTTTGGAACTGAGCTGGAATTAGCAGAGAAGATTTTGCTTGGCGAAGTAAAGCTTTAAAAGGAAAAGGAAAAGGAAGAAAATCTCTATGCACGCTTTACATAAGTCATCACCAGAATTAGTGATACGAGAGCTCGCCGTCGCTTTCTGGAACCCCAGCGGTTTACAAAACGCTCCAGAAATCCGCCACCATAGCTGACTCTGAACCCTTTTCAGTTTTTTTCTTCACTCTTAGTGCACAGATGGTTGCGTGCTGATGCTGGGATTGAAAAACAGCTTATTTGTTATGTGTGTGTGTGTGTGTGTGTTGTTGTGTCCGACTGCCTGAAGGTGTTGTTATATGCGTTTGAGGGTCATCATAGGCTCCGTGCTGGACATATGCTGAGTCTGTGATCTCTGGGACTCAAGGGCAAAAGCTTTCTGTCTGTAAAATATTCAGGGCGAGAAAAAGGAAGATCTCTGGGACGGGAAACAGATGATAAAAAGAAAAAAGTGGTGAGATGTTTACATGATGGACATGATCTAACGTTAAATACCAAACAAATATTTTTTTTATATGTAATCAAAATATATTTTTTTATTTTTAATAGTGTAAAATGTCTATGTATACAGGGCCTGTTATTACATGAAAGTTTTTTTTTTTTTTTTTCGGTTTTAATTTTTTTATGTTGTTTAACATGTTTCCTGCACTTATTTCATACCAATTTAAAAAAATGTAGGACATTTTCTCCAAGAAAAACATCACATAGATTTTATACATATGGATTAAAATGTTTTAACTTGTTTAATTCCAAAATTTGTTGGAAAAATTTTTATCATTTATTAAATTGTGTAATGATGTAAAATGTCAAAAATTAGGCTTATCTTTTTTCCTAACAATAAAGCAAAATGTACAAAACCTTCAACAAAATCTGATTTAATCTAATTTATTTCATTGATAGATGGACGGATGGATTGATAAATATATAGATGGATGGATGCACGAATGGATAAATGAACGGATAGATGGGTGGATAGATGGATGGATGGATAAAAATTGGATGAATGGAAGGACAGATAAAAAGATGGATGAATAGAAGGACAATAGATAGATGGATGAATGGATGGATGGATAGATGGTTGGACAAATGGATGGATGGATGGATGGATGAATGGATGGATGGATGGTTCGATGAACAGATAGAGGGATGGATGAATAGATACATGGTTGGGAGAAATGGATAGATGGATGGATGGATGGTTGAAGAAATGGATGCATGGATGGTTTGATGAACAGACAGAGGGATGGATGAAAAGAGGGATGGAAGGATACATGGTTGGAGAAATAGAAAGATGGATAGATAGATTATTAAAAAGATGGATCGACTGATGGATGAATAAATAGATGAATATAAAGATAGATAGATAGATAGATAGATAGATAGATAGATAAAAAATGATTTTTGGTTTGTTTATTTATTAAGAAAAAAGTTGGTTGCTTGCACTGGACTTCTTCTGTACATACTTTAACCTACGGAACGTAAATGTACAGAACCTCATTGAAAGCAGCACAGAACCTCTGCCCTCCAAATTTGTACAAAAAATTCAATCACATGTAAATATTTTTTATTTACATTTTTCATTTTCAAATTCTGAATTTGTGTAACTTATTATCTTTCAATAAAATCTGAAAAGTCTTTGAATAAATATTTTGTCCTTCCTACTGTTATTGCAACACTCTGAAAGTAAAAAAAAAAAAAATACTGTAAATACGAATTTGTACAAGCGCGTTATTATTATTTAGAACTGTGATTTGCAGCTGCTCCACTGTTTAATTTAATCACCACCCTTCGACCAATCGCAATCCAGACTTCAGTGATGTGTTTTGGGAGCTTATCTACACAGTGATTGTTAGATACAGAGTCGGAAATTAATTAGCGGTGTTGGAAATGTCAGAGTTTCCAGACGTCTTTTTTGATGGAAATTCTCTGTAGGATGCAACAGCAGAGATCGTTTTTTTTTTTGTTTTGTTTTTTTTTATTCCAGCTTTTTTCCCCCTCCTCTTTTCTGTTTGAAATGTCAGCACTGATTATCTGGGCTTAAGAGCATGTGAACTGATCAGACATAAACTAATAGATTATTCATCATACGCACGGATTTCCATCTAAACCATGTCACTGAAGCTGCAGAAACACAGAGCGGATCAAACGCTGCACTTACACAAAAGCTAAAAACGACACTTATTAAATATAATGTTTATGTATTTTGTGGGCGGAGAGTTTACGCGTTATACATGATTTTGGGTTTTCTGTGGTGTTCTCTGGTAGGTTGATTGTGTGTGTGTGTGTGTGTGTGTGTGTGTGTTCAGTAATGGATTGGTACACTGTCCAGGGCGATCCCCATATTGTACCCTGCAGAAGGAGGGATGCATAGATTATAGAAATGTATTGATAGATGGATAAAAACAATGGATGGATGGATAGATGGATAGACAGATAATTAAACAGATCCATGAATGGATGGATGAATAGACAGACAGGAGACTGGTGGATGGATGGACAAATAGGTTAAAGGATAGATGAACAGAAAGATGGATAGAGGGACAGGTAATTGGATAGATGGATAGACAGATGGATACACGGAAGGACGGACAAATAGACAGATAAATGAACAGATCAATGGATGGATGGATGGATGGATGGATGGATAAATATATAGATGGATGGATGATGGATAGATGGATGGATGGATGGATGGATAGACAGATAGATTGATAGACAGATGGATAAAATAAAATAAAAAACAAATCAATGGATGAATGAATAGATGGATGCATGCTTGAACAGATAAGTGAACAGATGGAGAGATGGAAATACAAATAAACAGATCAATAGATAAATGGATGGATAGATGGATAGACGGATGGATGGCTAAACAGACAGTTGAACAGATAGATGAATAGAAAAATAAATTGATGGATGGATTGACAGATAAATGAACATATCAATGGATGAATAAATGAATGGATGATTTAATGGATGGATGGATTTATGGATGGATTTATGGATGGATGGATGGACAGACGTGGATGATGGATAGAAAGATGAATAGACAGATGAATAGAGGAATAAGCAGATGTATGGACAGACAGACGGACGTCGAACAAACAGATAAATGAATAGAAAGATGGATGGATAGACATAAATAAGCAGATCAATGGTTGGATAAATGACAGATGGATAAATAGATGAATGGACAGATAAATGAACAGATTAATAGATAAATAAATAACAGACAGAATAATTGATGAATGGATTGACAGACTGATGAATGGATGGATGGATGAATGACAACCTTAAAAGCTACATACATCTAAAACAAAAACAAACAAAAGCTTTTTTTCCTTTTGTTTTCTTTTTTATTTGACAGAAATTTTGTTATAAATGTATTTATATTAATTTTATTGTTTTATACTAAAAGGATTTTAAAGAGTTTATAAGGTTGATGATTAAAGTCGTTTGTAATTTATCCCTAAAAAGATGTTAATTACAGCTTTAGAAAAATGGAAAGTGTTTGGTGAAGCGAGTCGTGCGTTTAGGTTTAGTGACCTGGCAGTGGAACTGGTGGTCGGCTGTTGGTTGGTGTGTTTAGCAGATTTGTTTTTCCTGTGTATTTTTGTTAAAGCTGAGAGTTTCAGCACTGCCCTGAAGTTTCATGGATCAGCACACAAATCTCTCGGTCAGAAACGGCTGGAGGAACCGCTCAATACCACTGCTTATCTTTTTTTCATGAAGGAATCATTCATGAAGCCGGCAATAAACTCCAGACCACAGAAGTGGAAAAGCACTGAAATCATCTCAGCGTCTCCGTGTAAAACTCACAGTTTGCCCAAGTGTCGGGTGCAAAGGTTCGAATCAAAAGAGCAAATTTTGAGAAGGAAAAAAATACAGGTGACGCCCATATTTTCATATTTAACTCCTCCTAAACTTTGGAACGGTCTTCAGACACAGTCTCTAATTCTAATTTAAACATAAATGAAAGATATACTACTTTAGCCATGCATGAACATAAGATATCCCATAATCGTATGGTCCAGTACATCCGATTGAAGGCACCTTATCAGCTAAACAGCAGCTACGCTAATTTCTTTCAACCTGTTTTTTTCTTTTTATACCCATCCTGAGGTATTCAGAGATTGGTAGACCTTCAGGGAGAAGAGGCCAACCCTGTGAGGACCCTAAAATACCAGTAACCAGGTTCTCTCTCGATTTTGAGGAGGTTTGAGGATGGACTGGGACTCACTCTGCTCCACTAACCCTGGGCTACAATTTACATTACATTTAATCATTACAATATATTGTAATAAACAATAACATGTGGTGTCACCCAGATGAGGATGGGTTCCCTATTGAGCTTGGGTCCTCTCAAGGTTCCTTCCTACTTCATCCCAGGGAGTTTTTTTTTTTTTGCCACAGTCGCCTCCGGCTTGCTCATTAGAGACTAACTTACACTTTTCACTTTTTACTACTACTCTGTCTCTCTCTTTATCTCTCTCACTCTCTTTCTCTCTCTCTTTCACTCTTACTTTCATCTCTCTTCCTCTCTCTTTCTTTCTCTCTCTCATTTACTCTCTCTCTCTCTCTATCTTTTCTCTCTCGCTTTTCCTCTCTCTCCCTCTGTTTTCCCCCTCTCTTTATCACTCTCTCCCTTTTGCTCTCTCTCTATCTCTCTTTTTTATTTACTCTCTCTCTTTCCTACATTTACATTACATTTACAGCATTTAGTAGACACCCTTATCCAGAGCACCTTACATTTATCTTTCCTTATACAACTGAGCAATTAGAGGTTAAGGGCCTTGCTTAAGGGCCCAGATGTGGTGGCTTGGTGGAGCTGAGAATCGAACCCCGGTTTCTCCCAGAATAAATGGTTTCATTTGTCACATATACAAGTGAAATTCTTTCTTTGCATATCTTATAGTATTAGTAAGTTGGGGTCAGAGCACAGAGTCAGCCATGATGCAGCACCCTAGGAGTAGGAAGGGTTAAGGGTCTTGCTTAAGGACCCAACAGTGGCTGGCTGGTGGTGGTGGGGCTTGAACCCAGGTTAACTCAGCGCCTTAACTATTTGAGCCACCACTTTCTTTCTTTCTTTCTTTCTTTCTTTCACAAATACACACACATACACATACTGTATATGTTCACACACTTTTTTCTGTTACAAGAATTCTTCTCAAACTGGAGCTGGTGATTAGTTTGAAGGCTTCACATGAAGGAGGAGCGGAAAAAAAAGAAATTTACAATCAGTGACTTTGCAGAGTTGCAGAGTTTTTATGACGGACTTCGATCTCGGCTGTCGCCAAATCTCCAAATCTGCTGTCCAATCAGCACGAAGCGTCTTTGAAAACAGCTCACAGTCCCAAACCCCTTATGAGTCTGAAGTCCCACTTCCTGCCAAATAAACCCTTTCTCTCTCTTTCTCTCTCTCTCTCTCTCTCGCTCTCTCTCCTTCTTTCATTATTATTATTTCTTTCTTTCTTGCATTCTTTCTTACTTATTATCCTACTTCTTACATAAAATAGCTTATTTATTCAATAAATAAAAACAGGAAATGCATAGTAACAAAAGACGATCTATACAGATCTATACATGTTGAAGAATTTGTGCAACTAAATCGGAAACCAATACATCAAATAACATAAAAAACATGCCATTTTTTAACAAAGAACTTCGGTAACCTCGACTAGTCGAACCCTTTTAAAACTGAAGAGTTTATATCTGTTTTTTAAAAAAACAGCAAAATGAACATCATTAAAGTAAATTAAGCATCAAGGCTTTAAATCATTATCGCCATGGTTACAGCAGCTTGTGGGATATGTAGAAGTTGTAGTGTGTGTATGTGTGTGTGTGGTAGACAGACAGCACTTCATCACTCTTTCTAACCTACTTAACAGCTGGACCTTGAAAATGACAGACACACACACATACACTGACACACACACACACACACACACGCACACACTTAGCCTCCCAGTTTTCTTTAGAGGGACTCAGGTGTGTGGTTCGACGGTAGGAAATGAAGGTTTTGTATCTGCATTGTAAATCCTAATTTAGTTTCTGGGAGAAATAACGGCCGCTCGGACTCTCGCTGCAATAATAAACCTCATTTACTGTCGTTTTTTTCCTGCTATTTCATTTTCATTCATAAAAATAAATTAAAGCTGTGTTTCATTTGAAGTTAATAAGCTGCTTTATTTCCGGGTCGCATTTTATTTATAACTTTCAACAGAATTTATATGATTACCATAAACACCTTCTAAATTGTCCATAGGAGTGAGTGTGAGTGTGTGTGCCTGTGATGGACTGGCGACCTGTCCAGGGTGTCCCCCTCATGCCTTTCGCCCTGGGATAGACTCCAGCAGATCCCTGTGACCCCGAATTAGGGAATAAGCGGGTATAGAAGATGGATAAATGAATTAATGAACACCTCTCCCTCTCGCTCTCTCTCTCTCTCTCTCCTGTATTAATCACTCTCTCTTTCTTTCTTTCTTTGTTTCACTTTATTTAACTAATATTAACCTTTAAGAAAGATTTGTGCCTATATTTCTATTGCTTTTCTGTGTGTGACACACTGCAGGAACGAACCTCTAAATGGTCAGCATCAATTGGCCAATCAGAGCTTGTTCTATTAGTAAATTTAGAAATTTTTTTTTTTTTTTTAAGATATAGAACTAAAATTAATGATTCCTGGGATATTAGTGTCTCTACAGCGGTCCGATCCAATTTGATTCGATTTTCCCGAGCAGCTGTCAGCTGGCTCTTCATCTCTGAGCTATAATTATTCAACGTTTTTTTTGAAAACATCATGGCTGGACGAGAGGCCTTAATTACAGACTGAGGTACGAGTGTTTATTACACGTGTTCAAAAGATAAATCCTTCAAACAAAATCCCCTGATTATACGATTAAACATCAGAATAAGTCGAACTGAATTCCATTATTTTACTAAAACTAAAGAAAGGGTCAGCATGGTGGCTTAGTGGTTAGCACGGTTGCTTCACAATAAGAAGGCCTGGGTTCGATCTCTGCGCAGGGGTCTTTCTGTGTGGAGTTTGCATGTTCTCCCCATGCTTGTGTGGGTTTATCTCCGGGTTAGATTGATTGGTGATTCTAAATTGCCCATAGGAGTGAGTGTGAGTGTGTGTGGTCCTGTGATGGACTGGCTACCTGTCCAGCGTGTACCCCTCCTGCCTTTCACCCTTTCAGAGACCCCATATATATATATATATATATATATATATATATATATATATATATATATATATATATATATAATCTTATTTTAATCATCGAATTTACTTACTTATTCTTAGAATATTTTTAAAAATAAAAGTCAGCCAAACCTTGAAAGTAGTGAAAAATGTCTAGACGTTGTTTAATTCAGTTCCTCTAGGATTCCCTGTCTAAAAATTCTTTTATCATGATGGCTTTTTTTTTAAAATAACGCGATGCATCTTGCAATGCTTTTTGGTGTTCGGCTGCCATAAAATTTGCACCACAACATCGCACATAGTGTGAATTCTTTCCTCGTTGGTAGTTCGGACACATTATAGCTGCTTCATCAAAAGAAGAATCTGTAGTTACATTATCCAAAATTGAAATATCGCATGAAACGTTTGCGAATTGAACAGCGTTTCCTTCCAACTAGTCAAAGGGAACAAAATCAGCACATTATTACATCCTAATAACCTGCGACAAAAAATTTGGCTTGCGCTTTCTGTTAATGTTTTTCATCAATGATGGTCATCACTTTTTTTTTAGGTGGTCAATGAGGTATGAACAGTTTTAAATATATATTGCATTTAAAACTGTTCATACCTTATCGACCACCTAAACATACCAATCTATTTCCGCCATTTTTGTTAATTGATTACATCATTTATTGAAAGTAAAGTCACATGACGTTTTTGATGTGCATTCTGGAATTTATTCGGTAAATGTGTTACCACATTTATCCTGTCTTCTTCCGGATTTTTCCGCATCATTTTTTTATTTGATAGTCCAAAATGCACATAAAAGTAAGTGAATTGAAACGTTGCTATTAAAGTGTGTTTACAATAATTTGTCAAATTTGCAAGAAAGTCACTGTGATTAGATTAAATTCCGCAGACACGCAGATGGCAAAGAGATTATTTATAACTATTTTGTGTTTTATAGAATTTTTGCCGCGTGCTTATGTCTGATTCAATGTGCCTAATTTTTGGGGGTTTACGAATAGTTGGCATATGATTTGGCCCCCCTGCAGAAAGATAAAGCCCGATATCTGCAGCAAATCACAGACAAATGTTATAATCCGCTGTAATAAAAGAAGCTGTAAATAAATTTGGACACCAATCAAATTCTCTCAGAACTTAATTAAAGTCATTAGCGCTCAAAAGAGTCATTAAGGCTCATTAGGAATAAAAACAAATCCAAAGTGAACTAAACTCTTCGACTCTTAATCCGACCTACAAATGAAGTTAATTAATGTCAGCAAAGCAGAAAAGGGATAAAAAAAAAGAGCATCAAAGCATTTTCACTGTCAAAAAAAAATTGTCTAAAAAAGAGAATGAATTATAAGAGGACAAAAAAAACATACTTTAAAATCTACTATAAAAATAAAAAATGATATTTTTTTGTATTTAATTGCACAAAGGTTAATAAGGATATATTTTTATTTTAATATTATATATTTTTGACATTTTATGCATTTATGAAACAATAAAAGACATTGTAAGAAACAGTGGTCAAAGTGGACTGCTAATTGGAAGATTGGGGTTCGATTTCCAGCACCACCAATTTGCCACTGCTGGGCCCCTGAGCAAGGCCCTTAACATTTACATTTACAGCATTTGGCAGACATACTTATCCAGAGCGACTTACATTTATCTTATTTATACAACTAAGCAACTGGGGGTTAAGGGCCTTACTCAGAGCGCCAACAGCGGCAAATTGGTGATGCTGAGAAAAAAAACCCGATTAGCATTCGACTTTATCGACAATATATCAGTATCAGTGAAATCAAATGATCTTAATTTTAAGAGGATATATATTATATTGCGCAACCTTTTACTATATATTTATTATAAAATACACATAAAAATAGGTGGATTGAAACATGACTAATAAAAGGTGCTTGGTGGCCTACTGGACCAAGTGTCCTTATAGCGTTTTGACGCAGCGTGGAGTTCCCGAAGGGGGACACCTTTTAACTCCTAACAGCAAAAATAATACCTGTGGCAACCGAGTGGGGACGAAAACAACACTTTGGCCTCACACGGCTGGAGGGATTGCTGAGAGAATAAAGAGAAACAAAAAAGACGTGAATTTTACCCTTGAGCATGCTGTAGTTCTTATTACACACACACACACACACACACACACACACACACACACACACAGAATGCAAAAAACTGGTGTAAATCAAACATAATCCTTTTCACTGTAATTACAAAATAATTAAAAACTAAAATTGCAGCAATTAAAAAAAAGATATATATTTAGAGACATTTTTGAGTGTGATAACAGGTCTCACACACACACACACACACACACACACACACACACACACACATATATGTCATTTTTATTACTGAGTTCAAGTAAAAAATAAAATAAAATTGATTTTATAATTAATTCTACATTTAGATTATTGTGGAAAAACAGAACATTAATAATAATAGTTATTATTATATTATTTTATTTCAATTTTTTAATTATTTGATTTATTTATTTTACTTTATTCATGCAAATAATTTAATTTGGTATTTAACTAATTAATTAAAAAAAATTGCGGTATATGATAAATAGTTTAATTTATATTTAATTACATTTGTAAAATAAGCAATTATTTATATGCAAATGCTAAGTAATTAATGAAAGAACAAACAGAATTATTCTATAGTAAAAAAAAAAAATATTTTGATATATATTTTATCTCCACACAGTGGCTTAGTAGTTAGAACTGTTTCCTGCTGTACTGTTCACAATAAAAAGGCCCGGGTTCGAGTCTTTCTGTGTGGAGTTTGCATGTTCTCCCTGTGTTTGCGTGGGTTTACTCCGGGTTCTCCGGTTTCCTCCTACAGTCTAAAAATGTATGTTAGTTTGATTGGTGATTCTAAATTGCCCATAGGAGTGAGTGTGAGTGTATGTGGTCCTGTGATGGACTGGCGACCTGTCCAGGGTGGCCCCCTCGTGCCTTTCCCCCTTTCAGAGATGGATGGGATAGACTCCAGCAGATCCCTGTGACCCTGAATTTGGAAATAGGTGGGTTTAGAAGATAAATGAACGAATCAATAAATGAATATATGTATCTCTATATGGTTTATTCATATAAAACTCCTTTCTTCTCTTGACGGCACGTGTTCTCATCTCTCGTCTCACACACGCTTGTTGACGCTTTCTTGTATAAATCCCTCCGTTTTAGTTAAGCCGTCAGGATCTACGGTGCATGAGCCCTCATTTCGCCCCTGAGTCTGTAAACAAACATGTTATTACGATGACGAGGTCCATAATTCCTCTAAAACACTTTCAGGAGTCGAGACCAAACAGACGCAGGCTGGGACTTTCTGCGTCGATCGTAAGCACGTGACTTTCCGCT
The DNA here is from genome assembly GCA_005784505.1 of Bagarius yarrelli. Classification (NCBI taxonomy): domain Eukaryota; kingdom Metazoa; phylum Chordata; class Actinopteri; order Siluriformes; family Sisoridae; genus Bagarius; species Bagarius yarrelli. The sequence continues at coordinate 2,418,413 of VCAZ01000038.1, read as the reverse complement.
CCGGATCGTTCAGTGGGGAGGTCAGGAACGACTTTGCTCTGCTTTCTGAGATTTTGAGGTGTAGCAGCTTGTATAAAAATAAGATTCATTATGCGGTGCTTAATTGCACATTCTGGATAATTCCACGGTCTCAGCTGCTACGTTCTGTTAGCGGAAAAACGAACGGCGAATTAAAAATCGTTGTTCATTCTAATCTTTATTTTTTAGATTTATTTGCAATGGTGTTTACGGGCTAATAAGTTCTTATCGCTAATGTTTATCTCGTTTCTTCATTTTGATTTAAAAACAGGAAGGCGAAGCTGTATCTCTGCGACAAGATAGTGACTTATTGAGGTTATTGACTAAATCGCCTGTAGGGGCGCAATAAAACATCAGTTAGTACAAAACATGTAGTCTGGAGTGGGTTTTTTGCTGGATGTAAATAAATTTACGATTAGCCAATCAGGAAAGTTTTGAAATCGATCCACAGTGTTGTTTTTTTTTTGTTTTGTTTAATTGGTTTGTTTCACCAAATGTTTTGATAGCAGGATTGTTAGACGTGTGATATGTGAATTCATTATTTCGGCATCTGAATTAAGTTGCAACCTTGGACCACTAATGAGAACAGGAAGTGATGTAATATCTCAGCATGGGTTTGATGCTTTGATGAAGTTTTCTGACCTTTGGGTGTTACAGACAGGAAGTGAAATGTAAATACTGCACACATTTCACACTCCAGTTCATTCATTGGTATGGAAAAAGAGGTGGGTTTTATTATCGTTAATTTGTTTATAATTATAAAATGCTTGTTTATTTATTTCTTTTCTTTATTATCTACTTTTTCTTGCTATCTATCTAGCTTTTTGTCTTTCTTTCTTTTTTCATCAGCTTTCTTTCGTTCTCCTTTCTCTATATCTCTCGTTCTGTTTTCATTTTTTAATTACTTTTTCTTTTTTCTTGGTTCTTTCTATTCTTCCTCATATTTATAACTTTCTTTCCACCTTTCCTATTTTATTTATTTCCCTCTTTCTCGCTATATATGAGTAAGTATAAGTATATTCAATTCATTGTGCAAGGTATGTGTACAGAGCCAATGAAATGCTCTTTTCTGCATATCCTTTCATCTTAGTAAGTTTGGGGTCAGAGCGCAGGGTCAGCTATGATACAGCGCCCTGGAGCAGGATATGGTTGACTTGCCGGAGGTGGGGCTGAACCTCTTCTTCTTCCTGCCCAGGTGTTTCTGGTCTTCAGATTAACAATCAGCAACCTTAACCATTTGAGCCACCTGGAGCAGGAGGGGATAAGGGTCTTGCTCAAGGACCCAACAGTGGTTGACAAACTGCCCACTTAGGAAGCAACACTGACTGACAATCAATTTTACATGCTGTTGTGCAAATGAAATAGACAACCGGTGGAAATTATAGGCAATTAGCAAGACACCCCCAATAAAGGAGTGGTTTCTGCAGGTGGTGACCACAGACCACTTCTCAGTTCCCTGTGCTTTCTGGCTGATGTTTTGGTCACTTTTGTATGCTGGCGGTGCTTTCACTCTAATGGTAGCATGAGACGGAGTCTACAACTCACACAAGTGGCTCAGGTAGTGCAGCTCATCCGGGATGGCACATCAATGCGAGCTGTGGCAAGAAGGTTTGCTTGTCAGCGTCTGTCAGAGTAGTTCAGAGCATAGTGTACTGTGGGGAGGAGGAGGCATCGGAGGGCAACAACCAGCAGCAGGCGCTACCTCGCCTTTGTGCAAGGAGGAAACAACAGGAGGAGAGGAGTGCCAGCCCTAGCAAAATGACCTCCAGCAGGCCACAAATCTGTGTCTGCTCAAACGGTCAAAGTCAGAAACAGACTCCATGAGGGTGGTATGAGGGTCCCGACGTCCACAGGTGGGGGTTGTGCTTACAGCCCAACACCGTGCAGGACGAAATTTGCCAGAGAACACCAAGATGGGCAAATTTGCCACTGGTGCCCTGTGCTCTTCACAGATGAAAGCAGGTTCACACTGAGCACATGTGACAGATGTGACAGAGTCTGGAGAGCAGTGGAGAAGTTTGCTGCTGCCTCCCTCCAGCATAGTGGGTCAGTAATGGTGTGGGGTGGCATTTCTTTGGAGGGCCGCACAGCCCTCCATGTGCCCGCCAGAGCTAGCCTGACTGCCATTAGGTACCGAGATGAGATCCTCAGGCCCCTGGGTTCCTCCTAATGCAAGACAATGCTAGACCTCATGTGGTCGGAGTGTGTAAGCAGTTCCTGCAAGACGAAGGCATTGATGCTATGGAATGGCCCGCCTGGGACATCATGTCTCGCTCCATCCACCAACGCCACGTTGCACCACAGACTGTCCAGGAGTTGGCGGATGCTTTAGTCCAGGTCTGGGAGGAGATCCCTCAGGAGACCATCCGCCACCTCATCAGGAGCATGCCCAGGCATTGTAGGGAGGTCATACAGGCACGTGGAGGCCACACACACTACTGAGCTTTATTTTGACTTGTTTTAAGGACATTACATCAAAGTTGGATCAGCCTGTAGTGTGTTTTTCCACTTCAATTTCCGAGTGTGACTCCAAATCCAGACCTCCATGGGTTAATAAATTTGTGTTATTTTGTTGTCAGCACATTCAACTATGTAAAGAACAAAGTATTTAATAAGAATATTTCATTCATTCAGATCTAGAATGTGTTATTGTAGTGTTCCCTTTATTTTTTTGAGCAGTGTATATATTCTCTCTCTCTTCCTTGCTCTTCCTCTTTATGTGAATATTTAAACAGTATTTCTGTGTAATGTAATCTGACATTTCTAGTGTGCGTGTGGGCACTGAAGCTCCTCTAACATATGGCTGATCCCATGCACTTGTGTTTTCCCATCTGTACACACACACACACACACACACCCCGTCTCTCTCTCTATAGAGTTTTGTGGTCGTTTGTGTGACGGAGTGTGTTGCTTCCGCTGACCTGCTCTATTCTCCTGGGTGTGTGTTTGCTAACAGATTCATGCTCGTTATCTTGTTTAGCGCCGTGTGCATGTGCACACTTGTGTGTGTGTGTGTGTGTGTGTGTGTGTGTGTGTGTTGTTCCCTCCTATCTAACTTCGATTCTTCATTCTTTTACCTTGTAAAATTTTAGTGCATAATTTGATAAGCTGGATATCTTGTGTTTTTTTCCACAAGTGTATGTGTGTGTGTGTGTGTGTGTGTGTGTGTGTGGATTTTTTTCAGCTTGCATTATGAGAAAAGCCAAGTAGTGATGAAGAGCACAAAGACTTTTTCTCTCTTTTTATTGACTAAGTGTCAGCAGGGTGGCCCGACTGATATAAGCAGCACAGAAGCAATCAAGAGAAATAACGCACACACACACACACACACACACACACACACACACACACACACACGCTGTGCCGAAACTGGGGTTGTGTTTGGTTTGGAGGTAATGGCTTTGCTGTTACAGTTTATCAGACAACCATCACACGCTTTTCTCTGGCAAAGAAAGAATTTGGCAGTCGACCGAAAGAAAGAGAAAAGAGCAGGTCCTTTATGGGCTGATAGTCTGGACACACACAAACACACACACACACACACACACACAATGAAAAACATGAAGCTTATTAGGGGTTTTTTTATTATTATAGTCCATTGGCTTTGTGCTGTGTGTATTCCGGAGTGGTGGGAGTGTAATGATATTTAACAGAACATTAAACAGAAATGTCCAAGCGCAGTGACATCACGATTTTTGGTCCGACTAGTTTCGTCTCCCACAAAATGAGAGGAAAACAGGAAAAAAATTGGAACGACAAGTGCAGAATCTTAAACTGAAATATATAAAAAAATAATAAAAAAAGTGTACAAATAATAGACTATAAATAGGCAGACAGACAGATATATAGATAGATAGATAGATAGACGGACGAATAGATAGACAGATAGATAGGCAGGATAGACAGACAGACTTACAGATAGACAGACCGACCGACAGATAGATAGATAGATAGATAGATATGCAGACATTCGATAAGAAAATAGACAGACAGATGGATGAACAGACAGACAGATAGATAGACAGAATAAAATAAGCAGATGTGGCAATAAACTGGGTTTATAAGTAAAGTAAAATTTTACATTTGTATGAACACACTCGTCTCTCGTGGCAAAACCCCTGTATACCACGTCAGTCCTACATACTACTATAACACACACACACACACACACACACACACCCTTCTCATTGTCAGGCATACTGCCAAACTCTTTCCACTGGCTTCTGCACACACACACACACACACACCTCCGAACTCACCCACACACAGCACAAACACACACACACATGCACACACACTGGAGCAGACTGGCTGCTGGCTGACCCAAGCTTTCAATGATTAATGAGCCAAGCCAAGCGGCTTCCGGCCACTCAGGGGTCGCCAAGGTCAACACATGACCTCCGAACCCAACAAACACTGGCAACAATAGCACTGTGCTGCGCCTCCTCCTCACATTAATATTACAGAGTTATTACTCCGCCCAGGGCCACTCCAAAAACACAAAGACTAATACCCCACACCGTCCTGAGGGGCAAAGTTTAAACATTAATGGGTGGCGGTGAAATAGAGAACTTCCTGCACACAGCTTGCTCAAGCCACCAGCAAGCACAGTATCACCGTTTATTCACAGTGTTTAACAAGAGAATTAAAACAGCCGCCATCTTAAATCCTTCGAGAGAGGCAGTAAATCAGCAAGTAATTAAAGCACATACACACACCAAACACTACAATAGGCTCTAACACACACTTAAACACACAAGTAAGATGATATTAAAGCCAAAATGACCCTCAAAACCTCCTGACCCTCGATCAAAGACACTTCATACTACTTCCTGTTTTCTTTCACTTCCTGTTTCACCTTTGCTCTTGTCCAGGTTCAAGATCAGCACCGGTTTCTTGTGTGTGTGTGTGTGTGTGTGTGTGTGTGTTATGTAGTGCCATTCTAAAACGACTTCCTGTTTTTCGTTTTTTAGAATATTTCCAGTATTCAATCCTAGTTCATTTCTATTTCCTGGTTTCTGTTAAATCTAAACGGGTTTTAGTTTGTTTTGTTTGGTGGTCAGATCCTTTCAGATCCTAATTTATCTTCCTGGTTCTTATTTCCTGTTTTTAATTTTAGTTAAAATTAACTTCAATTAATTCTTTCTTATTCCTAGATTATTTTTAGGCAAGTTTTTGATTTTCTGTTCATTTCCTAGTTTAATTTAAAATCTAGTTTTTAGTTCCTGTTTATTCCTAGTTTAGTTTTAGGTTTAGTTTTTAGTTTGTAGACTCATTTTTGTATTTTATTGAATTTACTTTTATTTAATTACCATAACCCCATCCAACAAATCGCATACTTCCATACTATATAGTAGGTGAAACTAAGTATGTGAGATGACCATTATATCCAAATCCTCATACTCCCACCAAGATGTTAAAGTACACATACGATGGACATACTAACATACTATCTCCTACAAGAGCTCTAAATACTTAAAGAACAAAGATTGTTTCTTGTAGTCAAACAGATTTTACATTAATTCAACTGCAAGAAACAATGTATACGTTAAGTATTTAACGTAATTCCACTTTAAATTGACACTGCTATAACTTAGAATGTCACATGACCATATCAAAATGGCAGATGTAGTACATCCGAATTTCATTTATTCTGCTGCAACCCTACTATATAATTTTATTGGCAATTAAGAAGAACGTATTTACATACAGTAGTACATGCAGACTTAGCCCATTTCTCACTATTTGCTAGTTGATTAGCATTCAGTTTTATTTCTAGTTTATTTTTACATTTACTTTTAGACATCCTTATCCAGAGTGACTTACATTTATCTCTGTTATACAACTGAGCAATTAGGGGTTAAGGGCCCTTGCTCAGGGGCCCAACAGTGGTAGCTTGATGAAGCTGGGAATCGAACCATAAGCCACCACTTCTTCCTCTATTTTTAAGTCTAGTCTTAAGCTCCTGGGTTTTTTTTTTTTGGTTCTGTTATAGGTTCTGTTTATTGTTGTTTTCTTTAAAGAGATACTAGAAATAAACCTGAGCAAAAAAACTAGTTAAAAATGATTTTAAAAAAAAGAAAGAACTAGAAATAAATCCAAACTTGAGGTAATCTTAAAGTAAAAATAAGCGGCAAATGTAAAAAATAAACAATATGGAAGCAAGCTAATTAAAATTTAAGTTAAAAAAAAAAAGAAATGAACAGGACCTTTAACTAAGAAATTAATCAGGAAATAAAATATTACTGAAACTAAGATTTAAAAATGAAGCTGGGAGACAACAGAAACTTTATATGGATAATGATAAATAAAACCTAAACCAAAAACTAAAACAAAACTAGCGGTAAACAGGAACCAGGAACAAGAATAAAATTCTAAACTAGAAATAAAACTAAGGAATGAAGAATAAAATAGGCTGGCTATGTGTGTTTGATAAGCACTAATAAACAGATTATACACGTTTAATATAAATGCTAATAATCAATTTTGTTGATTTATTTCTGGTTCAGTTTTATTCTAAGTTAAATGTTATGTTTATTTCTATTTATTTATTTGTTTTAGTTAATTTTTGATTAATTTTATTTTATTATTTCATTTTCTTTATTTTTACATTTTACAGTTTATGTCTACTTTAGGATTAGCACAAGTTTGGATTTATTTTAGTTTAGTTTTTTTAATGTAATAATTATAATGTGAAAAATTTGGTAATATTGTTGGATTGGACGGATTTATCTGCATTTATCTTATTTTTACATAAGAATTTGCACCTTTTTGCCTAAGAGAACAAATTAAATTTCTTGTTCAGGTTTATTTCTAGTTTCTACTCTGAAGTGTCTGCAGAGTCACTTTTGTTTTAGACTACCAGTCAAATCCTTGTGGGATTTTCTCTTTTCGTTCTTCGTACAGCTTATTTTTGTACAGCGCAGAAAAAAAAAATGGAAAAAAAAGAGGAAAAAACAAAAAAGGAAGAGAATCAAAAGACGGAAGGGCTTCAGTTTTTGCCTTGTGTTGCAGTGTTTAGAAGTCATTGTTTGCAGTAGCGAAAGATAAGCTTCTGTTTTCTGCTTCTGTTTCTAAACCATGTGCAGATTTATTCTTTTTTTTTTTTTGGCGTAATTTTTAAAGCATGCTTCCTGCATGAAATATTGGTTTTCATTCATTGGTAATGATTTTTCTAATAGGCTCAAGAGAGCGCAATTAAATGCAATTAAAGCAGCAAATTATGGAATTTTTTTTTTGCTGTGCATAAAATTAAACGATTCAATTGATGTATTTTATTTTCTAAATATTATGCTTCATTTTGTAAAATACAGCGTCCTCTCCTTGTCCTCATCCCTCGTCCCTTTCTCCTGTCTCTCTATGTCCTCCCTCTTCACATTCTCTCCTCATCCTCTCCACGTCCTCTCCTCAGCCTCTTCACATTATCTACTCATCCGCTCCTCATTGTCTCCACGTCCTCTTTACATCCTCTCCACGTCCTCTTCTCATCCTCTCCATGTCCTCTTTTCATCCTCTTCACACCCTCTCCTCGTTTCTTACACGTCCTCTCCATTTCCTCTCTACGTCTTCTCCTTGTCCTCTTCACATACTGTACAGTGGTGGTCCTAAGCAAGGCCCTTAACCCCTAATTGCTCAGTTGTATAAAAGGGATAAATGTAAGTAACTCTGGATAAGGGCATCTGCCAAATGCCGCAAATGTAAATGTCCTCTCCTCGTCCTCTTTACGACCTCTTCATGTCCTTTCTTCAGCCTCTCCTTGTTCTTTTCACATCTTCTTTTAGCCTCTCTTTATCTTATTCACGACCTCTTCATGTCCTTTCCTCGTCCTCTCTGCATCCTCTCCTCATCCTCTGCTCATATTCTCTACGACTCTTCTTGTACGCCTTCTCCTCGTCCTCTCCTCAATCAATCAACGTCCTCCTCTTATTCTTTCACGTCTTCTTCACGCCCTTTTTTTTGTCCTCTCCTCATCCTCTCCACTTCCTTCTCTCAATCTCTCCACATCCTCTCCATGTCCTTTCTATATCTTCTCTATGTTTTATCCATGTCCTCAGCTTGTCCTCTCCTCAGCCTCTCCTTGTCTTCTCTTCATTGTCTCATGTCCTCTCCTCATCCTCTCCCCAACCTCTCCATGGCCTCTCCTCGTCTATTTTCCTCGTCCGCTATTCATCCACTCCCCGTTCTCTCCATTTCTTCACCTCATCCTGTCCATGTTCTCGTAACGTTCTTGGATTTCATCTTTTGAAGAATCTAGTATTTTTAACGAGGGATCGTTTTCTCCTGATCAGCCGGATGTTTTGTTTTATTGTTTAGCGTGTAATCAGGGAAATAACTCTGTATGAGGGGTAAACGTAAAGGTTTGGGGTGGAGTGTGTAAAAAACACACTGTAAACGCCGTCTGCAATCACGCAAGCAGGAATCATTAAAGTCTCTCTGAGAACAGTTCAAACAGCTGCCTGCTGTCTGCTGGTGACGAAATAAATCTGTGTACTGAAAAAAAGCACTTAAAATAACGGATTTGTTTCTGTGTGTGTGTGTGTGCTTGTGTGTGTGTTTGCGTGCAGATTCATGACAGCTCATGACTACTGGTCCCGGTGGGACCCCTGAGCAGAGAGCAGGATAAACAACGCTGGAAGGTAATTCGCCTCACTAAATAACTCAAAGGCACAGCGGTGTGTGAATTAATTTCCCTCTTTAAGCTTGAATGAACAGGGCAGAAAAAGCTCCTCCAGATGAACGCTAACGCGGCGACAGGAGAAACACACACATACTGTAAACAAGCAGCCATTTTGGATCTCAGAGGACTTCGCCTGTGTTGGAAACTTTTAAAAAATTAGCCGCAAATCTTTTTCTCGCACCGAGCGTGATTCTCATGCATATGCGAATGACCTCGCTTACAGTTTTTGCCTCTCGAATTGAAATTTCGCAAGAAATTTGCATTGGCATTTTGACTATTGTGCATACGTCCAAGAGCCAATCAAAACTTGTCTTCAATCCAACTGGTTTTTTTTTACTTTAACATGCCCTCAAAATCTACAAAAACTTTTTTTTTACATATTGGTGCTGTTTGTCTGTTTATTTTATTTACACGTCTTTTCTAAATGTTTTTATTAGTTTATTTAATGCAATAATAATTATAATGTAAGAAATTGGTGAGATTGTTGGGCGGAATAAATTATCTGCATTTATCTTATTTTTTAGAGAAAAATTCAGATTGTTTTGTATTGCAACTTTTTGCTTGAAGAACAAATTAAAAAAAATTAAAAAGACTTTTTTTCCTTAGAACTGAGAACAAACATCCTTTGAGTCTCTAAGAATGAATAGATTATTCATAATCATACATCCCACATCATACACAGAGTAACTGACCAGAGATTAATACATCATGTGTCATTCACCTGTAAAAAACTAGAGCTAGTAACAGTACTAAAATACCGAAATAATAATAGTCTCTGTATATCCTATCTATCTATCTATCTATCTATCTATCTATCTATCTATCTATCTATCTATCCTTTCTGTCTACCCTTCCTATTTGCATGTCTGTCCAGCCGCCGGTCCATCAGACTATCTATTTAACACATTAGCAGTGAAATTCTCATTAACTGTAATTATATAAGAACTTTCAGCTCAATGACATTTTGTTTTAATTAACAAAAACGTCTTTTTCTTCTTCCTCTTCTTCCTCTTCTTCTTCCATTGGATGATTTTTCTGTGTTTTTTCAGATTTGAATGTATTGTTTTCACTTATCCATTCATCCATCCATCAATTGCCTATACCTGTTTATTCCTAATCAGGGTCACAGGGATCTGCTGGAGTCTATCCTAGCTGTCATGAAAGGTAGGGGTCAGCTTGGACTGGTCACCAGTCTATCACAGGGCCACATAAAGACAAACAACCACTCACACACAAACACACATTTTCTTCTATTCACAATTTAGTATCACCATTTAACCTTACATACATGTTTTTAGACTGTTGGAGGAAACTTAGATAGCCGGAGTAAACCCACACAAGCACGGGGAGAACATGCAGAAAGACCCCTGCAGGGGATACGAACCTGGGATCTTTTTGCTGTGAGGCAACAGTGCAAAATACTAAACCACAGTGCTGCCCTCTATTAAATACTTCAATAAATTATCTTCTTTAGCTATAAAATTAATATTAAATTTGGTCTATTCCAAAAGCCAAATCAGATCAAAGTCTCTCCTTAAAAAATCTGCTAAAGTCGAGGCAGATGGTAACAATAATAACTTGTTCACCGGCATCGTTATCGATCAGAAAAATCATCTACTCGTTGGTTTCCATGAGGAATGAAAAAAAGAGGATCGTCTGGACACCTGAGCGATGTAGCCGTAACACCACAGAGCTGCTCAGCTAAAGCAAACACTCAACTCTACATCCAACTCCGATTTATTTCTCAGGACTGGATTTGTTTTCTCCCTGAAGGATCTTTTTTAATAACAGATGTAAAGTTAAAGGAGACAGCTGGGAGGCGTTTGTAGAGGTACTGTGAAACGGTGGCGTTTAATCTCTCATAAACCTTTAAGTGTGATCGTAAACAGCACATCGGCTGAACGAGCGATTTTATCCTAACGCTTTTTATCACATCCTTTGCGTTCCGAGTCATGAAGAATGTCGGAATCAACTCAGAGGCTCGAATTCCAACCAAAATACTCACCTTGATGTTACTCGATCGATAATGACGTGAATGTTTGTTAGAACAGAACAGGTCTCTGTTAGAGACGCAGCCGGACCTCTGACCCGAGGGTCACGACTGTTTCAGGGTCTGGACCCTTTGTCTCCAGAGCATTTTAAAATTAAAGTGTCTGGTACAGCGGTTTTATGGATGTTGGGTAAATGATTAGGTTTTATGACTCCTGGTTTATCTTCCACACCGAACGGCTTTTTGCTAATTGGCGGTGAACAACAGGTCAAATCAAATATTGCTCAGTTTCCTTAAGGTTTTAGACGATGTTTCAGTTTTAAATCCCTGTTTCTCAACATTTCTCATCATTTTTTGTGTTTTTGTCCAACTCACACAGTGTAATTGGCCACTGAGCCGATTAGCAGTCACAGACACCGTGCTAATGCTATTATGGTGTTAAAATACTTTTGGGTAAAAGTGTAGGATGTAAAAATCCCACTTTTACTTAAGAAACAAAAGTTGCTATATTTTAATCAATTAATTTTTATAAATTCCAATGTAAAGATTTGAATGGATGGAATGACAGGCAATTAATTCTAAAGATTAAAGAAATGATGATTTTTTTATGTATGTATGTATGTATGTAGGTATTTATATTAAAATGCTAACTTAAAAATATTAGATGCATTTATTAATTCCTTTTTTTTGATTGGCTGATTCATGTACTGGTTAAATTAATAAACGATTACATCAAGTTTGATGATAATTAAAATATTCGTCATTTCTAATCTTTCAATTAATTGCCATGTAAAATATTTCAGTGACTTTATGAACAAGCAAACAAACAAACTAACTAACAAACACGTTGCTTTGATCATATCGCCATGGAAACCCCAGCAGACAGTTCAGTATAATTTCCTGTAAACTGTTTGCTGTAAACATTCGCTGTACCTCCTGAAGATTTCTCCGGTTCTACGATCTGTGTGACTTCCTGCATATCAATGAGGTTGACGCTTTAACGTTAAAATTTTAACAGTAATTATGCAGATATGAACTTTAATCCATTAAATTTAGTAATAATAAACATTAAATTCGGTTAATAATCTTTCACAGCTGCTAAATCGTCTATTAATTAAAGAATTTTAACTTTGTTTAATATTCATGCATCGAAGAATGTTTAGCACAACCGAGTCTGAATACATTAGCATAAATTAATTTGCAGGATGTTGTTTTAATGAGGTTTAAGGAGAAAAGGTGACATTATAACATAATAATAATAATTATTATTATTATTAGGAGTTGCATAAATCTTTTTCTTTTAATTCAGTTCAGGAATGAAATAAAATAAACCAAGAACTAATTTTAACTTTGGCTTGACGTGATTTGTTCAGAGAAAAAAAAAATCGGCTGTAATTGATAGTCAAAATATCTTATTTTTACAAACAATATTAATCCTTATGCTGTTATTATTTTTTATAAAAGTACAAAAGTCTTACGTCTTAGTTCAAACGTTATTTAAAGAATTACTCAAAGGATTCTGGAAATTTGGTTGATGCCCTTATTCACAGCAACTCACTTTTATCCCATTTTTCATCCGTCTAAGCAGTTAAGGTTTAGGAGACAGAAGCAGCTTGTTACTGGGAATAGAACCCACAATCTTCCGATCATCAGTTCAACACCTTAATCAAATAAACCGGTTAGTTTAATGATCCAAGTGTTACTGAATGGATCATATCCCCTACAAACCCTGGGACACCGAACCAACACTCCAGGGCCCCTAAGTAAGGCTCCTTTACTATTATATGCTCTGTTAAATAAAATAAATCAATCAATCTGGATGAGGGCGTCTGTCGAATATATTGAACTAAATTTAATTAACAACATTATGAGTTCATGACCTTAATTTAGACCTTCAAATTTTGTAGGATCAAGTGATATTTTATAAAAATTCATTTTTTAAAATAAACTGCTTTTTATTGTCATAATCACAACTTGGAATAGAATACTAATTATGCTAATATACCATCATAAAAGACTTCAATTTGGGTTTAAAGGGGAAAAAATTTCAACTTTAAAGCTTCTTGCTTTACAAAAATCTGGCAACCCCAGATACACGCAGGTAATTTACTAACCTGAATCCTGAGTCCTGAAACAACTTTTTTCCACACTAAAATTGTTAATTATTCATTTTAAAAATGTTTAAAATACAATGAATAATCACATAATCATTTGTCTGTACTACAAAATCGGAGGCATTGAGTTAAAGTCAAGTTTTCGCCTTCCTCACCGAGCTTTGATTTTAATTTGCTTGCCTCCGGTTTGCTTGCTGTGGAAATAAATCCAAATTTCTATTTCTAGAATATTACAGTTGATGAAATGTAATTAAATTCAACGAAAACGGTTCAAAATCATTTACTTGGACAAGAATCAGCTTCTGAACCCAGAGGTGCTCTTTAATTAGTAGAACAGCATTGCTCCCTTGGAGTTGGCCATAACCTTTTTCGAAGGTGGCCTGTGTGTGTGTGTGTGTGTGTGTGTGTGTGTGAGAGAGAGAGAGAGAGACTCAGTGCCAGTCCTGCCTGAGTGAGTTTAATTGATGCAGGTAGACACACTCGGTGAACCCCGCCGCGCACCTCCCTGCCCCGCCTACACACATTACCACTAATTGTCTGTGATGTCTCTGTCTTGGTAAGCTTTCTCTTTCTCTCTCTTTCTTTCTCTCTCATCCTTATCCTTTATCTCACATCCTCCATGTTACATAACCATCTACAAGAAGCTGCTTCGAAACACAATAACTCCTGATAAACATCATGCTGCCGTTAAAGGAAACGGACATAAGGATGGTTGGGACCAAAAAGATACATTCCTGGTCCATTTAGTGTTTTTACTGGTATTTTCGAACCCAAAGGTACCGAACCAAAAGGCACCTTGATACGTTCACATCCTGATTGGTCGGCCTTGGTTATGTATATTTTGCAACTCAACTTTCCATCATCTGTTTTAGGCAGAAATGAATATCTGGGCTAGTGCCATGGTGTAGTGGGTTAAGGCACCAACATCCACATGTTCTGATTCGACCCCGGCTAAGGTCCTTTCTGGTCCCACCTCGCTCTATCTTTCCCATTTCTTCCCATCTTACTTGAATAAACCAAACAGTCGCACCTGAGTTCATTTTAAACACATCTTACAAAGTACCTCAACTGTCTAATATTTAAAGTTCAGTGTGTGTGTACAGTCTACACACACAGATTTAATAAGTTGTTTTTCCAGAGTTACTTTCAAACAGCTCAGGTGTGCTGATCTATGGAGGTCAAAGGTTACAGTCCTTTATGTACTAAAGTGCCACCAAAGCCGATTATTTTTTATGAAGCAGCTTCCAGCATGGATTTCTTACTCACAGGCCTCGGCAGGTCCACCTGAATAACAAATAAATAAATAAATAAATAACAATCTTACGCTCACACACACACAAACACACACATAAACGCTCGCAGGTTTGTATGACTCTATTATACAACTCTATAATACTTTGCCTAACATAAAATTTACAACCTTGTGGTAATCTTTTAACCCTACAACATCAAAGCCACAACATCAAAGCCGTGCTCTCATCATACACCCACACACACTTGTGTATTTACAGATAATACAGTATTACATTATATAACTACGTATGCTAAATTCTTAAAACTGATTGGTCGGAAGGTGGTTATTAATTTACACCATGCACTATTTATAACATATTATACTATTTTATATTCTTTTAAATGTAACTATAAATAGATAAAAGTATATTTTGACTTTGATGATGATGCTAAATGACTTTGATGATGATGTAGCTTGGTGGTGCTAGGAATGGATAAATGTAAATCACTCTGAATGAGGGTGTCTCCTAAATATCAGAAATGTTAATGTAAATGATGAGGCTTAAATCTCAGTTATCTTAACAACAACCCAGAATCTTGCCTGTTAGACCATCACAGATTCTTTAGGAATAATACAAATTTAAATTAATAAAAAAACTTAAAACTTTACACAGCCTCAGATGCCACACCCACAAACTGTTGTGTCTGATGCATACAGACCAGGATAACAGAATCAGTGATTCTGAAAATCACTCTGATTGGTTGGATTCTTCCTAGTCAATTTTTCTAGATGCAAGAATTTCCATGCGATGCAAAATGTATGGTATAGAATCACTGATTTGCAAAAATTTTCGCTATGGTTGCACTTCGCTCTGACTAGCAGGGAGGAAAGTGATGGCCCTCTTGGCCTGTAAAGGCTGTTATTAGGTCCAGATCTTCTGCTGTCAGACTGGTTTGGCTCCGTGAGCCACACACTCGCACAAAGGCGAAGTCATTTCCTTCGAGACCGTTTTTTTTTCATTGACTCTTACAATGCAAAACGGCGAGCGCTAGCCTCGTTTCTATGCAGGATAATTATCTCAACTTCCCGAGCACGATGCTGACCGAGATAACGACATCCTTATCTGGCCGTAACAATCACACCGGCTACATCTCGCACACACCACAATCAATCCCATCTTACCTTTAACAAATGACATCTCCGGATGATAAAGTGGAATTTAAAAGGCTGCCGCTACACGATTACCGTCGTTACCATTTCAGCAGCCGAAGACATTTTTATTTTTTTGCAGAGAAGGAAAGAACGGAGGCTTTCGGTTGGTTTCTGTTTTAAAGCAAACAAAGGCTAAAAAAATATATTATTTTCCTAGAGCAGTGTAAAAAGATTTCTAGTGATGCTCCAGGCAAAGCAGCACCTTTGCTGTGTTAAGTTACTGTAGCCTTTTTACTTCTGGCCTCTTTCTAGACACCTGTCACCAATGTCTCCAAAAGAGTCACGAATAGAAGCAGGAATAAACCAGGTGCTGATTTGCAGAACTGTTTGCGCTCGTTTGCCTTCCGCAATAGAAATAAATTGACCTAGCTTGAACCTTCCATCACCTGTTTTCTGGTGTTTATGCAGAAAAATAAAATATCTGCTGTATAAATTGTTGTCAGAGAGATGGATGTCTTCGATGAGTCTAGTAGAGAAAGAGAATAAGGAAAGAACGAAGAGAGAAAATGTGATACACACACAGGGAGATGCTCTTCAGGAAGTTTGACATGGATTGTTGCTGAGTAGCAACGAATTTCTGATAGAATATCACCTATACAGAGTTAATTGCTTGCGAAACAAACTTTGTGCACCGTAAGCGGTTTTCTCGCCACAGATCGTCCGGTACAGCCGATCTTCGAGTGGGAGTAAATGCGAGAGAAACCACAGAGAGATCATGATATAGCAGCATACAGGACAGGGGCAAGTGGACAAGCTTTTTACTAGCAGTGGTTAAGCGAAATGCATAGCCTAGATTGCTACAGGACAAAAAATCGATGTTATTGGAGATGTGTAGGATCATTTATCAACGTTATACAGTGACAGAGCTGACGCACTTCAGTTCGTTATAGTCCATATGTATTGGACACGGGACGGTGAGGTGTCCCAGTGAGAGATGAAATCTATAAGTGTTAATGTCCTAACCACATCCCTGGTCCTTAATCATTTCCACCAACCAACCAACTATAATCCCTAGCCTTAAACCTATGCCCTAACCCTAACCCTACAGAGCTGGTGAGCTGGTGAATGTCTGATGCATATGGCACACTCATCTGTGAAACTTCAGGAGTTTTGAAGTTGTCCATTGATTGGTTGAAGTGTACAGGATTTCTGGTAGACGTGTGTGTGGCGTTATGTAATGGTTCACCTGAAAAAAACAGTATAGATTGTATACACACACCATAGACTGTCTATACATTTAAGAGTTTTGCTTAAGGTACTTTGTGATGCACAAAACAAAACACTAGTGGTAGCTTTACCTGTCAGTCATACATTGTCTTGGTCGGACCCTAGCCATTTAAAGTGGTTTAGGTTCCCAGACCTTCTGCCTTCACTCTAAAGGTCTGGCTACATGAGACTCTAAACTTGTCTTAAAAACTTCTACCCATAAACCTATTTCCTGACCCTTACCTTTAGCCAATCGGCCCTACACACTCAAAATATACAAGGTCCCTTTTGTTAAAACGTGTGTTAATATTTACAACTTGGATGACAAATTGAAGTGGAACTAACCTTGAGGTCACGAAAAGAGAAAACAAATTTTCTAAACTTGTGTCCTCTTCTTTCTAAAATTTATGTCAGCAAATCCAGTGAAGGTTAGTTGATGTGCCTTTCTCAGTGAACCCCTCAACTCTGTCTCGGTTTCTTTGCTAATCACTTCAAGGACTGTGTGTTCTTTGACTTGGTGCTTGACAAAAATGAAAGTAAAATAATTTAGTATTTTAGAAGTTTAATACATATGATGAATGCAAAAGTACAACAGTGTTTATTGAAGTGCAGTTTTGGTAAAGCTAACCATGTCACGCACAAAAATTCATATGCACACATATGTACACAACATGAAACGTGAACTCTCCAGCAGGAACGTTTATAAGTATTCACTAATTGTATTCCCTATAACTTTGCACCACCACCCTAGATCTTATAACCCTTTCCCCTTACACCAACACCCTTAATGTTCTAAGCCTGTCCCCTAACTCTATCAACCAACCCTCACCTAAACCCTATCCCGTAACTCTTTCTCTCTAACCTCATCCTTTTATCCTTACCCTAATTCTACTCTCCTAATTCCTTACCCTAACACATATAGCCTAAACCTAACCCTAGGCCATAACCCTATTTTATAATTCCTTACCCTATCCCTTAGCCCTATTTCCTAACCCTAATGTTAACCATATTTTGTGCCCCTTATGCTTAAACCTATCCATATCCACTAACTCTATTTTCAAATCCATAAACCAAACCCTATCCCCTACCATTAACCCTATCCCTTACCACTAACCCTATACCTTAGCCTTAGTCCTATTCATATTCCCTTAATCCTTACCTTAATCCTTAATCCTTTAACATGTATGTAGCCCCTCACTTTATTCCTAAACCCTTATGCTAATGTTAACTCAAACCAATAACTCTCACATTTAACCCTATCACCTAAACATATTCTCTCTATAACCTTAACCCTACACCCTATACCCTAAATCAATCCCGTAATCCCTAACCCCTTAACTCCTAATCCGAAGCTGTTTTATTTCAATGTGTTGTCTTGACTTGACTTGATATTGCCGTAGAAAGTTTCATAGATGTTTCATAAGAAGCCAAAGGTAAAATTAGCGCCACATGGTTTTACAATTCCCAAGTACACATAATCCCACATGTTGTCCATGTTTTGACATGGACAATTAAATCATTGACCAGGTAAAGCAGCTATTACCAGCAGTTTCTTTCTTAAAATCTTTTTTTTTTCTTAAAACCCTAAACCTAAAATGTTGACTGGTTTACACTGCACTCAAATACACCACATTTTAACGCTGATTCCGTTATATTACAGAAACATTAGTTTGCCCAATGTTTATCACCTTTTTTGCATAACGCTCTGTATAAAAACACGACTATAATCAAGTTTTAATACCTGTGCATAAGCTGGGAGTTTTTTCAATAAAAAAGAGAGAGATTCAGAATCTGTAAGAAAAAAAAAAAAACACTTTAACCTGAGCTGCTGTTCTAATAAAATCTACGCTTTTCAATATCTACATTTTTGCATGTAAATAAGTGCATATGTAATAATATGGTAAGTTTTATCATGATATTTACTCATTAAAAAACTTCCCCTGTTCACCTTCTGAGCTTTAATTCCATTTTCATCAAACAGCCATGTAGCTGTTTTATTTGTAACTCAATATTACAATTTTACAGTTTTTATAGTTTTCTGTTTGTACATTTTCCCTTTTATTGCTCAACTATAATATCTGTAAATGTCATAATGATAAGTACTGCCTGTTTATTTGATTAATAAAACATTTTTTGTGTATATATAGTTCAGTTTATACAAATTACATTTATGGCATTTCACAGATGCCCTTATCCAGAGCGAGTAACATTTATTTCATTTATACAACAACAGTTAAAGGCCTTGCTAAGAGATCCAGCAACGGCATCTTGCTGGGAATCGAACACACAGTCTTCTGATTCAACACATTAACCACTGCACTGCCACCTGCCATGTTTTAAGTTTCATTTATGTTTATTTGTACGTCTAGGATTATTTTTTTTCTTCCCAGTTTCATCCTTCTGCATCATGTCATTCTGAAGCGTGTGAGAAATTAGTCCAATCAGGACAGCGTGTCACGAGTGCGGTGATGTAAGCAACCAGGAAGGACAAAGGTTGACATCCACCTACAGTACATCAGGCTTCTTTACTTCAGCGCATGTTTTTGTGCTCGAATAAAAAAGAAAAAAGTTAAAACAAAAGGAATTCATCAGTCAAGGTGGGTTATAGACGTTTAATGTTTTTCTTTGTTTTGTTTTTTTAGGATCAGATTCTCACAACCTATGCGTATCTTGTTTGAGATTGGAGGATGTTCTTGCTAGTTCTCAAGTTCTTGCGATCAGCTCTGCCATATCCCAATCGTCCCAGACTGTCCTGGTATCCATACTCCACAGTCAATTTCCAGCAAGAGGATACACTCTCGCTGCATACATCTTCCTTTGAAGAGGTAGATGTCATAAACATTTGCATTGGGCATCCCTCACCTATACCTGAAGTGGGTGTATGGGACTCTAAGGATGGGATCAGAAACACTGCTAAAACAGGGGTTGAAGCCAGTGTCTCTACCCAGCCCCCACTGTCTGCTCTGTCATTCTGCTCCCTGGGGTTATGGAGGTTCCACCTCAGGGAAGGGACCATCCCTCATAACCAGAACAGTCCCTAGGACCCCTTCAGGTGAAGTTTTGGATAATATAGCTGCAACATCAGAGGCACGGCTATTGGGGTAGAGTTGTAAAGACCACAGTCCACTCCAGAGCCCCCGCCATGAGGCACCAGTATTTTTACATTGAACATCTTTGTTTCATGGTGCAGAAAAAAACAGCAAAACCCAGTTAACTGCTTGATTGCTGAACTCATATTAGAATAATAGTTATATTAGAATAATAGTTTTATTATAATAATAGTCATATTAGAGTAATAGTTATATTAGAGTAACAGTTATATTAGAGTAATAGTTATATTAGTTATATTATACATATATTAAAGTAATATTAATGTAAGTAATATTAGAGTTATATTAGAGTTTTTAAATGTCATAGTTCATTTTCTCTCTGTAATATTCTAAAAGCTCTCTCTCTCTCTCTCTCACTTATACACACACACACCCTCCCAGCCATTGGATAAGCTAATACCCAGGTTTTCTATGTGTGGATATTAGCTATTTGTCACGGCTTCACTCCTCCGCTTATGACTGATGCCCCAGCCACGAGCGACGATCTGAAGCTCCAACGATTCTTTATTAAAACGCTTTTCCAAGCTGAACGTTTGAATTATTTAAAAAAAAAAAAAAGAGGTTCCTCTATGTGAATTCTTAACGTGGAAACAACAGACTGCAACAAAACGAGCAAGGATTTTAACCATCCCAACAGTGTGTTTAAAAATGTATAACTAAATGATAACTGCTTCTAAAAAACTCCAGAAGAAGAAAAAAAAAAAAAAACAGTGGAGATGGAAACTTTATGTGAATTCTGTTTTTGTGTAAAGAAGTGTATAAACGCAAGGTCATTACCGCTACATAGTCTTAGCAGAGCAGAAAAAAATAAAAGGTAATCAAGTACAGTGAGCTCATTCTGATGCTGGAGGAGGTGAAGGATTCGGTCAGAGAGCTTTAGTAGGATGCTGAGAGCTCATGGTGATAGACTTAAGTCTTTGATTAAGGGTCAGAGGTTGAAAGAGATTTAAGGAAGTAAGAAAGAGAGAGACACAAAGGGCTCAAAGTGCTCGAAGGACTTTGCAGATAATCTAAACATGCTAATCCTCTGTATCTCCGCGTAGGTTCACTCTGCAACCTTGTGCCTTTTTTTTAACTTCTCTTTTGTTTATGTATTTGGGTTTCGATAGCGTTTTGATATAATGGCTTAAATAAATTCCACAAGTAAAACAAAAGCATGTGGTCAGGATACGCCTGCGAGACGGAACTCAAATCATCCATTTTGGAGCTTTTTTTGTTTTTCTATTTGTTATTCTATATATTTCTGTTTTGCGTTTATGTGTGTGTGTGTGTGTGTGTGTGTGTGTGTGTGTTTTTTTATACTGTCAATAAAGTAAGGCTCAGGTCGCCTAGATTGGAGAGGAGTGTTTAAGCGATCCCCGTGGCCACGCACAGAGACTTAAATCTATCCAGACACAGGCTTAGCGACTGTAATCCTATTATTCGCGTCCTATCCTGCACAAAAACAAGTCACAAAAGCGCTTAAAGTTTGAACATCAGCGCGTTGTTTGTTTTAGGGCTTCATTTTAAATGCAGCTCAAGAAGATTTGTGTATGTGCAGTATTTCGGGTCTTAATGTCAATGGAGTGGAATATATTTACATTCACATTTACAGCACTTGGTAGGCACTCTTATCCACAGCTTCTTACCTTTATCTTGCTTTTTTTCCAGCTGAGAAGTTGAGGGTTAAAATCTGATTCTTTTTGATCTGTATAGCGCTTTTAACAATGGACATTGTTTTAAAGCAGCTTTACACAGAATGCAGTAAGAGTGAAAAAGTGTAAGTTTGTCCCAAACAATTAAGCCGGTGGCAACTGTGGCAAGGAAAAAACCCTGAGATGAAATAAGGAAGACTCAAGAGGGAACCGGTCCTCATCTGGATGACACTGAATATCTGTTTATTACAGCTTAGTGTAATGGTGATCAAATGTAATGTACAGTATAATCATTTATTTGTGATATATACTTTTTACAGCATATGAAATGTTTTCTTTGCATATCCTATCCTAGAAAGTTGGGGTCAGCTATGATGCAGCGTCCCTGGAGCAGGAAGGGTTAAGGGTCTTGCTAAGGGAGCCAAAAGTGGCCAGATGGCAGTGGTGGGGCTAAACCCCCTGGTCTTCAGATCAACAACTTAGGCTGGTGGTGTTGGGGCTTTAACCCAGGTATTCCTGGTCTTCAGATCAGCAACTCAGCATCCTAACTATTTAAGCCACCACTACAATGTAAACTGTAGTCTTGGGTAAGTGGAGCAGACTGAGCCCCAAACCATCCTCAAAGCACCTCAAGAAAAGGAGTGTTAAGGGTCCAGCAGAGTTACCTTAATGGTGCTGAAAATTGAACCCACATTCTTCAGATCAACACCTTAAACATTTAGCTACCACTTCCCTATTTTTCTTTAGATAGTCAACTCGAAATGTACACGAGGGTCCTAAAATTGACTAAATATTTAAAAAAATAATTAGAGGGCAAATATTTTTCAGACTCCAGACCTTCATATATGGAGTTAGGATCAGACTACTGTATGAAAAGGACATCTGGATACAAGGTACACTTCCTGGTGGTTCTATTTGGTACAGTATATTAAAATTAGGACATAAATTTACAGCTTTTGCCAGACACCCTTACATTAATCAAGTAAGAAATTAGGGGTTAAGGACCTTGCTCGAGGCCCAACAGTGGCAACTTAACAGTGCTAGGATTCGAACCTCGATTTTTCAATTAGCAGTCCAACACCTTAACCACTGTGCTACCCTTTCCGCCATGTTAAGGAGAAGTATTCATCCGCACTGGTTATTACATTCTGTTTGAAAAAAAAACCACAACCCTACATTTATTATAAAAAACAAAAGAACCGTATGTGTGTAGGTGTCCATGCTAATTTTAAAGTCTCCCGAGTTTTCACCTTGCTGCAAAAATGGTTGATGCTTTCACATTAACGCACAACAATCCCAGGATTAATATATAATTCGGCGCAGGAACACTTTCATGTGGATTTTTAAATATGATACGAAAAGGTCAAAAGATGGACAAACAAATGGGTGAGCCTCTCGCTCTCGCTCTCTCTCTTGTCTAAAAAGATGCCATTTTTAGACTTTATGAAAGCAAATATATATCAAATAGATGGAGTTGAGTTTTTTTTTTTTTTTTTTTCAGAATTTCTCCAATAATTAAATTGACTTGCTTTTGTTTTGTTCTGCCCACGACTGTCTGGAATCATCCTTTTCACCCTTTTAGTGCACAACTAACTTTTTGAGTTAGTTTCTACATTCATAACTTCCCGGTAAGGGCCTACGTGCTTTGAGGGCCCCCAGAGATTTGTTTTGATTAGTCATAACAGTGCGGAATAGGTGTGGTTGAGGGGCCCAAACTCATATTCTTTCCAAAGGCCTAAATTTGCTAACAGCACCCCTTTTTATTTACAGCATTTGACAAACACCCTTATTCAGAGCAACTTACATTTCTCTCTCTTATAAAACTGAGCAATTGGGTTAAGGGCCTTGCCTAGGGGCCCAGCAGTGGTGCTGGGAATTAAACCCCCATCTTCCAATAAGCAAGAAAAGAACGTTGTTTTTCCTGAAATACTTTTACGCTTGAAAAGTACTGCGTCGCCGCTTTCCGCCATTTTGGAATATGTTCTCTCTTTCACAGCAACAAGGTACAGTGTCCATCGTAAGTGTTCATTGTATACGAAATTAGTTCATTATTTTAATTAGATCATCCGGAAGCTTCTCACATACAGTCGTTTTCCCATACTGTAAAGTAGGGAAGTATGCAGCGAAGAATGCAGCCTATGTTGCATTAATGTAGTGGGTTTTTGTTTTGGTTTTTTTGCGATACGGAGTGTTTTCGTTGTGTCCGGCGTGTATAGTATGTGTAAGATAACTTTAGTCAGGTGGTTTTGCTTAAAATTGTATTGTGGTGTTTCCCAATACAGTGCAATACGGAAGTTGATACTGACACCAAGAATTTTGTCAACTGCAATACAATAAGCTTATAGAATTCTATTCTATTCTATTCTATTCTATTCTATTCTATTCTATTCTATTCTATTATTTTATTTTATTTTATTTTATTCCTTTCTTATTTTTTCTATTTTATTATTCTATCCTAACTTCTATTCTATTCTATTCTATTCTATTCTATTCTATTCTATTCTATTCTTCCATTTTATTCTTCTATACTAAATTGTATTCAATTCTATTATTCTATTTTATTCTATTCTATCATTCTATTCTATTATTTATTTATTTTATTTATTTTATTTTATTTTATTCCTTTCTTATTTTTTCTATTTTATTATTCTATCCTACTTCTACTTCTATTCTATTCTATTCTATTCTATTCCATTTTATTCTTCTATACTAAATTGTATTCAATTCTATTATTCTATTTTATTCTATCTATCTTTCTATTCTATTATTTTATTTATTTTATTTTATTTTATTTTATTTTTTTATTTTATTTTATTCCTTCTTATTTTTTCTATTTTATTATTCTATCCTAACTTCTATTCTATTCTATTCTATTTTTTCCATTTTATTCTTCTATACTAAATTGTATTCAATTCTATTATTCTATTTTATTCTATTCTATCATTCTATATTCTATTATTTTTTCTATTTTATTCTATTCTGTTTAACTGAACTGTATTCTATTACTTTATTCTAAATTCTGATCTATTCTTCTATTCTAAATTTTATTTTATTCTATTATTCTATTATAAATTCTATTCTATTCTATGTCTGTTTAATTGAACTGTATTCTTTTACTTTATTCTAAATTCTATTCTATTCTATTGAATTTTATATTTTAGGCTATTTCATTTTCTTCGTTACTATTCTATTCTCTAGCAATATTTTGCTATTACACCAGAGACACTGCATCCAGCGTAGAGCGACAGACCCCTGCACCGCTGCACTCACGGTTTCATCCCTTTCCGCTGATGGAATATTTTCTCCACAGATGGATTTCAATATGTAGTAAGAACTCTATTAGCAAGCGTGATGGTGTGTGACTTGGAGAGGACGACTTTTTTCACCACAACCATCAGAAAACATGAGGAGGTCTTCAAGAGCATCATCAAACAAAAACTCGCCCATTTTCATCTGGATCTCCAGTCGAGTTCACCTCCGACTCCACTATTATTATTGTTTGTTTATTTATTTATTTATTTATTTATTAAGCATTTTTTTTTTCTTAATATATAATATACAAAAAATATTATGAAAATATATTTTTTAATTTTTTTTTTAATTTTTTGGGTATTTTCTTTATCTGTTTTCTGAATTTTATTTTTCTGTTTTATAATAAAAAAATATTTCATGGAAATTTTTTAATTTACAGCAGGTTTTTTTGCTGATAAAAACTAAAACATGTTGTTTGCCAAAGACTAAGATTCATGCATATGTTTCTTCTTCTTCTCTTTTCAGCTGTTCCCTTTTAGGGGTCACCACAGCGAATCATCTGTCTCCACCTAACGCTATTCTCTACATCCTCTTCACTCACACCCACTAACTCCATGTCCTCGTTTTATCGCATCCCTATACCTCCGCTTTGGTCTTCCTCTTTGTATCCTGCCTGGTAGCTTCATTTCTAAATTCATGTATATGTTTAAGTTGTTAAAGTTTTAGACAGCTGTTCAGCAGAGGTGGGTAAAGTAGCCAAAATCTGTACTCAAGTAAAAGTACAAGTACTTATAAAAAATATATATATTTACTTAAGTAAGAGTAAAAGTAACAATCTAAATAGTTGCTCAAGTAAGAGTAGAAATTATTCGTAACAGCCTCGCGAGACTTGCTAACAACTCATAAAAACTAATTATTTAAAAAATCTCATATTTATTACCGTTTATCAGTAACGGAGGAACGCTGCCAAATGTAGCCAAGTAAAAGTAAAGTTTTTTCACTAAAAATGTACTTTAAAAATACTCTAAAAGTGAAAAATACCCAAGTAACTGTAACAAAGTAAATGTAATTCATTCCTACCCACCGCTGCTATTCAGAATATCATGGGTTTAATTCCCAACACCACCAATCTGCTACTGAGGGCCTGCCACACTGCTTAGTTGGGCGTCAAAATAACGGGAACGGAAGTGTAAAAGCAAAATTTATGAAGAATTTGGCAAAAAACCATTTGCACCATTGCAAATCTAAAGAAAAAAAGCTGCAGAAGAACCAAGCCCTAATTTTCTTGGCCCTAATGATCACCAACAAACTCCAACATCTGAGGGAACTGCTTCTCATCTGTGGGAGTTTGTATAAGACCTCTAAAGGGTGATGATGGAGGGAAAATAAGTCATCTGTATATTTTTTGAGCTTAAATCACAAAGAAAGTCTTCAGAACCTCAACCAGAAGACGAGGGTTCATTAATTACAGTAATTATGCTTTTCTGACAACTCACTTTGAGCTATTTTAACATTTTGAAACAGCTCGGAGAGTTTGAGCTACGCCACATTAATTATGCTAATTACCCATTTTGACAGTTCATTTAATATAATTAATAAATTTACTAATATTAGCAAGCGCGCAGCCGGAACGACGGGAAAGAAATGCGGTGACGGGAAACCATTTGGGAAAAGTGGAACGAAGTTTAGGCTTCCATCCAAACCCACACTGGATTCTTTCTTTCTCTTGCTGAGCTGGAACATGTGGAGAAGTTAGTGAGTTTCGGAGCCTCGTCTCGCGTCACTCACACTCTTACTAATATCACCAGCATCAGAGGCTAAAAATTTCGGTATCGACCATCGCAAAGCAAGGGAATAAACTATGACAGAAAAAAGAAAGAAAGAAAGAAAGAAAGAAAGAGTTACACACTTTGCTGAGTGTTGTTTAGAACCCAAATTCAGTTTTAGGCCCTTAAATTGCTAACAGCACCCCTGAGTCTGACATACTACATACAGTAGGAACTCTGTTTTACATGAACCGCCTGAAAAGGAACCCCCGGTTCGCAGTAAACATAGCGGATTTTGTTTCTGCGATATCGTTTTTTATTTTATTATTTTACAGTTTTATTTCAATTAAACAGGTTAACAAAACAATAAGCATAAATTTGACTAAACTTGACTTGACTTTACTAACTTAACTTGACACTCCAATCCCCTGAGACAGTGACATCCAAGACAAAGACAAAGACATCTATAATCCAAGACAAAGACATCCACAATCCAAGACAAAGACATCTATAATATGAGACAAAGACATCCATAATGAGACCAAGACATCCAAAGACATCCCCAAGCATCCCCCAATCCAAGACAAAGACATCTATAATCCAATGAGCCACCAGTTATAAAGACAAACAAAGACATCCATAATATGAGACAAAGACATCCATAATCCAAGACAAAGACATCTATAATCCAAGACAAACACTTCCACAATAGAAGACAAAGACATCTATAATATGAGACAAAGACATCCATAATACCAAATATATCCATTCTTTTTTTGTATAAAACCAAGAATTTTTTTCTGTAAATAAGAAAAAAGAAGGGACCCCTATTTGAAAAAGTACAAATTGAAGAGATAGAGTATATATAAAGGAGAGAGACATAGGATTAAAAAATATTATTTTGGTAACTGTAAAAAAATAAATATATTTTTAATTAAAAATAATTTATAAAAGTAGAAAAAATATATGATAATAAATAAAAAGACAAAATCAAAAAAAAAGAACATGAGGAGTAAAACTGGTGGTGATTTAGTGTGGGACTGGTGGAATCTCAGTCTGAGGTCTATAATGAAAGATTAAATTATTTATTAATTAGTGTAAATTGACTCTCAGTGTGATTCATTAACGCGACTCAACGGCTGAGGAAAGGTTCGGAGAGCTTTTTGAAGAATGTGAAAGCGGGTCAGGGTTCAGGACGAATCAGCTGTTCAATTAGAAGAGAAGAAACACTGAAGAAAACGGCAGCCAGGAAACCCCATAAAAAACCTCTGCGTAAATTTTAGCTCCTTTCAATAATTTATCCTAGAAAACTGATTTTAACACACAGAATTTAACTCAAAACTTAATAAAACATTGATACGCAACTACACACACACACACACACACACACACACACATACACTCTCGCTCTCTGTTTCTCTCTCACACTCTCTCTCTCTCTCTTCCTGTCTGTCTCTCTCTCACACTCTCTCTCTCTCTTTCTCTCTGTCTCTCTCTCTCTCTCTCTTTCCTCTCTGTCCACTGTCTCATCTCGCTCTCTCTTTCTCTCTCCCTCTCTTACTCTCTTGCTCTCTCTTTCTCTCTCCCTCTCTCCCTGCTCTCTCTGTTAGCTCTCTACTCTCTCTGTCTCTCTCTCTCACACTCTCTCTCGCTCTCTCTTACTCTCTGTCTCTCTCTCACACTCTCACTCTCTCTTTCTCTCTGTCCCTGTCCCTATCTCTCTCTCTCTTACTCTCTTGCTCGCTCTCTCTTTCTCTCTCCCTCTCTCTGTCTCTCTCTCTCACACCTCTCTCGCTCTCTCTTACTCTCTGTCTCTCTCTCTACTCTCTCTCTCACACTCTCACTCTCTCTTCTTTCTCCTCTGTCCCTGTCTCTCTCTCTCTTCACACTCTCTCTCTTGCTCTCTCTTCTCTCTCCCTCTCTTGTCTCTCTCTCTCTCTCTCTCCTCTCTCTCTGCTCTCTTTCTCTCTGTCCCTGTCTCTCTCTCTCTCTTACTCTCTTGCTCTCTCTTTCTCTCTCCCTCTCTCTCTCTCTCTCTCTCACTCTCCTGCTCTCTCTTCCTCTTTCTTTTTTCTTCCCCTTTTCTCTCTCTCGCTCTTTCTTTTTCCCTTTTCTCTTTACATTTTTCTTGCATTCTCTGCTCTTTCTCTTTGTTTTTCTCCACTGTCTGTCTTTCATTCTATTTCTTTGTTCACTTTCTCTCTTTTGCCCTGCTCTGCCAATTTTCCCTCTCTTTCTCTCTCCCTTGTATTTCCTTAGTTTTCTCCATTTGCTTTTTTTTTCCTCACTATTTTCAACTCTCTCTTTCCCTTCTTTCTGTCTTTAATGTACCCCCCCTTCTCTCTCTACTCTCTCACACCCTGCTCTTTCCATTTTTCTCTTTTTCTATTAATACCCTCTCTAATTCATTCTTTCTTAATTTTATCCTTCATATTAAACATTTGTTACACATTTATTTCTATTTGAATCCTAAATTATTATTTTATAAACTAATCAGAATAAAATCTTTATTTATATTTATAATGTTGCTTTAATTGTTTATCTTTCTCACTTGATGATAAAAAGTGATTATAGATCGTTCTATAGAAAGCAGGAACGTAAAGCGTCAGGCAGACCAGTTCAGGGTTTTTTTCTGGTCACTCGTTCTTCTCTGCTGACATGTTCCAGACGACTGAACACAGCCTAGACGTTTGGTCAGTGTGAAACTCACACACACTCACACTCACTCACTCACTCACACACACTCACTCACACACACTCACACCCTGTTTTCTCTTTCATCAGCAGAAATGTGGCATAAATAATCACACCAGTCATCGGTGATCAATCACGATCCGGCTCTGAATAATACCACACTGTCCTGTGTGTGTGTGTGTGTGTGTGTGTGTGTGTGTTGATTACAGCATCTGGCTTTTGCTCTGGCAGCTGCTCATTAGAGAGGTTAAAGGTTAACTGTTGCTGAAACGCCTGTAACTTCAGTCTGTTACACATCACCAGCTCAGACTTTTCTGGACATTTTGTGGGGGAAAAATTGTGTGAGAACATGAGGTTGTGTGTAAGAACATGAAAGCGTGCGTGAGAATATGAGAGTGTGTAAAAATATGAGAATGTGTGTGAGAACATGAGAGTATGTGTGAGAACATAAGAGTGTGTGAAAACATGAGAGTGTGTGGATAGATAGATAGATAGATAGATAGATAGATAGATAGATAGATAGATAGAATAAAAATGAAAGATAAAAATAGGGAAGAATCAAAAGAGAAAATAAAAAAGACAGAAAGAAAAAAAGAAAAAGAAAGAAAGAAAGAAAGAAAGAAAAAGAGAAAATGAAAAAAGAAAAAGAAAATTTAAGACAAAAATAAGGAAAAATAAAAAGAGAAAAAAAGAAAGAAAGAATGAAAAAAGGAGGAAAGAGAAAAAAAAAAGAAAGAAAAAAAAACAGACCAAAAGAAGAGAGAAATAATCAAAAGACAAAGAAAGAAAGAAAGAAAGAAAGAAAGAAAGACTAGTAGTAGTATTAGTAACCTGCCACTTGTAATTTCCTCCTCATAAATCATACCGTTTTATATTAACAGCGCCCCCTAATGAACAGAAAGTAAACTCTCTTAAAAAGAACCCCGTTTCTCCTAAATTGATACGCAACTACACACACACACCACACACACATACACTCTCGCTCTCTGTTTCTCTCTCACACACTCTCTTACTCTCTCTGTCTCTCTCTCTCACAACTAAACCCGCACATCTGTTAGCGGTGATATTTTAATCTCAATTTAAATATCAATGCAAAAAGATTAACATTAAATCAAAATTAAATTAAACTTTCACTTCCTCTCTCTCTCTCTCTCTCTCTCTCGTCTTTCTCTCTCTCTCTCTCTCTCTCTCTCTCTCTCTCTCTCTGTCTCGCTTATTGTCCTTACTGGATGTAATAAACTCAGCTCATTTTTAGCGTATTAGCATAAAGTGTGACTGCACTATTCAGGTCACCGGCTTTAGTAACTGTTGGAAGTTCACTTTGCTTCGACTTTACGCCGAGGACGTTCTTCACGTTCGCTTTGTCTTGATGAGGTCTGGGGCCTTAACTGGAGCTTGATGAAGTCGTGTGCCGTGACTTTGTTGAGGTGTCAAGAACGCTGAGTACTCGAGCAGCAAAGCACACCAGGGTTTTTTTTACTTTATTAGTTTTTTGTTAACGTCAAAGCAGAAAGCTAGAACAAGAAGCAGGGGGAAGAACATGTGTGTGTGTGTGTGTGTGTGTGGTACTATGTATTAAAGAATAAACCCATAATATCCCTTACTTGTCATTTACTATAACATTTTATTCAATTTACAAAATTAACCAACAATTATTATAATTAAAAAGAAATTTGTAGTTACAAACAAGACACATGACGAGCTAAAACTCCTCTGTCCTGTAGACACCAGAGAAAAGTTCAAACTCTATTTCTGACTGTTAGAAAGGAGGATATTGGAACTGGAGACTCCTTCCATAAAATGCAAAATTAAACATCTAAATAAAAATATTACTGTCCGTCCGTGTGCCTTTTTATTTGTTAATCTATCTATCTATCTATCTATCTATCTATCTATCTTCCTGTCTGTCTGTCTGTCTATTCATCTACGCCCATCTATCTATCTATCTATCTATCTATCTATCTATATCTATCTATCTATCTATCTATCTATCTTCCTGTCTGTCTGTCTATCCATCTACGCCCATCTATCTATCTATCTATCTATCTATCTATCTATCTATCTATCTATCTATCTATCTATCTATCGTCTATCATCTCTATCTATCTATCTATCCATCCACCTTTTCATCTTTTTATTTCTGTCTGTGTGCTGTTACACAGTGATTAACTGTGGATAAAGATCACGCTAACGTTAGAGCGGATATATTAATATGTTTATAGTGCAAAGCTTGCCATATGACATATCTATCTATCTATCTATCTATCTATCTATCTATCTATCTATCTATCATTTATTTCTGTCTCTGTGCTGTTACACGTTGATTAAGTGTGGATAAAGATCATACTAACCCTAGCACGGATATATTAATATCGTTGTTTATAGTGCTCAGCTTGCTATATGACATGCTGTTACATAAAGACGTTGAAGAGAAGCAGCCGGTGATGTGACGCATAATAAATCCTCCTGTTAGTGCAGAAAGCCCACGCAGGCCATGTGACATGGAGATTCTTAGTGTATATGTCAGCAATAAATATAAAAATATATATATATATATATATATATATATATTATATATATATATATATATATATATAAATTAATAAATATAGAGAGCGAGACATTTAAAAATGTAAGAGCGAGAGGATCATTTAATGCATGACAGATTCTATAGATAAACACTATCCATTCTCGCGGGCTGGGATTTATGCGAACATAATAATTTTACCAGTTCCATAAAAATGCCAGATTTACAGCCAATTTTCGGGTTTATTACCTGATCTGTGACATCTGACATACATGTTTATGTTTACTATATACAAAGACTTTAGGGGTGGAAACGTTCGTCTTCGTGCAGACGGTCACATATGATGGACACTTTAATTTCCCATGATCCGACGGGAAAGACGACGCAATAATGGCGGAAGCGGCCACGCGTTGCTGTGACATCATATGTCACTTGACAAATGTAGTAGTATAAAGTTATAGTTCAGAGGTTAAGATGTTGGACTGATGATCCTATCTTCAATTTCCAACACCATCAAGTTGCCATTGCTGGGCCCATGAGAAAGGCCCTTAACCCTCAACTGCTCAGTTGGTTTAAAAAAGTCACTCTGGATAAGGGCGTTAATCACTGCCAGAAATGCAAACGTTAATGCAGGATGATGTATTTTCATCCTCAGATTTTAGTCTTATCCCTTTTATCTTCTATTCACATGTGGGAATGCTGTTTTAAGGGAAAAATAAAAGGTCTGAATGCTTTTATTAATCACACTGTGCTTTTGCTCACACTATTAGCTGATCATTTAGGTTGGTAATTACGTTGTTGTTCGCACATTTTATATCAGGCATGTTATAGAGGACGAAAGGACAGCGCATCATCTGAGGCATGATAAATTTCCCTGCCCAGAAAAGCCCCGGTGTTCTAGAGTTCCGCGCTGCTAGGGTATTAGCCCGTCAGCAAAATGCTAATTTCTAAACACTTATGTAAAGCCATTCGCAGTTGATGTGGTGTGTTTGGGCGTACAGCGCAACCTAACACTCCCCTACACACTGCAAATGCCTCCTCTTGTTCTGCTGCGTGGGACTGCAAAGAGCTGCGAGCCAGAATGGCAACTGTCTGGGGATGACACACACACACACACACACACAAGTCCCTGCTGGCTGTTGTTATGGGTGGTAGGATCTCAGGTAATGGTGCCGTATTGCTGATGTAATTTGCTGTAACAGATGCCAAACAGACCTACAGCTACAATAACACTCTGACACTGTTATTGTTGTGACTGAGCAGCCATTTTGATACTTAGGTGTGCACTGAAGCTGCCAACAAAGGAACAAGAACTAAGCGACACATATGTCTACACACTCAAGGACACGCGGGTATGTTGTGGGGCAAGGCAAGGTTGACATTTACCCTTGCGTTTTTGTGTCACAGGCATGTCAAGGAAAGGTATATAATACATAGTGAAGTGTGGGTCATTTGATATAATTACTAATTCAATACAGTGCATGCAAAATGCTGTATAAGTACACACCTTTTCTGTGGAAGTGACAGCTGGAGAGCGATCATTAAAAAGAAATTTTGTATCCATCTTTGGTCCATTTTTGGAAATCCTGCGAAGGGTCACAATGAACTCCTGGGGGATATAGGGAGACAAGATACATACTATTGCGTCTCACTGAGATCCATATCATCATCAAAGAAAACAGACAAAGGGAAGAAAATCATCAAGGGGCAGGACATACTTTCACTCGCCTGTCAATCACAGACCTAGCAGTCTAGTGGTTAAAGTGTTGGACTGGTGATTGAAAGACCCTAGGTTAAATTCCCAGTGCACCAAGCTGACGTTGGTGAGCCTCTGATCAAGGTCCTTAAACCCTTAACTGCTTAGCTGTGCAAGTGAGATAGAATGCTCTGGATAAGGCCATCTGCCAATTAACGTGTTAGACTAACTGATTGGTCGCTTGTTTAGCATAAATAAGTGAAAGCCAAATCATGAATGGGGTTTTGTCTTGATCCAAAAAAAAGAAATATACTAGAAGCGAAAAAATCTTAAACTCTAGCTCACCGACATTTTGTTCCAGTGGAAAATGGACTGGGTTTGCATACAGCAAAAGGACTATATAAAAAACACTGATAAATGCACAACTTTTATCATTTGACTCATCTTACCAATTTGAATCAACTTTTTGTACAGGGGCCCAGTAGTGGCAGCTTGGTAGAACCCATAATATCCTGGTTAGCAGGCCACTATAACCACTAAGCTTTGTAATATACAGAAAACCTTCTCATGTGTAGGGATTTGTCGTGATAAACCTGACATAAAAAGACCCATTTTAGCAAGTTGAATCATTTGACTTGGGTCACCAATCAACTCTTTAAACCGACACGATTTTGCATTTTAAAAGACACTAATTTCAGTCCAGCAATTATGTTCTTGTGCTGCTGTGTCTGCTACATTAGGAAGATTAATATTCATTTATCCTGGTGACTAACTGTCTCTCTGTCATGCTGCCCTGTAGATAAAGCCAAGAGCTAAATACGACATATAGACTCATCACACACACGCGAATAAAGCACCAGCTCAGATGCTGATTGTAGGCTTCACTGGAGGCATCTTGGTGTGATCCAGGTGATAAAGTTTATTAAACATTCAAATTGATAAAATTCAGCAGCTATGAAGTGAAAAACTGTCAGCCACCAGCAGGTTATAATGTGTGAAAATGTCTACTTTCTTTTCTGACTTCAGCTCCACCAGCGTCTCATCCAAGTTGTTTAACGCATTGGAAAATAATCTAGTGATAAACATGAGTCGCTGGTAATTTAAGCGTAAGATCTGTAGGTGGGAGGCAGTGATGGACATCAGGCATCTGCCCTTGACTCACTGAAATTTAACAACATAGGAATTGCGTCGAAATGCTTTGGTAATTAAGCACGTGTGTAATCGGAACAAACAGAAAGTGTTATGTCATGGGCAGGTGGCGTCATTGACCAGGTAGTACTGCTATATAAACCTAAGAAGCACTACGCCTCTGTAAGCTCTAATTCTTTGGCACATGTGTGTATGTGTGCTTGTATATTCCAAAAAGAATGCAAAAGATGACAGTAATTTTTAATACCAGACAAAACTTTAAGCAGTGTGCATGTCTGTGCCCCAGATTTATTTCAGGCATGGATACACACTTAAGAGTGTGTTAATGTAAAATCCTGCCAATGCATGTGCTCCACTCCCGTCTGCCTACCATTGATGAGGATGGCCAAGCACCAGTCCCCAAGGCTCAGAATCCAATGCTGCTGAGACCTTGCTCAGGCTGATGTCTTGGGGCTCCCAGGTGGACCCAGTGGAATAGTATAAGATGGGCCTTGACTTATCTTATTCCCCAACCTCTAACTAACTTCTACTAGCCACTTCCTTTTCAAGAGGATCTGCAATATCAAGCATTGTGTATCTTGCCATCAAGCCCGAGCATCACCCCAGGCATTGTAAAAGTCTTCCTACACCCCCGGCCTGGGTATGTGCCCAAAGTGCCAACGGCAGTGCTGGTTTGCAGGCTTTGGCATTGGGGTACCATTGTCTGACTTTTGTAAGGTGGCGCGCTGGGCTACCAGGCATACATTTTTCTGGTTCTACAACCTGAATCTTGCAACAACCCTGGGATTCAGGGTTCTCGCCTCACACAGTTCCCACACATGACATGGGGACAGTGACTTGGTACTATGTGGGTATCTCATTCCCAAAGCGTTTTAACGCATTGTAATGTTGTAATGCTTTCTCCTTGGTCAGATTACACTCATTCTTCAGGGCAAAGTTTATCAAAGGGCATTCCCAAAGCACTGTTACACACTTAACGTGGAGACGGTTCATAAAAATAGCGAATTGAATATATTGAAGACCTGCATCGATACTGACAAGTTGTTGTAGAACATGTAGATGTTTTTAGAAGTTTTTGGAGGTTTCTCTAGGTTAGATGGAGTTTTTTTGATGTTTCACTAGAGGTAGAAAAGAATCTGATAAAGAAGAAGATTGTTATTAGAACAGCTGAAGGTGAGTGAAGGTTTGCTGATGGTCTACAGTGGCTGTCAAAGTTTGTGGAGGTTATGTGAGGCCTCTGAAGGTTTGCTGAAATTTACTAATGATTCGCTGTAAATATTTGAGGTTTCTGACAGTGGGTGAAGGTTTGCTGAAGATCCAAGGTGGAAACAAAAGCTGACAGGGCTTTTAAAAGTATCTCCGTATGTCTTGAGGCTTGCTGCAGGCTGAAAGTGATGTGGCTGGAAGCTGGGAAATGTTTATAGATTTTTTTTTGCCTTTTGTGTGTGTGTTTGTGATAGGTGCAGCTAAAACCAAGTAGATCGAAGTTTCTCAAAGTTGATGGAGATTTCCTGCATGTTTTATGGGTGTTTGCAGAAGGTTTGCTGGAAAGCTTCCTGGTCCCTGGAGGCTAAATGGGAGATTCCTGTTGGCTGAGTTAGCATCAGGGTAATGATGCCCTGAGGGAAAGCTTCTTTTCTCAGTCCTGCCCCAACACAACCACTAAGGATTGTGATGCCAGCTGATACCTGCACAACCGACATACACACACTGATGCAACAAACTGCAAGTATTAACATCACATACACAAACACACGGCTGGACAAATTGGCATGTAAATGTTCTCTTGTAATACCTGTGACTAGGACATGCATATGGTGCTCATAGGGTTCACAAACACACATCTGAGAAGATTTTCTGAGGCGTTAGGTGGGTGAAGAAAATGTGTGTATGAATAAAAGACAATAAAAGAGTATTTGAGTGGAATCCAGAAAATGTGTTTAGTCCATATGTTAATATGAATGTTTTTGTTTTTTGTTTGTGTTTGAGTCATAAACCAGAGAGGTGGTATACTGTACTATTGCTATAATATACTTTACTGTACTATACTCTACTTTATTCTACTACTTCTTGTCTATTCTCTGCCCTGCTCTAATCTATTCTACTCTACTTTAATCTACTCAACTCTCTCTAATTTCTGTACTCAACTTGACTCTAGTATGCTATACTCTATCCTACTCTAGTATACTCTGCTCTACTTTACCCTGCCCCATTTTACTCTAATTTATACAACACAACTTTACTCTTCTCTGCTTTACTCTATTTAACTCTACTGTGCTTTACCTCACTCTACCCTACTCTAGTCTACTCAGCTCAACTATGCTTTTATCTGGACTATTTTACTCTATTCTACCGAACTCAACTCACATTCTACTATGCTACGCTTCGCCCTGCTCTACTCTATTCTACTATACTTAATTCAAATATACTCTATTCTACACTATACTGTACCCTACTCTACTCAAGTCCATTATGTCATGCTTTAATCTAGTCTATTTTACTTTATGTTACTAGAGGATTGTAGAGTGAGGTATAACACGGTAGAATTAGGTAAAGTAGAAAAAGAAAAAAGGAGTATATAGTGTAGTAGAGTTGTGTTAAGTAGATACAGATTTACAGCTAAAATTCCAGAAAATGAAATATATAGCAGAAAGTCGAAATATGATAAGTGGATATAGGTATACCCTCTATGATGTGTTTATTACAGGCGTCCCAGCTTCCTGCTTAACTATTATCTTCAATTTTTCTTCAAGAGTAATAGCTTTCCACTCCATCTTTTCTCCAACAGCAGGAGACACTGCAGGGCATTTTTTCAGACATAATGATAACACAGTGTATTATTATATCAAAATATGCTATGGAACTGTCACAAACAGATCACTTAACGAAACAATGTTATTACTAACCAAACAAATGTGCGTTCTAGGCGAGCGAGCGCTAACCATCAGCCGCGCCAAATACTTAAAAAAATATTTTTTGACATACATTTTTGAGGTCACGAAGTCGTACCTTTACTCCATATATCATATGGAATGTTTTTTTTATTTACTTTTTTAATGTTTTCTTGTCTAGTGATGAAGTTCGTGTTGCAAAAATGGAATACAGAACATACGAAGCAAACCTAAGACAGATAAAAAATAGTGCAATCCTGCATCAAGCTTGTAATAAATATTACAAACCTAATGCATAATTAATGCGTGATATAGATGCTAGATATCTTAAGCATTTATTTATGGATCCCTGATAAACAGATAGCTGGCACAGTGTGGGGAGAGAGTAATAAACCAGCAGCAAGGTTTGTCCGAGTTTATTGTGAACTTGCGCCGTCTTACATCATGTCCACGTAGCATTGGTCAGTTGTCAGTGTGATTACAGCATGACTGTTGCATTAAAGGTTACAGGCAGATCGGACAATCTGCCAGGCAATTAAAACCTCCTCACAAGACTGAGATAAAAGTGAAAAAAGTGGAGTCATCCTTGCTGTACAGAGCTTCCACACTGAGCTAAACTTTCTTCTTCCTGTTAACTTGATAGCGAATCCCTGGTTGCGGACCGTCTTGCTTTGAACTTGCTCATGAAGTCACATGACAGAGGATCAGACGTCTGCTATGACAGCATTGGTCCATCATTTTGTAGCCATGTCCCAAACCACACTGTCTCAGGAATACATAGATATTATAGGATGCATACTGTTACTATAATTGCAGTCCAACACCGTAACCACTGAGCTGCCACTTGCAACACTATTGCTTGCTACACTAAGTGCACTTCTGACATGGTACAGGTTGTTTTGGCTGTATAAAGGAATATAATGAGTTTTAAGGAATACATAAACACCAGAGTGTTAGTAATTAGTGTGTGTGTTGTTAACTTTCTGAGCATTGACAGGTTAAATTTAATGCTAGCATCCCATTAGCAACTGAGTGTCCTGAGTTTTCACTATTCTTTCACAGCAAAAAGAGATTTGTCTGTCTGTGTTGTGTTCCCAAATGGCACAAACCGCACAGCTTCACACCGAGCGTAGGCCGCAGCTGCGTAACCGCTCGGCACTCTGTGATTACCGGCAGGTCGGCGTCGGAGTTCTGTAATCACACCCGTCGCTGTGTGTACGTGCGTGATTGAGTAACTGACATTTCACAACAAAAATTTGTTGTTTTCCCCTTTCACCGCTGACAAATGTGCAGGAACGGCTGCTCCACGTCATCCTGCCATTCCTCCGGATGAGTGTTTTTATCAGAGCATTTTTCTAAATACTAAAAAAATAACCCACACACATGACGAGATGTGTGGATGGCAGGATTTATAATCGTACCATAAACATGTGCTATTTGTTAATTAATCATATTTAAAAAAATTAAGTCATTGGATCCTTTTGACACCAAATTACAGATGTGTTTCAGAACAACATTACGATCCTATTTAAATGCATTTTTCTGTTCACTTTTGGCCACTTTTATTTCAACGTTGTTACCTATAATAAATAAATGAATAAATATATAAGTGGAAGTGGTGGCTTAGTGGTTAAGGTGTTGGACTGATACCAGAAAGACCGGGGTTTGATTCCCAGCACCACCAAGCCACCACTGCTGGGCCCCTGAGCAAGGCCCTTAACCCTCATTTGCTAAGTTTTATAAAAGACAATAACTCTGGATAAGGACGTCTGCCAAATGCTGTAAATGTAAAATGTAAATAAATAAATTTGTGAACATGAGGCTCGAAACCTTATTTGATAAAATAGTTCTATAAAAAATGATATGTAAAAGTCAATATTTTATTTCACAAAAATAATTTTATTGCATGTATCAATCATGTCCGATATTCAATTTAAATATTTACGATTTAAAATATTTTATTTATATTTGAAATAATTTATTAATTCATAATAAATAAATTAATTATTTAATTTTATTTGTATTTGTTATAGTAAGGCTTAAAATCTCTTGAATATTCAGTAAATTTTTTTTAAAGATTATTGGTTTATTTTATTATGTATAAAAGTCACTATTTTATTTCACTTTTGTACTACATAAATACGGTGCATTATTGCATCATATATTGTTCACGATTTATTTATTTGTTTGTGTCTGTTTGTTTATTTTTGCACTTCGTAAATGTATTTTTATATTTAATATGTATTTAAATTATAATTATAAATATCCTTATTAGTAGTAGCAATATAAAAATTATTCCACACAACTCAATGAATCATTTTTCTTTTTATTTGTTTTTTTTTTTTTCAGGAAGTTGTCTAGCCTCTTTGTAACATCTCCTCCCTGTGAGCGATCTGTTTAAGGTGTCGTTATCCGGCTGCGAGAGTCAGTGAGTGTGTATTATTTGTTATTATGATTGGTTGTGGTTGAAGGCGCCAGCATTGGGAGACGTTACTCTCTCAGGTAATGATGCGTGCTGCTTGGCCGGCGCTCTCACCTGCCTCCTGTGATAAGCAGGAAAGAACGCTCCACAGGATGGGTGAGGATGGATGAGCGAGCTTGATGCGGATGAGCCAGATATCCATCAGCGCTCCTTCATGTCCAGACGCCACCAGAGGAGACGAAGTCGGTGATCAAAAACCATGAGGGTTGCATTTTGGGGGAAAAAAAAAAATGAAAGAAAAAATGTCCATTAAGCAGAGCTGTGGAGGAATCAAAGACAAGACAGAGATGATCCAGATGTTGATTTTTCTCACCTAACACCTGCAGATTACTCATTCGCTTAAACATCAGCATTTTTTCCCCCTGTTCTTGTCTTTTATTTTTAGCTCAAGGAAAAATCTGCACTGGAGAGGTTCGAAATTTGCATCATAGTAATATTTTCCAACAAGTGTCTTAAATTTGCATTTCATCCTCAGTCATATTTCACTTTTAGGTACGGTTTGGTTATGCAAAGTTACTCAAATCCAACATTTTTGCAGTAAGGAAGCAATATATTTTTTTATTCAACCGTTCTATTCTTCAGTTGTTCATGAAAATCAGGGCTTTTTTATTGTTTAATATGAAAAAACCCCAAATTAATGATCCTAATATTTTGGTCATAAACCTTATTAGGTTTTTTTAATAATGAACCCCGTTTAATGATTTTTGGAGGGATATTTTTTTCAAGCTCCAATAGGTTTAGGACTGCTTGGTTTAACTACCATCGCCACCAATCTGCAGCTGTTTGGCCCCTGATCAAGAAGATCGGCTCTTAACTGCTTAGTTGATTCGGTTCAGAAACATGGTTCTGGTAGTTAAAAGTTTCTTCACATCCTGAAGGCTAATATTAACATTTTCTAAGACTGCACCTTTATTGAGATAAATGTAAGTATCAGTTAAACCAGATTTTACCCATAATCTTTAACACTTTAAAATTGAACATCGAGGACTTTATTTTTGAAATGATAGATCCTTAGAAATTACTTTTCCCCTGTCAGAGTTCCAGATCTGGAGCTTCTCCTTAGCCTGACGATCAATAAATGTGAGCCTGGAACTCTGCCTGGACAACACACCACAAATGTTCATATATATACGCTTCCACTGCAGTTTTAAAAAGAACACTGGAGAACTTGCAGCATATTCTTCGGCATAAGAAAAACATGAAGCTCTGGATGTTGAACCCGTCCTTATCCCAGGAAACACTGGGCATCAAATAAAAATACAGTCTGGATTAAAAGTTTCTGTGCTTTTGAGTGAAAGAAAACCAGAGACATGGTAGGAAATTTACATTCAGAGGTGGTTCATGAATTTGCAAAAAATTTGGACTTGCAAATGCAACTAGGATTAGATCCTAAACCCTGATCTTGAACTTTATAAGATGTCTTACCTGTGCATTCAGACCTGTTTATGAAAAGGTTGGAGTAATGCTGCTAACCTCAAGGAAGTCAGCATCATCATAAGGAGAGCATGAAGAACATTTCGGCACACATTAAATCTCAGTCAAACCTCAGAATCAAACCAGGAACTCTTGACATGAAAAAATGTCCTAAGAGTACTGGGTTTAATGCTGGACTCATTCACACCAGTGAGTAATACTGGAAAACTTTTATAAAAAATGCATGAACATTGTGTGCAGACAGAAGACACTGGAGACCAGGATTAAACTAAAATCGCAGAACTGCAGACTGTCCTTGGGACCACATGATATAAGACAGGAATGAGTCCGGATACAAAGGCTAAACTTTTTTAAAAGTTCGAGGAAACTGAGATGGATATGAGCACAGAGTAATAACTCCATATCTGAGCTCAGGATCGCATCTGGAATCCCGGATCTGGAGACTATCACGGGACCAGGAATAAGACTAAATAAGATGGCAAAATCTTTCAGGAGAGATGAACGAAACCAGAAGAGGAAACAAATACAAATAAAAGGAATCCTGTATCTGCCTTATATTTTGTCTTGGGTTCTAATCCCAAGGTTGTAGCTGGGGAGGGTGGCAAGGAAGATAAATAGATGAGCTGTCTCTGGGTCTCTCTCTCTCTCTCTTTCTCTCTCCAAGCCCTTGAGACAGCGCTGTCTGTGGCCTGTGGTTCATGCCAAGCCCCCTGCTCATGCTCTTCATCATACGCCCGACTCCTACTTCGAGTACAGCGTGAAGCCTCTTCATAAAAAACTGGGATTAGCGAGTCAGCGCCACTATCGATCTTCTGCTCTCCCGCGTTCTCCATTTCATTACTCAAATCCTACAAAGCGAATCCTTAATTCTGTTGCTTATGTAAGATTAAAATAGCTTGTAGAGTAAACATGATTTCAATAGTTTAATAATCGACTAAAGCTTATGGATTATCATAATGGCT
Organism: Bagarius yarrelli; assembly: GCA_005784505.1. Classification (NCBI taxonomy): domain Eukaryota; kingdom Metazoa; phylum Chordata; class Actinopteri; order Siluriformes; family Sisoridae; genus Bagarius; species Bagarius yarrelli. The sequence continues at coordinate 2,376,365 of VCAZ01000038.1, read as the reverse complement.
GGTGCTTCCATTCAGACTCATTCTTAGACCCGAAGAGATGAATGCCTGCCTGGACTTTCTCGAACCAGTCTGCTATGACAATACAAAGCCATCTCATTAGCAGCTTATTTCCATCATAAACACTCGACACGTGTACATCTTTGTATAACCGCAGAACGCAATGGCGGGGTCGAATAGATGTGCTGCTTATATAATAAGATTAACAGAGTCTAATACTCGGGTGAGCTAAGCTCTCTGGAGTCACCTTGAATATAATTAGATTGGAGAAAAACGACAAAAGGAAAAAAAAAACAACAACAAGGGGATCGTAGCTTTATTTTCTTGCTGATTTTTTTTGTTCAGGTGTTGATTTAAGATCTAATCCCAATTTACAAGAGGAAGAGCAGCAGCGATAACACCAGCGGCACTAATTTACACTCGTTTCTTTGTGGTTTTTGATGTTGTTATTACAGCTACATAAGATCTGGTTATAGTGTTAACAAGATTATTTTTGAACTCACCCAACAGCTGTATCATACAAGTATTTTATAACCCCATGCAAAATTTTTGTCTGGATTCTATAATACACTTTCAGATTATACACTAAAGATTTGCAGGTGATATACCTGTTATTACAGTTTATAACTCGGTCCTGTAGGGTAAGTATCCTGCAGAGCTGAGCCTCAAAACACCTGCCTGTAAGTTTCAATTACAACTAGCAAGACCTTGATTAGCTTGTTCAGGTGTGCACTATTAGATTAAGAGCTAAACTCTCCAGGATACCGACCCTCCAGAACTGAGGATCGGTGACCCCTGGCTTACGTCATCGATCGGCGTTATCACAGTAAATCAAAATCTATTTATTTAAAGTGAAACTTGAGGTAATAATGAGTTTTATTTGTCTGTTTACTCATTTTGTGTATAGTTTTGTCAGCACTAGCATGTAAGTTTATGCTAACTTTATGGTAAACTTCTGTTTGGATATCAGACATTTTTAATAAATCACATCACCTGTATGAGTCATGTTCCTCTTAAGATCTTTTTTTAATTAAAATCAGTTTTTCCCTGCCACCGTTGCTTTAACCACTATTCAGAATTTTTATATTTTTGTGTCCGTCATTAAAAAGCTTTACAAATAAAATTGAATTTAATTTGGGGTTAATTGCTGCTGATTTTTCTTTGGAAATAATGTTGCAGATGACCTTTCTGATATCCCATCTATCAAAACCCTTTATGACATTCAACTAAATTTATTATTAAGAGAAACGTTATTTCATCTCACTGTGTACTGCATCTGCTATTTATGGCTGAAATGACAATAAAGCTCCTTGAACTTGAACTAAAGCTGACCCTGCTTAAAATGTGGCCTTTATTGAAAAGTGTGATGGTGAGTTGTAGTGTTCGAGATCTGAGCATGTAGGGAACTTGGAGTTTTTGTTGCTTTCGCTCTGACTCAATTGCAGACGGTTACTTGGCACGTAGGCAGCAACTGATTTCGCTAATTACCGCTTGATGAAAGCAGGCATGTGGCTTGTGAAAAGAAAAAAGTTAAGATGTGCTTATAAACGTTCGAGAAGTGGGACAACTGGGTTTTTTAAAAACTCGATATACATTAAGAAACAAATCTTCAATCAATCACATCAGGAAACATTTTATTTAGCTATTTACATGTTACTGGATTTAACACGTGTAAGAAAATAGAGTAGCTAGCTACTCTATCTACCTTGCGTTGATCTTGATTGTATGAAAACACGTAACAACCTCGACTATATTAGCATCTTCTGTAGAAGTTTTACCTCAGCTAGCTACCTCAGAGTTGCCGCTAGCGGTGACATCCTCTTTGTACGATTTTTTAAATTATTTCACGTTAATTGTATCGTACAAAGTAGTTTGAAGCGCTGAATTGTGTCATCCTGGCGTACTGGGCATTGCAGATATAGCATTTTTAAACAAAAACTCAATTTGCAAGGTTTCCGGTACTAATATCAATGCGCCAACACTTCCAAAAGACTTGGCTTAGCTTTGTTATTTCCTAAACAGATGATAGATGAGCAGAGAAATGAGTATCGGCTTGCAACGGCTTACATCAACGGCATGCATAAGTGGATTTCTTCTGTCTATTGTACTGGCTTTTTGTGATTAACAGGATGTGGTCATTTGCGTAGAGAAAATGAAAGGGTAAAAATATCCTATGTTAAATGTGAGGATGCCTATCAGAGTTTGGTTGAAGTCTAAATGTGGAGGCCTCGTAGGCTTGACTTAATAAGTTCCTGTGACAATGATGGATGAGCCCTCCACACGGATAGACACACCAATTGTTCTTGCAATAATGGTTTCTCCTGAAGTGGATTAATCTGACCATCAGACCTTTTTGTGTGTGAGTGCATACACGTCGTAATAAAGGATGTGGTATAAATATTAGACTGGGATTATTTTAAACTGTCAGATACGTCTAAAGTCTGAGAGCGGAATCGCAGCTATTTTAGACCGAGCGCTTCGCTCAAGCTTTAGTTCTTCGATATATTTACTGTATCTTCCAAACTTACTAACTTACTCTGACTTACACTTTTAACCCAGTGGTTATGGTGTTGGACTGCTGAGTAGAAAATCATGAGTTTAATTCACAGCACCACTAAAATGCCACTGCTGGGCCCCTGAACAAGGCCCTTTACCATCAATTTGTCAAATAGGGGAAAAAAAATGTATATAAAGTCAATTTTCGTCCATTCGCTGAACAAATGATATGTTTACGATGCACCTTATGATGCAAGTTACAGGTTGGCCAGAAAGTTTTGCTATTCCAATTTGCATGAAGTAAGAAACTCAGTGCTTTTGGAAAATTTTGTCTTGTATAAAAAATGGATGTTAGTTCTGTTAGGATTTGTCTTTTCTTTAATTCTCTAATTCAAATCTTCTTTTAACTCATTTAAGAGACTCACGCAGCAAATGCGATATTGTTGCTCGAGGTTTTTTTTCCTTCAAGTTAGTAGTTTTAAGTGCTAAATAGCTTGGTGTGCATATGTGCTTCTGCAAATCTTCTTTAGATCTGTTTTTACTGATTCGATTAAAGTCTTGCACAGTAAACATTCTGTCTGGAAGCTGTGATTAAATTTTACGCTCTTCTAAACCACCAACACCGAATACCTCAGTATCTTGCTGGAGACCTGGTTATGAGAACGCTATCAAACAATTTCACCGCAGCATCTCTCGTTGATTGGTGTACAATAGCAAACCTGAGCCTTAGTGGGAGAATCAAGCAGATTAAAGCCGCAAAGCTGAAGGAAATCTTTGTCCAAATGGATTTAATTCTCCGAAACTCCTCCACGTATCCGTTTCATCAGAACCCGAGAGACTTGCTTACAGCCCTGGCAGCTTGATTACTTCATCAGCATCCATTAACATGTGGATTATGTTGCAAGAACCAAAAAAAAATTAATGCAGTGTTCTAAAATGTTCTGAAATCTCCCTCCAGGTTCTGCAATGAAACTCTCTAAAAACATCACAGGTCCTTAAATTGATCCCTGAGGAACGCCACTGAGAATCTATTAATCTATTGAAAACTAAGTCGTCTCTTCAAACTGGAGGAAGGAATTTTTAGGGCACACAGACAAAGATACAGAGAGACTAATACACACCCACTTTGTCAGACTATCTTTGTGGGGACCTGGCTTAAGGAAACCCCATACATCAAAATTGTCAGCACTATACCATCCACTTTGACAATTAGTAGGTCCACAGGCATATTTATATCCCCACAATGTCCCCACAATCAGAACTGTCAGATATTACTATCATCATGAAAACGTTTGCCATCTCCACAGCAAGATACACACACACACACACACACACACACACACACACTAAATTGACAGTTTATACTTGTAAGGTCTTTTCATCATCTATACTTGTGAATGCAGCTTATTGAAGTTCTACCTGAACACAAAATAGGTAAAGATGTCCAGCATCGTGGACACACCAAATAAAAACACACACAAAGAAAAAACCCATAAACAAACAAAGCTGGGGGGTTTTTTCGGTGTCCTTACAACATCATAACGAGCCGACATTTTTATCCTTGGTTTCCACTAGGATTTAGATTTGTACACACAAAAATACAAACAAAAAGCAGATCTTATGCTCTATTCTCAGTCCTAACTAAGATTTAAAAACATACACACACAGACACACACACAGTCTTTACAAAGTGGGTCTGGCTCCGACTTCCCTCTTTCTTATCTGCCTTTATTTCCATTTTGATTGGCATCTTAGAAGTCGCGGCTGTTAGTCTTATCTCTTGGATAAAGATTCCGCTGCCCTTCTCCTGATTGGTTCCACTAAAACCCAACACAAACGTAGCAGCCACAAGTCAACTCTAAAACCTAGTGATGTTAAATAAGCAGCGATTATATCTCTGCTAAGTGAGCCGATATTCTGTACATAAAAAGGAGAGCAGAAGAGATGAAGAGAAAAGTGAGAAGAAGAAAAAAAAAAACCTCTATTGATTTTCTTGTATTAAATGTAATTTTAACCCATTTACAGCTGCACTAAACGCTTCCTTCTAACAGCGCTCGACTCGGTTACAATGAAAAAGAATGTAAAAATGCAATTTTGACCTCCATTTTCCTGTTTTCTGACCAGAGATTACTCTACGGAATAAATCGCTCCAAATCAGACATTAATCACAAAATTATCAATTAATTTAATAATAATAATATCATAATTTAAATGATAAATTATGGCATGAGAAAGCGGAGAACCGGTTACCAAACGGAAGCTTTTATTTTTTCTTTATTTTATCATTTATTTTTTATAATCGCAGAAAAAAAGGCTAATTAATACAGATTTAACATTTTTTTATGATGTATTTTTATTAATTTTTCATTCAATTATTTGGATGTACGTAAGACGATTTCTCACATAACATCGCTTACATTACACCGGCTATAAATTACGCTTTTTTTTCTTACGTTAATAGAAACAAATTTTCTTGCGTAAACGTGGCTAAAAATCAAATCTTTTACACTTGGATTTCTTTTAATTTAAATTGTACAAAACTCTTTTAATGAGCTTGAAACAAACATATCCAAGCGGGTTCTTATAGACAGCTCTCGAACTAGCGATTTATCGGCTTACGTACAATACGATCACATGACCCACAAACAATGTCAACAAAAATGTTTTTCAAATTTTGGGTGGGTAAATAAACGTGACATCAGCATGACATCATTGGAACATAAATCTACAGCCACCTCACGTACACGTATATCAGCTTACGATATTTCGACTTAGGATAGGATGTTTGTATAATGTCGCTGTGCTAGCAACCTAGTCAACACCTTCTTCCCAACCAATCATAATAAAGAATTTAACGACATTGTGTTGTAATTAAAAAATATTAAACTACACAGAACTAGGCCATGTGTCACCTTCCTAAATATTAAGATCGAGGTGCTACCATAGCAATAACTTTTCTAGCAGAGCATTTACAATAACATCCCCTGGATCCCATTCCATTGTCGTTAAGCTGATCTGAGATTTGCAGTTTTGCAAGTGACGCTTAAATCTCTGCCAAACACTCTTATTGCTGCTCCGAGCAAAATAAATGCATGATTCGTAGTTTCACACCAGGAGAAATACTGCGCCGCTTTAGCCGTAGCTTGCTTTGATTAGAAACAGCTCTTCCTCTAGAGATCACCGCAAAAAAAGACACATGGAGAAGTCAATAAGGAGACTCTGCTACAACACCGACGTGTCGCACAAATCAGCGTGGCTAATGACCGCCACAAAGCTGGCAAAGCTTTACAAAACAGCATGCCCGATACCATCGATCCGGATGTCTCCAGAGAACCAGGCGTCGTCTTTTACCCGCTGTGGAGCCAAATCGGAATCCTGCTCCTGTAATAAAGCGTATGTCGAAGAAAGGAAATGCAGTGATTATTATAGCGCTCCTGAGCTAGCATGTCGATACACACTAAAAACACCACACAGGATTCGACACGAGTAGTTTTCCAATCGAAACAGGAAGTGCCACTGATGGCGTGTGGAAACGACCGACCGGTTTTCAGTTTATGTGGATCATGAAATGAAAACATGGGATTTTAAGGTAGCAACATTACGAAAAAAAAAAAAAAAATGGCTACTAAATAAAAACTCTCTAATGGTTTATTTTTACTTAATTTATTATTACTTAGTTATTCGTCTGCATTTTAGATTTGCGGACAAATTGCTGTTTAATTTTAACACAACAGTCACGATTTAATTTTTTTTTTTTTTTACCAAATATAACAAATAAGTCATTTTATATTTATCTATTTTTTAATATAAATAAGTATTGGTCTAAAAACAATCAAAATACTTTGAATATTTTGTTCAAAATATAATCAAAATATATTTGAATATTTTTGTTATCATAATAATTTTTTATTTTACATTGTATTTTTTTACATGTATTTATTTATTTTTAAGTAATTTCATTACTTTAATAATAGTTATAATTATTTAATTATTAATATAATTATTATTATGATTATGAATTATTTGTTTGTTTGGTCATGTGGTGTTTATAATTTAAACATTTTTTTATCTTTTTTTTTTCTTTGTAATAAATGTAATTTTTTTTTCCCTTATATGATTTATACATAGAATTTACCAATTTCAGGCGTTTGTAATGTTATTTTTATAGATTTTATTTATCTTTTTATTTCCGCATGTAAATTTGAACTTAAGCGACGTTATACATTACAGAGAGCTTTTAGATAAAAAATAAATAAATAAAATAAAACTAGTAATTATTAAAACAGAATTTTCCTGTTAACGATGAATTATAATAAAACTATTATAGTTATACCAGTTTAAAGAGATTCTGCCAAACTTCTTGATTCCCTGTGTTGTTGATGTCTGTAACACTGGGAGACGGGCCGGAGCTCTAAAGTGCTTCAGGCTTAATTTTTGCCCAGATTGTGTGTTAGTGCGTCAACAAGGAGTAAAAATCATGTAATCAAGGAGGCAAATGGCAAAAGTGGTGAATCCTCCGCCCTCGTCTCTCTGCGCTGACTGTTTGTTTGTGGTCACGCATCACCCTGATAAGCAGAACAAGGACCAGATGTCTATGTGTGTGTGTGTGTGTGTGTGTGTGCGCCTGTTTGTTTGCTTTTCACTCTTCTATCTCCTACAAATGGTGCAAAGGTCACACAGACCTGACGTCTGACTCACAGGTAGCTCATGAATTCCAACCTTTTTTTTAAAGCATTTAACACACACACACACACACACACACACGTCCTCTTAAATCTTCTTAAACATTTGGTGTCTTTATCTAGTTTCCGCTTATTTGCTAAACATTAAGAAACAATTAGTTTGTGTGTGTGCGTGTGTGCGTGTGTGTTTAAGTGCTGCGAGAGACTTGTTTTCTGTTGTTTTTTTATTTATTTCTTTTTTTTTGCCAGTCCACTCTGAGTAAATCAAACGGCTCGACCTTCTCGTGTTACCTGCCTCTATACAAACACACCTTTGTGTCTGTGAATTCCTGAGGGATCACGTTACACACCACTGAACAGATCCACCACTTAACAAATTACAGCGTTTATGTCCGGAGCACTCACGTTTATTTGATGTCTGTGTTTTTATTCCAGGTCACCAAAGGTCGAATTCTGCTCTATCCCTCACACACGATGCTTTAAAGTTAACTAACATAAAACCCAGAGATCTTTCACAGGAAGTGTGTGTGTGTGGGTCAGTTAATGATACTTTACCTTTTTTCATAGAAAAGAACCTGTAATGTTATTTTACTTCGTTTCGGAATTGCTTTTTTATATCATTTTATATGACATGTTTTTAATGGTTTTATTTATAAATATTTGAATACTACACATTTTTGCTTTTGCAGACAGCATTTGTACTTTTATTATTTTCATATAATTTGTTTTTATATTATCATAATATATTGAACAAACATTTTTGCACAATAATTTTCACACTTTCACGCTTGATCTGTCCATCCATCCATCCATCCATCCATCTATCCATTTATCCATCAATCTATCTATCTATCTATCTATCTATCTATCTATCTATCTATCTATCTATCTATCTATCTGCTTTTTATTATACACAGCTACTTAAATAAAGTGTGTGTGTGTGTGTAATTTTTGCCCAAACAGTCTGCTGTCATTTTAACCTAAGAGTAAACTTTCTATTCATTTATCTTTAAAAGTTTATCTTTTTTTTAGTTTTTTCTTTTTTGTGTGTTTTTCAGCACATGGTGTTTGGGGTCCTCAGGACTGAGATATAGGTGTCTGTATATGTGCCAGATTCGAATTACTCGCTCAATAGTATCCAGGTAACATTTCTGCCTGACCCACATGGGTTTGCCTACACACACACACACACACACACCACACACACACACACACACACACACACATAGAGGTGATTTACACTCTCTCACTTAAGACAGACAAATAAATAAATGGCACTGCAGGAGGTTAATTAGCACACACACACACTCACACACCTTTGTTTCGGTTTTAAGAAAAAAACTGTGGATTAAAATGGTAAGTGTCTAAATGGTGTCATTGTTTTTTTTCGCAAGTATGTGTAAATGGCTGTGTGTGAGTAGAAAGTAAAAAGGTGGAAAGTAAAAGAAAGAAAGAAAGAAAGAAAGAAAGAAAAATTCTGATAAAGAAAGAATAATAAATAAAAAGAACAAAAGAAAAAATGAATGAAAGAAAGAATAAAGAAAGAAAGAAAGAAAGAAAGGAAAAAAGAAGGAAAGAAAGAAAGAAGAAAAATTTCAAATAATAAGATAAAAAAGACAAATGGAGAAAATTGTAATAAGATAAAAAAGAAAGCAATAATAAAAAAAAAAAGAAAGAAAGAAAATTCTGATAAAGAATAATAAATAAAAAGAGAACAGAAAGAAAAAAAATTAATGAAAGAAAGAAAGAAAGAAAGAGAAAGAAAGAAAATTCGAATAAAGAAAGAATAAAAAAAGAAAAACCGAAAAAATGAACGAAAGAAAGAATGAAAGAGAGAAAGAAGGAATGAAAGAGGGGGCTTGTTCTCTGTATTAGGGAGGTAGGTCTGGTGTTTGCGCTGTAGGTGTTTTTCTTCTCGGAGACTGGAGTCTTTTCCATAAAGCGCTGACTTTTAATGAGTTTTGGTTAACAAATGAATTTCAGTGAGTCGATGCTTAAATCCTTCAAGGAGAATTTCACTTCTTAACTTACGTTCCTTTTGTCATTCTTTCTTATCGTTCTTCCTTCCTCTCTCTCTCTCTCTCTCTCTCTCTCTTTGACAGGTGAGGCACTTATCAGGTCATCCCATCCTCCATTTCAACCCCATAATAAATATGGCCCTGTTTGTGTGTGAGGGAGAGTGTGTGTCTTGGAGTGTGTCCCAGTGTGTCCCAGTGTGTCTGTGTCTATACACTGATAACATCTGCCCCATGTGAAGCTTTTTAAACTTAAACTCAGAAGTAAACGGTTATTTATATAAAGAACTAAAGAAAATTTAACAGCAGCTTTTAATATTTCATTTCTTTTTTTATTTATTGTGTCTCTTGGATGTGGAAGGGGTGTTTTTTTTTAAGGATTTGAGTGTGATCAATAAAGTTCATTTATTTATTATTTATCTTTTTTTGGTGCATTACACGTAGTGATTTTTTCTTTTGTTAGATTTAAAATATTTTTTTTTTCATAATTATTTACCTTTTTTTTTATTGATTGATTCATTTATTTATTTTATTTGTTTGGTCGGTTGTCTGTTTGCTTCCTGCATTTTTGGAAATAATTAAAAATATATTTCTTTCTTAGTGTTTAAGGTGTTGGACTCATACCAGACCAGGGTTCGATTCCCAGCACCACCAATTTGACACCGCTGGGCCCTTAAGCAGGGCCCTTAACCGCCAACTGCTCAGTTGTATAAAAGAGATAAATGTAAATTATCTTGATAAGGACGTCTGCCCAATACTGTGAATATCTAATTTCCATGAATATATTTAATTGTTTGTTCATTAGATAATTAGATTAGATTATTAGATGAGATTAGATTAGATCCAGCTTTATTGTCATGGTGCAAGGTGCATGTACAAAGCCAATGAAATGCAGTTAGCATCTAACCAGAAGTGCATAAATGGCTTATTTACACTGCTATTTATTAATCGAGTTGAATCTAATCTAAAATTGGATCTAATCTAATCCAATCTAGATGTAGAAGATTTTTTTTAATCATTAAGTAAAAAGGGTGTCATATTGATTAATGTTTTGATTTGGTTGTATTAATAAATTAATTTAGTTAGTGGCTTCATTATTAGTTTGATTTTAAACAATGAAGTGAAAAACACCTGAAACTTCATCAAGACTCTGCGTCGCAAGAAGGATCGAAGCTCCGCCCACCGACCCAAACTTCGGCAGTTGAGTTTGACTTCTAGGAGTTAAATTAAAGTCTTCTCTAGCACCACCTTCTGCAGAACCATCAATCGTCTCATGATATATGACATTTTATAAATGTAATTAGGACAAATCCAATCGGAGGTACAAACGTCCCCAAGGACCCACCGCTGATTCCCAAAACGAGAAGAAGAAATGTCACATCGGAGCTCCAAACTCAGCGAATGTCCTACTTTCATCACAAACAGAACCGAAAAACAGAACTGTCCGTCTAGTGAACTTTCAATTCAGACAGTCTGAAGTACTAAAGCGCCGCCGCATCAATTCCTTCAAATGGAACTCGGACCAGGAAATTTTTGTGCTAGCATTCAATCTATCCAGCTAACATTGCAATACCAATGTTTTTTATTTATTACCCAAGTTTTTAGGATTTTACGAAGTGGGAATTGGTAATAAATTCCCCCCAAAAGTTCTAAAATAAAATTAAAAAGGTAAAAAAAATAAAAAAACAACCTACTAGTTGTAACACACTGGAACTCAGAGAGGTATTAAGAAGACTTTCTTTTATCTTTCTTAGTTAGTTTTTTTTTTTTTATTAGTTTTTCTTTTTATTAGTTTCTTACTTTTTTTCATTCATTCATTCATTTATTCTTTCTTTCCTTCTCTCTTTCTCTTGTTTCTTTTTTTCATAATGAATAATTGAATATTGAGTTATAAACTTTAGCTGAAAACTTAAACTCTCATTTTTTGCGATTAAATCATTCAATAATGAGATGTATTATATCGAGTGTTAAATATTTAACATCGTCGGAGTGTGTGTGTGTGTTTAATGATGCTCTCTTCTGTCCAGAATCACTAACAGCTTTAAAAGACTGTCTCTTTTTCACTGTTCTCTCTCTCTCTCTCTCTCTCTCTCTCTCTCTTTCTCTGTTCTTTTGTATCTCCACTTTTTTTGTAATTTTATCTGTTTTCGTTTTTCCTCCCTCCCCCTTCAGACAGCACCTGGAAATCTGATTCCAATCTCTCTCTCTCTCTCTCTCTCTCTCTCTCTCTCTCTCTCTTTCTCTGCACCAGGGACTTGATGAGTCTCTGTTAGGCCGTGAGACCAGACGGCAGACGGGATCAGCTTTTATCTCCTTTTCTATCTTAACTTTTTTTTTTATCTGTTTATATGTCGATATAAATGTTTATTTAAATGTTACAGCCTTCAGAATTTTAAAGGTAGTGATGAAAGATGTGTTTTTAATCCAGATGTCAGCTGTTTAAAAAATGATCGAAGTAAAAAAATAATTGAAATCACAAAAATTCTTGGGAAAAAAACATTGTAGAACATTCCAGACTCTACGTTGAATACGTTCAAGATTAAACCAATTTTCCAAAAGTTCTAGCTTCTCCATGTACCTCGTCACTGCGTGCCACAGGTTAATTCCTCCACTTTCTTCCAAGAATGCCGTTAATTAAATGTTGCCGAGATTCAGGTGTGAACTGTCGTCCACTCCTACAGCACAATTAAAATTCCGGCTCACTGAGACAGATTAATGGGAGTGGAGGTCAGACAGAACGGATTTCAGAACGAAGGGGAAATGAGATATGAACTTGCAGCCAGGCTCGTTAAACATCTTCCCCCCCCAATGCCCACAACCCTATTCCCAACACCCCCGCCAACAGAACCCACCCACCCCCAGGTTCGTTAATTTCGGTTCTGTGAGAATGAAGTCTAATTAAAGCTTTTTATGTGTTGGAAAACGTTTGAAGATTTTTCCTCCTTGAGCAGTTTTAATTAGAGGTGCGTCACCGTTATCAGAGAGTGACACTGAATCTTAATGAGATCTCACCTGAAACGATCAGTTAAGGATTTTAAGACAATTTAAAGTTTTTCCAGTTGGTTCGTAACCAACACATAGACCACACCCCTTCACTTAGGCTTCATTTACACTGCAGGTTTTGATGTCCAATTCTGATTTGATGACTACATATGCTTCTTCGACGATCCGCTTATATATTCTTTTAAAGACTGACCTGTAGACAATATTTACATGTACACTATACAAGGAAAAACAACTCAATGTAGACGTACTGACCAGAAAAGAAAGTAAAAACGGTGAAATAATCAAATAGACAAAGACGAAATGATGATTCAGTATTTCGTTTTCCACATCATATGTTATTTGTTGCATTCCGGCCATTGATCGCAAAGTTATCTATCTATCTATCTATCTATCTATCTGTTTATCTTCTATCTATCTATATATATCTATATATATATATATATATATATATATATATATATATATATATGTATATATATATATATGTGTGTGTATATGACTGTTGTTGTCCACCTGAGTTGTGCCATCATGGCTTATTCAGTGACGTTTGACTCGCATGGACGGATAAAAAATCTGATCTGTCCGATTACCTGACAGAACCTAATGCACGTATCTGATTCATATCCGATTTATTCCCATATATAAATGACACCTAAAACCGATCTGAAAATATCGGAATCCAGTTGCTTTTTTTTTTTTTTTTTTTTTTTTTTTTTTTTTTTTTTGCTTAAACAATCATATCCCATCTGTACCACATTATCACTTTAATATAAGACACACTGGACACACCTCCTTCACAAGATGACACGCACAGGCCACACCCCATTTGCTATAACGTCCCTTATACTTTAAGACGTAAATAGGCCACACCTCCTTTTCTATAAGCTCCACACAGACCACACTTTCTATAAAAAAGACCCACACAGACCATGCCCCATTAGTATAAGATGTACACAGGGCATGTCTCCTTTGCTATAAGATTTAAACAGGCCACACCTTGTTTGAAAAAAAGACTTACACAGGACATGCCTCCTTTGCTATAAAACAGCCAGGCCATGCTTCCTTTACTCTAACACATACCCAGGCCATGCCGCCTTGCTATAAGACACACCTCCTTTGCCATGAAACACATCCCTTCACTAAGACACACCCAGGCCACACCCCCTTTGCTATAAAACACAAAAGCCATGCCCCCTTTACTATAAGACATACACAGGTCATGCCTCTTTTGCTAGAAAACCACTCTCAGGCCACGCCTCCGTCGCTATAAACCACACTCAGGCCCTGCCTCCTTTGCTATAAAAAGTTTAAAGCGTTTAAATAAAGAGTAGAATTTATTTATTTATTTATTTACTGATTATCAATTAAAAAAATGTGTTTAATGTATTTTACAATTTATTTCATGAAAAAAATTATAATTAAATAAAACAAATCACACAAGAAGCTGGTAAAATTACATTATACACTCATCAGTTTATTGGTCACCTTCGGCAGTAAGGTGTGTGTGTGTGTGTGTGTGTGTGTGTGTGTTTGTTGCACTCAGTGCACCTTCCATATCTGGCCTCTTACTTTAAAACATACTTATTTTTTGGCTAAAGTAACACAGTAATACCATCTTTTCCAATCTGGATGATTCTTTTTTCCTTTTATTTTTTACATGATTATGTGATGAATATTCAAAAGTGTAAAAGAATATTGGTGTGTGAGGTGGAGGGATAAGGCTTTCCGTCATCACACACCGACTTCCCAGGACGGACAAATTTCCCGGGACACTAAACCACACATGGAGAGCACGTTTTCCAGAGAAAAAAAAAGAATAATTATATATATAGATTTATAGATATAGATTTATATTTATTTTCGAAGATTAAAAGAGTACAGTTGAGACTTCTCACACGTGATATAACCTACGCAACGTCGGAAAGAGTACGATTCAAGCCATCGCTCTTCTAAAAAAAACAAACAATAATAAAAAATAAAAAACGGAAGGCAGCTCCGCACGGTCTGCGGCTTCCTGAAAGAAAAATACAGATTAAGGAAGGAAAAAAAAAAAAAAAAGAACACCTGACCGCACACGCACACACGTACGCCCACGTACGAAATAGAAAAAACAGTCATATCTAAAAGAGTAATATTGCATTTGAAATGCACAAAGTTTTCTGTACAGTTGGCTTCCCGGTGGTGTGTGTGTGTGTGTTTTAGTGTGTATTTGTGTGTACAAACATCTAAAGGGCTCGTTGAATAATTCCGTTGTGGTTTTTTTCTTGGTTTGTACAATAGCGCTGTAAACATTCACACGAAGGATCCGAGAGAAGCGTTCGTCCGGCCTTGCTGTCGCCGTCCCCGTCCTCATGTGTGGGAAGTTTCGAAATCCGTCTCAGTCCCGCTGAGAAGTGTGTCGGGCATCCCTCCTAAAATTCGGTCCCCAGCTCGGTGTCTTTCGGGCCCCGGGGGTGGGGGCGCGTCTGCCCTCTTTATACACACCTCAGGAAATAGAGTCTGACTCGATGCTTGAAACATGACGCTCTGTTTCTGCGTCAGTTAGAGCGATTGTGCAAAAATCACGCTGTCTCTGGGATGTCCACACGAAATGAGCTAACAAATCCTTTTCCGCGCTGTGAAACGAGAAGACACGTGCAGGTCAGGACACATGAAAAAATACAGAATCATATTTAGAATCATATCCAAAAAAGCAAAATCAGAGACAAGCAACAACACCACCATGATGTGTATGAATATTCATGAATATGCAAATGAAAGAGTGAGTTTGTAAACAGAAAAGTTTGATGGATGATACGGCACGGATTTCTGTAAGGAGATGTTTATTTAAGATTTGCGGAAGGAGTTTTCAGTGTTCAACGTCATCTTGAGAATGTTGCGTTCTATCGACTTCTTATGAGAAAAAGTAAAATTATATTAAATAATCTGAGTTCTGCAGCCGTTAATCATCAGAACCGAAACTTTCCTAAAATGAAGCGTCTCGCTGAAAAGCCGAAAGAACTGAGATGGATGTGAGAGCTGAGAGGGATGTGAGAGATGCAAGAGATGAGAGAGCTAAGAAAGTCAGGAGAGATAAAAGAGATGATAGGGCTGAGAAAGCAAGGGAAGCAATGAGCAAGCTGGAAGGGATGGCAGTGTTAAAAGACGAGAGTCAGGATATTGAAAGAGATGAGAGAACTAAGAAAGATGAGAGAGACAAGAGAAATGAGAAAGATGAGAGAAATAAGAGAACTGAGAGAACTGTGAAAGACGAGAGAACTGAGAAAGATGAGAGAGATGACAGAACTGAGAAAGATGAGAGAGACAAAAGAATTGAGAAAGATGAGAGAATGAGAGACGATAGAAATAAAAGAGAGAGAACTGAGAAAGACGAGAGAACCTAAAAAACTGGGGAAAACAAAAGAGATTCGAGAATTGAGAAAGACAAGAAAAAATTAAAAAACTGAGAAGAACAAAAGAGACTAGAGAACTGAGGAAGACGAGAACTGAGGAAGACGAGAGAGATAAGAGAATGGGGAAAAAAGAGAGACTAGAGAACTGAAATTAAAGAACTGAAAGAGACAAGAGAGACAAGAACTGAGAGAGATAATAGAAACAAGAACTAAGACAGACATGAGAAAGTAGACAACTGTAAAAACAAAAGAAACTGGAGAACTTCAAATGATGAAAGATATTAAACAACTAGGAAAGACAGGAGAGATAAGAGAACTAAGAAAAACAGGAGAGATTAGAAAACTTAGAAAGAGGAGAAATTGAAGAACTGAGAGAGACGAGAGAGACAAGAAGTGAGATAGACGAGAGAATTGACAGAGGCAAGAACACAAAGATAAGAGAACTGAGTGAGATGAGAAATGAGCTAAAAGGAATGACAGAGATGAATAAGACGAGACAGATATAAGAGCTGAGAGAGACGAGAGAGCTAAAAAAGGCGAGAAAGTGGAGAGAGTTTTCAGTCTTGAAAGCGGTGCAGACGTTGAGGTGATTTGCTCCTGCTTTGAATAAGTTTACGTCATTAACTCCTTTTTGTTTGAGAATTCTACCCTGAACATTTGCCTTAAGGAATTGTTTGTTTTTTTTACTTCCCATGTTTATTTCTGTAATAAAAACTCCGCTAGGTTACGTTCTCAACACGTCAACACGCGATATGCTGCTTTTAATTATTCTTCTCTCGAAGACAGTAACGCTTCGTCCTCCAGCCGAAACCCAACGTCTGTGATCTAAATCTCGAAACACGGCTGAGTTTAATGAGATTTACAGAACGAAGGTTCTTTCGTCCTTCAGGACCCGAACTATAAGAATAACAAGCATCTCGATTCGCCGGCGTGTTTCCTAAAGCTGAGTTACACCGTGTTTCCCACACACCTCTAACTTCTTTGTCTTCTTCTTCTCTTTTCTCTCTTATGAGTCTGTTTACGCTCCATTGTTTAGCGAGCGAGATGAAACGTCACAAAGCGGCGAGCGATCAGGTCGAGCAGGACCAGCGTTTGAAGCTGCTGTTGACTCGGCTGCTGTTCAGACGTGAGAAAGTTCCGACATTTGATTTTGATTCGTTTTTATTGCTATTTATAGATTTTATTTCACCTGTTTAATTTAGTAGCGCTTCGTCACGAGAGCTTCTGTCTCTTTATTTCTCTCTCTCTTTTTTCTCTCTCGCTCTCCCGCTGTCATTTTCTCTCTCAGTTGTTATCTCTGATTCTCTCTTTCTTTCTATTTGTCTCTACCCTTTCTCTAGATTTCTCTCTATTCTCCTCTCCTTTTTTCTTTTCTCAGCTTACCTTTTTTTTCTTTTCTCTCTTTGTCATTTTCTCTCATCACTCTCTTTTTTCTCTCATTTCACTTTCACTCTCTTTATATTTGTTTTGTCATTTTTATTATTCTTTATGACTCTATCCTATTTGCTCTTTCTTTCTCTATGTCTATCTTTCTCTTATTCTCTCTCTATTTCTCGCTTTTGCTATTTCTCTGTAATGTTCTCTCTCTTCCTTTTCTCTCTCTTGTTTTTCTGTGTCTCACTCTTCTGCTCTCTCTTTCTTATTTGCTTTGCTCTCTTTTGCTTGTTCGATGTGACTTTTTTCTTCCTTTTTCAGTCTTTCACTCCTCCCTCTTCTTTTGTTTGTTTTCTATTTCAATGTGTTGGCCTTTTTTTTTTTTTAACTTTCACTCTTTTACACGTCCCCTTTTTGTCGTTTGCTGTCGTTCAGATTTTATTTTAACGGCTGAATTTTAAAGTGAATTAAAAAAAAATGGTTAAAAAGATCATCCAAACACGAATAACCCACATGATAATATATTTATCGGTATTATAAAAATATATCGTTTTTTAATAATTTCACTCGTTTATAAGTTAAAAATAGGAAGGAAAGAAACCCAAAGATGATAAATAAGTTATTATATTTGGATTATTTTGTAGTATATTTTTTTCTCTCTTTTTTTTTTCTTCATCATGTAAATAATGTCCCTGTGAAATTTTTGGTGTGTTGTACTGCTGTCTCATTTGTCATTTCTAATTATTTCTATATTTATTTATTTAAAAATAAGCTTTGAATTCTCCAGGATGAGGTTTGGACATTGTGACCCATTTAGTCGCTGGCGTAAGTAAATTTTTCTTCCTCGGTTTCTTCCTCTAAATTTGAATAAACAACCCAAGTATCATTGTGGAAGCCGGCGAAGGTGTGTTTGCTTTTTTAAGACATTCTTGAAACTGAAAACAGCATCGATTATACCTGATTATTATGGTGATGATGATGAAGCGACGGAGGTATAAAAACAGCACATGCTTATGAGGATGTGCAGGAAGGATGTGATAAGGTAAAAGAGAGGGAGTACAGGCAAGGAAGGAAAATCAAACAGCACTTCACGCCAGAGGTTACAGGAGGAGCTCCATGGGACTAAATTTAGCTCTGAGCAGGTCGGATAAAGGGCAGGAATAGCGAGAAAAAGAGACAGAGAGAGAGAGAGAGAGGGAAGAGAGAGAGAGAACGAGTGGGCGCTCTGCGCTTTGCCGGTTCTCGGATACTCACACAGATAGTTGGCTTTGTAAGGCGAGCGCGAGTTAGACAGGAGCGCATGGAGCTCTCTGGTGTCTAGCGTGGAGGCTTGGAGGTGCTGTTGGTGTTGGTATGTGTGGAGCGGCTCTTTGCCGAACGTGGAGAATGACTGATCGCCCGTAAAAGTGTCACCCTCAAATACCTCAGAGTCGGGCACGGCGTCCATGCCAGGCACGTGCAGGTTGCTGCGGTAGTCGGCGCCCTGCCGAGACTCGGTGGGCATAAAGCTGGGCATCCAGCAGCGGTCTGAGTGGCCCAGCGCCTTACACTCCTCCGTGCAGTTCGAAAATAGATCCGCTCCTGCAGGAACAAAAAACGAGAGGGTCACGGAAATGGCATGGACGCTACTGCACGAGTTTAAATGCGATTTGCATGATTTTCCAGCCATCTGGATGCATCAGATTCCTGGAACCTTTTAAAACGATAAATAAATCCCCACTTTTTCAGATTTCTTTTACGAACACAACCCGAATAGTGAAATCAGGCTCGTTTTACAAACATTACAAAAGAACACCTTCCACCAAAGCTTTTACTGGAGCAGGAGAGCTTTGATTCCTGAGAGAACTTTCTACTCATTTCTGTTAAACCAGTCATTAGATTAACATTAAGCTAACTATAATTATAAGCTATCATTTTTATGTAAATTGACTCAATATAAGTCCATTCAAAAGCCTTACAATTATTACAACTCCGAATTAATGGTTACTCTGATAATAGTCACTTTTTTATAACTGGTGCAATTAAAAAACCCTGAATGTATGTTACAGAACCCAGGCTCTAGTTCGAGAACCAAGCAATTAATCAACCAATTAATCAAGTAATCAATTAATTAAACACTCAGTCCATCAATGCATCAATTATTAGTCGGTCAATTAATCTATCAGTCAGTCAGTCAGTATTCTATCTATCTATCTATCTATCTATCTATCTATCTATCTATCTATCTATCTATCTATCTATCTATCTATCTATCTATCTATCTATCTGACTGTTGTATTAACTGTTGTATCTGCTTAAGGGGATTAAAAGTATAACTATGGCAACCCAGAAAATCTAAATAGATTAATAAATCTTTCTATCTATCTATCTATCTATCTATCTATCTATCTATCTATCTGACTGTTGTATTAACTGTTGTATCTGCTTAAGGGGAATAAAAGTATGACTATGGCAACCCAAAAAATTTGATGGCAAGTGAAATAAATAAAGAAAGAAAGAATTCAGTGTAAGTTGTGTTATATTTCTTATATGTAACGTATCGGGTGGTCACAGTCTCTATGGCCAGACCTGTTTATAGCTGCTGTAAGGTTAATTAACCCGTTTAAGGAAGTGAACAGTGTCTTTATCCAGCACGGCTCTATAGTCCTGGGAACTAATGATCGTCTGATCAGTGTAGCCCTCCAACCACAAAGCTACCACTGTTTAACACAAAACTACACCCTACAAAGAGGTCAGAGAAATAAAATTTGGTGTGATTTAATAAAATCACATGGAATATAGCGATAGATCTATGCTGATGTTATTTTAGCATGTTGCAGGTCTTTAGTTAACTTCCAGCCATTAAAAGGTTAAACAATTCCGGGAAAATCGACACATATTTTCGCATCTTTCACAACTAATTTTCACTTTGTTGAATTTTCCGTTCTGTTATTTGAACTTAACGACTTCCTGTTCAGATGGCATGTGGTGTATTGTGTGAATTTGGAATACATCCTGCTATAACGAGACATTTTTCTCTTTCCTTTAGCTCGTAATTAAAGTGTGAGGTGATTTCTTTCGCGACGCCTCGACTCGGGCACGAGCCGCACTTCAGGACTCGTCAGGACTGCCGACGTTCTCGCGCTTTTCCTCCTGGAGAATTAGAAAGCTGATGAAACGTAATACCAGTCATTCAATTTGAACATATTTAAAGCCGCGAGCATGAAATTGCTTCGGCGCTGCGGGTTGTGAGGAGAAACGACGGGTCGACGGCGGCTCCGTTTCCTTTTCTATGGCGACTTAATATGTCGAATTACCCTGATCAAAGCAACCGAGGGGACACACGAGCTTTTATTTTATTTTATTTTTTTAGATCAAAGCAATGTATCTTATCAGATAAAACATTCCCTTTTCACTCTCTCTCTCTCTCTCTCTCTCTCTCTTTTTTTTCTCTTTTTCCCATTTCCACTACCTATTTCTCTGCCTCTCTCTCTTTTACCCCTTCCCTCTATCTCTCTCTATCTCTCTCTCTCTTTTACCCCTTCTCTCTATCTATCTCTCTCTCTCTATCTCCCCCTCTCTCTCTTTTTTTCTCTCTTCCCCATTTCCACTACCTATTTCTCTGCCTGTCTTTTTTAACCCCTTTTCTCTATCGCTCTCTTCTCTCCCACTTGCCCCCTTTTTCTCTCTCTCGCTCACTTGCTTGGTCTCTCTCTCTCTCTCTCTCTCTGCCTCTCGTTACTTCTTTTTTGTCTTGCTCTTCTGCTTTTTACTTCTTTTTCTTCTCTGTTCCTTTCTGCTTTCTTCCCTCTTTTTCTCTTTCTCTATTCCCCTCTGTTCTATTTAACCTCTTTTTAATGTCTCTCTCTCTCCGCTTTCTCTCTCTCTATCTATTCATTTCTCTCTATTCCTCTGTCTCTCTCTCTCTTTCTTCCTCTCTCTCTCACACACACACACACACACATACACACACCCTGTTTTGCTCTTCCGACACGTCTCTCTTCTTGCACACTCAACAAATCTCAGACAGTCTCACGTCCCTGACGCAAAGCGTCTCTCAAACCTCCTGTCACGCCTCGGTACGTCACTCGGCTGGAACGAAAGCAGAATCTTTTCGTTTGTTTTCAACGTTTTATTTGTCCCCCCTACAGATTTTTCGCTTAGCTGAGAAATCAGAGACGCCAAGCGAGCCGACGCAGTAATACACAGTGTGATCAGAACGCACAAGCCGGTTAGCAACCCAGCAGGTGGGAGCTGGTCTGAAGGGTGTGTGTGTGTGTGTGTGTGTGTGTGTGTGTGTAAAGAAAACCCGTTTCAAATCCTCCTTATCCTACTACTCTGCATCATAAACACTGAGTAATTAGAAGTGTGTTAATGCAGCAGCTTTTTAGTGTGTGTGTGTGTGTGTGTGTGTGTGAGAGAGAGAGAGAGAGAGAGAGAGAGAAAATCAGGGGCCATGTTTTTCTCCCTTACTAAAGCCCAAATTTCTCCATTTCAGTATCTGATAGTGTTGACTAAAAAGCTTCGTTAGTTAATTAATTATGAAAAAAATGCAGCTTTTAATTAAAAAAAGAATAAACTGGAGCGCGGCATTAATTAGCAGCATTAATTATGATGTCAGGGGAATGTCCTCGCCGGGGTAGGAAGACAAATGTGTGTGTGCAGTAATCCTCAGACAGACTGGTCAGCACACAGAGTCTTTGGTTTCTTCTTCTTTTAAAAGAGGATTAAAAAAAAAAAATGTTCGTCACAATGTGGGTGTTTAAAAGTGTGTGTGTGTGTGTGTGTGTGTGTGTGTGTATGTGTCTGAGTGTGTGCACGTGTGTGGGAGAAAGAGAGGGAAAGAAAGAGTGGGGTGTGTGTATGTGGGTGTTAAGGAGTTAAACACAGTTAAACTTTCCCTCTTTCACACACACACTCTCTTTTTTACACACACTCTCTCTTTCTCTTGCTCTCTCTCACACACTCTCTCATTCTCTTTTTTCTCTCTCTCTCTGTCTCTTTGACTTTTTCTCCCTCTCCATGTCTCCCCCTCTCCATTTCTGTCTTTCTCCTTTTCTCTCCCTCTCTCTCTTGCATTCTTTTTCTCTTTCTGTCTCACACACACACTCTCTTTCTCTCCCTCTATGCCTCTCTTTTATTCTCTCTCTCTCCCACACACACGCACTCTTTCTCTTCCTCTATGTCTCTCCCTCTCTCTCTGAGAGAGAGACAGTATAGTTATCTTCATTTACTAATTGGTTTGTAGTCAATGGTTAATGACTGATCGATGCTCTGAAATGCAGTCCAAACGAGGGATTTGGGACACGATATTAACGAGAGAAAAAAATAAAATCGCAGAACAAAATCTCTGCATCTTAAAAAAAATCTGCAGTGCTTTTTTTTTTTTTTTTTTTGCTGTTTTCCTACATAAGAATAAAAAAACTGCGTAAATTATAAAACAGACACTCTGAAGTGAGTCAAACACATCCCTGGTTTGGAGATAAACATGATAAAAAAAATAATAAAAAAATAAACGTGAGCTCTCATTAAAATGAACAAAGCTGGTGTGCTTGAAGATTCCCTGACAAGACAGTGTGCTTTCAATTACCTTAATTAAACAAGAGAGCGTTGCAGCACAGCAATTAATTAGAGAGAGAGAGAGAGAGAGAGAGAGAGAGAGGGAGAAAAAGAGAGAATCAGAGAGAGAAAGAAAGAGATAGGGAGTGAGAGGAAGAGAGAGAGTCAGAGAGAGAGAAAGAGTCAGAGAGAGGGAGAAAGACAGAGAGAGGGAGAAAAAGAGAGTCAGAGAGAGAGAGAGAGTCAGAAAGGGAGAGGGAATGAGAGAAAGAGAAAAAATGGAATAAAAGTGAATGAAATAAGGAAAGAGACTCCTTATTATGTAAAATGAAAATGTAAAAACATTAGAAACGTCATGTCTTAATCGGATGTAGCTCGAAGGTTTTTAACAGAAAGACGGTAAGGAGGGAGGAGTGCAGGGACAGTTAGGACAATTCTAAGGGCCCATGGTCTTTGGGGGCCCTTAGAGATCTGTTTTATTGGTAGTAACAGTACCAGCAGTAATGTAATAGCATGTTTGGTGTGGAATTGGTGTAGTATTGGGCCCAATTTTATATCCAGCCCAAAAGTGCTAGCGGCGCCCCTGGCGGAGGACATACGCTCACCCGGAGGGCGGCGTGATGGGAATCGTTAGCTTCCTGCGTGGATTTGTTTGCGTTTATTTGTACACCGCCTAATCATAATGAGCCTCCATGAGATTACACTCACTCCACAGCGTTCGCCGTGTGATTGTCACCCGACAGCAAAACCGCCTCCTCTGCCCGCCGCGATAACGCTGTAAACACTACAGAGAGCGATGCAGAACGAGAAAGAGCGAGACAGAGTGATGCAGAGCTCATACGAATCACGACCAACTGGAAATTAGATACCAAAATCGTTCCGTTACTTCATTTCCATGTGCAGTGCGGTAATATAACGCCATTATCTGAAACGAGTTCAGACCTGAATCACAAATTGCCTTCTGTTATAAAAATAGCACAACTCTATGCAAATGCCGCTCTTGAATCCGCCAATCTGATTGGCCGGGAGGTGTTGATGTGTCTACCATTTGTTTACCATAACAGCAGCTTCGAAATCAGACAACGTTTCTATAGCAATGACTTTCCATGGGATTTTCAGGAAAGCAAGTTTTCTCGAACGAAATGATTGGCTGATATTTTGTGTATCGTTAAATAAATTGTTTAAACTTTTCATTGTTGTTAGAATAAATAATCACTTCATTACATCGTCTTATTGTTTAATTTCCTTTAAATGCGCGAGACGATGAATCGGTAGCTTGGTGGTTAAGGTTAAAATCCCACCACCAAGCTGCCAATTCTGGACCCATGAGCAAGGCCCTTAACACTTTAAAATAAATGCCAGTATTAAAAATGGCTCCATATCTGGAACTCAATTTTTTTGTTATGTAATAATTAGAGAATGAGCTGAATGTTATATATCTGATGTGCACTACATAGGGTAAAACCATATAGTGGTAGGGAACTCATGCCCTAATTCAAGACACGGTCCATTTGTCTAGTGTAAAAGATATTATTTCATGCAGTTCTACAGGAAATAGAGTAAAATCCCGAAGGCACCCTGTTCAACACGAAGTGCCCTAAATAGGTTAAAAAACCTTATTATTTCAGGCCCCATGTGGCAGACCTTTTATTGGAAAAAAAAAAGAGAAATGGGTCTCAAATGGATAGTTAGTGCACTCCATAGTGTGGGAAAGATACTGTAGCTTAATTGATATCATGTTCTGTAGAGAGAAAAATCCCAAATGGCTGGTTAATAGACATGAAGTGCACTACCCCGGGGTAAAAATGGCTTATTACACACCAGGTATAACCACTATACTTTGGATGGTACGTAAATGCAGTCTTTTAAAGTCTTTAAAAATTCTTGTGCACTTATATAAAAAGAGACTCCAGAATTGCTCTAAACACAGAGTGTACAGTGTCCTGCAATGTAGCACACATCTATCCTGGACATATGTAGCACGACATAGGGGGCAAAATCCATTAATTCGCACACCCTAGGCTGTAAATCTAGAGCTATGTACAGTCCAGATGGCTCCCGACCGGACACTACACGAGTCTTTCTATCACACCCTATCTAGTGCGTCCAAGGAGGAAGCGAGCAATCGTTTGGGATTCAGCATGAAAACAAGCACAGGGCAGCAGAATGTGGGCTGGCGAATGGGGTGGGGGGAGGAGATAAGGGGAACAAGTAGTCGATGAATTGCTCGTTTGTCTGCCGTGCAGCCTATTTGGTCGCGTTCCACACATTGCCGGCCTGATCGAAATTCCCTGTTGTCTCTCGAGCGGTCAGTGAGCGGTTGAAGGTCACGCTATAGCAGAACTTCATTAGAGAAGAGTATTTACAAACAACAGGATTACACCCCAGCGGGATTAGGGGCTATTGTTCCAGAACAAAGTTTCCCACGAGAACAAGGAGACGACAGATAGCGTCTGAGTTCGTGCCGATGAACGTTAGGTTGAAATCCTGGATTTGCCTTCAGGGCTAGCCAAGTTTATCCAATCAGAGCGCAGTACAAATTACTCTATCTTTAATATATATATATATATCTATATATATATATATATATATATATATATTATATATATATATATGCCAAAACATCTTTACATGAAAATACAGGACAAAGGGGTGTTTATTGCACCAATACACTTCCAAAGATGTCTCCATCAACAAACACCCCAACTGTCCCAACAGGGTTCTATAAATACACCACTATTAGCACCCATGAGCATACATAAGTACATAATGTGGAATATCTTCTGAAAAAAATAATCAAATAAAACAGCTTTTTTCTATAGAGAACTTGTGTTGGACACAAAGGAGCAAATGATAAACAACAATAAAAACCAAAAAAGAGAAAACCTTCCCTTGCTGTGAAACTAGTATTGGCTATGTGTTACTCTCTATTACCTGGTGGAAAAAAACACCATGTCTAACATCCAAAGTCCAACCATTATCAGTCTGGGGTCATGGGTTCAACAAGTACTATATGCTACACACTAAACTAAGCAGGACTTCATGGGCAAAGGCCAAGGAAGACACCATTGCTGAACAACAGATCATTTGCCAAAGAGTACCTGGACAAACCACAGTCCTTCTGGGAAAACATTCTGTGGACAGATGAAACAAAAATAGAGCTACTTGGCAACACACAACAACAGTTTGTTTACAGCTGGTGCAATGAAGCTTACATGGAAAAGAACACACTACCAACAGTTATGCATGGTGGAGGATTCATAATGCTGTGGGGCTGCTTCTTTTACTGGAGGTCTTGACCCTATCACAGAAATCATGAAATCAGATAATTAAGAGATTTTACAGTGGAATGTTCTACCTGGCGTGAAAAAAAAAATTGGTTTGAGTCAAAGAACCTAGGTTCTTCAGCAAGACAATGAGAAAAAACACAGATCCAGCAATTAGTCCTGAGCTCAATCAAATCAAAGATTTTTGGGGTGAGCTAAATCTGGCATTGGGAAAAGAACCCTGCAAACGTTCAAGAGCTTGAACACATTTCTAAGAAAGAGTGGGAGAAAATAACAACAGAAAAATGCAAGAAGCTCATAGATGTCTACAACATTTGAAGGCTGTCATTGCTGCAACCTTCTAACCAAATACTCCACTCACAAATACTGCACCCCAGATTCCCACATACATCTAATCAAAGTGAACATGCAAACATCTACATCTTCACCAACACCACATATACCATACAAATCCACACCTCAAATACGGATTCATTCATTTATGCATCTATCCATTTCCATTATCTATTCATTCATCTATTTATTTCTCCATCCATTAATCTCTATCTATCTATCTATCTATCTATCTAGCCATCCATATATTCATCCATCCGTCCATATATTCATCCTTCCCAACACTTTTTAAACACATATTCTCACACAGATACACCCATTTACACCAAATCAAATATCACACATACACACGTCTTTAACCAAATACCACCCAACAAAAAACACTTCTTTTAACTTAATACAACTCAAACACACCTCATTTACCCAAATACCACCCAAACCCACCTCTTTTAACGAAATACCACCCAAACCCACCAATTTTAACAAAATACCACCCCAAACACACATCGTTTAACTAAATACCACACAAAAAACATCTTTAACCAAATACCACCCGGAATACACTACTTTCAAACAAATTCCATCCAAGACCATCTCTTTTAACAAAATACCAGCCAAAACCACCAATTTTAACCAAATACCAAAAAAACATCTTTAACCATATACCACACCCATCACACCACTTTCAAACAAATACCACCCAAACACACCTCTTTTATCTGAATACCACTCAAACACATCTTTAGCCAAATACCACCTGAAACCCCCATTTCAACCAAATACCATCCAAACAACCCCTTATTTGCCAATTACCACATTCACACAGCACCTTTAAACAAATACCACCCCAAACACACATCATTTAACTAAATACCACACAAAAACCATCTTTAACCAAATACCACCCCATCACACCACTTTCAAACAAATATCAGCCAAACACACCATCTTCAGACGAATACCACCTCAAACAAACCTCTTTTAACCAAATACCACCCAAACACACCTCTCTTTTAACCAAATACCACCCAAACACACTTTTCTTTTTAACCAAATAACACCCAAACATAAATTCCACATTAGCACACCCCCCCTTTCAACCGAATACCACTACAAACACCCCTCTTTTAACCAAACAATTATCCAAACCAAAAACACCCAAATAGCTACAAGTAAAGAAGCATATATTTCTAAATACCACCCAATATAGTGATACTTACCACCCCAAAAAATCCCCGTATTAAACATTCCACCATAACTTCCAAATACCAACAGAACCAACACTCACTACCTGAAAGACTCAAAAAATCCACCCCAAACCATCTGTACATCCAACTTAACACTGTCTACATCTAAACAACCTCCGAGTGGTATTTAAAATGTTTTAATACCACACCTACACAACAACAACAACAGACACACAAAACAATGAAAAAAAGTTTACCATTTAAACATAGTTTATCCAAACATTAGATAGAATCTCAAATAAAAGCTTGACAGGTTATTTTATTCCTCTTTGTAAAGGAGAGTAGAAAAAAAATGTACAACATCAAACATTTCCTTGTTTGGGATCTAACACACATACACACACACACACACACACACACATTGTCCTGTCGCCCATACTACAGCAACCAGTTTCAAACTGTGATAATTATCCAAAGCAAAAAAACAGCACCTTTAATATCACAGATTAATATAACATCCTGTAGCAGCCTGTCACATGAGAACCTCATCGTTAGCAACCGCGCAATAAACCCACTGTAAAGCCAGAAAAGGTCACCAGAACTGACCGGAGGAGTGGCCGCGATGTGTGGCGTCAAGATCACTGTCTCCCTGCTCGCTGTCTCCGTGTCCACTGTCTTTGGAGCTAACGATGTCCGCCTCCTGGAAGGCCGAGCTGCCAGGTGGAGAAAAAAAAAAGAGATGCTCAGTGATGCTTTTTATTGACTTGAAAAGGGTGATTTGAAGTGGTAACTCAGTGGTTAAAGGGTTTGACTGCTGATCAAAAGATTGTGGGTTAAATACCCAGCACCACCTTGCTGCCCTGCTGGGCCCCTGAGCAAGGCCTCTAACCCACAACTGGGTTAAATAAATAAAATGATAAGATAAATGTAAGTCGCTCTGGATAATGACATGTTTTTTGCTTGTATACAAATGTAACTAAATCTCTCTGGGGCAAAAAAATCCTCGATTAGTGCACAAAACACAAAAAATAGCAATGTTTAAATCATCTGCAGCCCAATTTTAGAAATGATAGTTTAGTTTTTTATTAATAATTACGCCAGGATTCATTTTTTAATTTCTATACAAAGATTTTGGTTCTAATCGTGGCCAGATTATTAAAAATTTCATTAGAAAGCTGTTTTATTTCAGATAAAGAACCAACTCTAATATAAGGATGTTTGGAAGTATTGACTCGATTCACTTTTTATTTAAACACTATAACTGGTGCTACAGCAAGAAGTATTTAAAAGCCCTGAGATGTTCGGAGTTCCGTATGCCTTTTCCTGTTTCTTTGTGGATTTTTTCCGGGTTCTCAGGTTTCCTTTTGCTTCTCGAAACCTACTCTAAAATGACACACCTGCTTGTGAATGTGTGTGATAAACCACCATCTTATAAGGAATATAGTCCCTGTTTACACCCAGTATTCCTGGGATACACTCCGGATTTCTCTGATAAAGCACAAACTAGAGATTTCAAATGGGGCTGAAACTGAAGAGTTGTAGGTGTGAAGGTTATTCCTCACCTGTTTACACGCCTCGGTCGGTCCACCAGGTAACTGAGCTCGGCCCGCTGGTGCTTCGTCTGGAAAAGAACGAGGGGTTGTGTAAATTTTCATTGTGGAGATTGTCTATAAAACACCGTATCAGGAAATTCGACAAAATAATTAACATTTGTCATGCATTTATTCAACACAGCTTCCTTATAGACACATCTTTGTTCCTGTGAACCTCGACAGCACCGTGACCGGCATCTATAATACAGCTCTGTGTGTGTGAGTGTGTGGTGAGTAAGAAAGAGAGAGAGAGAGAGAGAGAGAGAGAGAGAGAGAAAAAGAAAGAAAGAAAGAAAGCTGTCATTAAGTGTGTAAGAAAGTCTTTACACCCAGACATACACTGGAACACACTCGTAGCGGAACAAATGGCATTTATGCGTCTGTGTTGGTTCTGCAAACACCACCATTTGCAATTTGTGTTGGTGGATGCACAAGCTGTTATTTTTTCCCCCTCCTCTTTTTTTCTTTTCTATTCATTAAACCAATACACAAGGCCATTAACAGTTGCACAGGGGTTTATTAACTGAATTAATTTAGACTTTGACAAAATAATAATGATTTGAAAAAGGGAGAGAGGGAAAGATGAAGCTCTGAAAAACTTTCTAATATCGTCTTTTTCGGGGTGTTATAGAATACACACTTCATGAACCCTGTTATTGTCACACAGTTCATTGTTTTGGTGGATTTTGACAGGTAAACGCTTTATTCCATAAATTAATGGCTTTAAAATAAGAATGTAAATGTTGGGAAAATTAAACAAAGACAGAATCCATATATAAATGGATAAATTATATATAAAATCTGTGAATTGAGCGGTGTGCTTGGGAATTATAAAGCTTCAAGCATCATTTAGGTAGTGTGTTTTGTACTTTTTATATTTTACAGTGTTTAATAAGTGACTCACTTCATGAAGGACTAAAGCAAATTCAGTGTTCATTTACCACCTACAGAGTTGCATTAGCTTTTACAACTCCGATTTAACACTTCAGTTCAACTTTTATAGCATTAATCAGACATCCAGAGTGTTTATTGGTGCTTATTTTATTTGCTGTGAGACTATAAAATGATCAGGATGGCAACATGATGTTTTCTTGTTATAATTCTTTAGTTATTACATATTAACATGATAATAATAATAATAATCATAATAATGATGATGATGATGATGATGATGATGATGTTTACCTCGCTAGAGAGAAGGCTCCCGTTCGAGATGATATCTGGTTGTTGTTGCTCTGTGTATGTGGTGTGTATTCCTCCTCGAGGGCTGTGTTCGGTGTCTGTGGACGCGCGGCTCGCTCCCCCTCCGCATGCCTTCAGGAAGAGCAGGTCGGTGTTGGCGGACTCGGGTGTGAGACAAACCTGATAGCAATAGTTCTGGCCGCGTCTCAGAGACCCAAAGCTTCCGGACTCCTCAACGGGCACTTGCGCGCTCCCGACTCCACAGCCAACTCCAGTGTGCGCGCTTACATCCGTAGAGTTCGCGCTTTGCACCAGCATGATGTCCGATTTGCTGAGTTTCTTCTGCTTTTTTTGTTTTTTCTTGCTGACACCGTTGCCGCTGCTGACCCCGCGAGAGGATCGCGTCTGGCGCGCGCAGCAGAAGCAGCACGTCGCGTTGCAGCCCGCGTATACGTTCAGCTTCTTGTCTTTGCGGCAGCGCACAGCAAGGGCTATCATGGCGAGCAGGAAGATGAACGACACCGAGCCGAGAGCAACGATCAGAATGAGGGTAAGATCAAGGTTTACGTCTTTGGTACTGGCCGCGCCACCGCGCTCACGGTCTCCTCCTCCGCGTCCCTCTGCTGACGCCGCTGCTGGAAGTCCATCCACGAGCGCGACCTGAACTACAGCGCTGCACGAGAGAGGAGGCTGGCCATGATCTCGAACTTCCACGAGCAGCTCGTACAGGTTTCTTTGCTGATGTTGCTGCGCGTCCCGTTTGGCCGCAGACACTCTCCGAGCCGTGCGCAGCTCCCCAGTGCGCCAATCCATGCGAAACAACCCGTCCTCATTTCCGCGCTGGATGCTGTATGAAAGACGCGCGTTCTCCCCGTCATCTGCGTCTGTGGCTATTATACGTGTGACCAGGTATCCCGGCTCGGCTGAGCGCGGCAGTGGCTCTCTGGCTGTTCCGTTTTTGCCAAGAGGTGCGATTACTGTGGGTGCGTTGTCATTTTGATCCACTACGACCACGTGCACGGTGGCGTTGGAGTGCAGCTCAGGGCTTCCTGCGTCGCGCGCCTCTACCGTGAAACTAAACTCCTTCAGCTGCTCGTAATCAAACGAGCGCAGCGCGTACAGGTAACCGTTTTCTGTGTTCACCGACACGTAGGTGAGCACGGACATGCCCTTGATGTCACGATCCAAAACGGAATAGGTCACTCTGGAATTATCTCCGGCGTCTGGATCCCGCGCGCTCACGGCATAAATATAAGCCCCGGGCACGTTGTTCTCCGTGACGTGCACGTCATAAACGGCCTGTGAGAACGTGGGCGCGTTGTCATTTTCGTCCGAGACACGCACCTCCACAGACTTGCTCGTGATGAGCGGTGGCACGCCTCCATCACGCGCCGTCACTGTCACTGTGTATGCCTCGGCGACCTCGCGGTCCAGGGGACCGTCAGTGACCACGGTGTAGTAATTCCCGAACTCTGATTTAAGCCTGAACGGCACGTCACCCAGGATTTCCACGCGAGTTCTCCCGTTATCTCCAGAGTCCTTGTCAGTGACACTTAGAAGCGCGATCACAGTCCCCGGCGCCGCGTTCTCGCTCACAGACTCCGTCACGGTGCTGAAGGCTATTTCCGGTGCGTTATCGTTCACATCAGTGACTTTTACAAGCACCTTACAGTGAGCGGGCACGGCGTTTGGCCCCATGTCTTTGGCCTGCACGTAGAGCTGGTACAGGCTGCTTTCCTCAAAGTCCACCTCGCCGCGCACTTCGATGCGGCCCGTGCGCGCGTCTACGTCAAACAGCTCACGCGCGCGGCTTGACACGTGACTGCCAAATGAGTAGACCACCTCGCCATTCGAGCCCTCGTCCGAGTCGGTGGCGTTGAGTTGGATCACCAGCGTGCCCGCGGGCGCGTTCTCGGACAGGCTCGCTGAGTACACGGCACGGTCAAACGTTGGCACGTTGTCATTGGAGTCAAGAACGCGCACCACTAAAAGCGCAGTGCCCGTTCGGGCCGGTTGCCCGCCGTCCACCGCCGTGAGTACGTAGCGGTGCACCGCCTGCTGCTCTCTGTCCAGAGACTTCTCAAGCACGAGCTCAGCGAACTTGTTTCCGTCCGTTTGGGTCTGCACGTCCAGCGCGAAGTGACCGTTTGCTGTTATCTCGTAGGTCCTCAGCCCGTTACTGCCCACGTCTGGGTCAAAGGCTGCTTCCAGCGGGAAACGGGTCCCGGGCGTGGCGCTCTCGCTGATCTCCACCGTGACGTCGCTCTCCGGGAAGCTCGGCGCGTTATCGTTCACGTCAGTCACCTCAACCTCCACTCGGAATAGCTCGAGCGGATCCTCCAAAAAAACCTCCAGGTGCAGCACGCAGGACAAGCTCTGCTTACACACGCGCTCCCGGTCAATGCGCTCTCGTACCAACAGCGCACCGGTCTCCACGTTCACG
The DNA here is from genome assembly GCA_005784505.1 of Bagarius yarrelli. Lineage (NCBI taxonomy): Eukaryota > Metazoa > Chordata > Actinopteri > Siluriformes > Sisoridae > Bagarius > Bagarius yarrelli. The sequence continues at coordinate 2,343,841 of VCAZ01000038.1, read as the reverse complement.
TCCAGATACGGGCTCCCGCGTGAACCAGGCGCCGTCTGGAAGCGACGGGAGGCCAGTTTGGTCAGGTCCAGCCCCAGGTCCTCGGCTATGTTGCCCACGAACGTGCCACGATCCGTCTCCTCCGGTACCGAGTAACGAATTTGAGAGGCGACCCTGTGCGCCAAACACAGCGCAAGCCAAAGCAAAAGCATCTCTATGTCCACTTATTTATCCGAAGGAATAAAATAATAGAAATGTAAATAACTTGTAGTGTGAAACGGGGGGGGGGGGGGTTAAAAATTACCCCCGCAGAGCCGCGCGCACCACAGCAGCACTCATCACGGAACAAACCGAAGTGATGTCCTTGTTTTCTATGTTTTTTTTCATCAGCGTTGCGTCTCACATTACAAACGAGAAGAAAATAAATAAAACAGTAAACAAATCACTAAAGCTCTGCCTTTACTCTCGACGTTTTGATGTTGCACGAGCGCACATTCCTATGATGACCAACAGTTAAAAAAAAGAATTCAGGTTTTTTAGGAAAAAAAATATAATCCACTGAGTGATATAAAAAAATCCATCTGTTTATATCTGATGATGATGATGATGAAGATAATGAAGATATTAGTCCGTTTACTTTGGCCGCTGTTCTGTTCTGCGCTGCCTGAGAGCTCGCGGCGCTACTAAAGCTCGAGCGCACGCCTGCCCGGGATTTTGTCCCCGCTTCTGTCCTCAGGAGCCAATCAGAGCACCTGACGCGAATGAAACGCGGGCTATAGTTGGACGCGCCCGACGTCACTCCGATCAAAGCCCCGCCCACAAGCGACGGGTAATTGCTGATCCACCAGAGAACAAATCCTAAAACTAAAAACCACACTTTCTCCTCTTATCTATAATCATTTCATTTTCAGTTATTGTTTATTCAGTGCTTGCGTCACAACACGTCACAATTCTTACCAGGCCACCCAATGTCTCTTTAACAATAGATACAAATTTATCCATAATAAAACTGACACATAAATGTGTGCATGACAAAAAATGCAATATAAAACAGATAAACAGATTCTTCAGTGATCAAAGTAATGTTTTACATTTATTTAATGTTTCACACACAAATAAATAACGTCATTATTTATATTTTTTTTATTACCAATCTGTGTATCTTTTATATATATTTGAGATTTATTTGGGTTTTTTTTTATTTATTTATCCATTTTTAATATATTTCAATAAAAACAGTTTATTATCCAATCAGCTCTATTTATTTTTGTTTAGTAAATAAATGAAGAGCTGATTGGGTAATAAAATCCAATCTTTCTACCTTAACACAATATGAAGTCGCACAAAAACATTAATATTATTATGACTATTACTATTACTATCATTATTACTATTATTATTATTATTTATTATTAGTAGTAGTAGTACTAGTATTAAACAGAAAAGGAAAAACTAATTTATCTATCTCTCTCTCTCTCTCTCTCTCTCTCTCTCTCCCTCTCTCTCGCTCTCTCTCTCTCCCTCCACGTGCCTCCTGCGCCTCCTGCTGTCAGAAATCAGCTCTGCTGTTCCTGTCATCACAGTGCAGCTCCTCAGACTGGAGCTGAATCTTAATGATCCTGCTTTTTTTCTACTCGTTTACATATCTCTTTATCACAGGTTTCAGTCCACTAACAGTCACACCATCGATCCATCCTTTGGCACAGAGAAGCATTTTGTTATTATCCTTATGTATACAGTAAATATTATTAAATAGAATTCACCGGTAATGATACTAAACATCACATTATAATCTTGCTGCATTAACATTTTAATTCTAAACATAAATATTGTGGTTCATTCCCCTTCTCTCTCTCTCTTCATCTCTTTGACTCTCTCTCTCTCTCTCTCTCTCTCTCTCTTTGTCTTCTTAAGGTTACAGGCAGAAACATAATCAATTGTAGCACTTAATGGATAAAAAAAATACAGTCAGATTTTTTTTCAAATACAAAAAAACTCTTCCTTGGAATAAACGAGGAATAAAACGCTTCAGGTCGTAAGGTCATAGGAAAATAATAAGCTTGTTATGCTGCTTCATTAGACCATCTTGTTATTTTTGCAATGTCTGTTTCAAATATTTGTCACAAAAGTGCATGGATTCTCTTCTACTTTATTTTATTTATCGAACAGCGTCCCAGTGCTTAATGAGTGTCTGAACAATTTAAATCTAATTTGCATCGTGTTTTTGAAGGTTTTGACGTTTTTGTCTGACTATTATAAATATTTCCGAGAATAAACCATGCTTTATAATTACAATGCCTCTGGATCATAATTGAGCACTAAGCGTAAGTGGCAGGAAGTATCACGCCGAGGTTTCCACTGTCCCCGCTGCTGACGGCCCCCTTGCCAAAATGCAGGGATTGATGGGTACGTCGAAAGCGTTCCCCCCTCCAGGAACAGAAAATTTCAAAGACTTTCTGCCAGAACGAGTCTTGATATGCCAGAGGAGTGTAAACATGAGCCTCCTCCAACAAAAGAGATTTTCTTAAATCGAGTTGTGAAAAGCCAATGGCACCACTTAACACCCTCGATTCTGTGAGGAGGCCAGAGGCGTCACATAGATTTAGGGTTTTTTTTATGAATATTTCAAGATTTCAAGTGGATTTTGTTTATTAAGAATGGTTTTTTTTTATTCTGCTGTGGAATATGATGGAAATGTAACTCAGTAGCATAAAAGGAGAAAGGAAAAATAGAAGATGCTGAAGACAAATAAGATGAAAAAGAAAAAGGAAAAGATTATGAAGAAAAATACAATAATAATAAGCAGTAGTGGTGGAGTGAATAGACGGTTGGATGGACGGATGGACCGATGGACGGATGGATGGATGGATGTATTGGGGAATAGATGGATGGAAGGATGGATGGATGGATTGGTGAGTGAGTGAGTGAGTGAGTGAGTGAGTGGTTGCATGGATGGTTGGATAGATGGATGGATGGGTGAATGAATAGATAGATGGATGAATAGATGGAGGGATGGATGGATGGGTGAATGAATGGATGGATGGATGGATGGATGGATGGATGGATGAATGGATAGATGGTTGGATGAATAGATGGATGGATGGATGGATGGATGGATGGATGGGTGTATGAATAGATGGATGGATGGATAAATGGATAGTTGGATGGATGGATGTCAGTGCCCAGGATAAATACTACAACAACTAAAACAAAGAAGATGAAAAAGAAGAAGGAAAGAAAACAATGAAAATGTTTAAAAAAAGGAAAAGAACAATGAAGGTACAGTAAGACAACGCAGATAAAGATTAGGAAGATGATGAAGAAGAAAAGAAAGGGAAGAAGATGAAGAGAAAATTTCAGAAGAATAAGATGATGAAGAAGACGAAGATAAAGAAAGAAGAAAAAGTAATGCCACAGAAGGAATAACGGATCAGGAAAAGGCTGAGATGAGATCAGATAAAATCCATGCATGTTAGTGCTCAGGATAAACGCTCCATTATGAATCCGAATCAGTCTGAATCATCTCCTGCTGGATAAACGCTTCAGTGCTTTGGAGTCAAAGATTGAACAGATTTCACTTCTGCCAAAAAGTAACGAGTTGGGAGGATGCTAGCTGAATTCTATCAATAATGTATAGCGAATGCTAACCGTACGCTGCTCCCTGCAGGATGCTCTCCGAAGATCTCCAGCAGATATACTGAATTTAACAGACTTACATTCATGCCAAGGGAAAGATTTACAGTTTGCATTTGAACCCGTTTCAAGGGGCAAATGTAAGGCCTATAAATAAACTTGGAGAAATTCAAGAATATAAATTGCTGTACTCAGTTTCCGGGAAAAAGAGGGAGAGAGAGGGAGAGAGGGAGAGAGAGAGAGGGCGAGAGAAAGAAAGAAAGTAATGTTCCGCATTGCACTCTGCCAAACTGGATCTAAACTGCTTCTGGCTCTGATACTCGGCAGGACGTGAAGGCTTTTTGACTCATTCGGAATGAGACAGGTTGCATCTGAAAGATTTAATATTAAGATTTAGAATTTGGCCCTGCCCTTAATAGTGCCTTAATATAGAGAGATGGATCGGTTTTCCCTTGTAGGGATGCGACACTTGCCACCTGCTATTCGACCACACAGGCAGTTAGAACTTATAAAGAGTGAAATCTGAGAGGGATAATTTATTTATTTATCATTTATTTAGTTCTCAGATAGTCATCTACATTAGTACATTTTATATAACCTTGATTTATTCATTGGAAATAGTCACTAAAACAAATGCTTACTTGCCATATTACTCATTACTGGCGTGTAAACAAAACAACCGAAAACAATTCACTTCTGAAACCCCAGGTACAAATCTACACAAATACACACATCTGCCCAGTGCTGTAATGACCAAGACAAGAGGAAGAAGAGAAAGAAGAAGAGTCTAAGTAAGGATATACAGAGTGATGGATGGATGGATGGATGGATCAATGGATAGTTGGATACATAGATACAGATAGATAGATAGATGGATGACTTGTTGGCATGGACGGACAGACGGACAAATGGGCGGACAGACAGGTAAACAAATGATGGATAGATGGATGGATGGATGGATAGATAGGTGGTCAGACAGTTGGACAGAAAGGTGAACAGATAGATAGATGGATAAATTGATAGATAGACAGATGAATAGATAAATGAATGGATTCATAGATGGATAGATGGATGAGTTGTTGGACAGATGTGGAAAGATGGATGAATGGGCGGGCAGACAGGTAAACAAATGATGGATAGATAAATAGATAGATAGATGTTTAATACCCAGAGAAATAAAGCATAGAGAAATAAACTGCACCTCTTTAGTGTATGGATAAAAAGATGTCATTCTGAATCACAGAATCAGTCAGTTCAGTAAAACCAATCATTAATAATGAACGATTCATGAGCATTCATGTGGGAGATTCTTTAAATTAATTGAAAACGCTAGGAGGCAAATATGTGTTTAAAAACACACAGCAGATGGAGAGCATAGTAAATGAGAAATTCTTGGATAAGAACAAAAATATTTGATTTATTACCTCAATTAAGTCAAATCACTCAAATCTATATACATACAAGATTAAACTGAATCAAACAGTTTGATTCTTTTGATTCACTATAATTCTTAAGATTTGAAGATTTTAACGTGAAATTTGTTAGTGTTTCAACGCAATATTTTTAACCGTAAGTATATGTGGCTCATGGAGATAACTGATGCTACATCACAGTGCTGTTAAGATCTGAATTCTGATTGGTCAAAAGGTGTTGAATCATTTTGCAACTGCAAATCACAGGTTTATTAAATATCAATGTGTTTTTCTAAGAATCATTTCAATCAACCAAACATTTTCATGTAGGATGAAGCCAACAGATTTGACTCCATTCGCTTAGATCCATTCGCAGACTATTAGCAGATGGGTCAGACGATCGTATTAGTCTGCGCATGGAACAGAAACCGCGAGTGCATCTTTAATCTTTACATCTGCTGTGACTTAACCAAGTTTGTGCATGTCAGAGTCAGAGATCTGCTTGATCTCCGGAAAACTGGGCGGCTTAGGGAAAAAAAAACAATTCAATTTTCGAAGATCACAAAAGATGTCTGTTCTCTCACATCTTCATATTTGATAGCCATATGTGGTGGGTATCTCGCTGGTCAGTTCGGGAGTCTGTGTGAGAGTGTGTGTGTGTGTGTGTGTGTGTAAGAGAAAGAGAGAAAAAGAGAGAGAGTGTGTGTGGTTTAGTCTCACTAACTGTCAGTCCTTGTCTTCTCACATGGTACTTCATCTGTGGGCCTGGAGAATGCTTTCATTTGCAGGAGAACATGTGTGTGTGTGTGTGTGTGTGTGGTAACAGACAAAGATGAGACCTAGACCGGCGATTGACAGGAGGGTTGTTTTTAAATTCCAAAGTCTTATTAAAAATTTAGTCAACCCCACAGTGACAGGCCGAGTTCACGTTGCACGATTGTAGCCCTGATTTTCTCTCGAAGGTTTTGCGAACGTGCGAAGAAATGGCCAAAATTGGAGGCAAATAGCTGCTCGTGTAAATTATCAAAGATTGATCTGAGGGAAGCGCTGAGGCGTCGCTGAGGCCCTTAAAATATTTGCCATGCTAAATATCTGGACCTGTTGCTTTGATAGTCTGAAAAGGATTCTCGCTTAAAAATACACCGGCAAGTTCTGGCAAACCGGGTTCGATTCCAGCTTGGGTCCTTTCTGGTCCCATCCCTCTCTGTCTCCCCTATTCTTCTGTTCCACCAATAAAGGCAAAAAATGCCTCAAAAAATATCTAATTAAAAATACACCGGCAATGACTTTTAGCCAATGAGAGAGCAAGATGAAGGGCAGCTGGAAGAAGTTATTTACATTTACATTTATGGCATTTGACAGACATCCTTCTCCAGAGTAACTAAGAGTGACATTTATTTCTTATATACAGCTGAGCAATTGGGGTTAAGGGTCTTGGTGGTGTTGGAAATTGAACTCCAATTAGTAGCCCAACACCTTAACCACTGAGCCACCACTTCCTATATTACTATTACTATTGTGGTTATAGACCACAATAGCAGCAAACATGGCTTCGGTCCCTATCTTTTTTAATTCTTTTTTTTTTTTTTTTTTTTTTTTTTTTTTAATTGCCCTTTTGAGGCAAATCAGCACACAGACCCTTTGTACTATTTGTAAACATCTTGCGGGCTGCCATTTTAATAATATTTCTAGTTTTGTGGGAGAACTCTTATCTTGCGTTATCACTGCTCGCATGAGTTTGACTGTGAAACATATTTTTCGGAGATGTTAGCGATTCTTCCTACTGTAAAGTCGCCCATCTATCGTACATGTGAACATGGCAGCAACCGTATGTTACCCCAGATAGCCGTGTAGCGTAAAAACAACGTTTATCGGACGACTTTGAAAAAGGTTCAGTGACCTCAGCGATAGAGACAGAACTTCCGGATCCTGTTTGTTAATTAGGATGAACAAGTTTGTATTCTGTGTAAAATAAAAATTTGCTGTAGCTTCACCCACTTATCATTTCTTTCATCTGCAGTCGTTTTACTTGAAGGAATTTTGTTTTTGTGCTGCCAGGCTGTGAAATTGTCACAGAAGTCGTTGACACGTCACACGTTCACACTTGCATCAGGAAAATATGCGAATCGAAGTGAGGGGAAAAAAACAGCAGGATGTAAAGGATAGTCTCTACTTAAAGGAGGCCCAGATGTTTCACATATATGTGATAAAGCCAGATGTTCTCGTCCCTTACAATAAAGTCAAAGTAACGTATAAAAAAATGCAAAGAAATTACTTTCTTCATATTATGACTTCTATTAATAATTTTATAAAAATACACAATGAATTCAGTGAAATCAGTATAAATGAATTATACACAAACGAGTCATCTTCATTGTGTCATTATTGACTCCTAAACATTTCATTAAATCAAATGATTCATTATAATAGTACGTTCCGAAGAGTCAAACCATTAAAGTGAGTCCTATTGTCTGTTCTGCTGTAGTGATGAACAATAAGACTCATTTTAGTGATTTTACTTCTAGGAACAATTGATTCAGAAGGTATCTGATTGATTTGTTCAAACTATTAGATTTATTTTTAAGACTCTTTCATTTCTTTAAAACCTTTCTATTCTAGCAGTTATTTAAACTGACTCATCAAACATTTTGTCGTCATTTTGAGTACCCTAAAATCTTTTCATCAAAAGCGATTCAAAATGATTCATGATACAAATTGATTCGATGACAAATTGTTAATTATATATAAAGAAATATAGCTGTAGTGATTGGCTTTATGATAAACTTTGCTTTTCTGATTTGATTCAATCCAGATAAATGTTCAAGTGATTCAGACTTTTTGTATAAATGACTCGTCTGTCAATCCAATTAAAATATGAGTCTCTTAAAGTTATAATATAATTTGCAAATCATTCTTAAAAGATTTGCTCTGCTATAAAGGCTACTTATGTACAATCTGCAGTTATGATTCATTTAAGTAAATCAAATTTAAGTCAATAAAACATTATGTGTTTCAGTATAATGGAATGAATCAAATACTGTACCTAGATACATAAACACTATATGCAAAACCTGTAAGAACATTTGAATCTTTTATCATGTAAATAATAAACACATTTTTGATCAGCTAAAGAGTCATTTAATGTAAATGATTCATTTACCAATTACTAATTTGATTCAAAGTTCTAAAGAGTTAAATCACTAAAGTAATTCTTACTGTCAATAACCACAACAGAACTTACCATTATAATCAATCATTTGACTCACTGTTTAGGAGTCATAATGTTTAGATACACACAATGGCTAGTGAAAAACAGGCACGACTATAAATCAGTAAATACTACTTATTCCAATAAATACTTATAAATATATAAATCAAATGTGTTGATTCTTTCGATTAAGATTAGAAGGCAAATGTGTGTAGATTCACTTAACGAGAGGAACCACAGTAAATGTGAAAACGAGAAAAAAAGTGTTTTATTATTTCTAATCATTACAAAGAATTATTTCAAACTAATGATTTATTAATGCACCGAGTCAATCAAGCAATTTGATTCTTTCAATTCACTGCAAATATTAAGAGAAACCAAGCAGGAATAAAAGCAGTTTTTTTTTTTATGTGTGTGAATTTAAAAAACAACAAAAAAAAAAACAAAACAGAAAAACATTTGATAAATTTGATACACACAAATGAGTCAGAAAATGTGAACGATTCATTACTGATTCATCCATTACCCATCTGCCGGAAATCTGGGACAAGAAATAAATTAAGAAAGCTTTTTAATACACATGCATTACTTGTGGTGTTCTGTGCTAACCGATTATTTCATGCATTATGCAAAATAGCAGGAAATGTATTTTTAAGAATTAATGCGAGTGCATGTTCATTTAACCAACAGATCTCTCTCTCTCTCTCTCTCTCTCTATTTCTCTCTATTTCTCTCTCTCTCTCTGTTTCTCTCTTTCTCTCTCTCCCTCTCTCTTTGTCTCTCTCTTACACACACTCTCTTTCTCTCTCCCTCTTCTCTTTCTCTCTATCTCTATCTCTCTTTCTCTTACTCTCTCTTCCTCTTTAATTGTCTTAGAATCCTTTTCTCTTTCCCGTTCTCTCTCTCTCTCTCTCTCTCTCTCTCTCTCTCTCTCTCGCTCTCTCTCGCTTCGGCGCTTTCACTCTTTCTTGCTCACTCAAGTAGATGCCCTTTAACTTGCAAATAATGCTGGGATCTATGATGAAGAAAAAACAAACATGAGTGTAGATATTGTATACACACACACACACACACACACACACTTAAGTGACTGGAAACATCCATGAAGAGGATCTAAATAGACTAATGGAAAAGATGTATGTATACATGTAGGTCATTTAACTTACACCGACAAATAAACAGATACACACACACACACACACACGATAGACACACAACACTTCAGCACTTACTGTCGAGGTAAACACTCAACAATGATGTCATTTGATGTGACAGTACTTACTAGACTATTAAGCTGTGTGTGTGTTGGGCAGTGGCGGCGGTGCATTTGGTACCTGGGCCTCCAGTGGGCATTTTCCCGACTGATACACCTGTTAATACCACCACTATCGTATCGTTTTGCAATTATACAAACCATAAATACTATACAAAAACTATAATAAAAAAAAAATATAAAATAACTCTATAAAAATATAACACACCGTTATATTACAGACAGAGAGACATTTTTTACTTATTCAGAGTGAAAGCCCCGTTAACACCACTGTACCAAACCTGTACATCATCTGGAGCAGATCAGAATCAATATTTATATAATAAGATCACAAAACATGGATAAAATATATACTAAATTTAAAGGCTGTTGGAAATAAATTAATACAATTTTACAACACAAATATTAGAATTTAGGTTGTAAATGTAGGTAAGCTACTGATAGTGTTTAGGCAGCAGAGCAGAGAAGACCCTGACTGCACGCCACCAGTAGGGTTAGGGTTAGGATTGGGGTTATGGTTCATACACAACCCATGGACAACGTATATAAAATGCGACAGAGTCACAGATCTAATTGTCAGATTTTCTTGAGGTAGAAAATAATCTACTTTAACAAATCTACTTTGTTCGCTCTGAATTCTGAACCGTCTGCTTAACCTAGCCGCTCATTTGACCCCTAGATTGGTATTGGCTTGCATTTCTGTCAGTTTTTCGGGTAACGCTTTTGAATCGTTAACTTAAATTTAATACCACAGAGCTGCTAAAATCCCAGTAACATGTTTATATCAACGCTCATTTTTATAGCAATGGCTTATTCAGACATTAAGCTACATAAAACAAAATGATATATGTGCCAAACCGTTGCTATTAAAGACTCTAGCTTAAAGAGACAGGCTTGCGTGTAATTCCCAGAATGCGAATTATCGTCGGTAGATTTGATATTACTAAACCGATATTCCGAAAAAAAGGCTAAAATATCGTAAGAACCAGTTAAATCGGCTAATCCTTAGTCCTAATCTATAACTTGACCTGATTTCTGCTTGCTTGCTAGCATGACTAGCAGCTTTTTTTGTTATATTATCTATAACTTGTGTCACTGTTGCTAAATTAAAAGCTGTGAATGAACATGCTATTGTGATGTTTTCCTTAAGGAGATGTTTATTTTTATTAACGGAAGGATTTGCCAGTATGATATAGTTAAAAGTTTAAAAACTGTACAATTTAACAACTTTAAATTTTATTTAAAAAGAACAAAGTTAATTTGCGTGCTAAGCTATGCCCACATTCTCAAACCATGTTTGTTTGTTTGTTTGTTTTCAGTCATTGAGCTCCAGCTATAACATTTTTCTTTAAATGTATGCATTAAATGATCTTATTCCCACCACTTAGTTTAAAATGTTTTGTGGGATTAAGTCATTTATTATTCTTGCCTATGTTCTAAATGACACGATTAGTTCTGGTGGCAAAACTGGGGGACGAGACCTTTAAATGTCACACTTGAGCATCCCGAGCGGTGGGGGGAGGGGGGGGGAGAAAAAGGGCAATGAAACGACGCAGGCTCGTTTTGAAAGAGCAAACATTAACACGTTTTGAAAGCAATCAACAAAAAGCAAACATTGAAAAAGGCCAAACACTAACTGCTTGTTCCTGGATCAAAAATGAAATGCTATACTGTAAACGATACTCCATCATTCTAAGTATTGAAACACCTGCCCATCACATCTGTATGTCTTCCTCCTATAATCATCTCCAGACGTAGGTGCAGGTTTTCCACTAGATTGTGTCATGTGACTGTGTTAGTTAATTATTTAATTATAATATTATTCATGAGATTAGACACTTATGTTGTGGTGAAGAGGTCTGGGGTTCAGTCGGGGTTCCAGTTCATCCCAAAGGTGTTCAGTTTAAAGGGGTCAAGTCAGAATCCGGACTCTGTACAGAGTTCTTCTACTCCAATCAGTTCTTGTAGAGTAAGTCTTCTACTCCAATCAGAACACAGCATGTCTTCATGGCGTTTTGTGCACAGGGACATTGTCATACTGGAACAGGGTTTGAGTCTCGCAGTTCCAATGATGGAAGAATGGTATGATACAACATACAAAGATGTTCTAGACATCTGTGTGCTTTAAACAAGGTGGTGGTAGGTAAGCATACATTGGTTCAATTCCCAGGACCACCAAGCTGCAACTGCTAGACCCCTAACCTTAGATAAATGTAAGTCGCTTTAAATAAGGATGTCTCACAAATGCAGGAAATTTAGATTCTGTGGAACAGTTGGTGGAGCAGCGATGTGCTGGTCAGTTGTCCACAAACGTTTGACAAGGCTTTAGATGCTGATCATATTTCATTTTTTTATTTGGTTGTTATAACAGCATATCATCAGCATATCATCAGTTTTTCGACGAAGAAGCTCAGACTGAATGAATCATCACTTGTCACGTTTGTTTAGTAGTGTGAGTGACAGACCTGCCCCCAGTGACATAATGACCAGATTGGTTTTACTCATTTCATTCTGGTTGAAACTTGTCAAATGTTGTGTCGAGACAAAAGATTTGAAGACGTTCCCGGGCTGATTGACATATCCAACTTATTACAGCTTAGTAAGCATTCCAGCATCTGCTTCCAAATAAACCTTTCACTGTTATCACGCAAAAACAGATGATTATCTTATAAACAGGAAATCACAATCTTCTTAGTCTTCTTATACTAGCCCTGATTTCTGTTTGAGGTCGATCAATATCGATTTTCTTCAGAGCCGATACGGATGTCGATAATTTGCATATTTATGCGAGCAATAACCGATATGCAGAAGCGATATTTATTGACTGTTTACTTCTCAAATTTGCATTTACATTTCTGGCAATTGGTAGATGCCCTTATCCAGAGAGACTTACATTTATTCCATTTGTCCAATCGTGCAGTTGTGAGAAAGGCCCGGCTCAGAGACCCAGCAATTACAGCTTGGTGATTCTGGGAATTAAAGCTTTTGTCCTCTGAACAGCAGGCCAACATCTCAGACATTGAGTAACCTTTTCCCTGATCATCTGTTTGTCCCTTTTTTTTGTTTTTTACGCACTGATAACAATAATACTAAATGGAATTAGCATTTTTATTTTCTATAAGTATTATGTAACAGGAAGTAGCCTCAGAACACTGGGTTAGAATCAAACAGATCACTGAGAGAAACCAGGATGTTGTAGTGAACTTAAAGTCTTACAGAAACAAACTGAGAACTGAGAGAGATATACAGGATTAACCAGAACAACAGAGTCTCTCGGAAAGTCTCTTTCAAACGGCTGGAGCGTGAGGAGTCTGGTCTATTTAACTAAGAATGGAGTTTTGGAAACTCTGGAAACGCTAGGAGGTCACGGATGTAGATGAGAAAGTTCTTTCTTGTTAAAACCAGAGAGTGAATAAGTGGGGGTGAGTTATATATAAAGGGTGTGCGTGCAATTAGGGGAATGTGATGCAGGTGTGTGCGATTAGAATTCGGGGGAGAGTGAGCGGTGAAGTGAGAAGAAGCCTGGCCTGTGTGTGACATATTATTAGTGTTTGTTTATTTCTAACATTGTCTGTAATCATTTTTCGCCAGCAATTCACTTTCAGCTAAGAATCAGTGGTTGGAAAAGAGATCCTTTATGAAGATGGATAATGGCGGGCTGTCGTGTAATTCTCATATATTGGTAGATCTGATATTACCAAACCGAGACCCTGATAATGCAAAAAGGCTAAAATATTAGGAAATATATTGGTAAAACCGATTATCGGTCAATCTCCAGTCCCAATCTCCAACCCGAATACTGGAAATGTTGAAAGGTTTTTTTTAAATTTGAATAAAATGAAAACTAAAAGATTTTCGAATCACATGAGCCAATATGAGAAATTGTACAATTTTATGCACTCAGCTAGATGTGATGTAGGTCATGTCTTTTGTTGTTTTCCCTCTAGTGGACAACATTGGTATGACAGCCTTCATCTATAAATCTGATTCATATAAATAGATAAATAATTTAAATAATGAATTTGGTTAGTTAGGTACTGATAATAAACCAACACTAAACTCAAATTCACTGATTCATTCCATTCTTTATAACAGTTTTTTGCAACAGCATAATTGTTTTGTATCAGCCACAACTGGTAGAAGTAAAAAGGGAATGTAGCGAAAGACTGAACTTAATCAAATATTTATGGGACATTAAGGACGCCCATGGCATGTTGTCACTTTTTTACAACTTTTTTTTACAAAGCCACCCTTTTTTTTCTTACATGTTAAATAGAGTTGAAAAAAGGAAATGATATAATGAGCTTTTTTCTCTTCAGCGAATTGTGACAGTGATGAATGAAGACAAAGCGCCTGGACGCAGAGATGTGGAGACGTGGGGATTGTTAAGCGAATGTTTAAAAAAATGATTTTATAAAAACGGTGGATGAAGCTGGCAGTCTGTCGTTCCCGGCTCACATTCTCTCGCTCTTTTCTTCCTGTTTCTCTCTCGTTCTATTTCTGTGCCATTTGTCATCTGAGACACCATTAGTGGCGAGAGGACGTGACAGCAGCATGTTTAGAGGACAGGATCGAGGTTTAGGCAGAGCTGGTTAATTGAGTTAACTTTCTTTTTCTCTCTCCCTCTCTTTTTCCCTCTTTCTCACTGTCCTGCATTCTCTGTTATCTCAGCCGCATTATGTCTCTTACTCTCTCTCCCCTCCCTCCATCCTCTCATTTTCTTTTTCTCTCTCTTGTCCCTTTGACTGTCTCTGCCAGTCTCACTGTCTCACTGTCTTTCTTTCTTTCTTTTTTTTCTTTCTTTTGTATTCTCTCTTTTTCTCTCTCTCTGCATTGTCTGCTATCCGCTTCTTTCATTTATCAGTCTCTCCATCTGTCTCTCTTTTTTCCAACATGTTTCTCAATATATATAATTTTTTTTTCCCTTTGTCTGTTATGTTTTTTTTTCTGCCTCTTTTTCCTTCCTCTTTCTCTCTCTCTCTTTTTTTCCGCTACGTCGCTCTGGCTGTTCATGTCGTTCCATCAGCAGTCCGTTTTGGGGCCTCTCTGCTTCACACTGTCTGCTTAAACACAAATCCACACACACACACACACACACACACGCACAAGCACACACACACCATGCCCTCGTTCTGTACGTCCCGCCATCAAACTCTAAATTCATCTTAATTAGCATTTCCCTTAATTAGTTTAATTGCTAATTCATTTAAATGTAGTTTTGAAATTAATTAGCGTGGAATTCACTTTAATTAGCCGTTTATTACAGGGATAAACTCCAATTTCCCTCCGTTAATAAAGAACCCAGAGGACGGCGGACATTTGTTTACCATAAAGCCTCAGACCACAGCGTGTGTGTGTGTGTGTGTGTGTTAGTATAACTGAGAATATACATTTTTAACTATTATATATAAAATTTCAGAACCATTTTACCTTTTTTTACTTCATAAAGTGAAATCAATGAACAGAAACGAATAAAAAGCAGTTCAGGATATACCCTCTCTCTCTCTCTCTCTCTCTCTCTCTCTCTCTCTCTCTCTCTTATTCTCTCTCTCACTATCTCTCTCTCTTTAATCTCTCTCTCTCTCTCTCTCTCTCTCTCTCTCTCTCTCTCTCCCTCTCACCCTCTCTCTCCTTCTCTCTCTCTCTTATAGTCTCTCTCTCTCTCTCTCTCTCTTTCTTTCACTCTCTCTTGCGTCTCCTCTTGGATTCTCTTTCTTTTCATTTCTCTCTCTTTCTTTCAGTCTATCTCTTGTGTGCTTTCTCTCGCGCTCTCTTTCTCTCTTTTCGTTTCTCTCTCTCCCACTCTGTTCCTCCTTCATTTTTCTTGCTTTTATCTCTCTCTCTCTCTCTCTTTCTTCTACCTTTTCCCTCTTTTTCCCACTTGCTCTCTTTTCCTTTTTTTTTCTCTCACACTCTTTCTTTCTTTCTCTTATTATTTTTTCTTCTCCATCTCTCTCTGTCTCTCTTTCTCTCTCTATCTAATTCTCCTTTTCTTTCTCTCTTTCACTCTTCCTCATTGTTGATCTCGGGTTCTAATAGCTGTGAAGGCTGACGAGAAAAAAAGAACAAAAAGCCGACTTTAATGACACGTGTGACAATTACTGTGTCATCTACAGCGGAGGCACAAATTTAATAAGCTGGGAGTGTGTGAGTGTGTGTGTGTGTGTGTGTGTAAAAAGTGTCACGGTCTCATGGGTTACCACAATAATCTTCTCACCTCTTTTTTGTGCTGGTGCCGTAATAAGGAACAGCCGCTTAATTAATTTAATAAGGTCAGAAATGATTACCTGCATGTCGGGATTCGATCAGCAGGGCGGCGCTTTGTACAACTTTTATTATTTTTTTAATTGTAGGAGATATTTTTAAAGGGATGTCACAGAGGACGCTCCAGAAGGTCCGGAGGGGCATGTTTAAATGAAGGTTAACCTGCATAGATGTTCTGCTCTACTTATACACACACACACAATTTTATATCTGTAAGCACACCTGAGATCCTCGGCTCAATTTTAAAGTGCAGTGTAGGCTGAAGAGTACTTCTGTGTGTGTGTGTGTGTGTGTGTGTGTGTGTGTGTGTGTGTGTGGATTTAGCATTTTGTAACACCATTAAAGCTCAGTCCCCGGGTGCAAACGAAGAGCTGCAGGATGTCAATATTTACCTCTCCTCCATCAGCCCGCAGAGTGAGTATGTGCAGGTGTGGAGCTGTGGCTTTGTGGCCGTCGATCAGCACCGGAAAGAACGGCGGGGAGAAGCAAAGTCAACACACACACACACACACACACACACACCATTGGACGAGTGCATCGTGTCAGCTTTTATTCCCAGAAGATAAAAAGAGAATAATTTAGGTGTGTGTAATACTGTATACAGTATCCGGTCACTGAAACTAAACATTTATGAAACTCCTGCTAAGGTAAAGATATTTAGAAACGCCGGTTCGGTGTCGTCGTGTAGACAGCAAAACCGCAGATTTAAGCTTTTCCATGCCGCCGTTTCCTTTGACTGACGTCAGATTGTGTGCATGGCGTGCATGTTTAAATGCTGCTGCTAATAACTGTGATAACAGGGCTAATAACATATGTTGTAGCTCAGTGGTTGTGGTGTCAGACTGCTAAATGGAAGATTGGGTTTTAATTCCCAGGACCACCAAGTTACCACTGCTGGGCCCCTGAGCAAAGCCCTTAATCACTAATTGCTTAGATGTATAAATAAGATAAATGTAAGTCGCTCTGGATAAGGACGTCTGCTAAATGCCGTAAATGACACTAATGTAACATTTTAATACGGAGGTAACGGCGCAGGTCGCTGCTTATGACAACATTCCAATAAACTTTTTTTTGAGGCTTCAGATTGGCCAACATGACTTGACGGTTAGGAATATATCGCCACCTGTTGGCTTGGCATGCTTTCGACAGTTCGTTTTTTGTGTTTCGTTTTTTGTGTTTTTGCTTGTATGGACGAGATTTATTATTTATTTTTTTTTAGTAAAGGAAAAAAAACCTTTGCAGTTTTTTCTTTCTGAGGCGAGTGTGTGATGGTTTATAAATGGCGTGTGCACAAAGCTAAACTGGGAGCTTTCTGCGTCAGCAGGGTTATTAGCTGCGTTAGCCTGAGAGATGCGGCACAAAACTAGCAGAAATAACGAATTAAGATAATGAGGAAATTATGTACATGAGGCAAATTCTTGACCTTGCATGAAAGTTTTTATACTGAAGGAGAAGAGAGAGAGAGAGAGAGAGAGAGAGAGAGAGAGAGAGAGAGAGAGAGAGAGAGAGAAAGTGGGACGGTACTTTGACAGAATGAGTAAATGAAAGACAGCGAAAAATAAAAACAGATAAGGAGAAAGGGAAAAGAAAGAGAGAGACGCAGACTCAGACAGAGGAATCGAAGAAGAGAGAAAGAGAGTAAAAGATAAAGAGTCGAAGAGAAAGAAAATAGAGAGGGCATAAGGAAGAAAGAGGGGGGAAGGAAGAGCAAGAGCAAATCAGACAGAGAAAAAAAAACATTGAGAGAGAAAGTGAGTCGAAGACAGAAAAGTGAGACTGTGAAAAAGCGTGTGAGAAAGAAGAGAGAGAGAGAGAGAGAGAGAGAGAGTCAGACAGGCAGCAAGAAAGAGCACAAGATAGACATAGAGAGAGAGAGACAGAGAGAGAGAGAGAGAGAAAGAAGGATCAAATATGCTTGAAGTGGAGTCTGTTGGGTTTTAGTGGTGGTGTATGTGGTGCAATCAGAATGTCAGGATGATGCAACAAATTCCAATACTTCCAACGCACACGCACACACACACATACGCACACACACACACACAAAGATTTTGATTGTCTGCTTTTTTTTTTTTTTTTTTTGATTTCGCAATGGCAGGTGAGAAATTTCCCGTCAGACAATCGCGTTTACTGGAACAGGAAAACGTTTTTAGCACAGAGGATCCAAACGCAGTCGGGTGATTCATACATATGCTTTAACCACACACACACACACACACACACACACACACACACACACACAGTAACGACGTCTGGCTACACGCGATGGCTACGGTCGAGTCACTGTTAGATTCTCTACAATAGAAATAAGCGAATCCAGATTAATCCAAGTTTAATTACTTGATTCTTTATATGACTCAGGATTCATGATTCCTTTTCCCCATTTACTTGGATTATTTTAGTTATCTAAGTTATCTAAATGCTAACAACAACATTGATAAATACAAACTGATAATCACACCATTTGGTTCTTCTAATTTGTTCTTAGTTAGTAATTAACTGTAAGGAAACAAGTACTGACTGAGTTATTTAGTTATTCCTAAATAATGAGAATCATAAGAGACTTAAAATCGGGATTCATCTGACCCGGAAGATTCAGTTTTGTGTGTGTGTGTGTTTGTATAAGATTAATAAGTCCATGGATTCGGTGGATTTTAAGGATTTGGTGAGTGCCCTCTAATGGAATACCATGTCTGAATTCCTTCTGACTCAACTGACTCAAATGACTCGATTCAGATTCAATTAAAGATTGATTTGAATCTGTAAATAGATTTAGATTCCTCATTTTTATCCTACAGTGTTTAGCTTCAACAGAATCCTGGTGTTGATTTTACATTTTATTTTTTTCTAAACTATAGCAACAATATTGACTGTAAGATGGACGCCTAGCTATGACGTGTCTGAGTGTTAAAATGTTCGCTTGTAATTTATAGAAACGATTCCTCTGCACTAAGAAATCTCCAGTGTCAGAGTTTCATAACAGTCACAATGAAGCTACAGTTAATGATTCAAACCCCAGAATCACCAACCTACCACTTATGGGTCCTTGAGCTCCAGGGTGCTGGACGACCCTGGATGAGCCTGTTCTCTGACCCCAACTTCCTACGCCAGGAGGTTTGCAGGAATTGGTGGTGCAGCTGACTGCTTAGTTACATTTACAGTTACTTATCCAAAGAAACTTACATTTATCTCAATTTTTTTGTTAATACAACTGAGCAATTAGGCTTGGTGGAGCTAGGAATCAAACCCACAGTCTTCCGGTTGGTAGTCCAACACCTTAACATTAGCCTCCACTTCCCCACTTTAGTTAGATTTAAAATAAGAGTTTTAATATTGTATGTTTGAGGAAACACGATAGCTCTTATCAATGTTAAAAGCTTTTCTTAATATTAAGCAAAAATATAAACAGGGGGTTTTATTAAATTAAAAAAAATATCAATTGTCACAAAGTCGCATAAACCGCTAGCTAGCTAACACTATAAAAAAGCCAATTATGCACTAAATTTTTACCATTGAGAGCATCCTCACAAACTGCATCTCAGTATGGTACAGCAGCTGCACTGCTTCAGACCGCACAGCCCTTCAGAGGGTGGTGAAGACCACCCAACGAATCGTCTGCACTCAGCTACCCACCCTGGATAACATACACAGAAAACGCTGCCTGCAAAGGGCGAGAGGCATAATCAAAGATCCCTCTCACCCCAACCACGGACTGTTCACTCTTCTCCCATCAGGCAGACGCTACCGATGCCTCAGAGCCGCACAAACAGACTGAAAAACAGCTTCTTTCCTGTGGCTGTTTCTGCACTGAACAGCTGATATACAGTATTTTAATTACTACTGCACTGCCACTTCTGTACTTTGCACTACCTTATCAGCACAATCTATAACTATCTATTGTTACACCTCTATATTCTATCCATATACCTTCTGTACATTATTTACCCCCACCTCTGTAATTATCAACCTCATACCCTATTTATTACACTGATATTTATTGTAAATAAGCCATTTATGCACTTCTGGTTAGATGCTAACTGCATTTTATTGGCTCTGTACATGTACCTTGTACAATGACAATAAAGTTGAATCGAATCTAAATAAATATTAGCACTATAATATGCTAATTAAAGCACTAGCTAAAGACAGATTAGGTTACATTTCATTACATTACAAACTTTTTTATTCATGAGCAATATTTTTTAAACTTAGTTATTTTTAAATTTCCTCTTTTCAATTATTTAAAAAAATGATATTAACTGTATAGCACAAGGTGCCGTGAACATAAAAAAATAAATCGGCTATTCCTATTTGTCAGACTAAGAAATCACTTCGCTTTGACGATGCACCTCTGTATTTTTTTTACGGCTTTCTGGTGCAAAGATCATCTGCGGCATGTCGCAACTCTTTCACTTACGGATTGTCCTAGACAGGGGTCTCATCTCTATTGTCTATCTATTGTCACTTCAGCGGAACTTGAGGCAACCTAGAGCGCTGACAGCAAAAGTCCGTTTCTGGTTTTATTACTGTTTTTAAAATATTACGATATTTTTAAGCATTTTATATAATTTTGGAATAACCATGAATGATTATGTGGCAGGGGGATACATTTCATTCCTGGGGGATAAAAATATTCTGCAGAGGTAGGGTTATTTAGACTAAAGGGGCGATCCCTCCTACATGATGGGGGGGGGGCGTTTGGGGCACTAGGTTAGCTCTCTTTAGTTTCTTGAGATTGGCACTGACCAGGATTAATCAGGAAAGATCCTCAGATATATGGACACCAAGGAACTCTAAACTATTCACGCACTCCACTTTAGCTCCATCAATTTCGGAGTGTTTTTTTGTGTGTGTGTGTGTGTGTGTGTGTGTGTGACATTTCCTGGTATGCTCCTTTGTCTAATTGGTATTCAGAGCAGGGTTATTGACACACCACATTGCCAGGTGCTGGACCTCTTTCTTATAGGCCGTCTCATCATCATCACTATTTATCTGATTGAGGCATTCAATACAGTCTAAATTAATTAAAGTTGCTTCTGGACTATTATTAATTATTTTAATATAGTTCATCTTATTTCATGTTGTGATCAAATGTTAATCCAGGAATCGTCATTGTCAGTAAATTTCCAGTCTCCGTCAATAAACTATTTTTTGGATTTCAAAGTTTTTTAGTTTGTTTGTGGTAAAACTGGGAAGAAGGCAGGACTGGTTGACACACACTGATGGTCATAATTGGTTGAATGAAATGTTGATTACCAAAGGATGCTAATCCAGGATCACATCCTACTTGGCAAATCACGTCCACCACACAGCTATGCAGCCAAGAGTAAAAAGGGAATAGTGGATTGGGCTAAGCACAAAACCTTGTGGTACACCAGTGTTCAAAGTGAGTGTGAGGGAGTCATGAACTTTGATCAGAGGTGAGAATGTCCAATGTTTACTTGCAGAGGCCAAGACCAGTGGGTTTGGAGATAAAATTTGAAAGGATTACGATATTGAAAGAACAGAAGTCAACAAATAGCAAGATTCCTTGTTAGCTAGCAGGTTTGGGATTTTACTACAAAACACTATAATAAGTGTTGATGATGTGACACTGGTTTGTGATTGGTCAGTGTAGAGATAATTAGTGTGTGTTTGTGTGTTTTTAGAAAGAGGAGGATGTTGTTTTGAGTTTGTTAGTGAAGGTTTAATTTACATGTGTGTGTGTTGTGTTTTTGTTCAGAGGCGTGTTGATAATGAGCAGAGAAATCCGTAGACATTTGTTTACCACCAGCCACCTGACCGCTGTGTACTCAATCCTTCGAGCAGTTGTGTGTATGTGTGTGTGTGTAAGAAAGATTGTGTCAGAAAGTATGTGTGTAATGTGTGTGTGTGATAAAATACCTGATCTTTATCTTTCTTTCTTTCTCTTTTCTGATTTTTTCTCCTTTTTATTTTGTTCTTTCTTTCCTTCTTTCTTTCTTTCTTTCTTTCTTTGTACTTGTGTGTGGGGGGGAGTGTTTGTTTGTGTATGAGTTTGTTTGTGTTTGTCTGTGTGTGTGCGCATGTAAGATAGTGTTTGTGTTTATGAGTCATTTTGTGTGTGAAGTGTGTGTTATAAAATCTTTAATCTTTACAATTTATTATTCTTTCTTTTTTTCCTTTCTTTCTTTTATCTCTCTCTCTCTCTCTCTCTCTCTCTCTCTCTCTCTCTTTGTACTTCTTTCTTTCTGTTTTCCTGTCCTCTTTTTTATCTGGCTTTGTGATTTGCTTCAGTTAAAGTTCACCTGCTGAAGTAGTAAACAGCCCTAATTCCAGCACACACACATACACACACACACACACACACACACACACACACATACACCCCCCCCACACCACAATGGCCTTGCACCACTAGGATGTGGTGGTGTTTCCTGTTTGAATGACAAATGACTCAGGGAAATCAAGGTGGCCACACACTTTCCTCCACCTGCTTTTCATTCCATTGGTATTTGTGTTTGACCTTCGCTTCACCTCAAGGGCATCAGGTTGAATCCCGTTTAGATCCAGCACACTTTTTCAAAACGCAGAGCGCCGCCCACAGTTGAGTGCAGTTAAACAAATTTCAGGGAGGTTTGAGATGTTTAAATGTTATTATAGGTCATAGTTACACTCCTTTTTCCTCCGTTTCTCAACGTCACACATTACACCGCTGACAGGAAGGCACGAGATCAATTTTTTACCGGAAATTTAAACCATTTCCTCTTTAACTAACCCTCAACCTCTACCAACACTTTAATATTGTTCCGCTCACTGACCCCGCCCACTTTGTCCTAATTGGTTCAAAGATATTACTAGAAAATTAGACAAAATAATGTAAACTAAATTTAAATCCTTTTAAAATATTAGAAATTAATATTTCCAAAATTTACATATTTATAATTTTAGTAATTTTTATTATTAAATTAAACCTATTTTGTAAATACATATTTAACTTTAAATTGTAAGACTTACACAATAAACAAAAGTCATTGATAAATATTGTATGTATTTAAAAATAATAATAATACTATTGTAACAATAATATACAAAATATAATATGATAAAACAATATAATTAAACAGTTATAATTAAATAAATAATTACTTTATTATTATAACTATTGTTATTTATTTTTATAAGACGTTCAAAACATTAAAAAAATGAAAACAAATCTAAATATTTATAATGTTATACATTAATAACATCATAATTATTGTATAAAAAATTTTAACCTAAACAATAAAAAAATAAGTATTAGTAATAATTCATAATTGAAGTCCCTTTTTTATATTTTTTCTAACAGAAATGAGAATTGATAATAAGTAATAATTAATAATAATTCATTATATAAAAAGGCAAGTCCCTTTTATTTATAAAGCGCTATTAACAATAGAGAGGGTGTCAAAGCAGCTTTACAAAATCAAATAAGACAATAGTGTGTAAATACAGGGACTAAAATAGTAAACACCCATTAAAACAGTCACTTAAACACTTTAACTAGTTCAACTAGCATCTGTAAAATAAGAGTCCCCAGCAAAAAAAACAAAAAAACGATGTCATCGGTGACAAAATGGACAAAATAACCCTGGGAGAAAGCAGGTTCGTGAGGGTGGGGGTGGGAGGGTGTCAGTTCTTCTCTGGACAGACGAACCAGCAGGTTGTAGTAAAGATTAGATTGTGCAGATTCTGTTTCTTGTCTGGATAGCCGTCTAGAAGATAAGGTCTTTGATGGGGATCCGTTTTTTGGGGCTCATCGTCTCTGACTGGATCTGGTGGCGACAGTGATCTTAGAATAAGAAAAATGTTATGGGTGGTTTTCCTGGTTCAGGTTTACCAGACTATCAATCCTTTAACGGACCCTAATGGAAATATGTAAGTGTGTTATGTGTAAGCCAGGTTAAAGAGATGGGTTTTTGATCTAGTTTTAAACTGACGGTGTGGCCGAATCCTGAATAGTGTTGAGTAAATTGTTTCTATAGTTTGATAAATAAAGGAGTCGATTTTGTTATTCTAGGTATTATCAGCAAAGAGAACATAGAGGGGTATACCAGGATAAGAGCTCATTCAAGAACTAAGGTGTTAAACTATTCAGGACTTTAAAAGTAATTAGCAGGATTTTAAAATCTATATGACGTTTCATAGGGAGCCATTGCAGTGTTGACAGAACTGGGCTAATATGGTCATACTTCATGATCCTAATAGGAACTTTATCTGACACATTTTGGACCTTGCATTCCTCGGGCCGCAGAGAAATGGAGTATCATCAGCATAACAGTGAAAGCTAACACCATATTTTCTAATAATATCTCCCAAGGGTAACATGTCCTATTACTGAGCCTTGAGGTACTCCATGCTCTCTTTCTTTCCTTATTAGTTGAATTTTTTCTTTCTTTCCTTTTTGTAAATATTTCTTTTTGGGCTCTTTTCTTACTTTATCTTTCTTTATTTCTTTCTTTTTTAATCTTTTAATATTTATTGATTAAATCTTCCTTTTTTCTTATTTTAAAAAAATAAGAAATGAATAATATTTTGTTCGATCATCTGTTTTGTTGTGCACTTTTTCAGATGACACAGTGGAGACTCTGATGATGTACACATGCACTCACTGGCCTCTTTAAGAACTTCAATGAGAAGAGCAGATTTCATCTGGGTGTAACAATCCATTAAAAAAAGGAATCAATTTTAGACAAATCTGTGAATAGTGTGTAAGATAAACATTTAGTGTAGATAAAAGATTCCCAGAGAATATTTAAGGGGGACAAAAGATTTAATAATAAACAATATAATATAAAAAAAATCGAAATTAGTTTAATGAGTGTGTTTAACGGGTTTGTTTCAGATCAGCAGCGCTGCGACGTGAAATAACAGCGATTTAAACTCTCATTTGACCAGAAAACAAGTGCCTATCAGCCAAAACATTCCAAGCAGCTCAAGGACATCGTCTGCATCTGTTCTCACTCTGTGTCTGTGTGTGTGTGTGTGTGTGTGTGTGTGTGGAGAGAGTAAATGGGTCTCATTGCTGTTTGCTGAAGAGAAAACAGCATTTTAATCGGAGACTCATTCCCATTAGGGAGCTGACAGGGTTCATAACGGTTTAGCGTGCCAGCCCCCGGGGGCTGTAAGGGTCCTGATGCCTTCCAAATTGGCTTTTCTGTTGGACGTGGATTAAAGGGGATGGCTGACCTTGGCGCTGCCTGACAGAAATAACAGAGACACACGGTATTTTGTGTGGGTGAAGCTTAAAAAGTGCAGAACCGATCAGGCTGCCAGAGCCGGAGCACTTCAAACACTCACCAACAAACACCACCCCCCACACATACACAGACAGACAGACACACACACACACACACACACGGAAACACAAAAACCATGTGTACACAAATAGTATCTCTTCACACCAGCAGAATACTACTATAAAGCCGAGTGCATAAGTTTGTTATCTTAATTAAAAATAAACACAATTTAATGTTTTTTTAATATATGACAAATAGGTTGGGTGCAAAAGTTTGTGCCCCTGCCCCCACACCAACCTCAAGCCATGCTATATGAATAGAAAAAAAGACTAAGATCTGTTCCATCTGTTTTTCAGTTAGGGACATGAGCATGACACCAACATACACACGCACACACACCACACACACACATGCAGTTGACTTGTCCTTGTTTACACTTTTACAGAGATGCTCTCACCCATTCTGATGATGAGGTGTAAGGCTGTGATTGCAGAGATCAGGAGACAAGCTGCCAGATATGTACACGACATGCTAACAACACGCTAATGATACGCCATAAACACGTCATAAACACAGCAAAAACACATTAATGCTGTTTGCTGTGTGTGAGAGTAAACAAAGCCTAATCCTGGAAATATTCGAGAGGAATACACGCTCTCCCTCTCTCTCTCTCTCTCTCTCTCTTTCTATATCTCTATTTTTCTCTCTTTCTTGCTTTCTCTCTCGCCCTCTCTCTCTTTCAGACAATGATATATCCTAACAATTAGTTTGAAAAGAATGGCATTGTTTCTGCTCTGACTTTAATGCAGCTTTCAGAGAGAAAGTGGATTACACTGCCATCTAAAGCCCTGCATCATCGAAAGTACCCCTCTCTCTCTCTCTCTCCCTCTCTCTCTCTTTATCACACTTCCTGTTCTTGTCTTACTGCTTTTTTACCTTGTTTTGGACCAAAACTTTTTTGGCTCAGAGCTTCAGCAAATCTGTCACTAACACAAGAACCATCTATACTTTTCCTCCAGCTTGTCCCCTTACAGAGAGAGAGAAAGAGAGAGAGAGACAGGCGGAGAAAGAGAGTGAGAGAGAAAATGAGAGACAGAGTAAGAGAAAGAAAAAGAGAGACAGAGGGAAAGAGAGCAAAAGAGATACACAGAGGGAGAAAGGGTAAAGGAAAAGAGGTAGCACAGTGGTTAAGGTGTTGGACTACTTAGATCTCGAATTTATTCCCAGCACCACCAGGTTGCCACCGTTGGGCCCCTGAGCAAGGCCTTTAACGCCCAATTGCTCAGTTGTATA
The DNA here is from genome assembly GCA_005784505.1 of Bagarius yarrelli. Lineage (NCBI taxonomy): Eukaryota > Metazoa > Chordata > Actinopteri > Siluriformes > Sisoridae > Bagarius > Bagarius yarrelli. The sequence goes on along the minus strand of VCAZ01000038.1, from coordinate 2,317,546 downwards.
AAAGTGATAAATGTAATTTGCTCTGTATAGGATGCTGTAAATCTAAATGTAGAGAGAGAGAGAGAGAGAGAGAGAGAGGTGTTGGACTGATACCAGAAAGACCGGGGTTCGATTCCCAGCACCACCAAGCCACCACTGTGAGAAGGGTCTTCAACCCCCATTTGCTCAGATGCGTAAAAGGGATAAATGTAAGTCGCTCTGGATAAGGGCATCTGCCAAATGCTGTAAATGTAAATGTAGACACATAAAGAGAGAGAGAGAAAGAGTGAGGGAGGTAGAGGTAGATTTCATTTTCACACCAAACACAGCTGTTGCAACTCTTCCTGCTTACTAAAATGTAAATTTAACGTAACTTAACATAGACATGTGACGTCACATGCATGTAAACCCCTTAACTAAATAAACGTGACATATCTAAATGCTTAGATAAAAAATGGAAGACTGCTGTTATAGTGATGACACATGACGCCAAATGCACAAGATCTCCAAATTAAGCAAATCACAAACGTGCGGCAACATAGACATGTGACGTATCAAAACACTTAGCTAAGTAAGGAAGACTACATTACGCAGGTTATAATGTTGTCATATGACATGACGTAATGTCATGTGTACCTGAACGACTAAAACAATCATATTCGCAAACCTATAAGACAATATGGACATGTGACCTAACAAGACTTGCAGGACAATAAGAAAGACTGAATCAAGCATGTTATAACAATATCATGTGACATCACATTGCATCACGTGTACCTAAACCCCATAAAAAAGCAAATTCCTCAAGGTAAAACAATGTGACACATCACGAGAAAGACTGCATCACGTGATGTGACGTAAACCCTGATAGGATTCGCTGTGCACGGGATGTTGCTATAGAACCGTCAACACATTTTTACAGTATACTGTCGCTGTTACAGCAAACTAGTTCTGACCTTATGACCAATCAGAGCTGAAAATCCATCTTCTCTGTGGTAAAATAGCTGACCTGGCCGTACACCTCAGACCCGTTATCACCCGTCATCCCTGGCCTAAGTTTCAACAGCAGTTTCCCTGTAACAGACCTGGAGATATAATCGTTATCCCTCTCACGTCCGTGTGCTTTTAGTTGAATAACTTCATGTCAGTGTTTGTGTACGAATTCTATTAAAGCTTTCAAGACAAAACAGGAGCGCAAACTTCCAAAAGCCCATTATCCAACAGCGCCCATTTCCATAATACCACCTGGGCACGTAGCGCCGCTGTAATGGGATCAGTCATCCTATTCAAGTGTGTGTGTGTGTGTGTGTGATTCTCTTTCCCTATATTACATTTTAGCTGAGTGCTCACAGTAGCAGGATGAGACTCAGGCGCTCAACTCCTTTTGGAGAAATTAGAGTTGAAAGAAGGCATCTTCTTTGTGATGTTTTACCTGTTGTGCTCCATTCAGAAGGTCGTTGTTCAGTTTTACCAATTTGTCGGCTGTCAATCAAAGATCTCCCAAAACAGGATATAAGGTGTAATAATGAAAAGTGGGCAGGGAAGTTGACTATTTACATTTCTTGCATTTAAAAGACACCCTTATCCAAAGTATTTACCTTATTTTTATTCAGATAAGCAGTTGAGGGTTAAGGGCCTTGCTCAAGGGCCTATCATTAGCAGCATGAAGTGAACCCATGACCTTCCAAACACCAGTCCAACACCTTAACCACTGAGCTACTACTTGCCCTGAGTAAAACCTCACTTTCTATTTCTCTCTCACACATTTTAACTCTTTCTCTTTCTCTTTCTCTCTCTCTTTTTATTACTCTCTCGCTCTCTTTCTCTCCCCATCTCTTTCTTTCTTAATTTCTATATCTGCTGCCCACCAACCTTATGGCATCCCCCAAGGGTCTATATTGGGCCTTCCATTGTCGCGTGATGTACAAATTTATTTGCCTGTCAAACTAATTGACAAAGCTTCATTTTTGTGATTACTTAAATGCCCGAGAAATGTAAAAAGTATAGCTGGATCCGAACTTTCTTTGTCTTAATGAAAATAAGACTGAAATCGTTGTGTTTGGTCATCCTTTAGTTCCTCTGTAGATGTTCTCGGTAGTTTAGGTTTATATGTTTGTCTATTTACTAAGAAATTTTGTATGATTTTGGACTTCTTTTGAGAAACAGATTAGTTCTAATGTAAAATCCAGAGTTCAGTAGTGATGGAAAGTTTGACATATGCGATCTTAGTTTTTTGGGGTTTTTTTAATGCGTCTCTGTGATGTCTCGTTGTTCCTGAATTATATTAGCGACTCAAAATTAACGATCCTTAATAAACACCACATCACTAGAGTCAAGCTAAAGTCAAGCCCCACCTGCTGCTTCCATAACATCTAGAATAGACTACTGCTCTTTATATGTTGGTTCGGACAAATGAACCCCAGTCTTAACTTCACTACACTGACGTCCTGTCCGCTTTAGGAGTGATTACAAGATTTTATTGTTAGTTTTTTAGATTTGGCAGTTGCTTATTTGAAGTTTTTTCTTTTGTTTAGATCGTCTAGTCAAGTGGTCCTTGTTTTTCTGAGAGCCAGTAGTTTGCTCGTTACTTTAGCATTCTATGACTTTTATTTTGACTTGAGATGAGATATTGTGTGGTCTTGACGGTATTTGGTAGGGATTGGAATCTTAAGGTACTTTACGATCCAATCCGGTTTTGATTCTGGGAGTCACAATCCGATTCCAAAACGATTCTTTTTTCTAATTCTTTTGCTGTGTAAATGCATGTTTACATTTTTACATTTAAACCAGAACTGGAGTTTCTATGCTTTTTTGTTTATAGTTGAAATTTCTGTATGACATCATCTTAAAAATGATGATTTGGTTTCCTAAATGTTCTTTTATTAACGAAGTTGTGTTCAGGCTAAAGAAGCTCTGAATGAAACATAGAAGCATCAAATCAGTTATACAGAACAATTATAAAGTATACTTAAATAACGCTATAAGGACACACTATACCTCGGCTAAAGCGCCTTGCAACGGTGTGCAAAACCCTCCGTTTTCCACGACGAAGAACCCGCACAAACCTTTAGCAATAAAACCTGCCACCGACCAAGTAATTCACTTCACCTTTTCAATATTCCGGTGGAGGCTTTGCTACTTGCTCGAGGGTCGTTTGAGTAAAACTTGTAGTGGACGTGTCCGGAAAAGAAATTTGTTTTCCCAGCTCTGGAGTCTATCCCCACGAAATCCAGTGTTGTTACACAGTCAATTTTAATTTTGATGTCTTAGTTTGTCCAGCTTTGTCCGACTTAAGCGAAATCGTCAGTCAATCAGTGCTAATTATTTTAACATTTTTTGCTCACGCACACGTAGACCCGCACTGCTGTGATGTCATTTATATTCAGAATCGATTCTGAACTTACGAGAATTGATTCAGAATCGTTAGAGACAGAATTGCGATGCATTGATGAATCAATTTTTTTCCCACCACTTCTGATTCATCTAGTTAGTTATGTTTTTTCTAAATAATGAGAAAACTTAGCTTTAGTTTATCACCTGTATTTTTATTCAGAAAAAAAAGTATTTGATTTTTTCAGTTCTGGTCTGAGGAAATGTAAGGATTCGGCTACGAGATTTGTGCTGGATTAAAATTCACTAAATATAGATATGTGAATGGATGTTATGCAAGCTGGGACTCCCGTCGTCATCGTCATCACCATCATCAACAGCAGCATCAAACTCCAAAAACTTGTGAGTGTTGACTAATGCACCGTATGCTCGGAGGATCAATTTCTGCAGGCAGCATCAGCGTACGCCAAGTTGCCAGTTTATTACCGTAAATATAGCAGCTGATAAACCGATGAGTGTAATGAAGTGTGGGATGATGTTTCAACACTTTTCTTGCGGAAACTAAATCGTCTGAGACAGGAGAGTTCTAACGATCCAAAACATCACACACGGTTCTCCTCTCCTTACTACAGTAATGTTGCAACTAAAAACAATGCCTGTGTACGTCTCTGCTCGGGTTCCACTAGCCGCTCGCGCTTCTTATCCTCTCTGCTGCGCCAGTGTGCCTGATTTGCCTGTTTTGAGCATTATTAAATCTAAACAAACTGTATAGAATAAAGAAAAGAGAGACAAACAGAAAGAGAGAGAGAGAGAGCAACAGAGACAGAGTGACCGAGAGACAATCAGAGAGAGAGAGACAGATATAGACAGACAGAAAGAGACAGTCAGAGACAGATATAGACAGACAAAGAGAGAAAGAGAGAGAGAGAGTGAAAGAAAGAGAGACAGATATAGACAGACAGAGACAGAGAGAGACACACAGATATATAGAGAGAGAGAGACTGGCAAAGAGACAGAGGAGAGAAAGATGGAGAGAAGTAAAGACAGAGAGATAAAGACAGAGACAGACAGACCGAGAGAGAGGCAGAGTGAAAGAGACAGAGAGAAAGGTTGAGAGTGAGAAAGGGAAAGGGATGCTGACAGAGAAAGAGAAAGAGAACGACAGAGAGAGAAAGAGAAAGACCTGCAGAAGATACACTTATTCACTTGCTTATAATTATTTGTGCATTATCAATAAACACATATTTGGGCTCAAACGAACGACTGTCTCTAGACTGATTAGCTGTTACAGATGTTCACCTTAATATCAATTAATTAAATCATTTATTGATTTGTTTATTTATGATTTGATATTTTATAGGGATAACAAACAAACAAACAAACTAAATCATGAATAAATACACAAAAACATTTTGGTTTGTGAATCTGGCAGTTAGTTGAAAATGATTAATGTTGAAATGTTTCTTTATTGATTGATTTATTAATTGATATCATTTAAAAATAACAAACGAACAAAGAAAAAAACGAATAGATTCACAAACATTTTTGATGAATCACTGTTGTGATTGGTTGATGGAAATGTTGATTCCGGATCGAAAAGGAATGTTAGGATCACATCCCACTTGCAAAATCACGTCTATCTCCTGTCTGTCTGTCTGCCTGTCTGTCTGCATCAAATGTACTAATTAAAAACAAAGTTAACTAATTAATAATTAAGTTATTACGAATAATGGTGAAAAAAAGGACGAAGAAAAAGAAAAAGAAAGTGAGAATAAGTTTTTTCAGCTAGAATATTTTTATCTTCTCTACTTTATCGTGTGTGTGTGTGTGTGTGTGTGTGTGTGTGTAGATCTTACTTTATTCCAGAAAGATTTTTTTAAGGTAATTCATGCAGGCAGGCAGAAGGCTGGTCATCTGATACACACATGAATACACTGCTGGCATGTCACACACACTTCTGTCCTTTTTTTCTTTTTCTCTGTTTTGTATTCTGACAGAATTGAAATCTGCTGGCTGAAAACCGGAGATGAATAATTCATCACATCTCTGAGCATCATACACACTGCTTAGGATCAGGACTTTAATATTGACACACGGACTGTGTGTGTGTGTGTGTAGGTGTGTGTATGTGAGAGAGAGAGAGAGAGAGAGAGAGAGAGAGAGAGAGTCATGTAAGCAAGTAAAAGTGAATGAGAGGTCATCTGGGTGCTGTTGTTTCTTTTAGAAAGAGGGTTTAAGTGAATGTGTGTGTGTGTGTGTGTGTGTGTGTGTGTGTGTGTGTGTGTGTGATTGAGAGAGAGAGGGAGAGAGAGTAATAACTGAATATAAAGATAAAACCCCGGAGGTTGAATAGAGTCTTGGCAGGTGAATGATTTGCCTGTTTTGAGCATTATTTAAAGCTGAGTCTAATCAAACTGTATGGAATAATGGAAAGAGAGACAGACAGAGAGAGAGAAATAGAGACAGAGAGTGACAGAGAGACAGAGAGAGAGAGAGAGAGAGAGAGAAATATAGAGACAGACAGAAAGAGACAGAAGGGAGACAAAAAGGGAGACAGGCAAAGAGAGAAACAGATAGAGACAGACAGAGAAAGAGAGAGAGACAGATACAGAAAGAGAGTGACAGAGAAAGAGAGAGACAGAGCGAGAGCGACAGATACAGAGAGAGAGAGTGACAGATACAGAAAGAGAGAATTAGTGTGACAGAGACAGAGAGACAGACAGAGATTGATATACAGAGAAAGAGACAGAGTGACAGACAGAGAGAAATAGAGACTGAGAGAAAGAGTGACAGAGATAGAGAGCGACAGAAACAAAGAGTGAGAAAGACAGATTTAAGTTTTCTTATTGTGTCAGAATCAGTGTTCATAATTGATTCATTTAAATCAATTTATGAATCAATTGATTTCCTCCGTGATTCATTTCAGCCTGTTTTCCACTAATATAAAATATAATATTAAGTGTTGATGTGTGTGTGTTTTTCTGTTTGTGTGTTTTTTGTGTTTGTGTGTGTAGGAAGAAGAGAGAGAGAAAAAGAGATTTCCTCAAAAGATTATAACAGTTTTTTTTTGTGATTCTGAATCAGTTTGATTAATTGATTGACCAAATCATTTCTTCATTGATTAATCGATTCCCTCATTGATTTCTTTCAGTCTTTCTAATTTCCACACATCAAATTTATATTTTCTTAATACTCAAACACTCGACTCCTTTACCACTGCCATGCGAGAGGAACACTCTACACACACTTCACGCCACACTTATCTAAACACTGTGACGGCACACGAGCAGTGCTGAAACGAAAGTGTGTTTGCCGTGACCTTTTTATGACCTTTCCTGGGGTGAAGCAGTTTGCTTTATCACGTATGTCAAAGCAGTTCATTCTGTCACGTGCACAAAAACACGCTTAATTAAAAGCGTGCTCACGGTTACTATAGAAACGTTCAAGAAAATTTAAAAAAAAGGATTTTCAAAGATGCTGTTGTAGAAAATAAATCAATCGACCAATCGGAACCCAGAATTCATCACCACTGAGCCATTCAAATATCACGTCTTCTGTGCACTTAATTGTGGTATTTCAAAATTTTTAGACTGCGTCAAGCAATGCGGTCGTGACGAGCATGTGGTGCCACAGAGAGAGAGAAAAAACACAGCTTCTAAGAATGACGCAAACCCACAGCAGATCATGTGACATATACCATCCAATCAGCCTCACACCTTTTCTGTTAAACTGAAATCTTAGCAGAAAAACGGAGGGATGGTTTGTCATTTTTTTTTCTTTTTTTCTGTAAATAAATTTAGTAGCAAAGTTAAAGGGTGAAATTCCATCGCTTAAATTTCCTCGTTGTAATGGAGAGCGCAGCCAATGGTTGGTTAGCAATGACATACGCCTCTGGAAAATTTAAATAATGAAATTATCACGCAAAAGACTGTCTGGACAGCCCCTATAAGTGTCTTCTGATGAAGGCGCTGTTTAGAACGATGACATTTTCTCAACAATAATGGAAAGAGTCGCTTGCCTCTGGCTAGAAAAGTGTGTGTGTGTGTGTGTGTGTGTGTGTAAGAGGTCAGGTAGTGATGACAGGATAGATAAATCATGTGATTATCAGTGTGATCTTTACTCAAAATCTAAACCTTCTTTAAAGATCAGAGCAAGCTCAGTTTGACGCTCTCTGTCTCTCTCTCTCTCTTTTGCAATTTGTTTCCTTAGCATTAGCAAATTAAACAATTTGTGCACTGGGGAAAAAATATCTAATACCACACAACTAAGCAGAAAATTTCCAATAATTAAACATAAGCGATTTATTAGAAGAGCTCGTTAACATGAGCTTTGTATTAAAAGCTCTACCGTATTTAACGAAGTGATGCTAACGGTTTAGGCCGCACTCCTGTCGAACGCTAGTCCCTTTACCTCACGTCTTCTTCCTTCTATGGCATCGCTCTTGTCTTCATCTCTCAAGGTGACGGATCGACGGAGTATGAAGAGACATGCGGTGGAAAGTGTCACTTTAACGACAGCAGCCATATGCGCGGCAGCATCTGCAGCCGGGGAGACATGATGCGTCAGGAGGGAGGATGAGGGAAAAAAAAAGATAGATGAAGAGAATGACACACGCCGGACAGACAGAGTTTCTGATCTACAGGAATTTTGATCAGTGGTGTTGATCCATAATACATCCATCAGCGGTGCAGATCTGGATGATCTACTACTTCCGCCTCGGATTCTGAAGTACACATATGATAAAACACGTTACTGTCCCGTAATTTTGTGTGAGAGACGACCCGTCATTTTTAAAAAATGGTGGAAAGCAGTGAAGCGACATTTTACAAGAGTTTAAAGTAACTTGAAATACTTTTAATACAGATTAAAACATTGTGTTTTAATTTCCACCCATTTATTATCATCCAAGTTATTACAATGTAAAGGTTTAAGTTTGGTAACGTGGTATATCACGTGACAATATCAGCACTAAATTTGATTCATATTAACCAAACGATAGTCATAGTATATTTAACAAATTTTTTTGCAATGTGAAGTACCTACTAACAAAAATGTAGTACATACTTAAGCAAAATTAGGTAAAGTACCCAAAAAAATTACTTATAATTTAAGTACTACTTATTAACGAAATAAGGAAATAAGGTTGCGTTTTCTCTTCTTGAAGTGTATAAATTGATTGAATCTGTGTTTCTGTCTCTACTGATATTCTCACTTCTTCTCTTTCTTCGGTCGCTATTTTACGAACTGATTGCGATTAAATAATTTAAGTACAAGAAATGGCAGTAAAAAAATATTGATTAGTAGAGTAATAAAGTCATAAATGATGAGTTATTAGTTACTTTGAATCTGATCAAAGGCGTAGCTAGGGTTTTCAGCACCCGGGGACAGAGTCAGTTTGCCAGTTTTCGCGCCCCCTCCTGGCCTCCTAGTGACAAAGTGTGAGCCATAAGGGATAAGGAGGTCCGTCATGTTCGAGTTTTAGAACATAAAAAAAACCCCTGCATTTTGTGGCATATTTTAATGGTCTGAAGAGAATGAAAAAAGGAAAATAATTAAGGCCACAACGGTACTTTAGAGATATAATTGCGGAAAACATTTTATTATGTAACATCAATTTAGTGCCCCCTGATGCTCCACCTGGGGAGAGATGCCCTTCCCTCTTTTTTTTTTTACCAACACTAATGAATCTGACTGAATGAAAGAAAAAAAAAAAAAAAAAAAACACTAACAGTCACTTAACAAAAGAGGAAAAAGAAGTGAATGTGTTTGATTTTATAGTAACTTACAGTAAGATTAAAGTGTCCATAGTTACAGAATTTCTCTCAAATGGTCATTATCATAGAACTCACACTGATATCATCACTTGTTTTGGTCACATTGAAGGCGTCACATTATGTAACTTATAACTTCTTGAAGTGTATAAATTGATTGAATGTGTGTTTCTGTCTCTACTGATATTCTCACTTCTTCTCCTTCTTCGGTCGTTATTTTACGGACTGATTGCGATTAAATAAACGAGCAGGTTTCACGTAGAAACTTCGGACGACTGCAGTCTATCACGAGACTCGACATCTCATTAAACGGAATGTGATGGAAACTATTTATTCAAACTACATTTGCATCATTAACGTTTAGTAAGAGTAGCGGAGAAACGACGTCGAATTTCTGCAATTCAAATCCAAATTTGATTGGTCACGTAGATGATTACACACAGTTCAACATGTGGTGGAATGTTCTTCATGACTCTCTTATCTAAAAAAGGGAAGTTAAAAAAATAAAAAAGTTATAAAATAAATTAATTTGATTAAAGATGACAAAAATGTTTAAAAGCTTTTTTTTATGTGAAGGACTTCATAGTAATTCTTATACAAAATTATTTCATCCATGATTTTCTTGGTTATTAAAAAGAATTTAGGAGAAAACCTGGAAAGATCTCGTAGTACCAGGTTGAAGGTGGACAGGGTGTCAAAACGCAGGACAGGCACACAACTATGGACAATTTAAAGGCACCAATCAGCCTACAGGTCATGTCTTTAAACTTGGGAGGAAACTGGAGAACCCTGAGGAACCCTGAATATCTGCATATAGTTTTAGATGTTCTTGTGGAAGTGGTTACGCTGTTGCTTCAATACCCAGTGCCAACAAGCTGTTACTGCCGGGCCCCTGAGAAAGGCCCTTAAGCCTCAACAGCTCAGATAGATTAAAAATTTTAATTTTAATTCCAAACTTTCGCATTTGTCACATGACTGATATGGTTTTTTGTTTGTTTGTTCCACCAGTATCGGATCCATGCCGTCTGCATCCTCAACACTGGACTTCACAGAGCAGAGATAAGGATTTGTGCAGGCGTGTCAGAGGAAATCTATAAAATGAAACGGAATAAAGTGTTATGCTTTAAAACTCCTCCGAGAAGTGAGAGTATAATGATCCGTCCCCGAATGATATTGTGCTTTTCATTCGCAGGAGTTTTATTAGAACTCTATTGTTTTTATGTTGAATATATATTACTAATATATTTGTCCCTTCGTGGCTCGAGTTTTAAACGTATTGCTTTCGAAATTCTGTAAACAATCACAGCATCAGAGCAGACTTTAGCGAGAGAGTGAGGGAGAGAGAGAGAACGAGAGACACAAAGAGAGAGACAGAGAGAAAGAAGAGAGCAAGTGAGAAAGAGAGAGAGACACTGAGAGAGAGACAGAAAGAAACGAAGAGAGCAAGTGAGAAAGAGAGAGAGACACTGAGAGAGAGACAGAAAGAAATGATGGGGGGGGGTTAATGCTTTCATTTCCGTCATATTACAGACTCTGCAATTTTCAATTTCCTGTTTTATTATTCTTTAATATTCTAAAAAAACTTTTTAACTGAACCTTCAGCAATACAAATGTACTTTATTTGTCAAGCCAATAATACAGCTAAATTAAATTAAACTGAGAGGGAGACAGAGACAGAGATAGACGAAGAGAGAGAGACAGAAATAGATGGAGAGAGGGACGGGGAGAGACAGAGAAGGAGAGTTGGAGAGAAACAAAGAGAGACGGCGAGAGAGACAGAGAGAGAGGCAGAGAGAGAGAGACAGAAAGTGAGACAGAGAGAAAGAGAGACGGGGAGAGAGAGACAGAGAAAGAGAGAAAGTAATAGACACGTAGCTGTGTTTTCTTTCGTTTTACACTTTGTATCATGCAGTGCAAAAACTCAATATCTTGACACCAACATCTCTCAGTCTGAACATCTGCACACACACACACATACACACACACACACACATTGTTAACACGCCCCAAAATTAAATGTGTAGTGTTAAATTATAAACTCAAATTGGCAAATTATTATTTAATATTTTCTATAGTCGTTTCTTTCTAATCTCACCTATTCTTAATTCTTATGTTTCTTTTACCCCTGTTTTTTACCCCGTTATATTTTTAAACTAAAATCTGACACATTTTGTTTTCTTGTGTTTGGTTTTTATGTTTTACATTTGCGTTATATTTGTTTTTTAACTTCCTTTCTCTGTTTTTAATTGTTTAATTACTTTATTTTACTTTTTACCCATCTCAGTTTTTTTTTATTTATTCTTTTTACCTCTGTCATTTTGCTTTACGATTATATTACTAGTTTGTTGTTATTTAAATTTTAAATAACCCTCTTTATTTCCTTTTTAACATTTTTAAATACCCTTTGTCTGGCTTTATTTATTTATTCATTTATTTATTTATTCATTATTACGTTTATTTACGTTTTTTAGTTTATTTTTTTACTTACTCTTATTATTATTTTTTTTTATTTCTTTGTAATTTTTCCTTATGAATGTTATGAATCTACAACATTGCTACTTTTCTGAGTTGTCTTACTTAGTTAACGGCCATGTCTGGACCAGGGCTTCTGGGCCCTACTGGGTTGGAGGCCCCAGCGGGAAAAAGAGCAGACATTGTGTCATCTCTCGAAATGCAAACAGGTCTACGTCTGCGTTTTCATATGAGAACCACCAATTCTGGGCGGAGTCTTCACTTCCCAGGCCTGAGCCCCTGCAAGGACAGGAGGTCTGCTCCCTGGTCCAGGAACCCCAGGATATATGTACGAGATTCCCGCGGGTCCACAGAAGGATCTGGCTAGCTAGTTTGTAAAAAAGACACAAGCGCAGACCTCCCACGTGTCGGCCGCTCGATCTGGCAGAAGTGCTTCGTCGCTTTGAAAGCTGCTACCATCTTTAGGCAGTTTATGAGCCAAGGGAGATGAACTTCATCCCACTGGTCCTGGGTGGTCCCACCTGCCACTCCTGACTGCTCCCACAGTTTTCATAACTGGTACACCAGGGCTCCTGTTTCTTTTTATTGCTTTATATCATTTTTTAACTTTTCTTTTTTTATCCATTTATACCTACTAGGCTTAGAGTAACACACACATTCTCACACACACACAAATATAGTAACTTTAGTGTATTACCCTGTAAGTCAGCCGCAGTCGTGTTTGGGTGATAATTACACTTTCATGTGACACAGGCGTCTCTGTGAGTAGTTACAATATTTTATTAATCAACTTACCGTAAAAAACTGCCCTGTTTTAGTAGATAGGTGAAACCACACACACACACACACACACACACACACACTTACCTCTGGGAAAGATCACACATTCTCTGACTGAAGAAATACTTACATCTCCAAGATTCTTTCCCCAGACGGGAGCAGTGTGTGTGTGTGTGTGTGTGTGTGTGTGTGTGTGTGTGTGTGTGTGTGTGTGTGTGTGTGTGTGTGTGTTGTTCACTCACCTTTGGGAAAGCGTTTGGTCCCAGTGGAGATAGTTCCCTGGGTTCTCTGGGATGAAGAACAGTATGTCAAAGAAGAATGTAGGACACACAAACACTCATTTACTCACATATATAGACTCACACACACACGCACACACACACACACACACACAGAAACCAGGCCACAACGTTAAGACTGAAGTTTTAACATTGATGAAGCGAGACAAACATACACACTGTCTTTCTTTCTTTCTAATTTTTTTTCTTCCTTCTTTTTTCTTTTTTTCTTCCTTCTTTCTTTATTTTTTCTTTTTTTATTCTTTCCTACCCTTTCCTTTCTTTTTCTTTCTTTTTTTCTCCCTATGTTTATTATAATTTTGTTTGTTTATGTCCTTGTTTGTTTCTTTTTTTTGTTTCTTTTCATTTCTTCCATTTTTTTTTTATCAGTTTTAACTGGTGTTGTTTTTTCTGTATTTAACTCTTTGTGTGGATGACAGTTGGGACTCGGAGGTTGATTCGACGCTATTTGCTAGACAAATGACCTGAAAGTGGAACAGTTGAGGTCTGAAATCAAGCGCAGAAATATCTGGAGAAAAATATTTTACAAAAGTGAAATGCAGACAAGAACATAAAGTATCAGATCAAACTTCACAGATGTACAGGAAGCAGGAAGAGATGTGAAGGCCCAACACAACAATCACTAACAAATACAGTGACTCAGAACACGTGATTTAGAGGATCATAAACACCCTCCTTATGCTGGTTCTGTGGTTGTATCCAAAAGCTTTTCTTCATGCCTTTCTCCAACACTACCCCTAACCCTACATGACACTTCTTAACCCCTGGAGTTAAGAAGAGTAAGAAAACTGTATGCAGGTGCTTTCTTGATCTCCCGACTATGTGGTCCCTGAAATGGTTCTCTGGTGGTACCGTTTCTTAAGGCCCTACCCTATCCCCCAGTGTACAGCTTGTCCACTATATTTAGTTTGTTCTTTTAAGAAACTGCATGTTGCTTTTATATCATTAGTATGTGGTCTCTAGACTGTTTAGTGGTGGTACCGTTTCTTCAGGCCTCACCCAATTCCCCCGTTCCCCAGTGTACTGCTTGTCTTCTGGATTTGACTTGTTCTTTTTAAAAACTGCATGTTGATGTTACTTTTATGTCATTAGTATGTGGTCTCTAGAATGTTCAGTGGTGGTACCCAGGACCTATTCTTCAGGTCTTATTATAGGGCAGTGCATGATTCTGCTTGTTTTCTAAAGAAACTCCATGCTCCTTCTCCCTCAATCATTTTAGTAAGTTGTCTGGAATATTCTGTCGTGGTACCCAGGACCTTTCTATAAGGTCTTACCCCAGATCCACCAGTTAGTACATGTCATAAGTATGTGGTTGGGAATTTTCTTTTGTGGTATACAGGACCTTACCCCGAAGCATTATCCTATTCAGTCCAACAGAAAGTACATGGTGCTGCTTGTTGTCTGGAGTCAAAACGAGTGTGAAAATTGTATGCTAGTGCTCTCTCAATTTTCTAAGTATGTGGTGGTACCCAAAACACCTCCTCTGGGACTTTTCCCTTTTATTCCACCAAGTAGTATGTGATGCTTCTTCTGGAATTAATGAATCTGGAAACAGCTTGTGCTTCCTCAATCCACTTAGCGTGTTGCCTGGAATGTTCTGTGGTGGTATCCAGGCCTTACCCATACCAGTCCATCAAACTGAACATGTTGTTGCTTTTTCTCTGGGATCAATGGCAGTGCAGAAACTGTACACTGCTGTACCCTTAAGTAATCTGTTATGATCTGTGGTATCCAGGACCTTCCCTCTAGATCATAACCTTGCTTATCCATGACACATCTCTTTACTGAGGGCACGTATGAACTGTTGTATGTATGATCTGGTGTGCCCTTAATCTTCAGTGGACGATGTGGCTCAGCCATGGTCACCTGGTTCTGGGCAGGTGAAACAAAGAATTTTAAAAATTCTTTAAAAATTAGACGTGTGAATTTATCTGAAAAGGACAATTGAAGTCTTTAAGATGTAGGCTGGTTGCAGCGGAAGAGTGATGCCTGTTGGTCTGGTTCTTCTGTCAATGAATAATTCATTAAAGATGTTGAAAGTATGCACGTTCCCAAGGTTCTGTCACATTTCTTTCATAGTGTCAAGGTTTCTTCTGACCACAGGAACAGTGGTGGTTGGTAACTAAGCATACACTGAAAGGAACATCCCAGTGGTGAAAGCAAATCTTGTTGGGCCAATATGTCCTTAGAAACTGCTAGATTTCTTATGCTTCACCTGGAGGGTGGTGGTTTCCTCAAGACAGACAGGCACACATATCTAGCTATCCTTGATCCTATGCAATATCCCCAAGTAGACAAAAGTGTCTAAATATTTCTGAAACTACTTTATTCAGTAGTTTCCTTTACTGTCGGGAATTGCGAAAACATCAGTCGGCATGCCTTTGAGAAATGATCAGTGGTTAGGATGGTTGTATTATCTTGTGAGGCTCATGATGAACTCCATTCTAAAGAGAACGGAGATGACGTGAGTAGAGTTTTGAGGAGGCTTGAGGGTAGCTGTCATGATGCATGAGATGAAAAAACAGACAATTCAAACATAGACAACTTGTTCAACATCAACATCGGACTGCCATCAAAATGGGAGCGTATGATTCTCCAGGAGTTTCTCGAGCACATGGTAAATATATTCCTAAATAAAGATCTAAATGTCATCTATCTATAAATATATATTTGGAAATCTCTCTGACAACATTGTGTAAAAATGTCTGGAAAACAGAAGGAGCCTTAGTTAGCCCAGATGGCCTGACTGCACTGTTGCAGATATGAAATAAACACCTTCAGTAAATGGGAACTTTTTTTGTTTTTCCAAAGTTCATTAAAAAAACTGCTGCTCTTCTTTACTCATTTTCTTTCTACTTTTTTGGTGGTTGTTTTTACTTTTTATTATTTATTTAGCAAGGTTTTTATTATTCATAGTTTTTTTCTTATTATTTTACTTTTTTTTCTTTCTTTCTTTCTTTCTCATCCCTTTTCATTTTAATTAATTATCGTATTTATTCTTAGCTTTTCTATTTTCTTCCCTGCTATCTATCTATCTATCTGTTTGTCTGTCTGGTTTTCTGTCTATCGATCTAGCATTTATTTATTTCTTTGGTTTTTTTTCTCCTTTTTTTTTCTTTTTAGCTTATTTCTTTCTTCTGTTTTGGATTTTCTCTCATCACTCATTTATTTTCTTATTTTGTTTCAGTTTTTTTTTTTTGGTATTCTTTCCTATCTGTTGTTATTTATTTGTCTCTTTTGTTCTTTCAATCCTGTTTGCTTCGTTGCTATGTCGATGCTTTTACAGATGTTCCACATGACCAGTAAGTATAAATGGAGCTCATGTGGCTAAATGACAGATGTTAAAGAGGCTGTTAAATGCAGGATGCTGTTTCTTTACACAAACACACACACACACACAGTCTTAACACACTGGATTTAAGGCCTAGATCTGAAGGAAGTTTAGTTTGTGCAGTGTTGCAAATTGTCAGCTCATTATCATGACCTTCACACACAGACACACACACACAAAGATTGCAAAAGTGTCTCTGCAGTATGTTCTGTGTGCATAATATGATTTTCTTATTGTCCACTGGGAAATTTTTGATCACCAAAACTCTCTCTCTCTATCTCTCTCTCTCTCTCTCTCTTTGAGCTGTGAGAGAGCGTGTGGAGTGCGAGCGTGCCTGTCGCATTCATTGCACCGAGTTTTTTCATTAGCTTATTAGAAAGCTTTAGGCGCCAGCGCCGGCACCTCGCTGGAGAGCATGCGGGGCCAGGGCATGCGGGAGTATGACATACTGATGCCCCTCCACAGTGTTAGAATGGTGACCGGCGGTGGTGTGAAGGAGTGCTGCCTGACTGACGGACAGGTGGTTAAGCATAAAAATGTGGCAGCGTCTCGTATGAATAGCACGCTGGTTCTGTTTGGAGAGGGCGACCATATTAACCCAGAACGTGATTGTAGTTGGAGGTTCATTTACCGATGTGCTCCCCCTTTCAACCCCTTCTAAGAAAAGCAACTGCCTAACGTACCCCTCTTTATTAAAGATGAGATTTTAGAGATAAAACTCTCTCGCTTCGGCAAACTCACCTTTAAAGATGATTTCAATTGAGAGTCAAGCTGATCTAGTGAAGCATGTAGTGTCTTTTAGAAGGTCCTCTTACATGACATCTTGATTAGCAACATCACCGAGCTGGAACGTACATTAATGCTTAAAATCGATGTGATTGGTTGCGGTAAAACCGGACACCTCGAGCGTGCGTGTCCCCAGACAGCGGGGTGGGAAAGTCAGCACAGCGGGCAAAAGCAGTGCTCCAGCTTGGGACAGGGCTGAACTAAAACAGACTGCTCATGTGGATAGTGAGATCGGGGAGACTTCTCCAGCCTTGGAAAGAGCAGAATCAACTAGCGTGGCGTCCACACCAGCTGACATCCGACCCGATACCCAGCGAAGGGGGGAGTAGTACTGGGAGTACTAAGGACACTGTTCAGGCTGAACATTGTTTACAAAAGAATAACACAGAGCTTAAAACTAATGATGTGGTAAATAACTCACAGGAGAGCACTACCAGTGATATTTTTCTGCTAGAAGAAAATGCAGACAGTGTAATGTTGGAAACTGAACAGGTTGTCCTTAAAATACCCTTAAAGAGAAAAAAGAATGAAAATGAGACATGCAAAAAGAGCAAACCAAGAACTTGTAAAAACTGAAATTGATGCAGAAAGTGATTGTACTTTTTACTGTTATAAGAACTTTCATTAATTCATCTTCTATACTCTTTTGTTTACAGGGATCTATCTCAGCCGTCTCTGAAAGGGCAAAAGGCAGTAGGGGGTACACCCTAGACACACACACTTACTCCTATAAGCAATTTAGAATCACCATACATGTTTTGGACTGTGGGAGGAAACCGGAGTACCCGGAGTTAACCTCGCAAGCATGGGGAGAACGTCTCACGTCTAAACGCCACACAGAAAGACCCCTGCCAAGGGATTGAACCTGGGACCTTTTTGCTCTGAAGCAACAATGCTAACCAGTAAGTCACCGTGTTGCCCCAGTAAAGAGTACAGTGCAAAGGAAATTAAACACTTCCTAAAAAATAACCACAAATATGAGAATGGTAAAAATCAGTGATTACTTCCCAGACTACACTCTGCTACTGATACTTATACTCTTCCGTTTCATCATGAAAGACATTTACATAGTGTCCCTGAATGTCAACGGGGCAAGAGATAGCAGGAAGAGAGCAGAGCTGTATGAAATAATGAAGCAGAAAAGAATAGACATTTTATTCCTTCAGCAACAATAGAAATCTTGATGATTGGGCACAGGAATGGTCCTTCCTATCCTGCCTGAGCCACAACACCTCGACTAGTGAAGAAGTGGCAATTTTATTTTTAAAAAATCTCCTGCTAGTCTCTTATAATACTACAAGTGTAACGTCCATGGGTTTTTGGTTTCATGTTTTATATGTCTATATTTAATGTTCTTAGTTTGTTAGTTCATGCTTTTGGGTTCTTGTTTCATGTTTTGTTGTGTTTAATGTTTATCTATCATGTTGTTTTGTTTATGTTAATTTTCATGTGTATTGTTTATGTCTAGGCTTGGCGATGCTAGCTAGCTAAACTATGCTGTGCTAGCTAGCTAAGCTAGCCAAGTCGGTTCTTGTTTTATGCTTCTGTTTACTTTCTGGTTGGTCTTTGTCATGTGATCCTTGTTTCCTCTAGTCTTCCTGTCATGTGCTTCTTCCTGTCATTGTGTCTTGTTGTCATTGGTTAGTTTGGGCATGCGTTTCTTATTGTTTACAGGTGTTCCTTGTTTAGTCTTGTGCTTATATACCCCCTTGTAGCCGCGTGTCTTTGTGTCTTTGTGTACCACTTTGATGAGTTCTTGGTCATGGTAAGTGCCATGCTAGTGGTCATGGTTGTGTTTCTGTGTAGTATAGTCAAGTAAAATTAGGTGTAGTTTGTTTGATTGTAGTTTGTTTGATTGTAGTTTTGTCTAGTCTATATGTTTATAGTCACTAAACTGCACCTTGGGTTCTAAAAATACGTCTCGCCTCAGTGGAGTTCATTACAAAAAGATAATAAAAGGCAGACTGTTAAAAAGTCCGGACCTGTCCGGATGTGTGTTTATGCTCCAACCTCACCAATGCAAAGACTCAGTTTCTTAGATCAACTTTGTAAAACCATAGAAATCTGCAACAATGAAGGTTTATTTGTTGGTGGAGATTTTAATTGGACAACAGACAACAGAGATCGCAATCACATAGAACCGCACATACCTTCCCGCACACAGCTTATTAGTTTATTAAAGAAACACAAGTTAAGGGATGTTTGGAGATCCTTTCACACCTCAGAAAAGCGCAACCTTACAGCAGTGATGGGACCTGGGCAAAATAAAACCAAACAGTTGTTGACAGTACAAGAGAACTGGCCCAATCAACATCAGAAGTCGAACATAAAATCACAGAACTCCAATCCCTGATACAAACAACCAACAAACAAGACCACATTTGGACCCTTGCAGTAAAAAAAAAAAATCATTAAACCTCCTAGATATTACCTAGATAAGGTCAAAAATGTGAAACAGTAGACATTTTATCAGAACCTGCAAAAATACATGAGAGCTGGTAGTTTTTACAAAAAGCTATACACCCTGAGAGCTTAATTCCTGGTTCTGAAAACACTTTCCGTCTGCCAGCTTATACTAATGTTATAGTGATCACAGTAAATGCTAAGAGGGACATGCTAAAAGTCTCTAGAGTTTTTACTTTAAATATTATAAGCAAAAGTTACCTGGAATAAAAATAAGGCCGTATTAGTTGTGCAGTGGTTAGCCGATGGGACAGGGTGTACCAGGGGTATGACTCAGCTGTACAAAAAAAGTGGGGAAGGGGCAGTTGAAAAATAATAGGACGCTTAGACAAATGGAACTGGCTAAAACCAAAATGTCCCACAGGAGGCGCACACTAATTATCAACAACGTACCTCCCTTTGGCACAAAATAACATGTTTAGACCCACGGATAACATTTTAAAACAGAATCCAGTCGATTTTATTTTGGGAGTTCTTTTGGGACCTACTGCACTGGGTGGCAGGGAGGTGGGCAAGGCGTAGAGCACAAACAGAGCAGAATCGCTGCTTTTTGCTTACAGTTTTTACAGAAGTTTTTAACCTGCTTAATGCATTTTAGCTGAAAACCTTTGACAAATTTGACAAATTTTTGGGAGTATGGGACTTGACAAACCCCTGATTTCAATGAACCCACAAAAGTTTAACACTACTGAACTACTGTTTTTTATCACAATCTTTTAATTTTTTAAAAGATATTTTTGGGCATTTTTTGCCTTTATTAATTGGACAGAGGGATAAAATGGAGGAGATAGAGGGAGAGGTGGGACCCAAAATGACCCGAGCTGGGAATCAAACCCTGGTCGCAAAAGCGCAACAACTTAAGATCTTAAAAAGTCACCACAAAAAAGATTGTGATGGACAACACTGCGCATGTGGGTGCTGGCACTATGGTGTAGTGGGTTAAGGTGAATCTAGCTGGACCACAACTTGACAACACTAATGGAATAGTAATAGCGTGTCTGGGACTGAGATCTACATTGATTGTAGCACAAATACTCCAGAGGTGGAACTCCGTATTTTCACCAGAGGAGAAGGAAATGATAAATGAGTACTGTAGATGAATGGAGCAGCCAGATGAGGGGGACCCCATTTCTAAACTGATTTTGTCCCCTGTTTTAGAGGGAAGTACTGGTCACTTTTTAGATGGTTGGAACAGGGTAAACATGAATTTTTATACAATTTCTGGGAAACATTTTTTTATAAAGCTTGTGTAAAGGTTTAAAAATCAGTAATGTCTCAATGGCAGATGTCTCTGTCGTTGGTCTGAATGAGGAAGAGCGACCACAGTGGAGAGTTCTAAACAAGCCACCATTAACCAAGAAAGCTGGTGACATACAGTGGAGAATCCTGCACTGTATCATTGCTGTGAATGCTTTTATTTCGATTCTGTGTCCAGAAACAGGTAATGAGTGTCCCTTCTGTCTCCAGAGGGAGACCAGTTTTCATACTTTCACACAATATGTCAGTTTAAAATTCTTGTTTACTCTCTTGCAATCTGTTTTTAAAGTTTTTAATAAGAATTTATCAGTGCAAACTTTTATTATGGGATAAAATATGAACGGAGAAGACAAGCAGAGTGTCAGCTTTTAAATTACATTGTAGGCCAAGCAAAAATGAGAATCTACATCAGCAGGAGAAACAAAGTAGAACAGAAAGGCAGCCACGATGTTATCATGGTGACATCAGCATTGATAAAGTCCAGGAGTTTAATAGATTTTCAGTTTTATAATAAAACGAAAAATCTGTCAATGTTTAGAGGAATCTGGTGTCTCAGAGGAGCACCGTGCAGAATCTATAATAAGACTTCAGTTTTCTTCAGTCCTCGTGTTGAAAACATAACAGTTTTAACTTTATTTATGTTAATGTTTTGAGTCTTATTTATTTAATTGTTTATTCATTCTACATCTACTAATCTAATTCATTGAAATGGTTTTAATATTTATTTATTTAATCAATCTGATTATGTGTAGTCCTGTGATGGACTGGCGACTTGTCCGAGGTGTACCCCTCCTGCCTTTCGCCCTTTCAGAGACGGCTGGAATAGTCTCCAGCAGATCCCTGTGACCCCGAATTAGGAAATAAACAGGTATAGAAAATGAATAAATTAATGAATGAATGTGTATGTAAAAGACTTGCAAATAAAAGTTAGGTTTTTTTTAAAGGCTCTCTCTTTCTCTCTCTCTCTCTCTCTCTTTCTCTCTCTCTCTCTCTCTCTCTCTCTCTCTCTCTTTCTCTGTGTAAATAATGAGAATAATCTCTCTCCTCAGTTTGTAAGCCTGAATAATTGATAACATGCAGCTCGACCTGGTCAAAATGGCCTGGAACGTGAGTTAAAGAGACAGTGTGTGTGTGTGTGTGTGTGTGTGTGTGTGTGTGTGTGTAAAAACAGCCTCAGGGCATTTATTGTGTATGCTGATGTGGTGTTTTGCTTGTGGGCGCATGGGTGCTGATTTTAATTGATGTAACAGATGCACAGGCCGAGGACAAAGAAGTGATGAAACACTTCATCGCTCATCTCTCTCACCTGTCTCACCTCTCCTTCACTTGTCTTACCTCTCTTTCACCTGTCTGACCTCTCCTTCACCTGTCTCTCTTTCCTTATCACTTTCCCTCTCCTCTTTTACTTGTCGCCTCTTTTTCACCATTCTCATCTCTTTCACCATCTCTCCTCTTTTTCATCTGTCTCTCTCCTCTCACCTGTCTCTCCTTTTTCACTTGTCTCTCTTCTCTTTCACCTGTCTCTTTTCTCTTTCACCTGTGTCTGTTCTCTTTCACCTTTCTCTCTTCTATTTCATGTCTCCCTTCTTTTTCATCTGTCTCTCTCGTTGACTTGTCTCTCTTCTCTTTTATCTGTCTCTCTCTCTCCTCTGTCATCTCTCTCCTCTGTCATCTCTCTTCTCTTTCATCTGTCTCTCTCCTCTTTAACTTGTTTCACCTCCCTTTTACCCGTCTCTCCTTTTGTCCACCTCTCGAGTTTTACACCTCTCTCTTCTCTAAATTTTTATTTTCTTATCGAATCTTTCCTCCTGTCTCGTTGTATTACAATGCTCATAATATCCATCCATCCATTTTCAGCCATATAATAAGCCCCAATAAAAAAGCCATAAAGTATAACAAGTTCCTTTATTTTATACTGTAGGTTGACTTCTGATCAATCAGATTCATGGTTCTTTTTCATTTCCATCCCATAATGATCAGCTTTTTCACAGTTTTTCTCCGAAGTGCCAGTAAATTTGTCACATCGTCGCTGGTAAAACACACCAAAACCTGTCGTATCGTTGACCTCTCAATCATGCGACACTATTTTCCTCTACGTTAAGCGCTGATGAGTTTGTCCCTCCACGCGGCTAATTAAAATGATTTATACAATGAGTGACATCACCGCTCAACAACCGCAACACAATCTGACAAAAACGCTAACTTCATAAATCAAACAGCAGAGAACATGACCACTGACCAAGCCGGTGGGGAGCCAATCAATATGAATAATTATTTAAAACACACTCATTCGTGCACGTGCAGTTGTCAGTGTGTCTGAGTTTGTGTGTGTGTGTGTAGAGGTCGGTAGTTTAACCTTCATTCAAATGTTTGTTTCCATAATCCCCCTTTTGGAAGCATAAACAACTCTTCAGTGGCGCTTTTCATAACCAAGCTGCTTTTTAGCTCATATGATAGCGTGATATTTAGCATGGCATTTCTCTCCCTACACACACACACGCACACGCACACACACACACACACACACACACACACACACACACACACACACACACAAACACACACAATTCCTTAACATTTCATTGAAAAAAAAGAATCAAGCACCTATTTATAGAAGTAAAGCCAGAGATAGAGACAGAAATAAGATGAAGAAAAAGAATAGAAAAAGTCTGTCTTTATTTGTCCCTTTTTTAATGTTCAAGGTCTGTTTTTTTTCTTTCATTTTCTTTCTTTTTTTTATTTTTTTGTTTTCTGTTTTTACACTTTGGCTGGTAATGTGGAAATAAAGCATTGGAAATCTCATTAAGTTGCGTCTCCATGTGTTGACATTTCATTTGCATGAGACAAGACGCACCACGTCGTGGCTTTCACACTTATCCGTCTCATTTCCACCACACACACAACGTCCAGGCTACAAATACAGAAAAATGTCCTTCATTTCCTTTTTCCTGAGATTAAAACGCAGAATAAAAACAGCAGTTTTAAGGCGACGCTGTTTTATATGGATGCTTTTTTTTCAGGTTGCCATAAAGATTCTGTTTTAAGTTTAAGTTGTCCTCATACAATAATTGTCTTAGCCCGGATTTGGGGCAGTGCTTCATTTCAGCTCGATTTATAAGGTCACCAATTTAATTGGTTATTTTTAATATTTATTTCATTTCTTGCTGCTTCATATTTTCCTAATTTTCATTTTTTATTTTTTTTATTTCTTTCCAGTTATCACTCTATTAGGTTCACTGTGTCTTTGTGGCTATAATTTGTCATCATATTTTTTTTTTCTTTTAACAATTTCCTTTTTTTTCTTTCTTTTTCTCTTTCTTTTTTTCTTTGTGCCATTTCTTAAATGAGTTGATTTAACGCATTTAACTTTTTGTACAACTTCAAAGTTCAGAGTCATGAACAGCTCAGAGGTCAGATCTAAGGTTTCAGGTCAAGTCTGACATTTTTGTATGCGTTTATACAAACATTTGGCCGTCCAGGCTAGACGGTAGAGAGTCTGGAAACCTCGGCCCCTTTAAATGGCTAAGGCCCGCCCAAGAGGATATATGACTGACAGTTAAAGCAACTAATGGTGTTTGTTTTTGTGCAGAGAAATGATCCTACAATAACAGGCCAGTATGCAACGTGTAAAAATGTCACCAATCCAGCATTTCATTAATTTTGAATCATGCTAATTGTAACTGATGTAAACACAAGCTTACTTATTTGATCAGACGGCTTTGGGGTTGGTGGACCATCAAACAATGCACACACACATCTCCCCAAAATCCTGTACCTCTCAACTAATCAGAGGACAACCTTGAAACTCCTAAAGTGTGGGCCTGATGTCTGACGCTAAGACTGTGCTTCCTTATCTGGGGGTATTTGTAGGAAAGAGAACTTACTGAGTAATGTAGAAGTTACTGAGTCATTAAGAGATCGGAGAATAGTTTGCATTCGAAATCGTATCTGGAAAATGACATTTTTTGCTTGGAACTGTGTGAATTTGCTGTTAAATGTTTACAGAGAGAGAGAGAAAGAGAGGGAAAGAGAGTAAAATGTCTCAGTTGTCACTCATCATAAACATATCTGTCACAACCATCTGGGACTTCCCTGATCCAAAATTCGGCTTTTCTTTTCTGCTATAATGCTGAAATTTTTTCGTCTCTTTTTGTCTCTCCTTAAGTGTGTGTATCCTGCTCCGAGCAACTGGAACGGATGGGATTTCTCCCGTCTTTGATCTTTACTTTCAGATGATGCCATCTGTGTGTGCAGGCGCCGGCGAGCTCGGCACCGCGTGTTGACAAGCGGCAGGCATTAATATTGAAATGAGAGCAGTTACCCAGAGAAATGGTGTGTACACATGTCTCAAACACGGCGGTGCCATCGAACGTTACCTTCAAAAAACTCTGATATGGAAAAAAAATGGATTAATTATATTACATTCCTATAAATAAAGTTTTATTCAATTAACCGCCGCTCGCCAATCTCATTTATTTATAAAACATCTTTTAATTGATTTCTTTTTTTTTTTTTTTTTTTGGCTAACCGAGTCCAGCGATTCCAGCTGTCACGCAATCTGGAGCTAGCAAGCCAATGATATTTTATCTTTTTACACTCATTTTTTAATTGAAATCAGTTTTAACAACTATTAAAGACTCGTTTACTGAAATTTATCGCCTTAATTGCGTGTTAATTACATCCGAGCGTTTTGAATTCTGAATTGGGCTCACAGCAGCTATGAAATTACTTTTTTTTAAATATGTAACAGCTCACGCAAAAAGCTTTATAAAGGACCCAGACAGTTTCGTGGTTATATATTGAAGTTTTCCATAAGAATTCTTCTGTTTATTTTATTATTCTTATAAAAGGAATCTTCAGTGTCGGAGCGTTTAAGATCAGTGATTTCTGCACTATAATTTTAACAGAAAACCAAGATGATCTCTAGCTTTACGGTGAAGCATGATGGTGGCAGCATCATTTACATTTACAGTTCTGGAATTTGGCAGATATTTGTATTGATATTCTCTTTTTATACTCTTTTTCTGTTTTCCCGATTGAGCACACAAACATTAAGAGCCTTGCTCAGAGGCCCAGCAGCGTTAACATACGTTTTTGTCAGGAAGTACGTACCAACTCAAATGTAATTTTATTTTAGAATAAACCAGTCAGAGCAGATAATAAAATCTTACTGTAAACCATAGAAATGACTAAAAAACCCTTCTTTTTTAGATCAGAGTATAACATTTCCTCCAATGTTAACTGTATCTACAAAGGGAATTAAAAAGAATGACTAAATATTAATTGTAATAAATTGTAATTATTTGTTACTTCTAATTGGTAACCAGAAAAACATAAATCATTGGTGGGGTTTTTTTTTTTAGCATATTTAGACTACAGTAATAAAGTTATCTGATAGCATTAGGAGGAGGGGGGAATTAAAAGGTCAAACCCAAGAAAGGAACCTGTGATCAATGAAAAAAAACCCTAAGAATCCAGATGCTGGCCAGATGTGCAAGATGAACCCCATGGGGTTACCACCCCAAATTTTAGAGATCACAACTTAAAAGTGTCGATCAAGCTGAAAGAAGCCATTTCTCTGAGGATCTCCAAACATGAAGAAGTGTTAAAGTGTCTGAAGAAATCATGTGACACACAGGCTTTGAGGTTGCCGTCATTCAGACATTTACTAGGGACCAAAAGATTAGACATTTCCTAAATCTGGAAAAAAAAGGACTGGTATCTGGATGAGATAAAAGTCCAGATATGGAAAGAGACGAGTGCATATGAGGTGGAAACGTTGGTGAGATGAGCTGCTGAATCAAAGCGATAAAGTGATGCTTGATGGATGTGTGTGTGTGTGTGTGTGTTTTTGAGAGAGAGAAAGGGAGAGGGGTAAAAAAAAAAAAAAAAGGTAAAGACAGCATCACCCCAATGCTTAATCGGTCACAGCTTCTTTTGACACTTATCAAGATTTAGGTCAAGCAGCTTTTACGGAAAATTGGAAAATGCAAATGAACTCTAATTGCGGCGAGCGTTGTTACTACTCTGACCCCATTTGAGTAAATTCACCAGGCTTTATTCTGTCATAACTACAAAGAACAGATTGAAAGCATTTTTAAGGTACTGGTAAAACAGAAGAGAAAAGAAAGAGAGAAAAATCTTTTAGATCCGCTGCTTATTATTCCTCCGTTTCGCTCAGTTTTGGCGCTGTGTGGATCTGAGTCAACAGGAGATTAAAGAATAATCATGGAGGGGAGTTGGAGTTATTACTGCGTCCTCATCAGTGTTTCAACGGCTCCCGTTCACGTTTCAGCCTCCCGCCTTACGCGAGCACCGACCGTAATTGAGCTAGACGAGCACGTGTACGGCCGTCAAACAGCAGGCACTCGGAACACGTCTCTGGCGGTGTGGAAAGCCCAGCACGCCGCACCTTGTAAGCCCCTTATTAGGAATTTGAGAAATGCGAGATTAGTGTTGACTCTCGTGCATGTATTATTTATGGGTACTGTAGTGCATCGCTTCTCTCTCTCTCTCTCTCTCTCTCTCTTTTTCTCTCTCAGTCTTTTTCTCACTTCTTTTCAAGGATAGTCTACCCTTCAGACACGCACACACAGCCTCAACATGAGCTACTGTGAAGAAAATCCAAGTGAGATATGAAGTGAGCTTATGAGTGATGCTTCAAACCCAGCAAGGTGCCTCAAAAGGAGAAAAAAACATGTAAAGGTATTTTTTTTTTCCCCCCAGACGAGTCAGGATGAATAGGTTTCATTCCGACCCGTTAGCGCTGTGCTAGGCTCGCTATACATATTTCCAACTCATTTTGCAATTTGCATGGTTTTTTTCTTACAGTATACATTTATTCGCTTACGTTATCTATTAAAAACATGTTTAGCTGTTGGCCGTCTTTATTTATCTGACCATTTATGCAACTGAGCAATTGAGAGGTTAAGGGCCTTGCTCAGGGGCCCCGCAGTGGTACCCTGGTGGAGCTGGAAATCAAACCCACAATGATCCATTTAGTAGCCCACTTCTATTGCCACTGAGCTACCACTTCCCGTCGGTACTGAATCTAATACAAAAAATACTGGATTGGATGCAGTAGCTATTGAATCAAAGACTGTAGTTACTACTGAATCAAATGCAGTAGGTACTGAATCAAACACAGTAGTTACTAGTGAATCAAATGGTTTAGGTACTGAATCAAATGCAGAAAAATACTAAATCGAATGCTGTAGGTTCTGAATTAAAGCAGTAGGTACTGGATCGAATGCAAAGGTACCAAATTGAGTTACTAAATCGAATGCAAAAGTCACTGGATTATTTGCAAAAGGTAACAAATTAAATGCAGCAGATACCGAATCATTTGCAGTAGCTACTGAATCAATGCAAAATTTACTGAATCAAAGGCAAAAGATACTGATATGGATGAACTAGGTACTGAAACAGATGCATTAAGTACTGATTTATATGCAATAGCTACTAAATCGGATTCAAAAGGTACCAAATTAAATGCTGTATGTACCGAATTGAATGCGGTGGATACCGAATCGACTGCAAAAGGTACTAAATTAGATGCTAAATCAAATGTCGAAGGGATGATGACCACCTTGAATCTTATAAATAAATAAAACAGCCTCCAGCGCCTCAGCACCAGTCTACTGGATTGCAGGTGACTTTTCCATTTCTCACCTGCTCAGATCGTGTCTTCCTCCTCAGGCGGTGCAGGTAAACACCACAGCAGTCTCGCTTCTCTCCCTTCCAGCCATGTAACGCTATCTGGAAATCAGGCCTTGTTAAACATTGTCTCGTAATCTTCGCTCCAGCTGAGGCAGGAAGTAATAGTCTGGGGGTAAAATGACTGGTAGCTGTGGTGGAAGAGCTTGTGTTACTCTACTCCTGAATGATATAACTCGATGCTGAGGATATGAACCCAGCTGAAATGAGGGGTGTGTTGGAGAAAAAGCTGAAATACAGAAATATTATCACTGGTACAGTGTGAAGAATGTTGATCAAGAAAAACTTGAAAAAATGCTGAAATGTAACTTTTTTATGCGATATATTAAGTACATTTACACTTCATGAATAAATAAAGAGAGAAATTCATACTTAATTAAACCAGAAAGAAATAAAATAAGCAATATTTACAATATTTCTATAAGATTAAAACTTATCTTTTTGGGGGGGGTGTCTACTGAAACATTAATTGTGTTAAATGTCTGAGGTGTTAAAAAACATTCTGTCTCTAAATATAATCGATAGAGGGATAAAAGTGTTTTGATAATAATCAATTTAAAAATGCTTTAATTATAATTTAATTACATTAAATATATTAAATTCTATATTCATTTACAAATCTTAAACTTGAGCCCAAATAATATGCTATAATATGTAGCAATTACAACCGGAATTCTGGAAAAGTTGGAACGTTTTATTTCAGATTTGTATAAAATAAAAGCTAAAAGTATTTCAGATCACATGAGCCAATATTTTATTCACATAGTAGAAGAGTCCGGGTGCTGAACGAACCTGCCTGCAGTCCAGATCTTTCACCTATAGAGAACATTTGGTGAATCATTAAATAAATACTTCAAAGACGACCACAAACTCTTCAGCAGCTGGAAACCTGAATCAAGCAAGAATGGGACCAAATTCCAACACCAAAACAACACCAAAAGAATCTCAATGTCCAGACGTCTTTAAATTGTTCTGAAAAAAGGGAGGAGATGTAAAGCCATGATAAACATCCCAACTATTCTCAGACCTGTAGAAGAAATCAAATTTAAAATGAGCTCATTTAGTGAATAAAATATTGGCTCATGTGATCTTTCCATTTTATTCATATTAAGATTCAGTTCAGTACCTCAATGCAATAGGTACTGAATCGAATACAAAAGGTACTGAATTAAATGCATCAGCTACTGAATTAAATACAATACGTACTGAATCAAATACAATACATAAAGGACCATGGACCTTATCCGGAATTCCGGTTGTGAATCAAAATTAAATGTCCTAGCTACTGAATCAAATGCAGTGGGTACTGAATTCAATGCAAAAGTTACTGAATCAAATGCAGCAATTACTAAATCAAATATCATAACTACTGATTCGAATGCAAAATGTACCGAAATAAATGCAAAAGCTGGTGAATCGAATGCAGCAATTACTGAATCAAATGTCATAGCTACTGAATCACATGCAGTAGATACTGAATTAAATGTATTTTAGGTACAGAATTAAATGCTATAAATACTGTTTCAAACACTGAGGGACTAAATTAATAATAAATTGTAACGCGTAACTGTAATAAATTGAACGGTGTAGGTACTGAATTGAATGCAGTAGGAACTGAATAAAATGCATCAAATACTGACGTTACCCATGATATCCATGAGCACAATGACTTGTTAAACAAAAAAGTTTTCATTTTAATCCTGATGGTTAAACTGTTGCATCATCAGTGATCCATAAAAACAGTTAAGTCTCAGTTTCATTTTTTATTGCGTCCTTGTTAGTAATTCCTGAGCTGTAACTCGACAAGAGCATTTCCAGGACAATATTATTTTCCTGACCTTTTTTGACCAATCGCTATTTAACGATCGACTGTTAGCACGTCTGACAATCTATGAAATATCTGTCTGAGCCCATCGCATATATCCGAAATATTTCATATATCCGAAATAAAGCTTCGTCGCTGCGTTGTGTGCGGTACGTTGTCGATCTAACGAGCGGAGCATGTTTATGTGTGTTTTCAAGTTTCGTTTAGTTTTCAGGAAAGCAGAAGGAGGCCGCATCGATTTCCACTCATCTTTCATACAGACACAAGATATTTTATCTGAATCAATAGCGAATGAGCTCGCACTGAATTCCCATAATAACCAAAGCCACAGCTGTGTCTGTGCGAAGGTGCAAGTGTGTGGCGATAGCATTAATTAAACGCTAGGGCTTTAAATACTGTTCTGTTCAACACTAGTTCTGTTACAGAAACTCTTTTTAGAGAAGAAGATCACTGCTTTTAAATTTTTGCTGCTTTTTAGATGAACGAGAACTCGAGGCGTCTCAGAGAGCAGAAATAGGTTTCATAGGATTTAATTTGAAGAGAGTTTAATTTCCTACGCATTTCTAGCATGCTAAAAAACACAGGAACACTTCTAAAACACTACAAAGTGCTTTGATGATATGATTATAAAGACAATTTAAGAAATGTTATAATAATATTTTAAATGATTTAATACCTAAACCTGAGCTCAAACTCAAAAAAACATATATAAGCTGAAATATATCTATTTCATGTATATGATAAACTTAAAGATTTAAAACAGTAGCTACTTATTCAATTGCGTTAAAAATGAATCAAAATTAAAAGTTACTAAATTAAGTGCTGTAGCTACTTAGTCGACTGAATCAAATGCAGTAGTTAATAAATTGAATGCAAATTCTACTGAATCAAAAGCAAAAGTTGCTGAATTGAATGCAGCAGGTTTTGAATCAAATGCAACAGGTACTGAATCGAATACAAAAGGTACTGAATTTAATGTAGTAGGTACTTAATTAAATGCATTAGGTACTGAATCAAATACAATATGTAATGAATCATATGCAGTAGGTATGGAATTAAATACAATATTTAATAAATTTACAATTACATTTACGGCATTTGGCAGACGTCCTTATCTAGAGCGACTTCCGTTTATTAAAAACATAAACGATTCATTGATTTATCTTTTATAAGGGTTAGGGGCCTTGCTCAGGGGCCCAGCAGTGACAACTTGGTGTTGCTGAAAATCAAACTCCGATCTTCCAACTAGTAGTCCAACCTTAATTAGTTGAATGCAAAAGCTACTGAATTGAGTGTTAGGTAGATAGTTAATTGAGCAAATGTTGAAGGTACTGAATCAAATGAACAGGTACTGAATCAAATGCACTAGGTTCTGAATTGAATACAGTAGGTATTGAATTGAACACAGTAGGTAATGACTTAAATTCAATAGGTACTGAATCAAATGCAGTAGGTACTGAATTAAATGCAATGGGTATTGAATCAAATGCAGTAGGTACTGAATTAAATGGAGTAGGTCAGCAGTTCCCAACTGGGGGGGGTCCCGACCCACAATGGGGCCACAGCAAGCTTTGTGGGGAGGGTCAGGTCATATTTTGGCTGCATTTACACTGCAGGTTTTAATGTCCAATTCTGATTTGGTGACTATATCCACTTTTTTTTGATGACCTTCTTACATCATCTTTTAAAACTGACCAGTATCTGATATGTGCATTTACAATATACAGGATAAAACAACCCAATGTGGATGTAATGACCGGAAAAGGAAGGAAAAACGGTGGAATAATCAATGAACGCAATAAATGATAATTAAATGATTATTTATTATGTTGCTTCCGCATCATATTTAACGGAAGGTCGGCAAAACAACACTTTCTTTAGGCAGAGAATTGATGAGAGCAAAAGAGAGCCGTGTGTGTGTGTGTGTGTGTGTTTCCGATTAGTCGCAGTCTTTTGATCAGAGCTTTGAGTGTTTATATTGTTTAATTAGTAGTGATTATCTTTTGTTACTAAACTTACAGTGAACAAGGTCAGGCTTTCAACATTATCATTTCTACCTGTTTGTCATACAGAGATATTAAATTTGCTGTTTTTCCATTCACAGCGATGTACAGAAGAGTTTTATTATTAATAAAAAAAGTTCTAGAGGTCATGGACAAAATCAGTTAGAACCAGGCTAGAATCTCTGTCGGATAAATTTTAGTGCTTCATAAAGAGGTTGGTGTTTGTACGGGGGACATGGTAGCTCATTTATAACTTAAGTTATAAATCAAGAAGTTAAAACTTAGTTTATCAAACTAAATTTTAAATAAAAATATAATATAAAAATAAATGTTACTGGCAGCAATTTAATCAGAATAAAACCTAAAAACTCAAATTAAATAGTAGTTTTAATCTCTAACTTTACTCTCGAATGCTTTTAACTGTGCAAGCAAACATAAAAAATGAAACCTGTGTTTGAAAAATCAATCAATGTTTTTGTCCTCCATTATTAATAAAGGACAACCAAAAACAAAAATATATTTATGTTTTAATAAAATCGGGTGAGAAATAATTATTAAAACATTTCAAGGAAAAGACGTACAACTGGAAGTGGTAGCTCAGTGGTTAAGGTGTTGGACTGCTAATTAGAAGATTAGGGTTTGATTCCCAGCACCCCCGCCCCTGAGCAAGGCCCTTAAACACTAATTAATTCCATTGTATAAAATAGATACATGTAAGTGGCTTTAAATAAAGATGTCTGCCAAATGCCATAAATATAAATGTATTAAATGTTTTCTGCTTCTTGAAAAAAACTTAAATAAAGCAGGAAGGCGTTGCATTTTAAAAGAAAACCTCCAGAAGTTCATGTTGGTAATCCTGATACCCTTTACACGTCTCACACCCGGTTTCACGTTTTCAGTCACAAGAGTTGAAACTGAACAAAAAACTGACAAATGCACAAGAAAAGCCAGAGTGTGTTAGAGGCTTACGCAGGATTTGGACCAAACAAAGTTTTCTGTCGTTGCTAAATCGTCCTGGCGACTTTTATCTCCGGTACTCATTCCTTTACCCATGTGGCTTCACCAATCATCGTTTTGGAGATAATTACAGACAGTTAATTTGATATGTGCCGGTGTGTGTGCTGCCAAGCAGAGCTGTCTTATCAGAGCTCGCTGGCAGAAAGAGAGGAAAGGATTTACACACAGAGAGGCAATCTGTGCTTTTAACATACTTAGCCAAACATCTCCAGACAAACACACACACATGCACACACACACACACACACATGTCCAACTTTACTAAAGTTTGAGGGGAGGTTAAGGGATAACGAAGTAAGTGGTAGATCTAATTGGGGTAGTGATTGTACTGATTTTAACTGAGTTTAACTTCACAGCACGGCTAAGCAGATAATGTGGGGCCCCTGAAAAAGGCCCTTAACTGTCAACTGCTCAGCTGGACAATAAAATGAAATAAAAGTAAGTTGCTCTGGATAAGGACGTCTGACAAATACCAGAAATATAAAAATATAAATTCATAGAATCCAATTCTTAATCTTAATGTGGGGAAGTGGTGGCTCATGCTTAAGGTGTTGGACTACCAACCCATAGGGTTTGATTCCCAGCTCCACCAAACCACCACTGTTGGGCCCCTGAACAAAGCCCTCAACCCCCAATTGCTCAGTTGTATAAAGAGTCAAAAGTAGCTCTGGATAAGAGCGTCTTCCAAACGCTGTAAATCTAATCAGAAACATGATTGAAGGCGACTAACAAATCTTATTTATAATTATAATTAAACTTGCAAAGTGGTAGCTCGGTGGATAAGGTGCTAGAAGGTCGGAAGGTTATGGGTTTAATTTTCAGTTTCAGTAAGGTGTCACTGCTGGGCCCTTGAGCAAGTCCTTTAACCCTCACCTGCTCAGCTGGATAGAAAAATAAGAGAAATTCTATTAAGTGTCTTTTTTCTCTGAAGGACATAAAAATGTCTGCAGTCACAAAAGACAGTTAATAGATTGTGTCACATTTTCTATCCAGCTGAGCAGGTAGGGGTTAAGGACCTTGCTCAGGGGTCCAGCAGCAAGGCCTCTTTAAAGCTCTGGGCATCAACCCTAAGTGGATATCTCACATCTGTCCAGCTGTGGTACCTCCAGGACGAAATAAGTTTTTATATAAATAAGTTTATGCCTTTAAAATTAAAGATTTATATAACACCGGTTCTTCTTGGCTGGTGGATGGTTTAAGAAAATCTGGTGTGTGTGGGTGAGTGTGTGAAACAACTCTGACATATTTGCTGTGTGTTCATGTGTGTGATTGGAACGAAGTCTGAATTAGGACACTATAAACAGTTCATAGGCACATAGTATGGCCAGAAGTATCGGAACATCTGCCCATCACATTCAGATGTGTTTTTGAATTATCCTATTCCACTACCTCTTATAAGTGGTGTAGAGATTAGATCATTTAGTTACAATCAGATTAATGAGATCAGACACTAATGTTGAGGTCTGGCGTTCAGTCGGGGTTCCAGTTCATCCCAAAGGTGTTCTATTTAAAGGGGTCTGGTCAGAATCAGGACTCGGTACAGGACAGGAGAGACTCCAATTAGAACACAGCATGTCTTTATAGAGATCAGGGGTTTTGTGCACAGGAACATTGTCATGCTGGAACACGGTTTGAGTCTGTTGGTTCCTATGAAGGAAGAACGGAATGATAGAACATGTGTGGTTCTAGTCTGAGTCAGAGTTTGTGCAGGAAGTTAAATTCGAACACAAAATGCTTTTTTTACACACACAGTGTCATCAGGTCATCATATCAAGAAATATCAGACTTTGTCTCGTTTTGGCTTCGTTGCCGACTGGCTCTGTCACACTTCTCACACACACACATACACACACACATTCACACACACTGCCAGCTCTGTTAATGAAGCGCAGCAGTTAAGCATAACCCTAATGCCCCATGTAGGTGAGTGCATGCGTTTCCTTTTTCTGCTTCCTTTCTGGGGAAAACAATTCCTCATGAAAGTCTAAGTCTGGTACACCAGTTCCTCTGTATATTCACTCCTAAACTGTTTCGCCTCACTACATTACCCTTCACAATTACCCACTTCCTGTTTTTACCACCCTTTAACGAGCCCCCTCTCTCTGATCCCTGAGCAGTAGTTTATCGTGTATCATAGACACTTTTTAAGTTTAAAGCTTGTGCTAGCAGTTTGTTTCCAGAGCCCAAGACTCCCTCTCTCTCTCTCTCTCTCTCTCTCTCTCTTACTCTCTTACTCTCTCTTTCACTCTCTATCTCTCTTTCTCACTTTTGCTGTCTTATCACACTGGCCGTCCATAATAAGTCGCTAATTATTCTCCCGGGGCCCTTCGACAACCTTGTGCTTGACAGCCAAGGACTTTTACGCTCCCTCAGCCAAAAAGTGCCGCAAAGGAATCAGCATGTATTAATGAGGCAATAATGTTACGCTTCATCAGGGGACAAGACGCACGAGTAGCGAGAGTAAATCCGAGAGATACAGCTCTTTGAACGAGCTACCAAGCATGTCTGCTGTTATGACAAAGTGAAACACACACTGTTACCTGATTGGACCAAAGCGGCGGTTATTAGACAGGATGTTATTGGTCCTGGGTCTCATGCAGCACTTTCCTGCACCTTTATATCAATCTGGAAGAATCTTTAAAGGTTCTACAATAGATTCTGTATTTCTACCGAGGGCCAGGCTGGAGCCAGAGTTTAATTGGGAACCGAGCTATGCTTTAGAAAATAAAAAAATGACATCAGTGGGCGAAGCTTCCACCATGAACAGAAGTTTGACAGGCAGTGGATTAATGACAGATAAATTAACAAGAATACGTCAGTTTGTCAGTGATGGACAAAAAAGAACAACGCTCTCCTTACCATCAGCTCCACCAACTACAAAGAAGTGCATATATAAGGAAATAGCGGAAAAAAACGATAAACGTCAACAAGTATAAAAAATAATAGAGGAATTTTAAAAACGCAAGCCAGCATGCAACCCACACCCTGGCAGCGGTGAACAAGTGGTACTAGTGCTAACTATCAGAAAGGGTTCCCTAGTCCAACCCAGAAAATAAAAACCCTTGATTATCCAAAGAACCTGTAAGAATCTTTCATTTATAAATGTATATAGAAACTGAAAATTGGATTAAAAGTGTGAGGAGCAACATTATTTGACTTCATTTTATTTATAAAAACTGAAAACTAGGGCAAACAAACATTGTTAAAGGATGTGTGAAGGATTTGTTTAGTAAAACAACCTAAAATGCTAAAACACACACAAAAAAATCCCATTAAAGATCTCTTGAAGAAACCATCTATTTCCAAAAATATAACCTGATAACTTGATGATACTGTCTGTCAGGAGTTCTCCACATTCTCTGGTGTGTTCTGATGGTGTGTTCCCGCCTCATGACCAATGATCTCAAGGATTTGCTCCAGAACCTCAGCTGTAACCAAAATAAAGCAAATGGAGAAGATAAATGAATCTTTTGGTATTTAATCAACTCTTTAATAAAGCAGGTTTCTTAATGGTTGTTTACTGGAATTTCCGTCCAATCAGATTTCAGTTTTTATGTGCTGCCAGGTTACTATAATCTACCAAAGCCTTAAGAATCAGTAGTGCTACTCATGTAACCTAAACTATATTATGGTTACCAGGTATCAAATGCACCACCTGGAGATAGATCTCTGGAGAATTTGGGATGGGGGTGGATTTTTCAATGCATCAGCATTTTTCGCTGTCAAAATTTACCTGAACATCCAAGATGATCTACTGTCCAGAGCTGAATTTGCCAAAAGTACAGCTTGTTACTAAATCCTCATCATTTCTCCGGATTAATATTTAAATCAGATTGTTAACCTTGAGCAGTCAAGGCTACTCGCTAATCTGAATAAAATCTGAATATTGTTTCTCGTCATTTATTTTCAATATTTATAAGAAATGATTTTCAAAATTGAACGAGTTTAATGCGTCGGAATGGAGAGACGGCTAAGCGCAAACGCTAAGCCTTTTAAATAGGATTAATCCCGAGTGAGAAAATCCATCATCGAGATTTGGAAAAGAAGCAGAAGAAACAAAACAAACAAAAGAGAACCTCAATCACTAAACACTCAGAGATCCATCGCTACAATCGGTATAACATAAAGAACGGTTGTAAATGTAACATTTATAACAGTTTTTATGGCAACAGTTTTACGACAAAAAAGGTTATCCGGATAAATGTTTTGCTTTCAATGAAAACAACTTTTCTAAAAACACCTTTTCTACATCAACAATATGTAAAAAAGTGGAACATTTATTCATCCATCTTTTAAACCCGCCTGTTCCCTAACTCGCTGTCACAGGGGTCTGCTGGAGTCTATCCCAGCCGTCTCTCTGAAAGGGTGAAAGGCAGGAGGGGGACACCCTGGACAGGTCGCCAGTCCATCACATTGCCACACACAACTACACTCACTCCTATAGACAATTTAGAATCACAAATTAATCTAACATACATGTTTTTGGACTGTAGGAGGAAACCAGAGAACCCGGTGTAAACCCACGCAAGCACGGGGAGAACATGCAAACTCCACACAGAAAGTCTCCTGACCGGGAATCGAACCTGGGACCTTCTTGCTCTGAGGTAACAGTGCTAACCACTAAGCCTCAAAAGTAAAACGTTAGTCAAAATATTCTAAACCCTTTTATTTATTCCGAAATGTTTCTTTAATATAGCTCACATTTGTTTGTGGGCGGGACTTATAGTAAAGTATACGTAGTTGACGTGATTTTTGAATTTTTTTACTGACTGATTTCACAATTCTATACGTCACTCGACCTGCAGGTTTGTACAAAGCTTTTTTTCTTAACTTTTAGTCCAAAACAATAAGATCGAAGTAGGCACACCACAGCTCCATCAGCCGAAAAGTGTTTAATTGTGTAATTGAAAATAAATCAAAATTTTAAATTTAATTGTAAATCACACATGGAACCAGACTCGAATCTGAATGTTTAAATTACTCCATAAAAATCTGAACAAGAGCTTATGTACCGAGCTTTATTGTGTATTAATCGGTTTAATGACACTTTTCTCTGACCACAATAAGCCTTTTTGCACGGTCACAGAACAGGAAGTTACATCACAGTCATGTTGAGCCTAATGCACACAGATTATTTGTTAAATAATATTTTGGGATTGTTGTTAGTCGGATTGTTTGAACATGATCTCCGTATCACACTATAGGATCTCAGTTGTCATAATCTCAGACAGTCAAAAACTGATGCAAGCAAGACGTCCCGTCTGGAGTTTTGCATCATCGATCTGTGACAAATTTAGTAATCTGCGTTCTATCGCTAAATAAACAGGTGACGAAACATCATACAAAATCTCCCTTTCCCTCGATAACGCAATAAGGTGTTCTCTTAACTGGACTCTTCTTCTTCTCTTAACTGGACTCTTTCTTAACGTCGATGGTTTTAAAGTTGTCCTGCGAACTACGTCATCAGGTCCGGTGCTCCTATTGGTTCTCAGTTTGATGGTCATCGTGGGAGACACCACACTGCCAAAATTTTATTACTGATCACATGAATCTTCTGTCAATGAACACATCTAACTGGCGATTAAACAGATTTTAGCATAGGATTAAAGAAATATTTTAGGATTTCTAAATTTGTTTCAGGTAGTGGACAAAATTGCACAGTGTGAGCTCGGCTTTACTTGGAGTTTGTTAGCTATAAATAACACCGCAGTGTCTGAAAAACCAATAACAACATCGTGGCCTCGAGCAGGTCACAACGAAACATAATGAAATCCGTGAGCTCAGTTTACGCTCCTGAAAGTGGGACGAAAAGCCGCCCGAGAACTCGTTTCACCCGTAAAAGTGGGATTTAATTAGACAGGAAACAGAGGCTGTGTTGCGGTTCGTTCAGTGTGCGAGCACGAACAAATGTAAAACACCTCAAACGCAGAAGGAAATGTGTCACAGCTAATTTCACACCGCTCGCCAGCTAAGAGAATAAGACGCCACTCTCCTGACTCTGATGTCCTCTGTCTAATAAGCGAGAATGTCATTTTCCTTCTGAGACGCCTCCTCGTGACAAGTCATTGCATCATTTCCTTGTTTGAAGTAACTCAGCGCAGCAGCGTTCCTCACCTCCTGGGCCAAAGAACAAGTCTGAACAAATATCAAATACAGCACTTCAGTAAAGTCTGATACCTTCACACTGATTCCGACTTTCATGTCTTTGCTCACTTTCTCTTTTCTAGAGTTCTTTTTTTTAAAATATTACAGACACAGTAACACAGTTACAGTTTCAGCTACTCTTCATATCCATCACATTTATTTACAAAGGGTCGGGATTTAAAGTGAATCGTTGAGAATAGCAGACTATAAAAATCGTTTTAATGATAAATTTGCTACGAAAAATAAATAAATATATAAATAAATAAAATAATAAAAAATTATTTAAGAAAATTTTTTTTATAAATATATATATGTATATTTTATGTAGGAGTTAATCTGTCTTTTCGTAATTAATATATGAATCTCTCTACTAAAAGATAAAATAAAATGATCAAAGAAATTGGATTAATTAACTACTAACTAAAACTAATTAAATCATTAAAAGTAATCATTTTAAACAAATAATAAGTCCAATTACGTTATATTAAATTGATATACTGAATAAATAAATAAATCTGACCAATTATTATTCTTTTATACGAAAAACAATTAATTAAAAATAAATAAAATATGAATAAAGAGTAATAAAAAATACTAGCAAATGATTTTATAAATACGTTATTTGGATATTTATCACTAAAAGTTATGACTTAACAAAAGAACAGATTTAAAAGAAGTAATTCATTAGTTAGTAATGACTAATAAATGTTAATTATTTATTAAATCTGGATTCAAAGGAACTTAAAATTTAATCTTAAAATCATTTAAAATGTTCTAATCTAGAGTATCAATGTATGTGTGTGTGTGTGTGTGTGTGTGTGTGTGTTTGTTTGTTGAATGTG
The DNA here is from genome assembly GCA_005784505.1 of Bagarius yarrelli. NCBI lineage: Eukaryota > Metazoa > Chordata > Actinopteri > Siluriformes > Sisoridae > Bagarius > Bagarius yarrelli. The sequence continues at coordinate 2,277,531 of VCAZ01000038.1, read as the reverse complement.
GCCATTCCCCTTCTCGTCTCATTACACTGATATCTTTTCTTAGCCTCCAGCACCTGGATTTCATTCCTGGAATAAAGATCAATGCGATTTCTCTTTTTTTCTTTATTCCTCGTTTTTTAATTTATTTGTTTCTTTATTTTTTTACTTCCTGCAGTCTTGCCTTTCCTGCAACATGACTTCAATCTGTGACCAATTTTCAGCTCCAAGTCCAATGCACAATTATGGCAGGCGCCTCTAAGTGAATTTCTGCAGCAAGGATCACAGCATGCATACGGAGGAGGTTTTAATACGAAATCCACGCTCTGACCTAAATTCCCACCGAACCCCCCCCCATCTCCCACCACACACACACACCCCCCAAATTCCCCCCCTCCCCAATTCCTGAAGGCTCTTCAACCTCTGTCTGGATATTTACATCAATTTTACAATTACTTCATGGACAGACATAAACTGCAAGCTGCTGAAAATAAATTATAGGCAAGTGTATTTGTGTCAGACTTTTAAGAAGAAGAAGAGAAAGAAAAAAAAAACCTCCTCGGGTCCGAGAGGAAAATGAAAAAGAGAGGAGGGAGAGAGAGAAAAAAAAAAAAAAAAGAGAAACGGAGTTTCTAAATTCGTTATTGAGAAACACTTGAGGCAATTACTAAAACTGAAATCATTACATAAATTCCCATGTTTTTCACCCTGAAGATCTAATCACGTTAAGCGGAGCCGTCTCTATTTCCGTCTTACACGTGGTGGGACGTTTTTTTTATGTCTTAGAGAAAGTGTTGGGGTTTTTTTTCGGTTAAACCAGGTCAACTTCCAAACATTCCCACTGTTCAGGACGCTAATAAACTGCTAATAAAAATAGACAACATTTTTAATCCAGTGTTCGCTGTTAAGTTCATGCTATGAAGTCAAAATGTCCTCGTTAACTTGTCCTTGCAGATATCACGGTTATGGATAAGACGATTTTTTTCCCCCACTTATTTTGATAAATTTATTTTTTCAAACAGAAAAAAAACAATCATTTGATGGAGCATTAATGTCTAGAAAAATGTTGATTAGATTGAGATTAAAGTCGGAACTAGGAGAATTAAAGTGGTAGCTGTATGTAAATCAAGGAATTCTGATTGGTTGCCGTGTATCTGTTTTTCTCAGGAGAGGAGAAAGACGTGTTCATCACTTGTATTAACACATTAACAGATTAAGGATCTTTCCAACAAGAGGATGAAGTTTTACTACTTGGAACTCTGTACTGATGGATCTCCACATCCATTTTATACTAAACAGAGAAACAATTCCTACAATTTTAACAATTTTTTTAACAATAATCTTTCAATTGATTTGACTTTATTTTCACAATAACGACTTTATTCTTCAATTTTCAACTTTATTCTCAAACTATTACAGCTCCATTGCCATTATTTCAACTTTACTCCCTTAATTACAACTTTGTTCTTGAAGTATTTCGACTTTGTTGTCATAATTTTGACTTTATTCACAAAGTATTTCAACTTTATTCTCATAATTTTAATATTACTCTTGTCATTTTGACTTTATTTTTTAAGTATTTCAACTTTATTCTCATAATTTTTACTTTATTCTTAGAATTTTACCTTTATTCTTGTAAATTTGACTCTATTCCTAAAGCATTTTGACTTTATTCTCAAAGTATTATGACTTTATTCTCCTGATCTCAACTTTAATTTTGTCATTTTGACTTTATTCTCTAAGTATTTCAACTTTATTCTCATAATTTTAATATTACTCCTGTCAATTTTGACTTTATTTTTAAAGTATTTCAACTTTATTCACAAAGTATTTCGACTTTATTCTCATAATTTTTACTCTATTCTCTTAATTTTAACTTTATTCTTGTCATTTCTGCTTTATTCTCGAAGTATTTCGACTTTATTCTCAAAGTATTATGACTTTTTTTTTCTCCTGATTCCAACTTTATTCTTGTCATTTCTGCTTTATTCTCGAAGTATTTCGACTTTGTTTTTGTAATTTTGACTTTATTCTCATAATTTCGACTTTATTTGCAAACTATTATGACTTTTTTTTCTTAAAGGTAGCATTACAATAATGACCTGGAACAGCAAATAAAATTTTAGTCCTCAGCCTGTTTTATTGTGTTTAAATCGTTTTCCTAACCAAACCTTACAACCCAAATAACCTATTTATTAGTGCTAAACTTAACAGCGTGTTTGGGAATTTCACTTTTCATTGCTGAGACATCTAATGCAATTTATAATAATTACACATGATGAAATAATCTCATGCATAACACCCGAACAGAGGCTCAGCGTAGGCACCAGGTGTAGTCGATGTTCTGGGCCGTATGAGAGGCTTTTATTTGTATTTACACCTCTGAGGGCACCCCGAGCACGATCCAAGCCAATCGTTTTTCAGAAAATCATTGAATTCTCCTTCTCTCTGTGTTTCAGCGAGTTAAATTGCAGGCCAGAGAAGCTTCTATCTGATGAATTAGACTCTCGTTGAAAATCTGCTTCCATCTGGATTCACGACTGCTGAAGCAGCTAATCTCACACACCTATTTATAAAAGCAGTAAAGGCACATTACCGACTTAAACACCCACATTAAAGCACTCACACGCTTCTTTCTATGCTTTAGAGAGAGACTCCGAGGAAAAGGAGCTTAACGAGTACCAAGTTACACAAGTTACTTTTTTTTTAGGTCTGAAAAGTATTTTTGCAGTTATTGCTATTGACGAGCAAATACTATGTAGATCTGTAGAGTTTCTGATTGATCTTCTTCATCCAAAATGTTAGTAAGATGCAGCTATTTACCATCAACTTACTCAATTAATCATTATATTATTTAATATCTTTTTTTTTTTATTTAACATCTGATTTTTAATAACTTTAATAGCTTTTTTAACAGTTTGATAGAGTTTGTTACATTGTTCGTGAGTGTAACAATGTTACTTATTGTCACTTTAGTCACATTACAGCAATTGTTACCTTTTGCTTTTATTAATTTTTTGTTGTTACATCTGTGATAATTGTCACTTTCATTCTTTATACCGCTGCGGCAACATTTTGAGGGATTCGACACATTTGTTTGTAAAGGGGTCAGTGGTGCACAAATTTTCGAGCATATAGTGGATTTAGGCCTTATTTATTAGAACCGACTAATTAATTAGTATTAAACTAAAATAAACCATATATTCTAATGTGTTATGTTGTAACGTTACAATGCTAATAATTGTTACACCGCTGTGATTGTTAGATTGTTTATGATTGTAACACTGTAATAAATGTTACATTCTTAACGATTGTTAGACTGTAATAAACGTTACACTGTAATAAATGTTATACTGTTATTGATTGTTAGACGGTAATAAACGTTACACTGTTAATGACTGTAGCATTGTGTAACAGTTACACTGTAATAAATGTTACACTCGTAATGATTGTTAGACTGTAATAAACGTTACACTGTTAATGATTGTAGCATTGTATAACAGTTACACTGTAATAAATGTTACACTGTTATTGATTGTTAGACGGTAATAAATGTTAAACTGTTAATGATTGTAACATTGTGTAACAGTTACACTGTAATAAATGTTACATTCTTAATGGTTGTTAGACTGTAATAAACGTTACACTGTTAATGACTGTAACATTGTGTAACAGTTACACTGTAATAAATGTTACATTCTTAATGGTTGTTAGACTGTAATAAACGTTACACTGTTAATGACTGTAACATTGTGTAACAGTTACACTGTAATAAATGTTACACTGTTATTGATTGTTAGACAGTAATAAAAGTTTAACTGTTAATGACTAACATTGTGTAACAGTCACACTGTAATGATTTGTAAACTCTCAAAGATAGTTAGACTGTTATAAAATGGTAAACTGTTAATAACTGTAACATTGTGTAACAGTTACACTGTAATAAGTGTTACATTCTTAATAATTGTTAGACTGTAATAAACATTACACTCTTAATGATTGTAGCATGGTGTAACACTTACACTGTAATAAATGTTACACTGTTAGACTGTAATAAATGTTACACTGTTAATGATTGTTAGACAGTAATATATGTTAAACTGTTAATGGTTGTAACATTGTGTAACAGTTACACTGTAATAAATGTTACAAACTGTGAACTGTAATAAATGTTACAACCTGTTAATGATTGTTAGACAGTATATATGTTTAAACTGTTAATGACTGTAACACTGTGTAACAGTTACACTGTAATAAATGTTACACTGTTAATGATTTAAACATTGTGTAACAGTTACACTGTAATCATTTTGAAACCCTTAATGATTGTTAGACATTATAAATGTTACACTGGTAATAATTGTTAGGCTGTAATGAGTGTTACCCTGTTACTGATTGTAGCATTGTTGTAAAAGTTACACTGTAATAACTGTTACACTGTTGATGTTTCTTTCATTGTTATAAATGTCACACTTGTTGTAACATTGTATAGTAACTGTAGGTAATTTGTTTATAATTGAAATCAGTTTGATTGTATGAATAAATAAATGGATGGAATGCTGAATAAATAAAACAATACATACATGCCTAAATGAGTGAGTGAATGAATGAACAGATAAACCAAAGAACAGATGGATATATGAATGAATGATTTATGCCACATTCATTTTTCATTTGTTATAATTTCTTTCTAAGCCACACATCCCACTGTCACACATTGTCTCTCTTTATTAGATCCTTTTCAAATCACAGCACAATCTCCTACGATTTAATTAACCCACCTCAAGTCATTTCAGAACATATGCATTTCTAATCTAGTGTAACTCTCATTCCTGCTTCGTTTCTCCAGAGCTTCACTCAAAAAAAAGCACGGCAGCTTCTACTTGAGCTGAATTGGAGAGTTTCTGAGTTAAAAGATGAGGAGGAGAATCCACAAAACTTCACAGCAACCAGATAGAATGACATACTGGGTCAGTATGGATGGACAGTACAGAGACATTCCAGGGTTCCAGGTTGGCAGTGGAAATTTCCTAATTTAAGCATAAATTTTCAATTTCCACTGCTTTTAAAAATATCCAATTTTATCCAAGCATCTCAGTTTCATTTTTTTAGAGGCCAAAATATGTTCTGGCCATGCTGAACTAAAAAATTAGCTCATTAGGATAGAATTCTAGCAGCCAAATTGGACGAGTTCATCATCATCATCATCATCATCATCAGCATCCGTCCATGGCAGTGTTCGGGGTAGATTAAACTTGTAAAACGAGGGCCGGTACTGAGCCATCGGTCATTTACTCCTCCGGCTGTTCAGAATGCTCAGCATAGTCAAAGTTTAAGGTCAAGAATCATGGCAAAGTTCTTCTTTAACAATTCATCAAGCTCACAGGGTTAGAAAGGTTGGAAGAAGCATCTTATAATAGCTACGCTTTTGAATGTATCTATCTGCAGAATGAGTGAATGAAACGGTTCATATTTTTATAACTCTGTTAAAAGAATAAGGAAAAAATAAAAGGGTTTGTTCTTCTGGGAGGCCAAACAGTTTGCAATCGGCTAATAAGCGGTCATGTCAGCGCTCTGGGTCTCTTCTCCAGATGTAGGCTGTTTTAACTTGGATTGCTGGGTCTGAGCCTCTGGCACTGAGGCAAAGCTGAGGGACCAAGCGTCGCCATTTTGGCTCTAGGGCAGCAGGGTGGGCATGCAAGCCAGAATCATGGACATGCTGGCGCTTTCGTTTGGGCTGCCCATGAGATCAGACTCGCTTGGCTCTAGGGCAGCCCAGTGGGTGTTTAGTCAGCCATGATGGATCCAAAACGAGCGCTTTAAGGCCAGCTGCACTGATTCGCTGAAAGCAGCCTGGGGGAGTTATTAATATGGCAGGAGACAGATGACCAGTCTGGAGAAACAGCCTTCTGGAGGAGTGGACGCAATTACAGAGTCAGAACCTGACCTTATTTTGTCAGCATTCGCATATAAGAAACAGTTTTAAATAAACAGGATTTTTGAACAATTTGGAATGCTAATTAGAGATTTGTCAGTTCAATTCCCACCACCACAAGGCTGCCTATGCTGGGCCCCTTAACAAGGCCCTTAACCTTTAACAGCTTAAGTTATATAAATGACATAAATGTTGGTCACCCTGGATAAGGGCGTCTACCAGATACCAAAATTTTAAAGGTAAATGGATTGCTGATTGGGAGACTATGGGGTCAATTCCTAGAACCACCAAGCTGCCAATGCTGGGCCCATTAAGCAAGGCCCCTGACCCTCAACTGCTCAGCTAAATAGTAAAAATGAGTTAAATGTAGGCTATATGCAATTCCTGAAATGTCCACGCAAGTGTATTAGCATGAAAGGCTTCATTTTTTTCACTGAGCACCACCAAACCGCCCCTGCTGGCCACCTGAGCAAGACCCTCAACCCCTAACTGCTCGTTTGGACAATAAAAATGAGATAAATGTAAGTCACGCTGGATGAAGGCGTCTGACGAATGCCAGAAATGGAAATGTGTGACTGATAATAAAGAATTGGAAGTGTGTGTAAAGGGGTAAATGAGAGAGAGAGAGTAGGAAATTGTTGAGGAATGCTTTCACAAGGATAATCAACCGCCTAGAGAAAGAGAGAGAGAGAGAGAGAAAGAAAGAAAAAAGAAAGAGAGAAAGAGAGTGCTCTATTGTCGGGTTTTTGTTGAGTCCCGGCAGCCTGCCACTTCCTGTCTCTTCATTACCGCTCAGCTCAGGCGAGACACGTCTGCCACATGCGACTTCAATTATTCTTTCATGAAAAGCTCAATAAGGCGGTTAGATCGATATGTGAAAAAGGAGCTGTTGATGCAACAGCTTTTCTTTTTCGTTTTTTTTTTTTTTTTTTAAGATGTGAATGTAAAGACTGCGATTATTGCAGATGCCTGAGAGACGAGTCAAAGTTTTGAGACTTTCATGGAATCAGAAACATTTCTTTTATTCACAGAAGCGGTAACCAGCTCAATGTACTGTATTACTGAGTGACGAGAGTGACGAGGAAGGGCATTGGGTCGTCAGAAAAAAAAAAACTGAGGAAAGATCTTAGAAAAAAGCGAAAGGACAACCTTATAAGACCCTCTATTAAATCACAGTATTATTTAAATATGATTGGTCAAAAAAATGTTGATTTATTTTCCATAACAGCAGCCTTCATTTAAAGGTAAACGTTGTTAGAATGCTAATCGGAAGAACGTAGGTTTGATTTCCATACCCACCAAGTTACCACTTCTGTGCAGAATGTGAGACAGACAGCCAACCAGACAGATAGAGAAAGAAAGGGAGAGAGAGAGAAAAAGAGAGAGAAGGAGAGAGAGAGAATTGCTTAATGAGAGAGATAAAGTTAAACTTTACTCCAGGCTAATAGTAGTTCATTGATTAGGAAGGGTTATGGGCTCAATTCCCAGCACCACCAAGTTACCACTGCTGGGCAGAACGTGTGAGAGACAAATAAGTTAAGAAAAAAGAGACAGACAGCCAACCAGACAGATAGAGAAAGAGAGGGGGAGAGAGAGAGAGAGAAGGAGAGAGAATTGCTTAATGAGAGAAATAAAGTTAAACTTTACTCCAGGCAAATAGTAGCTCGTTGATTAGGAAGGGTTATGGGCTCGATTCCCAGCACTAACAAGTTACCACTGCTGAGCAGACAAAAAATATAAGAAAAAAGACATATAGAGAGAGATATAGAAAGTGAGAAAGAGTAGCTTATTGATAAGGTAAGGTTATGAGTTCAATTTCCAGCACCACCGGGCTGTCACTGCTGGGCTCCTGAGCAAGGCCCTTAACCCTCAACTGCACAGTTAGATAAAAAACATTCAGAATGCAAAAATATAAATTGCTCTGACTTACATTCAACTAATTTATCCAGCTGAGCAGTTGAGGGTTAAGGGCCTTGATCAAAGACCCAGCAGTGACACCCTGGGGTCGAAAACCCTGGAATTTCAAACTATTTGGCGAGTTTTCACATCCCGTCTCTGTTCTGAGTATATTAAACAGGTTAAAGTCAATCTCAGTCCTGTGATGGACATAAACACCACATCACCTGTCATTTCCAATCAAATCTTAAACACACACTCAGATACTTTATTTTTATTTTGTATCTACATGCAAATGCAGGTGGGAATAAAATAAGTCCGTTTTTGATTTTGTGTGAAAGTTCTACACTTTAGGCAGGTGTCCAAAAAAACACTTGAGGTGTCCAGATTGTTGTATAAATGCAGGATGTCCCACTGTTCAGTTTTGTGTTGAAAGGGTATGAAAATGTGCAGATGTTCAGAATAAACGTTTGTTCATCAATGTATTTGTTTGTAAGGTTTAGAAGATTATTTGTCGTTGCTTGTACAAGAGCGCATATAAGGAAAAATATCTGGACATTGTGTTAAATGTAGTTTTACAATATGGTCAAAGTGCTCATAGATACCAAATGATTATTAATGGGGTTCAAATAGGCGCCATTTTGACATTTACCGCTATGTGTTTTTTCAGGTCGGGGCTGAAATTCTGGTATGCTGTGATGTCAGTTCGGTTTTATTGCACACAGAATTCATCGCATTATTAAACTATTCTTTTTGACATCTTGGAGTAAAAACTTAAACTGAACCTGAGGCCATGGCTGATCTGCCGCCAATAACACACACACACACACACACACACACACACACGTCTTTCTCTGCTTCAACTAAACGCCTGCTAAACAAGTAAAAGTTCTACTCAAGTGAATGTGATTCGTTACTACCCACATCTGGTGCCGCATCATGTTTAGGGGCCTCAAGCAAAACACCTGAAGGTGTTTCGAACACACAACACTTTACATTTTTAATTAGACGGCTTTGGCTTGTTCCCAGTCAGACCTTTAAACAACACCACACACACACGTCTCCTATTCAACCAATCAGAGAACGAGTACAAAACTCCTGATGTTTCCAGTTAAGTGTGCCTTGCTATGTGTTTAGCCAGCGGTCTTAGCCATGGGCGTGGCATCTTAGGCTGATCGGAGTAGGTCTCCTCTAGCTTGCCTAGAAAGCCAAAAATGAAGCAGCACCCTTCTACCTCCAAGATCTTATCACTCCTTGCATACCAAGAACCCCTCTTAGATCCGCAAATACCTCTCGACTTGTCCCACTATTCCCTAGGACACAAGGTTGGTCTGCCGCAAGACTTTTCTCTGTTCTGGTACCAAGATGGTGGAATGAACCCTCCTATCAATGTCAGAACAGCAGAGACACCGGCTGTCTTCAAGGGACGTTTAAAAACCTTCTTTCTTAAACCTTCTCACTCGACATAAAAAAAAAAAAAGTATCCATGCTGCTCCTTCAACAGTTTTTGTGGTTGTTACACTTTGATTTGTGATCTTATGTACCAGTATTGAGCTGTTCAATGATGTGACTCCAAACACTTTTGTACGTTGCTAAATAAAGAGCGTCTGCTAAATATAAAACTATTTTTACTGGGACTAGAAAGTTTACTTATTCAATGCATCTCAGTGTGGTACGGAATCTGCTCCACCCTGATCCACACAGCCCTGCAGAGAGCCGTACGCCTGGCTGAGTGAATCCCCCGGTCTGCTCTTTTCTCTCTGCACGATATCTCCACTAGGCGATGCAGTAAAATCAGAGCTGCTACAATCGCTGTACTTAAAAGTGTCATAAAAACTAAAACTTTTAGATTCTTTACTTGGTAAATAAAAACACAATGCGATGAAATACCACCAATGGAAGGATTTTTTTGACATTTTCTAGATGCCTGTACTAAGAAAAACTTCCCTATATCTATCTATCAAACTGAGCAGTTATGGTTTAAGGGCCTTGCTCAGGGGCCCACCATAGTCAGGTTAAAATTAAAAACTATTATTTTTAAAACAGCAGCAGTCCAGCTTCTTTAACCACTGAGCTAAAACTTTCTCTAATTTCTAGCAGGTTCCAACATTTTTATGAACTTTTTTAATTTGTTAATTTCTTTTAAATGGAAGAAAAGGTAATCCAGCTGTTTACAACTGCTGTAACGTCAGCCATAACTTGCAAATGTGATGTGAGAAAGGTTCAAACGAGGGTAACAAAGAAGCGCGATGACAATAAAAGAAGTAAAACAGTAAAAAAAAAAAAAAAAAAAAAAAGAAAGAAATTATTACATTATTAATAATTGTAATTTTATCATTGTTTTTAGAATAAAATGCTGGAAAAAGGAAGTAAATGTACAGATTATACAGGATTTTATGATAAGGGCTACTAGAACAGGGGTCGGCAACCCGCGGCTCCGGAGCCGAATGTGGCTGTGGCTTTGGAAAAAAAATGAAAATAAAAGTATTTATAAGTATTTAATTTAAATTTAATTTAAGTTTGCTTTTCAGAATAATTCTGAATTTGAAGACTTTAGTAATATTGTATCATTATAATGATATGCGTCAGCCCTCTTTATGCGACACTCGCCGGCACATGAAAAATCTTACACTTATATAAAGATGAACCAGTAATGATAAGTCAATGATAAACCTTTACAGACAGTAAACTCCTATAAACCTTCTAAAGTTAAGGTGAAGTGGTAGCTTAGTTGTTGTATTGTTTAACTGTTGATCCTGAAGGCCATGAGTTCAATTCCAAGAATTGCCATCTTGCTACCACTGCTGGGCCCCTGATTAAGGGCTCTAATTCTCAACGGCTGAATTGTAAAAAAAAGAAATAAGAGTCACTCTGGGTATCTAAACTTAGAGTGAGTTAATATATCAATAATATTCTTGTTTAAATAAGATTATTTATATAATTTAAATGAATAAATAAATAATTTTTTTTAAATATATTGAGTCCAAAATCGCATACTTTTATGCTTTATAGTAAGTGAAACTGAGTAAGTAAGGTAAGTATGTGAATACAGTAGGTGACCAGATGATGATCTACTTCCGTCCGGATTCTAAGGTACACATACGGCGTACACTTTACTATCCCATGATCCCGTAGGAGAGACGACTCGTCATATTCCAAAATGGTGGAAAGCGGAGATGTGGCAGTGTTTAAATACTTCATAATATAAAACATTGTTCCTTGTGGTTAAATTGCACTTGTTTATCATTATCCAAGTTGAACACTATGGGCAGTACGGTGGCTAAGTGGTTAGCACTGTTGCCTCAGAGCAAAAAGGCCTGAGTTCGATTCCCGGGCAGGGGTCTTTCTGTGTGGAGTTTACATGTTCTCCCTGTGTTTGCAATTGCCCATAGGAGTGAGTGTGTGTGGCTTTGTGATGAACTGGCAACATGTCCAGGGTGTCCCCCTCCTGCCTTTCGCCTTTTCAGAGACGCCTGGGATAGATTCCAGCAGATCCCTGTGACCCTAAATTGGGGAATAAGTATTATCGTCTGCAGTAATACAAGTTTTTGTTACTATGGAAACCATAAGTATCGGAACAAGCACATTAAAAAGCTTCAAGTTAAAACGTATCAACACCAACTGATTTAAATATCCATCACTTTAACACCGACACACACTCGACCAGCTGTTCCTGAATGTCCAAAGGTCCAGACAGAACACGCTCGGTTCACGAGCCGAAAGCGCAGATGCTAATAGCATAGCGTCGAGTTTGAAATTTAATCAACAGAGCTAACCGAGGAGGTCGACTGAAAAGTTAGAGGAAAGTCAAGAGGCATTTAGTGCAGCTCATTTTTTATTCTTTTTTTATTCCGCACAGAATCAAGTGTGTGTGTTGTTTGTGTGTGTGTGTGTGTGTGTGTGTGTGAATGTGTAGAGGAAGGCAGATTGTTCTGTTCCTATCTGTCTCACACTCTTTACACAGGTTCTCGCAATTTCATTTCACTTTTGCTCACCACCTTAGTGACTCATGTACAAGTCCACGGTCAAAGTCACCTCACACTTTTTTCTTTCCTTCCTTTTGTATGTGTGTGTGTGTGTGTATGCATTTTTTAGAGGTCACACACAGCCGAATGCCTGCACCTGAATTCCTACAGCATCAAAACCGAAATGTAAAAAGGGAAAATGTTACATCGTACAGTAAGCCTTGCATATTAATAAGCTATTATTATGTTAATTTAAGAAGTCATTTAATTCCTATTATTTATTTATTAATTACTTGACTTAGTTACTGCTGGATGACTGATTAATTAAAATTCGCCTAATTAAAATTGTAATTATTACTGATATACCCGTTTACTTCCTACTTATTATCTGCGTGAGGAATTTAACGCTCAGTGTCGCTCGTCTCAAAGGAAAATAATCAACAGCGACTAATGCCAGATCACACTGAAGATCTTTATTCATTTTAAACAACAATTACACAATAGTTTTATTATTATTAATAGAATAACACACATTTTTCATACATTTTTTTTTTTACCAGTTGTTCAAGATGGCCGCCTTATAACGTTACGGAATTTATCTGGTTAATAAAGCACGAGCTGCTTACAATAGCTTCGCCCAAAATCTCATAGTACTTAAGTATGCACTGTTTTTCAACGTTAAATAAATACGATTTCATCCGCCATTTTAGTATTGTCACATGACCTATTACGTCACAGCAGTGCGAATATCGTGATATTGTTTAATTTGGATGATGATATACAAGCGCAATTTAATCACAGGGAACGATGTTTTTTTTTCCTTTAAGTATTTAAACCTACTTTAAGCTCTTGTAAAATGCCGAAGTGTCCATGAAATGCAAACTTCAAAGTAAGGATTTAGAAATACTACTAAACTACTCATTTTCACACACTATATAGTATAAAGGATGTGATTTTGGATGAAGCCATACTGTAGCAGAAGAGGGGTTGGGCGCTAATACTGGGAGGAAGAAAGCAAAATTCGCCATGCAGTCTGTCTTGGAGATGTGGACTTTGTCTTAGCTGTCAATCACATTGCCAATCGGAGACAATGCATGTGAAAGGGGTGTATTACAATCCCCAGTGAATCATACAAACTGTATGTAATATTACACGAGCATGAAGAAAAATGCCTTATAAATAATAAAATTTAAAAAAAAACAAAGTTTCTTTTTTAAATTTTATTATTAAAATAATCAGGGTGTAATTAATAATTATAAAAATAGATTATTTAGTCAGTGGTTGCTCAAGTGGTTGATGCTCTGGACTTTGCCAAGCTGCCCCTGTTGGGCCCTTAAAGAAGACCTTTTTGCTCATGGGTCCACCCTTTCTTTCTGACCCCAAAGTCCTAAGATGGTATATGCAAAGGAAAAAAAGGTTGCAATGCTGTAATGTAAAAAAAATAAATAAAAGCTTTAAAATTAAAACTAGCCAACCTTTAAACCTCCAGATTAGAACCAGCAAAGCAACAGGAAGCGCTTTATTAAAGGGACGGAATAAACAACTCCACACTGATGTAAACAGCCAAGGAAAGAAATGTAAGGATGTTTTTATGACTTTATAATTATCTGCTAACATTTTGACTTAAATATAATAAACGTGTTATTTTTCTGTTATTCCAAATTTTTTTTGTCTGTACAGACGCTGACCTTTGTGTTTTTAAAAATAAAACATTTCTGAATTTATGCCGTTATGATTAAATATCTGATCTTAAGGACAAAAAAAAATAATTGGTGCCGTGACCCGGGTGGCGCACGAATAGGTCTTAGGTGATTTATGCTGTTTTTTAAAAATAAAAACAGTCTTTGGGGTTTTTTTTCATTATAAGACAAGGTTATATTCAGAGAAATAACCAGGGGGTCAATACTTCTGCACGCTGTGCCATTACTTGACTCTTCAATAATTTGTTGAATACTTTATCCGACACTGAACGGTAACTAAGACTAATGCGGATTGATAAAACACTGGATAATAGATCAATTATGCTTGATTAATGATTCGATAAAAGCACAATAAATTATTGCTACACTTCCTTTGATGTAAAGCGTCGACCGACAGCGACCGCGTTCGAAACACAGCGATTAATCACATCGAGTCGCTCATCGTGAGGAGCTGCATTTTTAACGCGTGCTAATGTGCTCGATTTCTTCAAATCGTCTTCTTCTCATTAACATACATATTTAAACGCTGCACTTTACGCAACTCCGCGGCGGAGATTCAGAGCTTTATTTATATCATTTTGCAAGCATTAACCGTCCACCTACGGCCAAACCAGAATTCTGATTTAATTACCCTACAAAACATTAAAAAGGCTATTTAGTCTGTGTGTGTGTAAGAATAGAGAGAGAGAGAGAGAGAGAGAGAGAGAGAGAACAAGAATGAGAGAGAGAAAGTGTGTTTGTGTGTATATATAAAGGGAGGGGTGATGAACTGTAAAATCGACTCTCATTAAAACACAGAATGGAGGGTAAAACTCTCCAGAAGGCGGGGGGGTGTGGTGGGGCTGGGGCTGTCACATTTAGCCCACATCTAGTTTCCGGACTGGAAAGATTTCCTCATGGTGGTGGGTGTATAAGGTGACCGGAAAATGACCGTTGCTGACCCTATTTTATTGTACAGAGAGAGAAAGAAAAGAGAGAAAGAGAAAAAAAGGGGAAAAAAAGGAAGAGAGTGTGAGAGAGGAAGAAATTACACACAAACTTTTTTTATGTGTTGTAGAAAAAAACATAGCAAACTTTTTCAACCCCTTCGGTCGTGTTTGTAACTTTTCCACAAATAGAACAAACAGCGAAACAACGATTCAGAGCTGAAACGCACAATTAGCACCACAAAGCCACCGAATTTTTATTCACTTGTTTATTTATTTATTCGCTTCTCTTTTATTTTTTTTTATTTTAAATTAAGCTACTTTTTTTCAGGCTCCTGACTCTCTTTTATCAACTGTGTGTGGTTTTTTTTGTGTGTTTGTGTACGTGTGTTTCTGCTGAACGCTCCGCCAGTTCCTATAGAAACTAAAAGCGCGCTAGGTCCCTGTTGCTAACCTGTCGCCCTCGGCAATGTCTCTTTTAACGCTTAGTCGCTTCTCATCATTCTCTCTGTTTGTCGATTGGTCGATCTGGGGAAAGAACGAAAAAGAGCTCCTGAACCGAACCCACCACTATGTGAGGTTGCGATGTTTGTTCTCGGAAATAAAACGTACGATTTCACATTACTTTTCTGTTTATCTCCTGTGTAAGTGATGCAACTTGTTTACAATTATGATGTAATAACTGTAATTATTAAGTGCTAAAAAAAATCTGTTAGAGCTGCTATAAGAAACGTGAGAATTTTTGAATTGAGGTCTAGAGGTTTGAACTGCTGATCAGAAGGTCGTAGGTTCAATTTCCAGCACCAACAAGCTGATACAGCTGGGCCCCTAGTAAATGTAAGTCACAAGCCAGAATAATAATCTGGACTAAATACCAGTCATGCAAAAGAACTCAAAAACTTTGATCTTTTACCAGGAACAGTATCAAGTGAAAATGTTCCATGTGGAATGTAGCAACAGGTTTTAGATGGAACCCAATATCAAGCTGGAATTGCATCTGAATTAATTTCGAGAACCTCCAACAAACAGGAGTTTTTTTAAATAAATAAACTAAACTAAAATTGATTTTAGGTGGAAATAAATAAATAAAATAATAAATAAATATTCAACTTTATTGTCATTGTGCAAGGTACATGTACAGAGCCAATGAAATGCAGTGTTTTTTTTTCGCATATCCCATCTTAGTAAGTTGGGGTCAGAGCGCAGGGTCAGCTATGATACAGCTTGCCCCTGGAGCAGGAAGGGGTTAAGGGTCTTGCTCAAGGACCCAACAGTGGTTGGCTTGCCGGTGGTGGGGCTTGAACCCAGGTGTTTCTGGTCTTCAGATCAGCAACTTAACCATTTGAGCCACCACTGCCAAGCTATACAAAACAAGACAAGGTTCTTTGTGGAACCCTACAACAACCTGAAATTCTATTGAAAATACCGGTTCTTTCAGTTCTTCTATAATGATTTTCAACCAGGGTTGTAGCACCCCAGTGGCTGTTCAGACAATGACAGGGAGGTGTTGGAAATCTGGTGGTTCCTAAGTGGAGCATTTGAACACTAAAGCTTGAAACATGTATATTAAGCGGTTCTAAGGGGAAGTTTGCTAATTTTCCTCAAGACATATAATGTGGATTATTTTTTTCTTATGGCTTTATTCCCCTTATCTTTATTACCATCTATAAAATTTGCAGCAAATCAACAGACACAGTTCTCTCACTAATTTACTTACAAACTAAAAACTTTTACAGTATTTATTTAATATTTTATTAAACAAATATTGTGATTTGCAGCTAATTTCTTTCTTTTTATAGAATATTTCTTATTGTTTGTGTAACAGGAAGTAGACTTTATCGTCAATGAGGAACTAAAAGACGAACAGGATTACCAGGAGACATAGAATCAATCTGGAAGACGTGGAGAACGAGAGGAGAACACTTTGAAGGTCTTGGAAACCAGGAGAGAAGAGAAAACGTGGGAGTGAGTCCTTATTCCAACCAGGCAGTGAACTAAATTGAGTGAAAAGCTTAAATAGTCTGTGTGTGTGTGTGTGTGTGTGTGTGTGTTGTGGAATGAGTGTCAGGTGCATGTGATTTGTATGCTGAGGATTGTGACAGGAAAGCGTGTGTCTGTGATGTTATTCTAAATAACTGTCACTCATAACGAATGACATAAGCGGATTAACGTTTACTCGAGACGCTAAGACTCGAGAAGATTCAGTCCGATTTGGTGACCAGGTTCTATATATGAACCGGTTAAATAGATCAGACATCACTATTGGAAATATTTCTGTGTTTTAAGGTTTCTAGCCGGAACCCTGAAACAAGCCGTATTTGTAGGTGCTAAAAGTTTTAGGTAGAACTTAGTAATAAGTTAATAATTACTGCTGCTGTCAAGAATAGAAATGGTTCTACATAGAACCCAAGAATAGGGTTTTCTTCTATTGGAAATAGTTTCACATTTACTCAGGGGTGTAGCCCCAATTCTTGGGCCCTATGCAAAGACAGTGTATAGGGGGCCCCTTCCCTATTAGCTCATGATCCATGCTATTTATCTTTTTTTTAATGATATAACAGGTTCACAATAATAAAGAGGATTATTATTATAAAATACTTTACATGTAATTTAAAAGTTCAGAGTAAGATTTTTAATTGCTAACGTAGTAACATTCTGTATTTTATTACATGTTCTTACCTGCTCTTACAGGAAAAAAACTTGTAAGAAGTTGTTTTTCTTTATTCAGTCATTCGTTTATCTTCTATACCCGCTTATTCCCTAATTCGGGGTCACGGGGATCTGCTGGAGTCTATCCCAGCCTTCTCTGAAAGGGCGAAAGGCAGGAGGGGTATACCATTGACAGGTCACCAGTCCATCACAGGGCCACACACACACACACACACTCACTTCTAGGAAAATTTAGAATCACCAATCAATCTAACATACATGTTTTTGGACTGTAGGAGGAAACCGGAGAACCCGGAGTAAACCCACGCAAGCACGGGGAGAACATGCAAACTCCACACAGAAAGACTTCTGCCAGGGAATCAAACCCAGACCTTCTTCCTGTGAGGCAACAGTGCTAAACACCAAGCCTCTATGCTGCCGTTTCCCTCCATTTTGTTTTCTATTCTTTTTTGTTGGCCCGATTTTCGTTTGAACATTGTGCATATCACAGCGTCGTCTCGACTACCACAATCTCCTGCTCGGCGCTCATTTAGTTATGACTGCTGAATCCGCTCTCCGGTGCTCCCTTACAGCCAATTATTTGGCATTAATATTGAAGGACCAATTAAATCATTCATATTTGCAAGCACACTGTTCTCATATGAAGTGTGGACACAAACGCGTGGGTGTACCAAATTTTGTTAAAATGGTGAGGATCAGAATATTCCGCGCACGTCGACACTTACTTCAAAACAATAATAATAATAATACTATTTATGGATCTTTAAGGCTAGGGCAGAAGGGTCCTCACATGCCACTGATGCCAGGTCCCTATTTACTAAGTCACCCTCCCCACTTACGATGGCGCCTGATTTACAGCATTTGGCAGACGCCGTTATCCAGAGCGACTTTCATTTATTTTATTTATACAGCTGAGCTATTAGAGGTTAAGGGCCTTGATCAGAGGCCCAGCAAGAGTAACTTGACGGTACTGGGAATTGAACTCACAATCTTTTGGTTAGTAGTGCAACACCTTAAACACTGAGCCACCACTGACCCTTTTAAGATAGTTTTAAGATAAAGGTTTCTGGTAGGAAACTAAAACAAGCCAAATCTGTCGGTAGCAATAAAAGTTTTTAGCTAGAACTACCAAATAATTTTATAATAAGTACTTTCATGTATCCATCAGGTTGTCCATAAACTAGAAGGTGGACATTGCTCGAGCTACAGTAGACGCTTGGAGTGTCCTCATTCCAACAGAAAGCCCCGCATGAATTATGCATGATGAGGAAATGAATATTTAACAGTCTCACGCTGATTAAAGCTGCTTTCAAGTTGGAATGTGAAATGATGGCGATCGTGTGGCTTCCATTCACGTCGGTTTTAAGCTTAAATGTATCCATTTCTGCAGATAAAAGCTGTAAATGTTGTGTAAAATTCTGGCCATTTCTATCAGACTCATTTTTTTTCACATCTCTTAACTTTTTTATTAACATTTCATATTTTAAAGCTAAATACAAAACGGACAGAAACCACCAGAGAGGGGCGAGAAAGAGAGACATATATAGAAAAAAAGAGCGAAAGAGCTGAGACACGGAGAAAGAGAGAGAGAGCAGTGGAGAAAACAATAAGAGAAAAGAGGGAATAAATGAAAAGTAGAGGCGGAACAAGGAAAGAAAGAAGAAAGAAAGAACAAAAGGAAAAAGAAAAGGTAAAAAGATGACAAGTTAAAAAAAAGAGAGAGAGAGATAATGAAGTGAAAAAAGAAAGAAAGAGCGTGTCAATTAAACATTCGAACATCAGTGGTTCTTTGGAGGTTCTTCTGTGGTTTTTTGGTGAGTCTTAAATAGTTCCTCAGTGGTTTTTAGTGGTTCTTTAGTGGTTCTTCAGTGTTTCTTTAGGGGTTCTTTAGTGGTTCTTTAGTGGTTCTTCAGTGGTTCTTTAGTGGTTCTTCAGAGGTTCTTCCGTGGTTTTTCGGGGGTTCCTTAGAGGTTCTTTAGTTGTTTTTCAGTGGTTCTTAGGTGGTTCTTTGGTGGTTATTAAGTGGTTTTCCGGTGGTTCTTCAATGGGTCATTAGTGGTTCTTTAGTAGTTCCTCAGTGGTTTTTAGGGGTTCTTTAGTGGTTCTTCAGTGTTTCTTTAGGGGTTCTTCAGTTGTTTATCAGTGGTTCTTCAGTGGTTCTTCAAAAAAAAAAATTCTTTTGTTTTTATAACATTCACATATCAATTTATATGTAAATGACAGTAGCAACAGAGTCTGTTATAGGAAATTAATAACAACTAAATATGTAGCATATGAAGTTTATTATGAGAATCTTTGATGTTTGATTATAGATAGTTTAGACAGACAGACAGACATACAGACAGACATAGATATATCTGTCTTTCACCTTCTAAATAGTCTCACAGTCTAGTTTTAGTTTCTAATGCGTCATTCTGTTCTTCTCTTATGGCAGCTTTGTGTAGTTAAAATCGCTTTCATATCGTCTCCTTCGCTCATTTCATTTAGTATCGATTTTACGCCATCTCATATTATCCCGCCGGAGCGACGTCGTCTGATTATATTCCTAACGAATAACCGCGTCTTCTCCGAGCTCGCTAATTTCATTTACTATTGATTTTCCTGACATTTCATTTTACTTCCTGGTAATTAAGCGCTGTTTGGTTCCGAACATCATTAAAGTCATTGAGTAATTACACAGCCTGTTAGATTTCTTTTAAATAATTTTTCGAGTCTGTGTAGGAGTGTCATGTTCATTCAGCAGTAAATCCTTAAAGCTCGCTAAGCTCGTTGGATATTGGATTTTTTTTCCTGACATTTCACTGTTTATTTGTTACAACACACAGCCAGTTTTAGCCCTTAAAAATGTTTCTTTGTTCAGACTCGTTCGATATTAATCCTCCGATATACATCAGATTACAGAGAAATATGCAGAATCCCGTTATCCGAACTAATCAGGAAGTAAACAGAAATGAGTTTCTCTCAAACGATCACTTGATATTATTGTATGTTTAATTGTAGTATTAAAAGAGGTTAAATGTTGGAATATGGTAGATGAAGAAATGTGGCAGACAAGGAAACTCTTTTGGTGTTTTTTTTACTTCTGAATTGAAATATTGATTTAAAAAAATTGTAAAAACAGACATGATATTGTGAAAATATTAAATAAAATTACAGTCTACTAAATCTATCTATATCAGACCCATAAAAAAATCTAGCCCCATGGGATGAGGATTCAGTTAGGAGTGGTTAGTACTGTTGCCTCACAGCACAAAGGCCCGGGTTCGATTCCAGGGCAGGGGTCTTTCTGTGTGGAGTTTGCATGTTCTCCCCGTGCTTGTGTGGGTTTACTCCGGGTTCTCTGGTTTCCTCCTACAGTCCAAAAACATGTATGTTAGTTTGATTAGTGATTCTAAATTGCCCATAGGAGTGAGTGTGTGTGTGTGGCCCTGTGATGGACTGGCGACAGGTCCAGGGTGTATCCCTTCTGCCCTTTGCCCTTTTAGAGACGGCTGGGACAGACTCCAGCAGATCCCCGTGACCCCAAATTAGGGAATAAAATTGGATAATTGAAAACATAACTAAAAGTACAGCTCCATTTAGCATTAAAAAAAAAAACTATTCAAAAACATAAAATTTTACTTTCTGAATCAACAAGTCAATGCAAAAATGGTGGCCTGCTGGATAAGCAGACCAGCTGAGAAACCTTCAACATTTTTTATGTGAGGATTGTTCTTTAAGAATAATTCCTTTTAAAACCTTTCCTTTTTCATTCACAACCTTTTCTCTTAAAATCTTTTCTTTCTAAAACTATTTTTGAGAGTTCCTTAAGGGTTCAACTAAAAGAAATTGTTTTTTCCAAGTAAAAAAGTGCAAGGTTTTTCCGCTGTTCTTTGGATAATTGGGTACAAATTTAAAAGTTGTTATAGGCAAAACCCAAGACCTTTCAAATATATACTTTATCATCCAAAGAATCATTAAAGAACCCGTTTTTTCTTTCAAACCCTTAAAGAACTGTTGGGAATCCTGTCTAGTATGTAGACTAAACATTTACAGCATTTGGCAGACCTTCTTCTTCAGAGCGACAGATCTCTTTTATACAATTGAGCAATTGGGGATTAAAGGCCTGGCCCACAGTGGTGGTTTGGTGGTACTGGGAATTAAACCCCGGTCTTTTTGGTATCAGTCCAACACCTTAACCACTAAGCCACTACTTCCACTTATGGTAAACTGAAAATTGGGATGGTGAGATCACTAGTCTGGAGAAGCGATAATCTGCATTTATTAATAAAATTTTTGCATTTCGCAACATAAATATTATTTTATCACTAATTGTTTAATAAATTACTTTTTGTTGAACAGCTTTAAAATGGGAAAATTTAAACCTCAATCGTAGGCGATGAATAGAAGGCACCACTTTCAGCAGGCGCATTTTTTTTCCATCCTCCTGCAGTCATAAAGGTTTAAATAAATTAGCATTAACTAAAAACGTATAAAAAATATGAACTAAATCTCAATCGATTGTATTTCATTGCTAAGTTTCTATAAAAAAATGTTATTTAACTTATAGTTGAAATCAAGGTATGCGTTCTGTAAAGTTTCTCAGAAACTATAGGTCTAAAAGACATCAATGAAGGTGTTTCTCCTACAGAAAGATCACACCAACATGCTTGTCTGGCTTTCAAAAACAGGTCACGGGGATCTGCTGGAGTCTATCCCAGTCGTCTCTGAAAGGGCGAAAGGCAGGAGAGGGGACACCCTGGACAGGTCGCCAGTCCATCACAGGGCCACACACACACTCACACTCACTCCTATGGACAATTTAGAACCACCAATCAACCTAACATACATGTTTTTGGACTGTGGGAGGAAACCGGAGAACCCGGAGTAAACCCACACAAGCACGAGGAGAACATGTAAACTCCACACAGAAAGTCCAACATTATTATGATCATTTTTTTTTCTTTATACCTAGAACATGTCAGCCATTTATGTAAATGACATCATAGCATTCGGAAACTTTTTCTTACAACAATATACCTTGTTTTTACGGTTCTATAGATAATATATTTTATTTATTTTTTTATTTATATTTTATTTTAATACTGCAATTGCATTATTCCTGATTTGCATACTGTCCTTCGACTGACTCATCTGTTTTTGATTACAGTACCTTTGGGTGTGAGAACGAGAGCCAATAAATGTGAACGACAGATCTAAACATTCAGACATTCAGATTTGAAGCATCAGTACAGTAACAGTCAAGCGCGTCCTGTTCCTAACACTCAGCCTGAAGACGAGTCACGCTCCAGCTTCCATCTGGATCATTTCGTCATCTTTTTTTACTACCGAAAGCTGAGCAGATCTAGATCCTAAGACAGATCTGAAAAGAAATAGTTGTGTTATTTTTGGGGTGTTATTTCCCTATGAGAGTTGCTGTCACTCGCACCGTCGGAGCCCCGTGTGACCGTACAAAGAGGCGTAGATAGAAAAGCACTGGTGTGTGTCGAAAAACGTAAATGCTGAGCTGGATGGAAAGAAAAAGCGCCAGCACTTCAGGATGTGCATTGCCACAGTGAGTCAGTAAATATGTCCTATAAAGGCAGGTGGGCACGGTGCGTAAAAAGAGAGAGAGAGAGAGAAAGAGAGTGAGACGGGAAAGTAGGCATCTGAAAATAATCCCTTCGCCTTGCAACATCTGGGTGCACACTAATGGGATTCTTTCCGTATCAAAAGCCATTGTTTTACATTGACGAATATTGTTTGCATAGCGCTTGATTAATGAAGTCTGTGGCCCGACTGTCAGCACAACCCCGCGCACTTAGTCAAATTGATAGCTAAACGACTTCTGCAGACAAAGAGGGGTCAACAGCTTCACGCGTTCCGCCCAAAATATCAACAACGCCTTGCAGAAGCGGAGCTTACGCTTCGACATGACGCCTTTGATTTAGTAGGCGCAGGAAACGTGCTCAAAAGGAGGCCGACGTCTTCATTTATCAGGCTCGTCCGGGTGAGGAAAAAAAAGAACGGTTTCATAAACGAAATTCAGCTTGTACTCGAACCCAAGTAGCGGTCAAGGTCGAGATAATGACAGCTGCTTTAAGGTGAACAAGGGAAAAATAAACAGATATTTATTTTAATTGTGGAAATAGAAATGACGCTCTATTGAAACCTCCAGCTAAACTAATATAATAATATGATGACTTTTGAACGAGACAAGAAAGGAAGAGAAGAGAAAAGAAGAGGAAGAGAAGAGAAGAGAAGAGAAGAGAAGAGAAGAGAAGAGAAGAGAAGAAGTCGGGTAAGAAAGTAAGAAAGAAAGAAAGAAAGAAAGAAAGCAAAAGAAAAGACAGAGAAAAAGAAAGTGCAGAGCTGCGTTTTGAGTCTATACAGAGAAGCGCTGATGCTGGAATAACACTTGAGGGGAAGCGTTGTGTGTAAGTGAAAGGGAGAGAAAGAGAGATAAAGTCATTGTAAAATGTCGTTAACGTTCATAAAAACATGCAAATAATCAGTATCGTTATCAGAATCTATCTCTCTCTCTGTCTATTTCTCTCTTTGTCTATCTCACTGTCTATCTCTCCCTCTCTATCGCTGTCTATCTCTCTCCCACTCTCTTTCTGTCCCCATCTATCTCTCTCTCTCGCCGTCTAACTTGCTCTCTCTCTTTCTATATCTCTTTTCCCATCTAACTGACTTTCTCTTTCTGTCTATCTCACTGTCTTTTTTCTCTTTCTCTCTCTCTTTCTCTCTCTCTTACCCTCTCTCTGTATATCTCTCTCACTCTCTCTTTCCCTCTGTCTATTCCTCTCTCTCGCTCTCACGCTGTCTATCTCTCTCTACCTCAGTCTACTTCTCTCTGTCGATATCTTACTCTGTCTTTCTCTCTCAGTCTATGTTTCTATCTCTCAGTCTATCTCTTTCTGTCTTTCTCTCTCTCTTTCTCCGTCTAACTCTCTCTCTCTCTCTCTCTCTTTCTTATTATATCTCTTTCTGTCTATCTCTTTCTCTCACTCTGTTTATCTCTCTTATAGTCTATCCTTCTCGGTCTCTCTCTCTCTCTCTCTCTCTCTCTCTCTCTCAATCAGTATTATTGATAAGCTGTCATATTAATATATAAAGGTTAGATAGAGGTTCCAATAGAGTTATGTTTCTACTTTATTTATTTATTTTTTATTTTGAAGCACTGTATTCCTTTTTTTTTCTTTATCTGGAAGAAATTGCTAAAGAATATTTTAGCCTACTTCTGCATACATCCATCGTGCCTGCAATAGCATTATGATTGTACTTTTTTAAGTCAGCAAATTGCTAACTAATGCTAAACTCGTAATCATGACCTTTGATACAGTTCGGTATGACGCTAACTAGCATCATGAAACTAGCATTTCACCAAAGCTAAATTTTATTTAATGTCTAAGTACTAATTCATTTCAGTGAGATGTTAACGGATGTAATGTCTTTCCGTTCCTTCTTGCCATCATTGCATTATTGTCAATAAATAAAATTGAAATCATTTTATTCGAAATTTTTGTATTGCTATGAAGCTACTTTTATACAATGGCCTATGGTTTGGGCGCTAAACAAATACAACATACTTTTTTGTACAATAACTGGCAGCTGAGTTAACTACACTTTTACAGCAGCTTGACATTTTATGAAAAAAAACCATCTACGTGATTCTTTTCCTGTTTTTATGAGTATATTCAGTGGAGATATCGAGTGGCGTTTTAGCATTCTCTTGTTTATAAATGTATGCTAATGTGACCCTTCGACAGGATTGCGCTGGCCAAACAGCGGCAGCAGCCTGGAGGGGGTGGTTTCATGCCACTCCGCGAGACTCCAAATACAAAAACACAACGGAATTGATTTGTGTTAGCGAGTCTGCTGGCCCGGAGGGCTTGTAGTGACTTTTCTGCTGTTGTCCAACCTGGCCTTTTGTTTGTTATGTGCATGTCAACGTGAGGCCTCTCTCACGGTGTCAGAAATATCGCTAAATATTTGCATTTGATAACATTTAGATAGCATGTTACCGTATTCATTGCACGCTGTCAGGCTACAGGGTGTACCGGGGATAACAAGCGCAGTGCCCCAGCGAGGTCTAATGGAGAACCCGTGACGGTAAATAAACAAGACAGGGTAGAAAGCCAAGGGATGGAGCAGATGGAGAGATGGAGGGAGTGAAAATCTTGCTGTGACCCCCGGATCTTGGTCAATAGGCGGACTCATTTCATATTGAATATTGTCATGAGGGAAGGCTCCGGCGTTCCACAAAAGGCCACTCAGCTGACATTTTGCTCTCACTCAAGCGATTCATGGCCGAAGCAGCATTTCGCCTTGTAGTGGACCCCCACTGTGGTTTTTTTTTCAGAAAGGTAAAGCATTACAAAGGCTTTATTTATTCCTCCTTTTTTTGGGGAAGCGCATTGTGCCAGGCCCGGGAGGTGAGCCATTTGTTCTTGTGTTCGGAAAAGAACAGCATTGTGGATCGTAGCAGTGGTGGTGGTGGCCTTCTCCATAAATACCTCAGCGGATTCTGATATTTCATCATGAACATGGCTGGAGATGACATTTCAGCTGACATCCTGTACAGCTGCGTTATGAGTTCAATGCCGTGGCACCGGGCTCTGGCCGTAACTCAGACGCCACCTTCTATTCCTTTCTGTCATCTATTGTTTATTAGGCAACTGTGCCATTTACTCACCAGACCAGGACTTTTCAGTGAACTAATTGCTTGAGCGAATCTTTTCACTGAACATTTGATGATTTTACCAGTCACGTGTGTAACTGTTTCGGCAGTACGGTGGTTACATGGGAGCATTAATTGAAAAATGTGTAACGTCAGTGTTAGCAAACGATTAGCTGTTAGACGTTAGCAGTAACAAATATTAGTAAAATAATTTGATATTAGTTTTGTGATTTTTAAATGGTAAATAAAATAAGTGAAAAGCTAACAAATGCTAAATTAAACTTTGAAGTTCTGTATGAAGCTAACTACCTTTTTCAGTAAAACCTAAATTTCTAATCTATTTCTAGTCAGCTAAGTACTAATTCAGTTCAGTTGCCTTTAATTCCGGAAGTTGGTCACTTCCTGTTTCCTGTTTACAGATCTACAAATTTACAAGTTGTCACAATGTTAACAGCTGTATTTGACAGGATCAAATGAAAACCAAGATTTTTTTTTCAGATTATTTCAGCACAAAGTTGTTAGTGGGGAACCGTAAAACCTTCAGACTTCGATCGCTATGTGATTGCTTCCCAGCCGATCGTTTGAACTTCCTTGAACTCGGACAGCCGCCTGTCGGGTTGCCGCTTGCTAGCATGACTTTTCAGGTTATTTACAGGAAGCTGTCAGCTTTAGAGTAAGTTAATCAGTCAGGTGATTCTATACCCGTGCTTGTTAGCCCTCCCATCATGAGTAGGGGCATCAACAGGAGCAATGGCACGTATTAATAATCAATAAACCTCTAAAAATCCCACTGACTTTCAGGGTCTTTCTGAGGATCACCAGCGCTTCGAAGAGATGTGACGGATTATTTAACTACCAGTGATGAGCTGGTGGATTTAAAAGAAAGTTTTAGATTTTGATGATGAAACCCTTGTAAAAGTTTTTTGGTCTGAAGTTCCTTAAATGTCCCAAAAAAATGTATATATTTTTAATGGAACCTTCTTCACTAAACCAAATCTTTACTTTCATGGGCAATTTTTAACGTTAGTCTCAAGTTATCTATTGTGTTTATTATCATAGATAAAAAATTAATAAATAATATAATATATATAGGCCTGTGATGGACTGGCGACCTGTCCAGGGTGTACTTCTCCTGCCCTTCGCCCTTTGCAGAGGCGGCTGGGATGGGGCTCCAGCAGATTCCTGTGACCCCGAATTAGGGAATAAGCGGGTGTATAGAAAATGTATGTATATATATTTATATATATATATTATAAAATAAAAAAAAAAAACAAAAATATTTGTTTGAATAAATAAATGCTGAGCTATTGCTAAGTGCTAGTGTTTTTATGGCTTCTGCTCCTGTAGAAATTTCACTGCTTTTTCTGAAATTCTTTTCTTGATGTATACACGAGCTATACATGAGTCTAATCAGTGCTGTGAGTGATTACTTCATGGTTCTGTGTTTGCAGCAGGCTGGTGGGGGTCTAATTGGGCCCAGTTCATAACCGAGTTTCGTGTTACAGTGATCTAATGCGGCAAATCTCCCAGAACGAGTTTTCACTGAGCACAGGAGAAAAAACAGCTCTGTTATTTTTATTTAATTACAGATCAAATCAATCCTGACGCTGATACATAATATGCAAGAGAGAGGAACACGCACTGCTAGTAATTTTAATCACTTTTATAGAGACGAACGATTTTTCAAGTTTCAAAGCTAATTTTTGACTTTTGTAAAGGTATTTATATCAAACATTCACCAGAAACATTTCTGGGGTTTTAATAGAAATGATTACGTATCGAGTGTATGGATTGAAATTTGCAGTGATGATCCCGAATCGAACATTTTGACCAATCAGAATCCAGAATTTGGTTCTGAAGCGAGCTAGCTGTAAATAGAGACAGATTATTATTCCTATATATTCATGAATAATAAGAAGAAGAGGAAAAATGAGTGCATACTATGATGACTGAAATGGTTCTATTTCAAGTTTTATAGTGTATGAAATTAATAGTAATTTTAACATGCAAGTTATGTTATTTTTTATCTTCCTCTTTATCTTTTTCTTCTGATTATTATTATCATATTATTATCATAACAGTGAATTGATTACATTGTCTAGAGTTTTAATAACAGTGAAACTCTGCCCTCTTATTAAAACGTTTGTATCATTTTATTTAAAACTTTAAAATTAATTTTATTTTAATATCAAAATTTATTTTAATGTAAAAGTTTTAGCATTTTTGAAGGGATTTACACAGAAACATTGACACATTTACCTCATCTATCTCTTGGGGCCCATCAGTGGCAGCTTGTTGGTACTGGGAATTAAACCCATGATGTTTGAAATATCAGTCCTAAACTACCACTTGGGTTTTTTCTGGCTTGCAACATTTCTGTTGTTTGGTAGACATACTTATCCACAGTGACTTACATTTATTTTACTGTTATTTATCCAGCTCAGGAGTTAAGAGTTATGGGCCTTACTCAAGAGCCCAGCTTAGTAGTGCAGGGATTTATACCCATGATCTTCAGCTCACAAGTCCAACAAGTTAACCACTGATCTACTACTTCCCTATATCAGGAACCTGTTTTTTAAGAGAAAGTAATGTTTTATGTAACCTTTTTTAAGTTGTAAAATGAATCCTGACAGTCCATGCAGATGTTTTAGAGCAGTGCATCATGGGGGAGTGGAGGGGGAACTGCAAGTCCGCCCCGATTCGCGGTTGACCGTGAGTAGAAAAACATTTAGGGAAATGTATAATGATGTAGTGACTGGTCTGTAATAGAGTTCTGTTTGCACTTTTTCTCTCTTTATCTCACTCTCTCTCTTTCTTTTTTTCTCTTTCAGCACAGAATGATTACACAGCCAGGGCGGCAGCCACGTCAAATCAGTCGTGCACGTAATGGCTATGTTGTTCTGAGAATCGAGGAAAGCAAGCGGGAATATTTAGGATGGAGGTGTTAGAGGTCCCACTTGGCACACGAACAAAGGCTTGTACACGTTTCCCGGGCCAACACAGTCAAGCGCGGTTCTTTTTCATCTTTAATGTGGAAATGCGCTGGAACAGCAAGACGCCCCCGGGAGGTTAAGAAATAACAATGTGTATCGGTGGCAGGCGCGAGTGAAAAGCGAAGGCTGTGACATGGAGAGGAACCTGAACAGACCTGGAGGGAAATCTGGCATGGGGACTAGTCACAGGTTCTGTTTGAGCCACTAGAGCACTGATATATATTCTGTGAAGTGTGTGTGTATAATTGTATATATTGGAAGAAGAATATGCAAATTGATTAGGGAAGGTGGTAGTGCAATTAAGGTGTTAGACTGCTAACTGGAATACTCGAACATTTTGACCAATCCCCTGCATTGTGCACATCCATGCAATTTTTTATCCAATCACTGCGACTTTTATGCAAATCTGCAAATTGGAAAGCCCCTCCCAAAGCGTGACCAGTACATCACACTTCCTTGTTTCTTATTTTAAATGTGCAGATATGTGCAGTGCTAATGACCAGAAAAGCTGCTAGCAATTTTGGGTTCTATGAATGAATATGAGATTGGGCTCCATCCCATATATACAATTTATTTCTTTGAAGATGATGTAAAGGGTGCCAATATTTATGGTTCAGAAGTCTTGACCTTATAAAAAAACTAAACTTTAATTTATTTTTTCAGTAACAGACAGACATACAGACAGATATATAGATAGGTAAACAGATAGATAGATAGATAGATAGATAGATAGATAGATAGATAGATAGATAGATAGATAGATAGATAGATAGATAGGCAGGCAAATTGATGGATGGGCTGTGATTGAACAGACATACAAAGAGAAAGACAGACAGGCAGACAGACAGACAAATAAAAAATACTTTTCTCATTCTTTTAACTCTGGATCTGGCAACCCTGACCTTTGTGACACACTAAAAAGTGTGTACAGTGTGTACAGTGTTTCAGGAACACGTCCACTGGTAGAAAGTGGTGGCCTTCTCATGGTGCTCTCGCGGTGACACCGTCACCATGCACACGGCTGAGTGATAGAGGGAAGAATTGACTTTCAGCCATGGCCATATGGCTAATGAGGGTGTTAATTCACTCTGCTCTGCTTATTCTGGCTCTCATACTCCCTTATTAGCCACACACACACATACACGCACACACACATACACATACACACAGTGGTTCTGACAGATTCTGGAAATGAATATTAAAAGTGCTCCATCTGTCTCAGTCACTCAATTCTAATTCGTTTCTTTCAGAAACAGCTTTATTAGCTCGACGGCTAACAGGAAATAAAGTGATATTGATTTTTTTCAGATAAATAAAAGGCCCACAGTGCGTCTCGCTCTGACACACACACACACACACATACTTGATTTCAACAGACAGCTTTTTTTGCAAATCACAACTTTTAGAGAAAAAAGTGACGTGATTAAGATGATCTAAATTATCTTAAACATAAAAACTATAAAGTCGGGAGTTTTACTGAATCCTTTAAAAAACATGAGCCTGAAATCCGACATCTTTAATCAGGAATGCAATGAGTTCTTAGTTATTAGATGCAAATCGTTTGTTTGATTTGATGACGAAGATGCAGCAGCAATAAACATAAAAAATAATCTATAAAAAAACCTTTATTTTCTTTTTTGTTTCGTTCTTTCTTTATTATCAGGTGAGATCCTGAAAGAGCGCTACCATGTGTGTGTGTGTGTCCTCCTCAAGCGCTCCACTCGAACCTCTTCACCTCACGAGTTCTCGTTGTCCAGAGTAATTACAGACACTCGGGTCCTGACCTTGCAGCGCTGGCATTGTGATGGCGGTGGTTTTTCCACTCCTTCCCGCCTCTGCCTAAGCTCTTTCACCCTGAACAACTCTTCACTTGCGCCGGAGCTCAACGGTCCCCGGGATGACACGCTGCTTTATCATGTTCGGAGATGGAAGACGGTAAAAAGTGCAGCTGCGGCTCAACGGATCAAGCTTTTCCTACGTTGCGAAAGCATCGGGGCCACAAGCATGACAAACACCGCTCTTAAACTCTTTGACATTTTCTGTAGCATCCTTAGACCAGGAACTGGTCAGCTCAGAAATTACTAAGTGCTCCATGTTTATTTCTGTCTAGGACCGATTGCCTTTTTTTTTCTCCTGAGACGAGTCACGTTTGAGATTTTAGATAAGCATCAACTCAATTTTAAGTTCTCAGAATGGCAGCAAAGCAGGATTCTATGTGATGTCATCTGCGCATGTTTTTCTTGTCATGTTCCTCGTTAAGGTCTGATTTATCGATCAGAATTGGACGACTCAGATCCTCTCTATTCTCGTCAGGAACACACAGGTGATGGAAAAACTTAAGTCAACTGCGTAAAACTTTGATTAGCCATTTAAAAAAATACTTTTGCATTAATATGTTTTTAATTAAGACTTTCATTTTGTTCTCTAACTAAACCACCCACCAGCAAGCTCTTACATGAAATGCTAAAGCAAAATTCGCATATACAGCGACTCGAAGATCTTTCACTCGTGAGGGCGTATCCGTATTCTTTAGCAAAATTGAGAATGTTTCACATGTTATGCAAACGTGGAGTCCATTGGTGCATCAAGAGGAGCTAGTGGAAGTCATGTGATCAATCCATCTCCAGCTTCAGTTTCACATTAGCTTCTAGTAGTTGATACGGAATGCTAGTTAAGCCATGCACTGCTAATCGCTATCGCTATAGCAACCTGTAGCAGCAACGTACTGTAACAGTTCTGTACAGATCTCCCTTTTAGAAAACACAATGAATGTTGTAGTCTTGGACTAGGAAAAATTTCTAGAGTTTTCAGAAGTCGATCATGTAACCTTTTAAAGTGAATTTATATACAACTATATATAGTTTCTAAAGTTTTTTCCAAATACATCTTAATTGTGGGCGGGGCTTACTACAAAGCTACCAAAGCTGATTGGTTACTTAATCTGCTTACGTCTACGAGGTTGTTTAATTATAATGGCATAAAAAAAAGTCTTCAGAAGGACAGAAAACTCTCTGCTAAGTGCACTTTATTTATTTTGCGATAGATAAAACAGAAGTGTTACATTTTTTAAATGGTGTCAAATTAAGAGGGAATGAGGCTGATTGGTCTTCCTGTTCGGCATTTTGTAAATAGATAAATAATTAACATCTCTCAACTCAGCAGCTTCCTGTCATTCTTGGGATTTAAACCAACAATCTCCCGGGTCTGAAACATCCCTGAGGAAACTGAATAAAAACAATTTGTAGCTAATCGCATGTCGGAGATCTGTGGGGGAAAACCCAAACTCAAAAAGAGTGAGAGAGAGAGAGAGAGAGAGAGAGAGGGAAAGGATAGAAAGAAAGAGAGAGAGATAACGGAATAAAGCGAAAGAGAGATAAAGAGTGTGTGAGAAAGAGAGAGAAAAAAAGAAAGAGAGCGAGATAAAGAAAGAGAGAGCTAAAGCGACAGAGATAAAGAGAGAGACTTAAAGAGAGACAGACAGAGCGAGAGAGAACAATTTACAAAAAGAGAGCGAGAGAGAGCTAGAGAGAGAGAGAGAGAGAGCGAGAGGAAGAGAACAAGAAAGAGAGAGAGAGAAAGGGGGGACAAAAGTGGTAGCACAATGGTTAATGTGTTAGGCTGCTAATTAGAAGATTTGATTTGATTGCCAGCAACACCTAGTTACCACTGTGGACCCCTGAGCAAGGCCCTTAACCCCCAATTGCTCATTTGTATGAAAGAGATGGATAAGAACGTCTGCTAAATGCTGTAAATGTAAATGGAAGAAAGCATGCGCGCGAGCGAGAGAGAGAGAGTGTGTCGTTACTGGCAGGCAGCCAGGCATGGTGAAGGTAATCACAGTGTTATTGCCAGCGTACCCGTGTGCCATGCTTTCATGATTTTAATCAAACTCATTCACACGATTTCTCAGTAAACAAATATGAAGCGTCTGTCTTGACTCGTTCATTTTTTTCTCTTCTTCAACGTGCCCACGCCAGTAAAAGTATGTACTATTAATGTGAATATGCAGTGACTTTCTGCACCAATAGGAGAAAAGTGGTCATGTGATTCTATCAACCAATTGGCTAGTGGCGCTGTGATCGACAGAGGAGAAACATTAAGCCCCTCCCTTTTTGAAAACATGACTACTTAACATAGAATGTTCCCACAACCTTTCGCTAACGTTCTTTAAATGTTGTCTTAATGGTAGGACAAAATCGATCACAAGTTAATGTTTATGGAACGTTCTCGTAATGTTATGCATGGTTATTATAGGTTCTTGTGATAAACAATCTCAGTTGTGAGAAAACAATCTTAGAACAATGTTCTTGGGACGTCCTTATGATGTTATTGGTACTTGATGGGTAAGAGTGTTTAAACTTTATTCTCTCTCTGTTTCTATTCAGGTGTGTGTGTGTGTGTGTGTGTGTGTGTGTTGGCAATTATATAAAAAAGGACAAGAAGAGTGACAGACAGATTGGGGTCAGAGGTTTTTCCCAAGAAGAAACTGCAAGAGTGACAAAAAAAAAATCCTCTACGCTCCTGCACTTCTCACATTATGGCTTAGAGAGAGACACAGACAGAGAGACAGAAAGACAGAGGGGGCAAAGACAGAGGGGGAAGAGAAAGACAGAGAAAGAGAGAGAGAGAGAGTCAGAGAGGGGGAAGACAGAGAGAAAGGGAGAGAGATAAAGCAAGAGAGAGAGAGAGAGAGAGAGAGAGAAGGGGAAGAGTCAGAGAAAGGGGAAGTCGAGAGAGAGAGATAGAGAGAGAGGGAGAAAGAAAGATAAATAGAGAGAGTTATTTTTTAACACATTTCCCAGCAGTTGTTGCATTTCAACTCATCGAGAGTCCAGAACTGAAGCACAGACCATGACACCTTAATAACCATTAGCACTTTTATTAAGCTCCACCCACTATAAAAATCCCAACTCTCTGCTAACAGTGTGCGATATCACTTATATATATACTATACTATATATACATATATTTTAGATATGGATATATTTTTAGCAAAATTACATATAGCACACGCTAACCGACGCGTAAATGAGCATGTAGGCAAATGTTATTATGGAACGTGTTCACATGTGAGTAATGCGACTTATTAAAATGTGTTAATTGGGTGATCACGCCGATTTTTTTTATACGAGAGTGTGTGTAGATTATAATTATATTGATCATAAGTGCTGCTAGTTGAAATTTTTATATCAAAATTATGATGCTAATTATGAATTTTTTTTGACTTGGGAATGAACTGTTAAAAACTTTTCGACAAATCCTGAAAAAGTTGTAAATTTATCAACCAAAAAAAAAGGGCTTTGGTGTGAAAACACACTTCAATTCACCTGGAAGCAGTTATCATTCCATTACAGGCTACAGGGACGGAAATATCTGTGCAACGATAATGTAATAGCACTGAGAAGAGAAAAAAAGACAAAGTGGAGAGAGTGTGTGGGTGTGTGAGATACGGAAAAAAGATTAGTGTGTATTGTGTGTGTTCGCTTGAAAAATTGTCGCATAACCAGAAAAAAATAAAATAAATAAAATGCTTTATTTGAAGGCAAAGGTCACAGGGGGCGGAGCCTGTGTTTCAATCATTCTGTTTGGTTGGTTTCGATAATGTAAGTTGAGATTCGTGAAAATGTCCATTTTGCTTAACGTTGGTAGAACGCTGGTAGAACGTTTTTCTGAGGACGGTTTTTTTTTTTCTAATTTGAGAACATTTATCCAAAACCAATAACATCATAAGAACGTTTCAAAAACATTGTTAGAAGAACGTTTTCCCCTTAACATCAGCATCAACAACATTTTCCCCTCACGCCTTAACGTTTAGAAAACTTTTAAAGAACGCTAGCAAAACATTTCTAATGTGAGAACGATCTTTGTTAGCTGGAGGAGCGGGAAAATCCACCAATTAAAATCCTTCTTAGTGTGTCGTAGTGTGACGTAGTGTGTTAATTTAATCGAAAATATGAATAGAAAAGATAAAAAACATGTCTGATGTTTTATCAGTGTAAATAATTAAACACACACAAACACACACTCACTTCATAAGTCTTCAACATTGTTTCTTCTGACAGACAACACTGATTTATAATAAACACACACACACACTTATGCTGCCGACACCAGGTATGAACAAGTGACAGGAACAGAACATCGACAGGCACACTAATGTACTGGCAGTTGGTAGGATAAACACACACACACACTTCAAATCTTTAGTGAAATCATTTTACATTGTATGTTGGGGCATGAGGGAAGCATGCATGTGTACACAATGTAGGTTATAAACATCATGAGATGTGTGTGTGTGTATAAACTGCGCATGTGTGTGTGTGAGAGAGAGACAGTATACAGTCTCAGAGGACGGATATCTCATCCTGCATGTGGCTCTGACCTTTCATTACCCAGCTAAAACCACATTCATAAGAACAGGCAAATATCAGCTTCATTACTGGAGTCAACACAGGTGTGTGTGTGTGTGTGTGTGTGTGTGTGTGTGTGTGTGTTTTAATTTTTAAAATTTGTCTTTTATTCCTTAATGCAATCATGGACTTATTTTATGTGTTTCATAGTATTTTTCCCCTGTTCTGTGCATATGTGCTTATAGTTTATATATATATATATATATATATATATATATATATATATATATATATATATATATATATATAAAACGGTGCATTTGGTACCTGGGTCTTCAGTTGGGACTTACACTATTGATACACTCCGTAAAACCACCGCTATCATGTCGCAATTATAGAAACCATCAATACTATACAAAAAAAACGCAATATAACACAGCTTAACATTACAGACAGAGAGACATTTCACGTAATGAGGGTAAAAACTATTTTTAATAAATCAAGAAACCCCGTTAAGACAACTTCACGCCTCCATGCTACAAGCGAGTTAGCAAGCTAGTTAGCTTTGGGGTTAGCCGACCTCCCCTCTCAATGTCTTTTTTCCAGGAAAAGTCTTAAAGACTTAATTTTTAAGTATATCTGAGTCTGAGACTCAGTCAATTGATTAACCGCTGATCAGAAGATGGAAAAATGCTGACGTCATTGTGGGCCAGCTAGCTGGTTCTGGAGATTCGTATTTGAAATCTGATTGGTTAAAGTATCTTTAACTAATTAGCAATCTTTCACAGCTAATATAGTTCAAGTTACATGGGCAGCACTACTGATTCTGAAGATTTTGGCGGATTAGATTGACATAGAAACACATAGAAATTAAAATCTGATTGGACCAAAAATCTAACATCCACATACACATACTGGAAGCAGTGCAGCCAGAGAAACGCTACAAAATGAAGAAAATAAATGAATACAAATTTGATGGATCAAATATTAGAATTAAGGTTGTAAATGTGGGTCAGATTCTGATTGTCTAGGCAGGACTTGCTGACCCTGACTGCACACCACTGGTAAAATCACGTCCACGTTTTCCTAGCATGCCTCTTGGGTTTTGGCTATGGCAAGCCAAAAGGATCAGAATGACTCTTTGTATAAAAAAAAAAAAAAAAAAATCTTATTTCAGGCATTTATCATTTGCAGATTTTTATGCGCAGAATCCAAGTCGCGATACTTGACAGGACAAATCTTGACAGGGCCTTAGCACATCACATGCATCTTATTAATTTTAATCAGGCCTAATACAAAAGTGCTTCAAGCCAGAAATCATTTAATGTCACGTTGTTTTTCTAGTATCACCCCCCGAAGCTGGATTTAATGGGCTGATCTGTATTGCACGCAGCTTGCAGTAGATCGTGCAGGTGTTAAAAAATGCAGCTGCGCTTTAAATCCTTTCAAATTCTGCTTTATTTCTAATAAGATAAAAAAAATCTTTAAAGCTGCAGCAGAAAGATGATTTATTTCGCTATAACAGCAGGTAACCGATCAAGTTGATTGATGGGCAGTGGATGCAGAGACGAGTCGACGAGGCTGGAAGTGGATTTGTTAGCGAGAGAGAGAGAGAGAGAGAGAGAAGGGAGAGAGTTTTGGGGAAATTCAGACATGCATAAAATGTATAGAAATATCAAAAAAATCAAATCAGTAGAGAAAAAAAAATGTGCACAAAAAAAGTGCGGACATATAAAGGGTTTTACGGTAAACTGCTGAATAGGAAAAACAACTTTGTCATTCTGTGTCTTTCAGGTTTTAAAAAACACTTGAGAATGTAAACTCTGCACGCTAGAATAAAGCCGAAAGCTGTCAAAGGTGAAAACACCAGAACATTTAGTCAGAACATTTAGAAACCAAGAAGGTCAAAACCAATCACTTAAAGAAAACAAACGTCAGAAGCAGCACACGTTTACACAAAACTGCAGGGAAAAAAAGCTTTAAAAAAAGATTGAAAAAGTGAAAGAAACAAGAGGAAGAGAGTACGCTGGATCTGGATTTTTCAGGACTAGAGGTCACGACCTCACCTGAAAAGAATAGATTTAGGTTCAAGGACATTTTAGTTGAGTTTATTTTGCAAAGTTATTAGAGAAGCATCTTTGTCCTGAAAGTCAAAGCTCATTTTTATGAAAAGAGTTTTTACACTTTGATTGCAAACTATTGCTTTAAAAACACAAATCATGCTGGTTGTGTGTCAGCGTATTTATGATATACAATAAAAATTGACCAATAAAAACTAAATATTAGCTGTAGTTGTAATTAGTATATTTATTAATGCACATTGCACTCATTGTACATCTCATGTCATATTTTTATTTATTATTAAACGACTATATTTTATTTATTTAGTACCAACAAACCATGATTTCCTGTACATGTAAAACCCACTGAACTACAGCAAAAGCACTGAAGTGAAGCTGTAACTATGGAAAGCCAGAAGGGTCACAAAAAGTTTGCTTTGAAATTCTGATGGATTTTTGTCAAAATTTGGGTTTTAGGTAAATTTCTATAGCTTCAATATGGGCTCATCATCTCTTTCTCACTTGCATCCATCTATCTATCTATCTATCTATCTATCTATCCATCTATCTATCTATCTATCTATCTATCTATCTATCTATCTATCTATCTATTTAAATTGATGTAAACATTTTGAGAAACAATAACAAATTACAAAACATACAACATTTTTGTTTCACCCTGTTGGTTACAGAGACCTGGTACTTGGAGGAAAAGATGTGTGTGTGTGTGTGTGTGTGTGTGTGTGTGTGTGTGTGTTGATTGGGGTGGTGGGGTGCTTGTGTGTGTGTTTTTGTGGTAACTGCTTTTAAACTTACAACCGATACACAAAAGTTGTTTTATCAATTTACTGCACTTATTAGAACATTTAGTTGCCTCAAGTGCACAATACGATTGTGTGTGTGTGTGTGTGTGTGTGTGTTTAAACCTAGCTTCTAATAGCAACATCTTAAGTGATATCTCAGTGACAAACAGCAGCAGTGTGTTTTCCATTTGGGTAGCTTCATGAGCACATCCATATCAGTTAAGAGCAACCTTCTAAAGGTCATGTGGACGTTAAACTATTCTAACTAGACTCTTTTTTTGTTTTTTGTTTTTTTTTTCAATTTAATGTCTCAGTGTGTGAGTGTGTGTGTGTGTGTGTATAGTGTGTACAAGAAAAGAAAAATACAGAAAATACAGGAAGAAAATGTCCTGTATTTGGTTTTAACTCATCCTTTCACACCTGTGGAGTTGACTTCTACCCCTCTTCACATCTCTGATCATTCCCTGGTATCGTTCAACCTGTCTTTCTAAAAACTGCTGCCTGAATCCCTCCTTAACATGCCAAAACTTACCGACTCCCCCAACACCCCTACCGCTTGGTGCTAGGGAACTTTAGTCCCTTCCCGACCCTGACTTTTTTCTTCCCTACCCATAAACTTAGCCACAGACACATTTCTATCCTGTCCTTTCACAAATACATTTTGTTTGCCCTCTGTCTGCCAAACCTAGGAAAACTAGGACTGTGCTCAGGGTAGCTTGGAATCAAAACCACAATCTTCTGGTTAGCAGTTCAATATCTTAATTACTAAGCTACCACCTTCCTACTAAGATGGTCTTTAAGATGTGGGGGAAAGTGGTGGCTCAAATACTGTAAAAAGGGCGTCGGCCAAATGCTGTAAATGTAAATGTATGTCAGGTAACATGGAGGAGAACAAAATGCTCTCCACTGATTTTCCACTGGTGTCCTAAAAGGCTCAGTACTTGGTCCTCTGCTTTTTTACTTTATACGCAGGCACATGGTAAAGTTATTTTCTCAAATGGCTTCTCCTACTGTTGACATGTTGAAGACACCCAACTTGTCTTTTTTTTTCATCATCTAGACACCGCAAATTATGCTTAAGCTTCTCAGCATGCCTGGCCTATCACCATGGATGCCAGCTCATAAGCTAAAAGTTAACCCCAACAAAATGTAATTGCTCTTCTTCCCATGGGACAAATCACTATTAAAAATTTGCTGCTCTCCCCTTGGACCACTGCTTGCAACCTTAGGGTAATTATAGACAATTAACTTTGCTTTTCCTTACATGTTGCTACTCTGACATGATTCTGACAGTTTCTTCTTTCAAAATTAGAAAGATTCGACTGTACTTGCCCGCTCAGGCCACTCAGTTGTTTGTGTAGTTTTTTTTTGTCATTTCTAAACTAGACTACAGCAACTCGCTCCTGACAGGTCTACCTCTAAGATTCAGAATGCAGCTGTGCAAATTGTTTTCAACAAACCAACCCAATTTTAACAACCACCCCAATGCGGTGCTCCCTCCACTGGCATCCAGTAATGGCATCAAAAATGGAGCAGCTTCCTTTTTATCTTTAAGCACTTATCACTCGCATCGCACCATGCTCCCTCAGATCTACAAGCACCGCTCGACTGGTCCCACCATGGCAACAAGATGGTGGAATGAAATTCCCATCCATGTCAGAACAGCAGAGTTGCTGACTGTCTTCAAGAGACGATTAAGGTACCTAACACTTCATTTTTAAAATCTATTAAAAAGGTTTATTTGTTTTGTGATCTAGCCTACCAGTATTGAGCTGTTCAATGATGAGACTCCAAGCACTTTTGTACGCCACTCTAGATAAGGGCATCTGCTAATGATGTAAATGTAAATGTACATTATGAGAGAAAGCAAACGAGCCCGTCGAGCGCTTGCAGCACTCTGGCTAGTGTGCCGAACACACCCCTGAATCGATGCGCTGATTAACTCTGCAGCTCGCCACACTAATCACATTCCGAGATAATTCAGCCGAACGCTTATCAGAGACACAAATCCGTCTCCAGCGCAGCAGCGGCTCCATCAGCAGAGAGCTGCGAAAGAATTAACCGAACAAAGTGAAGTAAAGAAGTTAATTACACATGAATAGAGGAAAAAAATTGTCTCATACACTTATATTATGTCAATATTACGCGTGGAAATTTCCAGTCAGTAATTCAAAGAAAAAAAAACTATTAGAGCTTAATTTTTGGAAAATTAGCTGATAATAGCATGCGCTAGCTTTTGTCGTGTCCCATTCCACAGTGGGGGTAAATATGAAGTTTTAAAGAAAGTGGACAATCAGTGCTTAAAGAACATGGAGTGTTTTAGAAGTAGTTATGTTATAAGACTACTAGAAACTAAATTTTTACGATCAATTTCTATCCACACTAATTTGCTATCTGATCAAACTTATTTCTGCTCGCTCATTCATTCATTTTAGATCAGACCCACAAACAAATAAATCATTTATTCCATTAAACTGATTAAAAACATTCCATAAGTTTGATGTTCCATGTTGAGCTGTGACAAGAAAATAAATCAACTTCACAGCTTCACCGAGGCAATTTAAGACTCTAATAACTCTATAGTAGACTATATAAGACTCTATAATAGATCTAATTACTTCCTTTCCATTTTTTATTACCGAGTCGATTCTTCTGAATCAGTGAATCAACACTTTCTGATCAATCGTAATTGAGAATTTTACAGTTTTAAGTCATTTTGGTGGTGTTTGCATGTTTGAATCCTTTAAATAAAATTAATTAGAATTAACAAGAACTGACGAAATACTAATTGTTTATTAAATGCAGTTAAATTTGTATTTATTTGCCAGGCCACGCCCCTCATAAAAACAAGAAATATAACAAGCACGAGAGAATTCACCATGTCACTTTAATCTGACTTTGAAACTCTTGACTCGGCCGAGTCTTTTTCGGCTTATCACATTATTACTTCCGAATTGAACATTCGCCTTTTGTCTCTGTCTCTCTTTCTCACATTTTCTCTCTCCATTTGCGATTATTGGCTTTTAATAAGAAATTTATAAGAGGACTAAAAAAACTTTTTTGTCTCTGGAAAAGGAAAAATAATCAAGAAAGTAAGAGAGAGAAATAGAGCGAGAGAATAAGAGAGAGGGAAAAAGAGAGAGAGAGAGAGAGAGATACGCTATCGAGGCATTCAGCACCATTTCCTTCCTAATGACTTTGTAATGCATTTCATCCAATTTGAGAGGCGGAGAAAAAAACGAATTGAGATGGCAGCAGTGTGTGTGTATGTGTGTGTGTATGTGTGTGTGTAGGGGGAGGGTGTTGAGGTGTAGGGGTTCGTTTTTTAGATCAGCCATCCTAACAATATTTAATTGTGTCAGTAAAGTGGGACATCACTGCAATGTGACCTTCCGCAAACGCAAATCATTCCTACTTTTGGAGCGCGCTCTTTTACACACACACACTCGCACATGTTCTCATTAGAGCAGCTGACACGCCTAACGCCATCCATGCTTGTCCCCAGCACTGAGCTCTTACCCCAAAACGACCGGATAGACCTTTTGGCAAAGCGTGTGGGAGATAAATTATGCGAAACCCAATTATGGCAAAGTGCAATTTGCGAGTCCGCAAGCCAACTCTCACACTGAGGGAAAAAAAACACTTTCACGCTTTTATCACTCGTGATCAAAAAGAGCCTGATTTTTGGCGTGTTGTACCCTAAAACATGCATTTTATTTTTTCTACTGATTGCTTTGTGCCTTGACTCGTTGCATCACAAAGCAATCTATTGGCTTGAGAAAATCTTCAGGCCTAAAAACTGACAGAGAAGTAGGCCATGCTGGCCGTGTGAAGCTCATCCAGGCTGCGGCGTTTGATTGCTGATCTTTCAGATGCTCGGGTTTGAAGTGCATAGAGACGAAGACGGCCAAAAGGAAGTGTCTGATTTTAGTGTTTTCATTAAAAATCGAACTTTTCCTGTGTTAGCAGCTGGGAGCAGCTACTGAAAGGGTCGTCTATCAAATAATAAAATCAATAATTAAACAATTTAGGGGGAAAATTTGAACAAAAGCACAGAGATCTAACAGCTGACTTACACTCGAAGATTACATTTTTCTTAGATTTACATGGTACTCACCTTGTAGTGACCTGCCATAAAACATTTTTCCCAATTCCGAGTATATTTTAGTATTTTTACATGCTGTGATGACATTTTTCGGAGTATTTTCATACAGGAGCTCCACTAGAAATTCTGAGCTCTGTGAAAAAATATGGCATTGGGCCCCTCTGCCACACGTATTCTATAGGAAACATAATGTTACATCATCATTAGTAGATTTCTGGGGGCCCCCCAAAGTACATGGGCCCTTAGAATCATCTTCTTAAATCGAATTAGAAGGCTATGTATGTAACGAATCCATATTAACATAATAAATTGTTCAAAAGTGCAATAAACAAACAAAATAACCTTTAAATCAGTGTTAATTTTGTAATCGTTTTACTAAATACAGAAATATCACAAATGTCAACCTTAAAAGTTGCATAAAACACTTTAAAACTACATACAGTTCATTTGGACTGTTTACATTAATTAGTTTGTAAGTTATACTAATTTGTCCAGTGAATGTCTTTCGTCTGAGGGCAAAAAGGTCGTGTTAACACTTTATTTAGCGTTTTTAATTTACCGGTTTGCAGAAGGAAACAATTGTTTTGTCACATAAGCGATGGAGAAATTAACAAGCGTGAATGTCTGTTTGGTTATTTCCTAAATCAGAAGCAAAGC
This sequence comes from Bagarius yarrelli, assembly GCA_005784505.1. Classification (NCBI taxonomy): domain Eukaryota; kingdom Metazoa; phylum Chordata; class Actinopteri; order Siluriformes; family Sisoridae; genus Bagarius; species Bagarius yarrelli. The sequence continues at coordinate 2,234,830 of VCAZ01000038.1, read as the reverse complement.
ATATTTCACAACTATATAATAATTATATTATATAAATATAATTTAAAAATTCTTACTAGAAAGCGAGTCTTTAGCCGCTGGGAACAGATTAGCTCTAAAATCCGTGTCTTTTTTTTATGTTGTCATGCAGGCGTGATGTTACTCCCATGAGTGTGTGATTGTTTTTCGCGTTTGTAAATGTGTGCATGTGTAAAAGACAAAGCAAAAAGCAACACAATTCAATAACATAAAACGTTTGCATGTAGTAATGCGGCTAATGGAAACCAAATGGTACTTACTGTCACCCGATGCAACAAACTATAAAGGACTACAAGTCCCAGTGCGCAGAAAGTGATTACGGCACAGAACAACTATACAACTTGGGTGCAGTGTTTTTTTTTTAAAGCAACCAATCTTTAGATTACTTCCTATATCCGGTAAGTGAAGCAGTGTATTGCTATTTCTGGTAGAATGTGTGGTAAAAACAAATGTCTGATTAGTGGGGGATTAGTGTGGCTCATGGTTAAGGTGTTGGACTGCCAACCCAAAGATTGTGGGTCCCAGCTCCACCAAGCCACCGCTGCTGGGCCCCTGGCCCTTAACCCCCAATAGCTCAGTTGTATAAATGAGATAAATGTAAGTCGCTCTGGATAAGGGCGTCTGCCAAATGCTGCAAATGTAAATGTGGCTGAATTCTCCCACTGAATCAGGGCAACCACACTAATCCAACCCTTAAAGTCTTTGAACCAGATGACCTGAAGGAGGTGCCACCCAAACCAGGGACTAGAGCATGTTTCCAGTCTGAGGGATAAACATTTCCCAAACATAAATTAGCCTGTAGCTTGAACTGACTGGTAGCAAACTGACTATACTACTCTCCGTTCACAATATCTGACATTGCATACAGGAGGATGGATATTATCACAACTGATAACACTTGCGTTAGCATTACATCATGTTGTCAACAGCACAAACTGAATAAAATAAAGGGTTTAAGGCAGACATACAAATTATCTGCTGTAATTCAGCAAATCGAAACTGTCTTAAAAGTGTCCTAATTTTTCATATTTATTTATAATATATAGTGTTAGAACAATTCGTAATAAATACGTCTGTTATAGCAATATGCAAACTAACAGGACAACCAGAACACACACACACTTAACCTTAGTTAAAAATAAACTGTTTTAGAAGACATTGTAGAAGAACTTGTATCTCCTTGTCCAGCTTAAAACTTTTCTGCACTTTCACCAAGCGAGCCATGCCAAATTTGGACAAAGTTAACCCGAGACGTTGTCATTTGATGTCTTGCACCATTGTTCTGCGAGCAAAATCGGAAGTATCGATACACTGCTTCAACAAGCAATTCCGGCGTTCAATTTTGGTGCGATAAAGGTCTATTTGTGCTCACCCATTAGAGGATAAAAACAACGCAGCCAGAGCATGTTCTAGGCTTAATATGGGCATCTAACCCTCACTTATTTTGTATGCAAAAAAAAAAAAAATATTGCGCTACCTATGTAGTGTCAGTTTTCATTGCCTTGCATGCAAAACGGAGCCTACGGCTAATGTTAACCGAATGTTGATTTCTGTCTCGTTTCCACATGCGACATGACCACAAAACTATAAAGTTTCAGTGTATGGAATGTCGTCATCAGAAAATACCTAATATGAATATATAACATTGTGCGCACAGGGTTTTATAGCGTTTTAATTGTTTGTGCAATTTGTGCACATATATTAGAAGGTAAAACGACTAATATGGCGCATTGAACAAAAAAAACATTTAGCTTCCTATATCATTTCAGTTTTGATCGCTCCAGTAGGTGATAAAGGTTTTTAAAAGTAAAATAATTGAAAAATTTTTTTTTTAAAAATCATTTTAAAATTGAAATTAATTAGAAATGATAACATTTTAGGTCATTCACGAATAAAAATTCTTGATTTTTGACAGTAAGAAAATCTGATTTAAATTCTTCTTTAGGTATTCTTCAAAATCTGCTCAAGGTTCTGTTCCGGCTTCTGCTTCAGATTTTATTCCAGGTTCTGTTTTAGGTTCTGCTTTGGAATCTGGTTTAAACTGTGTTTCAGGTTCTGCTCCGAAAATTGTTTCAGTTTTTGCTTCAGTATCTTCTTTAGATTTTGCTTCCGATTCTGCCCCTTGTTTTTCATTTAAAACCTGTCCAGATTCTGCCCCGGTTTCTGCTCCAGATTCAAGTATAGATTCTACACTACTTTTTACTCCAGGATCTGCTCCATCTTATGCACTGGAATTTATTCTAGACTCTACTTCTGGTTTTGAACTGAAATCTGTTTTAGGTTCTGTCCAGTGTCTGCTTTGGATTTTATTCCATTTTATTTTATTTTTTTTCTAGTTTCAATCCAGGTTCTGCTTCTTGTTCTGCTATGAAATCTGTTCCTGCTTCTGCTTCAACATTTCTTCCAGATTCTGCTCTTAATTTTGGTTCAGGTTCTGCTCCAGATTCTGCTTAAATTTCCACTTTATCTTCTGGTTTAGGTTATGCTCTGGAATTTGTTTTAGACTTTGTGTTTGATCTCTACTTCTAATTTAGGTTCTACTTCAGGTTCTGCTCTAATTTCCACTCCAGGTGCTGCGTCTCTAGGTTTTGCTCTACTTCTGCTCGCTTTTGATACATGAACTGCGATACACGTCTAAAGCATAACAGATATTCATGATGAAATTGATTTTCAGCGCTGGAGCTGCAAATACTTGAGTTAATGTGTGTATGAGAGTAAATACAGACAGAGCCACAGCGGCCATCAAACTACAGCTGTAGGATCTTCAGAGTTAGACTATTACACACTCGTTGGTGAAAAGAACAGATGAAATAAAACACTCGATGTCACATGACAGTTATGACATTTACATACCCATCCTTCCACAGCAAGTTTCTGAGATTGTTGCTACCGGGTCCTATAGAGCTGCAGGCCTTTTGTTCTCCTCCCTTTCAGGATGCATACATTCGTCCAGTGCTACACTTATCCTGTTCCCAAAGCATGTCGACACAGCTCGAGTTCCTGCAGGGGAGCGTCTCTAGGCCACGTATGTAACCTAGGTTTGCATCACCTGCCATACCTCCAGCATCTCTGTCGCGCTGAATGCTAGCTTACCGAGGTGCGCTGCCTCTAATGTTAAAATTGTGTTACTTCCTGGTCATGCTTTCTGAATGGTTGGATTACACACCTGCTTTTCTCTAGGAACCTTGGTTATATACATACCCTATAAAAAACAATCCAAACATAATAGTCATCATCATCCTCTTCTTTTTAAAGAGCAGATACAATCACTGTTTGATGCTGGAGGCTACAATCTGATGCTAGTATCTCCAGAGAATTTGCCAAGAGACTGACCTGTGATCCGGATTCCGAATAATACATAATGACCTCACAAAACAGGGGAAGGAAGTATGTATGAAAGCCATGCTCTTATTCTTCATAGAGTTCTTTCAGTGGTTATCTAGAGTGCCAGAAGAACATGGTGCTGAAATGTTCATATTTAGCAATTTAGCAAAGCGGAATGTAGGAAAAATTTCTCAAGGACCTCCTCTTTCAGCTTGGATTGCAGCTTAGCCATTGTGGTGCACAGCAGGGTGCCATTACTTTTGCCTTAAACGATCAACGAGTCTTATCTGTCCCAATTTTAGTATTTCTTGTAAATTACACTCGCCAAGCTATCTGACATACATATCAATTATACCGATGTGAATTTAACCTCTGCCTCTCCTCAGGGACGGCCATGATTGCTTGATCTTCATCGTAGCTCCGTGAAAAATGTGAAACAGATGAAGAGGGAATCTTTCAGCGTGATCTTATGCTCTGATTCAGAGTTAATTAGCGCTCATGCTGTGTCCTCTTTGTAACTCCTCTGAGTTAGCGGGAGTTGCTAGCATAGCGCAGTCAGCAACATGGCCGCCATCCAACATCCTGGTTGGAATCTGGACAGAGCAAAAAGCACTTCTGTCTTCATTCCATCTACTTTTCTCCTTTTCCTTCTCCAATACAGTTAGTGTAGTTATGTTCTATTGCTTACTAAAGTATTCTTTAGTATTGTATTAGCATTAAAGTATTGTACTAGCAGTAAAATTGAGTAAATTCTAATAAAGTTAGGGTATCTATGTAAGGTATGCACTGCAGTGGCTGAGCTGCACTATTAAAAATGTGGAAAGACACATTTTTTGTTTCAGTTTTGTTGGTTTTGCCTCTTTTTAGTTTTTATGTAAATTTGTGGGCGTGGCTTACAAGCGAACAAGGACATTTAGATCATTTCGTTCCCATTTTAGTGCATTTGCAGCATTTAAATGGTTAGTTTAAACTGGTGGTCTTGTAGCATTCAGCAGTCAAAAATGTTCCTTTTAATGGTGTGTGGAGCAGCGTGGGATTCACATAAAAATTAGCAAGGTGGTGAAATCGTGAATGCAGTCAGCTCAGCTTTAATCTAACGAGATTCGCCCCACAGTGTGTGTGTGTGTGTGTGTGTGTGTGTGTAAGAAAAAGAAAAGGAAAAAACCCTCCCACATTAATTGCTTTACCACCGCTTTTCTCTCTCTTGGACCAGAAGGTAACATTGTAAATTGAAACCAATTTTTTCTTAGTCAGGCTATAAATTCCAGAGGGCTACCAAGATGGAGGGAGAGCGGAGGAGTGGGTCAGCCTGATTTATTAGCGACAGAGCCATCGAGTACTAGCCGAATGACAGAGTCAGAATCACCTCACTTTTAAATGTTGCTTCTTTAGTGATTCCCATCTGCAAAAAAATCCTCTATTTTGTTTCTTCTCATATTTCCTTCTTTCATTTTTCTCCTGCACGGCTTTGATCATTCACAGCTGGCTTAATTTAAAGAGCTTTTCCTTCGTGCCGAATCACCTTCGCCCGGACCGTTGCTTTTTAAAGGTTGCATCATTGTTGGTTGTTTTAATTAAAGTGGATTCTCAGAGGCTAGTAGAGAAAAAAAAGAAACGTGTGAGAGGGACGAATGCTAATGAATGCTAAAGCGGCCTTATCGCATTTCTCCCCGCGGACGCTCGTAAACAAGATAACGTCTGCCAAACAAATGGCGGTTATTTACCCCAGTGACATCTGATTAAACAGCACCACACCGATACACTCTACCCCGACAAATGCCAGTCGGAACAAAACACACACACACACTCACACGCGTCTTTCTCTCTTCTAGCACCGCCATATTCACACGCTGGCGATAACAAAGAGTGAATTCTCCACCACTAAGCTGCCAGAACTGTGTTTGCGGTTTGCGACATCGTAACGCCGCCACGCAGAGAAGCAGATTGACGGAGACGCAAGTCTGCAAGCCTCCTGCCGCGCACCCTGGGATTTTTGTTTCACGAAACCGTTTACAGTTCGGGTTGTCAGACAGAAACGTGATCGGATCACCAACGATGAAAACTGAAAATGTCTGCCTGCCAGACGGTGTTCTTTTGTATTGTTGTTAGAATCAGTGCACACATTTACGTAGTTAGATACACACGCATATTCACACACACGCACACACACACTTTTTGCAGCTTAGATCCCAGTCATATTTAACAACATTTAACACCAAAGAAACAAGTCTGCAAAATGAAATATTGAAAGTAAAGGGTGGAGTCAATCTCACGTAATAATAGTTACTATGTTTTTGATAGACGGAAGAAAGATGCGACGACTAGACGACGACAGACAGCGATTGATGCAACTGTCGGCCATCTTGAAATCCATTTTCATGCTCATTACCTCGTCATTTTACCACATGGTACAGAAGTGTAGGGATAAATCATTTGTGTAAAATTATGAATGTTTTACCTTCATGATTAGTTTATTCTACTTTTTATTTATTTATTTAGTAAATTAAATTAAAATATGACTTAGTTTGGTTTTTTATGCTGTTTGTTTATGGATTTTCTTTAAAAAAAAAATTTTTAAGTCTGCGACTTTATTATCATCATCACCAACATCATTATTATATTTACAGCATCTGGCAGACATCCTTATCCAGAGCGACTTTTTATCTCTTTTATACAACTGAGCAATTGGGGGTTAAGGGCCTTGCTCAGGGGCTCAGCAGTGGTGCCTTGGTGAAGCTGGGAATCAAGCCCACAATCTTCAGGTTGGCAGTCCAACGACTTAACCATGAGCCACCACTTCCCCATCATCATTATCATCATTATCATCTGCAAATGTAATGGTAAACGTTTTGAATTTCAAGCACTAACTGCAGCAAAATGGCGGCCACAGAGCCGTTATTCAATCCACCATCAGCTTTAAACACATGAAGTGCTGCACATCACACCAGCCTGAGGAGGCCTTGTTCTCCTTCCCTTACATTCCTTTTATCCTCTTTATCGTTTCCTCCTCCTCCTCCTTCTCTTTATTCCTCCTGCCTTGATTTATCTCTCGCTCGCCCTTCGCTTCATCTTCAACTCCAGCGAGCCGCCAGGAGCTTGATTTGCGCTCTGTTCTTCACTGATGCGTCTTAAATTATCGTAGTCTGTTATTAAACGGGAGCAGTTGTTCCTCTTGCTAGTGCACACACACACACACACACACACACACACAAAGATCAGAGAAGTACCTGCAACGTCAGCTGTGGCATATGAGCTGTAAAAACAGCAATGTAAGCAAATCTGCTCCGGATTAAACAACAGCACTGGTTCGCTCTCACACATCTTTCACAACACACATGATGGGCGTGATAGGACAGGGAAGAGGACAGAGTTCCTAAAGGTTCCTTCTGATTAATGCTTTAAACAACACTGGAGTGAATATGCAAGTAGATATAAAAATCACTTATTCCCAAATGGTTTTGGGATCAGTTGGTTGCAGGAGCCTCAGAGGAACTCTCACAGAAAATCTCACAGGAACCTTGAAGGAACCTCACAGGAACGTCATAGAAATCCTACAGAAAACCTAAGGAAATGTTTCAGAAAATCTTACAGGAACCTCACATAAAGCTCACAGGAACCTTACAGGAACTCTCACATGAAATCTCACCGGAACATTAACGGAATCGTACAGAAACCTGAAAGGAAATCTCGCAAAAACCTTGCAGGAAATGTCAAGGAAAATCTTACAGAAACTTCACATAAAGCTCACGGGTACTCTCACAGTTCAGAGAGCCAGACAGACTCAAACACTGAATCTGTTTCTCCTGGTAGACATGAAGAAAGAAGTTAATGTCATGTTTAAACTGGATAAAGATAAAAAGGTTAATAAAGATCCTGCAAATGGCCACCTACGGAAATCCTTCGAAGCCTCACTGGAGAATTTGCTTATTGTACCTCTGTGTTTCTAAAAGAGTCTGAGGACGAATATTTTTGTCACCCATCACTTTATTTTCTTAGCTGACGAAAGTTAATGCTAATGATGATGCTAACGCTAATGATGATGATGGTAATGCTAATTATGATGATGATGATAAAGGGTGTAAGATTGCTCAGTTAAAAAAGCATCAGAGATGTGATCTGTGACCTGCACTGCTATATAGGCCAGGTTTAATTGCTCATTAAAACTGCTGTAATGACTGCACACACACACACACACACACAGTTTGGCATCTACAGTTATACAGTCGGAATTATAAGATGACAAACCTATTCTTCTTTTTTTGTTTTCTATTATTATTTATTTATATTGGGTTTTTTTGTATTTATTCCATTCGTATTTTAAGCTTTTAACACACAGTGACATGGGAAGTTTTTTTTACATTTAATTGTTTCTGCTCTTGAAAATAAACGAGTAATAATATTAAGATTTATTGGGTCATTACAACAAAAAAAAACATGTTTTAATAAAAGCTAGCAGCGTACTCGTCTAACCGCGAGTGTGAAAACGAAACTGATGATTGCGGCATCTCCTTAAGAGGAAGCGATTGAGAAGATATTAGCGGAGGCAAGGGTCAAGCAAGAGACGGCACTTTTTTTATTATCATTTATCTTTTCATTTTTAATGCAAAACTGGCTATAAAAAACGTTCTTAAACACGATCAGGGACCCAACAGTGGCTGGCTGGCAGTGTTGGAGCTTGAACCCAGTTCTTCCCGGTTCTTCCAGATCCCAGTTCTTCCTGGTCTTCAGATCAACAATTCAGGCTGACGATGGTGGTGCTTGAACCCAGTTCCTCCTGGTTCTTCTAGATCAACAACTCAGGCTGACGGTGGTGGGGCTTTGAACCCAGTTTTTCCTGGTTTCTCCGGACCAACAACTCAGGTTGACTGTGGTGAGGCTTTGGACCCAGTTCTTCCTGGTCTTCAGTTCAACAACTCAGGCTGACGGTAGTGGGGCTTTGAACCCAGTTTATTTCCTGGTCTTTAGATCAACAACTAAGGCTGACGGTGGTTGGGCTTTGAACCCAGTTCCTCCTGGTTCTTCTAGATCAACAACTCAGGCTGACGGTGGTGGGTTGGGGGCTTTGAACCCAGTTTTTCCTGGTTTTTCCAGTCAACAACTCAGGTTGACTGTGGTGAGGCTTTGGACCCAGTCTTCCTGGTCTTCAGGTCAACAATTCAGGCTGACGATGGTGGTGCTGAACCCAGTTCCTCCTGGTTCTTCTAGATCAACAACTCAGGCTGACGGTGGGGGGGCTTTGAAACCCAGTTTTTTCCTGGTTTTTTTCCAGATCAACAACTCAGGTTGACTGGTGGTGAGGCTTTGGACCCAGTTCTTCCTGGTCTTCAGGTCAACAACTCAGGCTGATGGTGGTGGAGCTTTGAACACAGTTTATCTTCCTGGTTTCCAGATCAACAACTCAGGCTGACGGTGGTGGGGCTTTGAACCCAGTTTTTCCTGGTTTCTCCGGACCAACAACTCAGGTTGACTGTGGTGAGGCTTTGGACCCAGTTCTTCCTGGTCTTCAGTTCAACAACTCAGGCTGACGGTAGTGGGGCTTTGAACCCAGTTCTTCTGGTCTTCAGCTCAACAATCAGGCTGACGGTAGTGGGGCTTTTTCAACCAGTTTTTTCCTGGTCTTTAGATCAACAACTAAGGCTGACGGTGGTTGGGCTTCTGACGGGGGTTGGGCTTTGAACCCAGTTCTTTCTGGTCTTCAGAATCAACAACGTAGCATGACGGTGGTGGTGCTTTGAACCAATTTTTTTGTCTGTCTTGAGATCAATAACGCAGCACCTTAACCATTTGAGCCCCCTGGCGTGTGTAATACTTAGTGGTATTTTTACTAAGAACAAGCTTTTAGCTAATTTTATTCTGTTTATTTAAGCAGTCTCATGTTTTGGGTGTTTTATGGTAACTGCAGTCCTCCAGAAGGTATCCAGGCTTTCTTAGCTCAGGTGGGAACCGTTTGTCTGGTGCTAATGTAACATTTCGGACACATCAGTGGACATCCGAATTGTTTTAGCGCAATTACGAGTGACGTAAAGGTTTCCATTAGCAGAGACACTCGGGAGCATGATGATAATGAGGAGTCTGAAAGCTCTGCACAGCTTCTAAAATGTTTTCCACTGGTTATTGTCCTGGGTACAAAAGATGTTATGGATTGATGACTTAAAAAAAAATAATTATTTGTTTTGGGTAAAAGATATGTTAGAAATGTGTTGCATGTAAAATAATAAGAATGTAAAAATGTAAAATAACAAGAATGCAACACATTTTAGATCAAGTGTGTTAAAATTTTATAAATAATTATGTAAAAGAATCACACATTAAGATAAGTGAATCATGTGTAGGAATCAAATCTTAAAATAAATGAATAAATAAATAGTAAATGAATTGTGTAGGAATTTGAAAATAAATAAAGTGTGTAAGAATCAGACATAAAAATAAGTGAATCATGTGTAAGAATCATATGTGAAAAGTGAATCATGTGTAAGAATCATATGCGATAGTAAATGAATTATGTATAAGAATCAGATGTAAAAATAAGTAAATTATGTGTTGGGATCACACCTGAAAATAAATGAATCGTGTGTGAGAAAAATAAATTGTGTGCCAGAATCGTGTGTAAAAATGAATTGTCTATCACATTAAAAAACAAAATAATCTTGTTTAAAAATGTAAGAATGCAAGAATCATTTAGTGGCAATATCACAATAACTAATTCGTTTATATGAATCATGTGTCAAAATGACAGTCACCAATAAAGTCAAATAAATAAAAAAACAAATAAAGTGAAGATTCAAATTCAGTGAATCATTTGAAAAGAAATGAGTCATATTCAATCTAGACCACTCCTCGTGATATACCAACATCTGGGTGACATGATGGAAATAAAGAGGATAAAAATGCCGCAAGGGCCCTCAGGTTTTTTTAGCCTGAAGCCTGAACAGCCCCTCGAATCACCTCTGATGTTTCACCAGTACATCTTTATTCTCTCCTAAAATTATCACAACCTGTTCTGTCCTTGAGACATTCGCTGGAAATAATTTAGGAAATGTGGTATTTTGACACAACAGCATTTTAGTTTCCTTTGATGTGACGTCCGTCGTGTGAAATTGGCGTTCAGTGAATCGTATAAAATCCATTGGTTCTATTGGTTCATATATATACAGTGTATATAAAGCCGTTATACTATTATATAAAGTAACACACCAATAGGCACATACCTCATTGTAAGTACTGTAACAGATCTATCTGCATATGCAGACATCATGAGATGCACGTTTTAGAGGACAAAATCTCCTTCAGCACATACACACACACACACACACACTCTTCTCCAGCTCCTGTTCTTATTAGCATTAAAACAATCTGAATGGAAATGTGAGCGAAAAAAAGAGGAAATAAATAAAGAAATAAATTGGCTTCCCAAATGTAATCAGGCCGACGTTTCAGCATTTAGATGCGTTCTGAAAAAGTTCAGTTAGGAAACACAGAGGCACAAAGAAGAAAGATGGAAAAAAGAGATAGAGAGAGAAAAGAAAAGGGCATGACCTTGTGAATGGATATAGAGATTCAAATAATCATATTTTGCTGTGTGTGTGTGTGTGTGTGTGTGTGTGTGTGTGTGTTTAACACTCAGGAAATGGTGAAAATAGCATTAGAACATCTCTACACCTCCCGAAGCAGGATTGCATCCTAATGAATATTCATTAATATGCAAATTAGTGACACCCCTATATTTGTTTCCTGGCAGCTGTTTTAAGAAAAAAGGATTTAAACGCTTGGTGTTCTGCGGTTACAGTAAACTAATCATCAGCTCCGCCGTGTGCTGACCCGACCCGAAGAGAAAGAGAAGAGAAGAGAAGAGAAGAGAAGAGAAGAAGAGAGAAGAGAAGAGAAGAGAAGAGAAGAGAAGAGAAGGGAAGAGAAGAGAGAGAGGAGGAGAGAGGAGAGAAGAGACATGGAGAGAAGAGAGATAGAGAGAGAGAGAGTTGAAGGAAGAAGAGAGGAGAAGAAGAGGAGGTAGAAGAGAAGAGAGAGAAGAGAGGAGAGGAGAGGAGGAAGGAAGAGAAGAGAGAGAAGAGCAGAAGAGAAGAAGAAGAGAAGAGAAGAGAAGAGAAGAGAAGAGAAGAGAAGAGAAGAGAAGAGAAGAGAGAGGAGAAAGAAGAGAAGAGAAGAGAAGAGAAGAGAAGAGAAAAAGATTAAGAAAAAAGAAAAAAAATCAAAATTATTCATTTTAAGTACACACCTTCTCTCTCTTTCACTCTCTCTCAATCTATCTCGCTCCTCTCTCTCTCTCTCTCTCTCTCTCTCTCTGTATCAGTAGCAGGGCGGGGGCGTGTCCTAATGAAGAGTGGATGATGGACTCCATCGCATTTATCATTGACTTTGACACTAGTTTATAGAGTCATGAATAATTTATTGTGTATAAATAAGGCTTTAGACTCACTGAAGTTTCTGTGGGTGGGGAAGTGTGTGTTTGTGTGTGTGTGTGTGTGTTTGTGTGCACAATATATTCCTCCTTGAAGCTTTCCTGGAATTCTGATTATGTCTCCAGAGCTCGATGTGACACCACAGGAAATAAAATTAGATTTTATTAAAATTAGATAAACTTCCATATTTTTGTGTGATGATGAGCAAAATCACACAGTTCCTTTTATCCATTTTATAGTTAATTTTCCTAAACAAGTACGTTTCTGTTCTTATCACCATCCAGGCAGTTATTTAGTCACCATCATCTGTTTCTTTAATCTCATGCAGCTTCTTTCCATAATTCATGTTCACAATTCACAGCGCTGACTGTTAAAAAGTACCGACACTCTGGACTCATTCCATCCGTTACATTAGTGGCGGGCGGTGCATTTGGTACCTGGGCCTTCAGTGGGAATTAACCCGACTGATACACATGTTAATACCACCAATATTACGTCGCAGTTATAGAAATTATCAATACTATACAAAAACACTAAACAATATAACACGGCGTAAAATTACAAAGAGACATTTCACATAATGAGGGTAAAAAACAGTTTTATTAAAGCAGGAAAACCTGTTAAAACTCCAAACCTCTACACTACAACCGCAACTGGACCACATACATCATCTGGAGCAGTTCAGAATCAATATTTATCTAATAACATTACAACAACATTAAAGATATAAATAAAATATATAATGCATTTAAAGGCTGTAAGCCAGCGTTATCGGTCGTCTGAACTAGTCTGGAAATTCTTTCCCGGACTGAGACAAGCTAGTGTAATGTCTTTTTCTGGCAAAGTTTGTCTTAAAAACGAGTTTTTAAGTATGTTTGACACCAAGTTAATTTCTCTTCCTTCGTCAGCCATTGTGGGCTTAAAAAATTCTGATTCACCTGTACAGTCGTGTTTTGCTAACTGTACTTTTCTGTGCAATAATATTTTATTAATTTTTATATAAAAATGTGCAATAACCTTTTACTCTATTTATTTAATTCTTACTTTTCTATTTCTATCTTGATAACTGAGTTTATAAACTTTCTAACCTAAAAATAAGCAATTAGAAGCTTGCAAACCTACTTGGCAATAAAGTTCTTTTTAATTCTGTGCTGAAACAGTTGTACTGTAATTAACCAATCAGAGAATGGTAAAATGCTGATGTCATAGTATTCCAGCTAGCAGCCCTCAGAAGGCGGGTTTAAAAATCTGATTGGTTAAAGAAACAGCCTTGAATTATATTAACCAATTAGCAATCTGCCACTACTAATATAGTTTAAGTTACATGGGCAGCACTGCTGATTTTGAAGGTCTTGGTAGATTAGATTAACATGGCAGCACATAGAAACTGAAATCTGATTGAACAAAATCTAACATATACATACTGGCAGCAGGGCAGCAAGAGAAACTCTACCAAATGAAGAGAATAAACTGTTGGGAATAAATTAATACAATTTCATAACACAAATATAAGAATTTAGGTTGTAAATGTAGGTCAGATTCTGATAGTGTTTAGGCAGCTGAGAAGGACTTGCTGGCCCTGACTGCACACCAGAATGAAAAGAGAAGAAATGAGTCTTTTATTGACTGATGATGTATATTTTTGTATGTAAATATTTTTTAAAAAGTCTTTCCTGATTAGCATTATTACTAAAGTGATCACTCGATTACTGTAAATCAGCACAATATCATTATTAATATCCATGTGTTTTAGATGGATTCGGCTAATGAGCAGCAGATGGTCACTTACTGAACCGTGCATCACACACTGAATCATTTACTGAATCACAAACTAAAGCATACACTGAATCACACAGTGAAATATTTAATGAATCATTTACTGAATCATACACTGAATAATAAACAGATTTACATAGTAATTGTGTGAAACATTAAATTAAGCATCAGATCGAATAATAAATAATAGTGAATCACACAGTAAATTATTTACATTGTTCACTGAATCACAAAATAAATCATACCAAAACACACAGTGAATCATTCACTGAATCAACGAATAATCATTCACTGAATCATAATGATACAGTAAATAATTCACTGAATCACATACTAAATAGCAAACTGAATCATACTTTAAATTACAAGCTGAATCACACACTGAATCATGAATCATGCAATGAATTCTCCTGAATCACTGAATCAAACGCTAATTCGTACACAGAAATATGTGTTGATCATTACTGAATCATGCACAGGAATGTAACGCAGTCGGTTTTCATAAGAAATTGAAAAGTGTATTTGCAATGATTATGCAATCTTTATAACACTTAGTTACTAATTGCAAACCCACCTTGAACTTAAATTCATGCTTTATGCTACATTTATTACATTCATTAAGTCAACTTTAATATTAACATTTTAAATATTCTAAACATAACAAGTGGACCCAATTCGGATTTTTCCTTCAATGTGCTACAGATAGGATATCACCCATGATTGTGATAGCAGGAAAAGATCACATTATTAGAGTTCAATATTTTCCAACGGATTCAGACTTCATTCGTATCTGGAAATCAATGGCATATGAATCGGATCTGTTCATTAGCGTCTGCCACGTAATCAGACAAATCGAATTTTTACCTTTCAACGCGAGTCTCGACTCAATAAGCGACGGTGCCGCATGACGTCAACTCAGGTGGACGCCAACTGTGATGTGTATATATATATAACTTACTACAACTGTGTATTTAATATTTAAACAAATAATTAATGCAATTTAAAAAATATATTTATAACTTAGCGATCAATGCTACATTCAGGCTGCAACAAGGGTCCTCCTACTTACATTTACAGCATTTGGCAGAAATTCTTATCCAGAGCGACTTACATTTATCTCTTTTATACAACTAAGCAATTGGGGGTTAAGGGCCTTGCTCAGGAGCCCAGCAGTGGTGCCTTGGTGGAGCTGGGAATGGAACCTACAATCTTCAGGTTAGTAGTCCAGCACCTTAACCATGAGCCACCACTTCCCCCAACTGGTGGACAGAAAACAGTATGATTTCCATTGCAATGATTGATTATTGCACTGTTTTTCCTTTCTTTTCCAGTCAGTACCTCCACCTTGGGTTGATTTATAATTACAAATACCGGATACGGGTCAGTTTAAAAAAAAGATGTGAGCGGATTGTCAAAAAGAAATCGGATACTGTGTTATCTTTGTCTGTTTTTTGTATCTTTTGTATCTTGAAATCATGTGTTTGTGTTTGGTTACACTTCCAGAGCGGTGATATTAAATGCTGTAATTGTTTTAAACTGAATAAAGAAAGAAAACAACAAAAGATGGAGATGAAGCAAAAAGTGGGGTTATTTATGGTTCACACACACACACACACACACACACACACACACACACACACATAGATACACACACACGCTGTCATCAAAAATCAATGCAGTTCATTACAGTTCAATTACATGTACTGATCCTCTTAAACACTCTATAATCCCTCAGTCATATGTTGTGAAGACACTTTTATGCACAGGTCCGTTCGGTCTCTGAGGTCTGCGCCTGTTTCTTCACCTCGTGACCTCCTATTAAAGCTCATCTAATTGCGCTGATGGATTCATGCGCCGGCGTGTTAGTGCGAGTCGCGGAACACTTTCTCATTACGCTCCAGGAACGAAACAAGGTCAGAAAGAAACACACGGTGGAGGGGTGTGTATGCGTGTGACGCGTAGTGTTGTCGAAACACACAACTCACACAAGCACACACACAGCTTATATGAGCACAAGTACACAGAACTCACACAAGCACACGCAACTTACACAAGCACATGCAACTTATCCAAGCATACGCACAACCTACATGAGCACACACACAACTTATATGAGCACAAGCACACAGAACTCACCCAAGCACACACAGAACTTACACAAGCACACACAAGCACACACACAACTTACATGCACATACACAACTTATATGAGCGCACACAACTCACACAAGCACACACAACTTACACAAACACACACTCAAACTTACACACAAGCACACACACAACACTGCATGAGCGCACAACACACAACTTACACAAACACATACACAACTTACATGAGCACACATACAAATTACACTAGCACACACACAACTTACGCAAGCTTACACACCACTTACATGAGCACACACACAACTTACACAAGCACACCCACAACTTACACAAGCACACACAACTTACATTGTGCATGCACACAACTTACGCAAGCACACACAACTCACACAAGCACACAAACAACTTACACAAGCACACAACTTACACAAGCACACAAAACTCACACAAGCACACAACTTACACAAGCACACAAAACTCACACAAGCACACAAACAACATACACAAGCACGCACATTTTACACAAGCACACACCCAACTACCATGAGCACACACATACAAAGAACAAATAAAAGTTTTATTATGACTCATTGCTGATTTCTTGAAACAGAAAGAAAAGAAAAAGGAAAGAGAAAAGAAAAAAAAGAAAGACAGAAAGAAAGAAAGAAAAACAACAAAAAAAAGAAACATGATAGGAAATAAAGAGAAATAGAAAATGATAAAAGCAAATGAATGAAAGAAAAGACAAACAAACAAAAAAATAGACAAAGAAAAGGCGGAAAAAATTATATAAAAGAAAGAAATAGAAAAAAGCCTTAAAAAAAGGGTTCTTTTTATGGTTTAAAACCCAGCACTGGGTGTGTGTGTGTGTGTGTGTGTGTGTGTGTGTGTGTGTGTGTGAATAGAGATGCTCTTCAATGTGTACGGTGTGAACATTCGACTTCTTGCTTTTAGCTTGAGTCTCCAGGAGGTTTTTTGTATTGAATATTTTTGTTTAAAAACGTGTTTGTTTATTTGTTTGTTTGTAACTTTTAGATTATTATATTCATCAAAAATGCTAGAATGATCTAGTTCTGAAGGTTGCCAGTTCTGTCTGAAATCCTCTCCTCATCACGTCCGATGCTTATTCCATCTCTCTAAAACGGCAGAGACTCCTGACCTGTAATGACTCGCCCTCCATCTGTCTGTCTGTCCGTCTGTCTGTTCCGCTGTCTCGTGTCTCATTCTTCTTTACATGTGGGTCAGAACTCATCACACCTTCGACATTCTCGCTGCACCCGCAACATTTTCCTGTTAAAGAAATCTGCCATCATTCCCGGCCACTTCTTCAAAGCGGAGCAGAGCTGAAACGTGTCATCCAGCTGATCAAAACACGACGCCTTCAGTCCAGACAGAGAAAAAAAAAAACAGAAAGAGAAAAACTTCAAAGGCAATCCAGGACTCGTGTAGGACAAACTGGGATGTCGGCAATTATACAGATAAAAAAAAGCTGACGGAGAGATAGTCAGAAAATCACATTGTGGGGAGGGGGTCAATCAGGAAAGAAAGAAAGAAAGAAAGAAAGAAAAATAGAAAGAAAGGGAAAAAAAAGACAATAATATAAAAAAGTAATGGCGTTTGGTATTTTGGGTGTTTGGTGTTTTGGGCGTTTGGTGCTTTGGGCGTTTGGTATTTTGGGCGTTTGGTGTTTTGGGCGTTTGTTACTTTGGGCGTTTGGTATTTTGGGCGTTTGGTGTTTTGGGCGTTTGGTGTTTTGGGCGTTTGGTGTTTTGAGCGTTTGGTGTTTTGGGCGTTTGGTATTTTGGGCGTTTGGTGTTTTGGGTGTTTGGTATTTTGGGCGTTTGGTGTTTTGAGCGTTTGGTATTTTGGGCGTTTGGTGTTTTGGGCGTTTTTGGGTTTTGAGCGTTTGTTACTTTGGGGTGTTTGGTGTTTTGGGCGTTTGGGTGCTCTGGGCGTTTTGTTAGTTTAGGCGTTTGGTGTTTTGGGCGTTTGGTATTTGGGCGTTTGGTGTTTTTGAGCGTTTGGTATTTTGAGCGTTGAGTGTTTGGTGTTTTGAGCGTTTGGTATTTTGGGCGTTTGGTGTTTTGGGCGTTTGGTATTTTGGGCGTTTGGTGTTTTGGGCGTTTGGTGTTTTGGGCGTTTGGTGTTTTGGGCGTTTGGTATTTTGGGCGTTTGGTGTTTTGGGCGTTTCCACTGAAACAGTAGTTTGGTGTGAAAACTCTTCAGTAAACAGAAGCGAGTGTCTGTCACACATAATGAGCGCTATAATCATTTCTTCATGGTCATTTCACACAATCAAATTACACTGGTAGAAAAGCGCTGAGTAAAGGAGAAGAAAAGAGGTTAGCAAGCGGCATTCGCTCCAACGAATAATAAAAAAAATAAAGTGTTTGTGTAGTTTTTAATCTAATGAATCAGGTGCTGAACTTCTCACGTCTCCACCGAGCGAAGCACTTTATTTATATTTTTATGTTTTGTTTTTTGGGGGGTTTTTTTGTTTTTTTGTTTGTGGGAGGTGAAATTGGTGTGAAATTGGAGGCAGGAAGGCCAAAGTGACCCGCAAACCGAGCTGGAAAATGGAAAACACGCTGTTCCATTTGTAAACTCCACAGGTGAGACAAAGAGGAGATTAGAAAGGCAAAGAAAAGATAAAAATTACCTGAGAGGTGGGAAAGACTGCAAAGAGGCTCTGTACATTGTGTCTAAATCAATTATAAATAGATTATAAATCATACTGTGTGTGTGTGTGTGTGTGTGTGTGTGTGTGTGTGTGTGCGCGTGTGAAAGAAAGTGACAGAGCAAGAAAGAAAAAGTGAGAAAAAAAACAAAAAAAATTAAAGTATGTGTCTGTGTTTTATGCTCATGCATTTCCACAAAATGTGTGAGTGTGTGTGTCGCTGTGTAAATTAACTGTCTAGATGCTACGTCTCTGCTCCTCTTGCATTAGTATAGTGGGAGCTTTAATTTATCCTCTGGTGCATTTGACCAGTAGAGATTTTACATCCCATAATTCAAACACTCTCTCTCTCTCTCTCTCTAACACACACACACAAACACTATTTTATAATAAAAGGTGTTTATGTGGAATTAGATTTTAATCATGACTCTATTAACAAGTACTCTTAGTGAAAAAAACTGCTGGAACACACACACACCACACACACACACACACTATGGAATAATATCCCAGTTCTGCATTGTAACAGTACAATAGTTACTTTCCCTGGTAATTAGTTACTTTACTAATGATGCAACTTAGTTACTATCTGTGCAAAGTAACTAGTAACTATAATTAACTATAATTTTAATTTTTTAAGTAACACACTGACACTGATCACAAGTGTATTAAAAGTTGTGGAGTTATAGAGTAAATTTGTGATCTGTGTGCCTGGTAATCCTAATTGAATGCGTGTGACTTCAGTATCTGTCAATCACAGTGAAGGAGGCGTGGCCCGTGTGTTATTGAGTGCTTGTGGAATAGGTGGGGCTTCAGAATCTGTCATTCACAGTAAGAAGCCATGGCATGTTTCCGTCAGTGGAGGAGGTCCGACCTGTTCCCCTTGCAATAATAAGGAAGAAGATATGGCCTGAGTGCATCTATGTTCTCACAGGGGGTGTGGCTGATTACAGGTAGCTTCAAGTGGCTGTCAGTGCTGTTGAGGTTTTTAGACAAAGGGGTGTGGCCTTTAAGAAAAATATTCACCAAAGCCGCTCCTCCTTTACTGGGATTTTCCGGTGATTTTCCTAGTAAAGGAGGAGTGTCTTTGGTGAATTTTAAGGCGTGTCCTTTTGGTCATTAATGATCACTTGACCTGTGTAATGATCACTTCCGCCAAAGAAGGATCTTCCGGCAACCACACTTGTGGCCCTGATTCGAAACGCAAAACTTGAGAAGAGACCAACACCCATGAGCCACTGAAATCCGATTGGGCCTCGGGGTCAGTACGCACATCCAAACACACACACAGATCTGCAATACCTGAATTACGCTAATGGAATATGAAACCAAATCAAGCTTATTTAAAGCAATATAATAAACGAGTCCAAAGCTCTTTGAAGCGAAAGGGGACGTGATTTATTTGCTTCCAATCCATAACAAAGAGTGTTAAGTTGGGGCTTAAATTACAGAAAGCTATTTGGAAAACAAGTGACTATGTTATATAGTTCCTTCCACACCCACCTTCTTAACTCAAAGGGAGTAAGTGCGCAGAGTCACTTTTCAGGACATCCATCAAACGAAATGAGTTTGCGGAAGGCAAAAACCGAGGCTTGCACTCAAATGAAAGCGGCGTTCGTGCCCTGCATTTGAACACCTCAATCTCTTTTTCAACTCCACTCTGCATCTGTACATGTGTGTGTGTGTGTGTGTGTGTTTCTTATTTTTAATAATGCTTTTAATGCAGTTGCTGGGAAAGAAGGCGTAGATCATTTCCCTCATTTGTTGTTTAAAGAGAACGAACAACAGGTCACAAGCATCAAACGGGCAGCAAGGTGAACCTAAGTAATCATGGTGGGCGTTAAGTCCCCTATTTAGGCTACGATGATTAGCAGAAAATGGCCTTTGAAGCTATACACTGACAGTCGTTAACTGCTGTGGAAATGTCTGCAAGCCCCTGTGTTCGTCTAAGATTCTCGTCACGCGTTCTTATCCTCTGTTAGATGTTCTGAGCATACAGATTCCTGAGGCTTAGGCAGCCCTGAGATTTATCCTTAATATATCAAGTGTTGGAGAAGATGGCCTTTGCGGGCCAGCGTATAGGTTCAAAGGCATAAATACAGCAAAATGTCAGTCAGGCCAGCATAAGGGCTTTACATCGCTTTGGACAGAAGGGAGTATTTCATAAACAGCTTCATGAGCCCCATCCCCCAGACACATACGGCTCTTGCTTTCGGCTTCAACGTGATCTATCATGAGAAATGAAAAACTCCCTCTCCGTTTTGGCTCTTTAACATCACAGGCGTCTACCATGAACTATAAAAAATCTGAAAATAATGAAAAAAATCATATAGCAACAGCATACATCATATATAACTTGGTTTTACCAGAACTTTCTAATAGAACTTTTTAAAAAGTTTATTCAGTAATGCTAAGTATCTACAGTATGTACGGCATAATGTAATTACTTTTAAAGATAATTGAATAGGCAGCCAATGATTTCTTGAAGAAACTTGGGGAGAGATTGTCTGCCATTTTAGTGCTATGACATTAGCATCTGTGACCCTTGCATCATTTTCTCACATTAAAATAACACGTGGCCTCTGGTCTAACAAAGCAGGTGTGATCTTTTACACCAGAAGATCTGGCCTCTGGTTTACATCTCAGGATCTAGCTGGTACCACAAATAAGGTGTTTACTACAATTCTACAAAGAAGGTGTAACATCTGAGCCCCCAAAAGTATGTGTGACTCCTGGTACCACAAAGGAGGTGTGGCCTCTGGTTTTACAGTAAAGGTGCGGCCCTTGAGTCCCCCCATCTTCACTGAACAAACAGACCTGAGTTATGGGACCAGAAACTAGATCCTCTTTACTGGACAACAGGCCATGCTGTCCTATTTGGGACTAGACCGTTCAGTGTTCAGTGAAGATGGGGCCACTGGTACCACAATGTGAGTGGCTCTGATCTTACGATGAAGGTGTAGCCTCTGAGCCCCCGAAAGCAGGTATGGTCACTGGTCCCATGTAGGAGGCCGTAGCCTCATTTTACACTAGGAAAGTCTGGCTTCTGGTCCTGCAAATCAGTGAAGGTTTGGAATTCAGTTCTACAATAAAGTTAAGGCTTCTGGACCTAAAAAAAAGGTGGCCTTGTGTCCTACAATGAAGATATGAATTAAAGTTCTCCAAAGAAGATGTTCTCATGAGTAAGATGTGACCTCCAGTCCTGCAAAGAGGTTGTGGTTCTGGTCCAACAAAGATTGAAGTCCTCCAATATTACATGAAAAATAGACCCTTCTACTTGTTCTTTGTCTTTCAGCCATGCAGTTTATACAGTTGGACAGAGGTCTGTCAGGTGTTAGTTAATATATTACCAAATTGGTTAACCCTCTTTTTCTTAATAGTTAAGTCAACGACCTTAATTCTTTTTTTATATAAGAAAATGTTTATAAAATATATCTGGAAGGAGTCTCCAGTTATAGAACATTGTTTTGAGGCACATGGTTTAAGCCCAACATTGACAAGCTGCCATCTTTGCCCTATGGGGCGTTGTACCATAGCTCACCCTCTTACCTGCCTCCAGATTTCATAGTTATTTTGTATAACAGAGTTCTGGGTCCTAAACTCCAAAACACTTCAAATGCAATAAAACATATCTAAAGCCCACAAGCTCTCAATTCAGGCCTCCAATCAGCAGGTCAGCTGTTGAGTGGATTATTTTTTTAAATTCCAGTCAGCTTTAATTGTTCACTTGTTTATCTGCTCTTAATTTGATAAGCTCCAGCATGTCAGAAACAGTCGAGCATACCTAATGAAGTAGTTTATATGCAAATGACGAAGACAAACTAAAGTTAAAGATCTTGAGGGATTGCAATGCATCAGCAACGAGCGCAGACCTCCAAATTGCCTGGATAGCACACAGCTCTGCTTTATCTTCTTCAGATGAACGTGCATAGCAATTTTTTTTCACACACTGTTTTACACTTACACATATACCTGCATTTTAAAGCTTGCCATTTTAAAGATGATTAAAAATGCACAACGTCCTTTCTTGACGAAAATCTATAAATATACGACGAAGAAAAAGAAAAAGGAACATTCTCATTTTAGCAAAACATTTTGGACTCCTTCCATCGTTGCTAACACAAAAAATTGACCAAACTTTTTATGGAAAGCCTCTACTAGGTCAGAGCTAAGTAAAATTAGCAAATAATTAAAAAGATATCCAGAATTCAATATTTGGATTTTAAATGCAAACAGCAGATTTTTTTTTATCTTAAGCTAAACCAAATAAAGAACACTGTTTTGTTTCATGCCGAAGATTTAAGGCTATACAAAGCAGGTGGTCCTAAAACAGATCTCGGCAACGCCACACGAACAAAAAACCTCTGCACCCCATGCAAGACAAGCGAATTTGCGACAGCGTTCCTTAAACTTGTCAAATTTCTGCCCCCGATGGCAGTAAACAATTTTCCTCTGGTTGAAGTGTTCTTAAGTGTCTCGTCAAAGATCCATTTGAATCAATTAAAGTAAATTAAATGACTTTTCAGCTGACTTGTTGAATAATTTATTGCGTTTAATGATCCCCACAGAATTAAACATAAGTCGAATCCTTCATTATGAATAATAAGTGATTAAAAGGAGGCCATTTCAGTAAAGGGTCTGCCACCGCGACTTCAACGGCGTGCCTTTTTCTTAGACGAGGGTTTGAATATTCTGAGGAAATTATCAGTTTAAAGGCTCAGCGATCTGACTCAAAGCCCTGGAGGCCAGAGAAGGAAAACAAGACTGTTTCGAAAATGAAATTTTTCCTCTCTGAATTGAAAGAGACGAATTATGAATCAATAAACTAATTTCTTTGGAAAATGATTTTTCACTCAAAGCATTTATGTACGATTTCGTAAACACACAAGCATGTGGTGTAACTGTCATTTGCCAAACATTCATTTTTTTAGTAATTGGCTTTTAATAGCATTACAAACATTTGTGTTTGTGTAAGAGAGAGAGAGAGCAGTACAGTGGAACCTCAGCATACGAATGCACTTCCTTACAGGCTTTTATTTTGTCACGTCAAAATTTGTATCAGCAAACATAGCATTTCCAGAATCCAAACAACACATCTGGGAGCCGTTAAAAAATTTTTTTGCGTCATTGGAAAGCCAAGCAAAGCCAACCAAAGCAATTTAACAAATTTTAGGGGGTTTTTGTAGTCAGCGAAAATAATATTGACGTCGCTTTTGGCACGCGTTTACATCCTGCTCCGGTTTTTATTAACAGATTGTTGATATGGGTCTAATTATTTTATATTTTACCTCATTTACATGTCGTTTTTCAAATCTTTAATTATTAGATGCAAAAATATGATAACATTGGTAATGTTTCTGGTAATGTTGATTATGTTTATTCTTATCGGAAGGAATTCTTATCGGAATATTGTTCTCCTTAAAAATTCGCCTCTAGAACAAAGGAATTTTGTATTTAAAAGTCCTGCTGCGTACGAAAGCTCAATCCTAGTGTGCATTTTATGGACTTCCCCACCCTCATCTGATCTCTCCAAACACTCGTCTGGATAAAAAAAAAACAAAGAAGCGACAGACGAAGAATTAAAGAAACATATATAGCTTACGAAACGGCCTGTTATTCATTTCCTTCGGAATGTACAGAGTCTTCTGGTAAATATACGCCACTCCATCACATATCGCTGTAATGTGACAGCTCGCTCCAGCAAGACTGCGCTTTATGAATTATTGTTTAGGAAGCTTTAAAGCCTGCTACACTGCAGAGGTGTAAATAAAAAGAAAAATACACACAGTACTATGGAGTGGGCTTCATTAGCTGCCTGGTCATGTGCTGCGAAAAAGTTACAGAGTTGGAACTGATGCCAGACTAATGTGCTTAAACTTTCCTGAACAAGTAAATATGATTCTTTAAAGGTGTTTGTTATTTGTATGTTCTCTGTATTTCTCTAGATAATAAGAAGCCGATATTCAACAAATGAGAGGATGTATAAAAACTCTGTTTTTAAGAAATCGTGACGAGGTTTCTTTGAAAAAAAAGATGAGCAAACAGGCCACGCATCCTTGACTAAGACTGACTTAGAGCCCACTTAGCTTCTTTAATTTGACTGACATGTAAAGAGGACACACCCACATAGTAAAATGTAAAAACCTGGATGATAATTAAGGTGTTTTAAATGAAATTTAATGTAAAATTGTTTCTAGAGAAAAGAAATTTCTGGCAATTAACAACTTCTCTTACAAAAATAACGGAAAAGTGAAAAAAACCAAAAAAAAACCTGTTAACTTTCACTGTAATATAAATGCACATCTGGTTGATTGAGTGATAATTTTAAAAGACAGTCAGTGTCTGTTTATATCATTTATACACACACACACACAACATGCATGCCCACCATATGCTGTGTCTTGGTTTAGCAGGCGCTGTGATTTGACTGATCGCAGGAGAGACGAGCTCTAATTGGGTTTTTTCGCAACCAGATGCGCAATAAATCCTGTGTAGCGTGGGATGATCATCAGCGACTCAGAGGAGCAGAGACAAAAAAAGAAAAACAAGCAGCACTCGTGCAAAGGCTTCACTCGCTGAACTCATTGGTGACTTCGATGCTCAGAAAAGGTCAAGGTATCTAACCTGCCGCTGTCGGGTTTATTGGCAGACGATTTTTTTAGCAGAAACGTGACCGGGCTTTGCTTCAGCCTGGGCTTTCTTATGAATTTATCTGGCTTAGGTTGAGTTTAATGGCATTCTTAATGGACTAGCTAGCAGTGCTCTTGCATTTGGCTGAGAAGAGTGTTGGGGGGGTGAGGGAGTTTAGGCTGTTGCACCTCTAGGTGACGTTCTTTCTGTGGAGCATTTTCAGGGTGCCATTATTTTTACAAACATACATATGCAAGAAGTAAAGAACATGTGAACAACTTCACGTCGCTCATGATGTACTTACGTCATTAAAATATGTCATAAAAATATTCTTACCCTGTGATTACAAAAGCCTGTGTGTAATCTTCAGGAAGCTGCATCATCCTGACTTCCTGACAATCACTAAGAAAAATGTCTTTTTTTTGCTTTGATAATTTAATAATATGAATTATATAATTTATTATTATTAAATTACCGCACAAACAACTACGCTTAAACCCGTATAATAACGATGAGTCGGCTATAAAATCAATTCTTTTGAACTAAATATTTTTTTCCTGAATCATTAAGTGCATAAATTCTTAAATAAAATAAAAAAAGGTCAACCTGTCATCATGTTCTGGCTTTGTTTTTGTTTTTTTGTCTTTAACTGATCAGGAGGAAAAGCTGACTGGTGCATTTTGGTAGGAAAGACCTTAAAATCCAATTGAAACAGAAAAAAAAAATACTGAACCAGCTTTGGGTCATCAGGCAGTTTTATTTTTTAAACCTGATTATACAACAACATTGCTTTTATAGATGGTCAACCATTCCCGTCAAGAGAAAAGCGCTACTTACCATGTTAACAAAGTTAAATATATATCACAAATTAATAACACAATTTAGACAAACTATTCCACTGTTAGTCATATTATTATTATGTAAAAGTTTCAAATTATATTTCGTTGGTGTGTGTTGGGGGTGTCGGATAAACGAGTGTGTTTGTAGGTCTGTAAACTTTTGAAAAGCATGTGATTTGTGGCTGAGTTCTAGTTGACTTGTTTCAATTTTCTTCCTGCTGGTGTTGTTAGGGAATCAATATTGTTTTTATATTTGTAGCCTCTTTCAAAAAAAGTCTTATTCCTGCCAGCTGGATGTGATGTAAGTCATGCCTTTTATCGTTTTCTCCCTATAGTAGACAACATTAGTATTTCAGCCTTCATCTCTAAATTCGATTGATATAAATGACGGAATTAGCTAAATAATTATCTTGATGATATAATTACTGATAAAAAAAATCAACATTAAACAGTAAACGATTTATTTAATTCTTTACATTTACATTTTTACATTAACTAGCAGTCATGTTACATCATCACCATTGGACATTTACACTCCTGCATTACCAACAGTTTGATTTTAGTGCTAGCCATCACTGTTTTGTCTTTTTTTTTTTATTGGGAATTTATAAAAGTAGTAAGTCTCCTGTGGACTAATTGGTTTAGACTGACTGAAATTTATCCCTTGGTGTAAAAATGATCCAGTGTCCCATAAGACCGCTGTATTCACTCGGCCACAAACGAAGTGACACATCGTTTCTGCAGGAGGACGGCCACTCGAATGAGATGGTTTGTGCAGAAAATTACCAGCCGGCATCATGAGTAAAGATCAACCTTTTCTCTTTTCTACTGAATAAAAGAAGCTTAATTACGTTTGCATACATATGCAATTCCCATCGGTCTCTCTCTCTTTCTTACTTTTGCTTTCTTTGCAATGCCCTTTATGGAAGACACAACGAAAAAGGAAAACTTCTGGCACTTTTGTCTTTTTGCCAACAACCGCACACCTTCACACATGCATAACTAATAGATCAAGAAAAAGAGGGAGGTGAAGTGATAAAGAATTAAAAAAGAGAGAGGAGAACGAGCAAAACAAATTCCATCTGTCCAAATTTACATGCATTTGGCCACCGGCTGCGGAGGAGGTGCCTTTTCCAACTCTAAAAAAAGGTCAAACTTCTAGAAAGTTTTGCTCACGCTGACAAAATGTCACAAAAATGTGTGTTTTTTAATAAGCAGTGTCGAGGAGGGGTTGCAAACGTACGATCAGGGCGTGAATAACGTGTAATCGGCACGCTAACAGAATGCGAAAGGCGAGTGAAGACGATGAAACAAAACCTGAAACGCATTTTGGATGTCAAACCCACCACCTGCCCGCGGCACAGCCTGCACTCGTAGAGGTGAAAGTTCAAGTGCAGCATCTGAGCGCATTCTTTGTTCTCCTGGTTTTTTTTTCTCTGACAGATCAGACTTGTGTTCAGGTCATAAAAAAAAAAAAAAAACCTCTAAGAAAAATTTCCATTTCCATTCGAATGGTGACCTCAAAGCCCTTGGTCTTGCAAGTTTGTTCTATCAGTTTCACATTAATAAACATTTTGAAGAGGAGCGTGATGGCAAAGCAGTTGGACTTTTAGAGATCTTTTTACAAACAGGGCAGGTTTGAAATAAATAATCGCGTCATAAATGTGTCGGGAAACATGACAACAAATATATGGAAATGTGGAGCGTTTATCGTAGTCATATTTCTCTCAAAGTCTCTTCATGATGTTATCTCCGGGAGTTTTTCCTTTTTTTTTATTGGTGATAACAAGAAATTGAATTTTACTTGGAGAAAAAGTCAGTAAAAATACTACACAAATAAATAGAGAACAAAAGTTACAGCAAAACCAGAAATGTAAAAGCAAAACTGAAAATGCCAAGCAAAAGAAAAAAAATGCAACAGAATACATTCATTCATACTTTTATAACCCCTTATTTCCTAATTCAGAGTCACAGGGATCTGCTGGAGTCTATCCCAGCCGAAAGGCAGGAGGGGTACACCCTGGACAGGTCATCAGTCCATCACAGGTCCACACACACTTACACTCACTTCTATGGGCAATGTAGAATCACCAATTAACCTAACATACATGTTTTTGGACTGTACGAGGAACCCGGAGAACCCGGAGTAAACCCACACAAGCACAGGGGGAACATGTAAACTCCACACAGAAAGATCCCTGCCTGTGAATCGAACCTGGGACCTTCTTGCTGGAAGGCAACAGTTCTAACCACTAGGCCACCACAACAAAATACAGCAAATGTAAAAGCAAGACCATGAATGAGACAACAAACCAGTGAGTTATAGCAAAATCAAAAATGCGACAGCTGAACCAAAAGAATTAAAGTGCAAAACCAGAAATGCAACTGCACCACCAGAAATGCGACAACATACCAGCAAAATGCCCAGAATCCCAAAAATGTAATAGCAGAACAAGAACTACAGAACAAGAAATACAACAAAAACAGAATACCAGAAATGCTACAGAAAAACTTCATATTTGCTGTGTTTGCTAAGGGGTCTATAAGTTTCCATCCGATTTCGTTCAACGGTTAAATTAATGTCTTTTTAAATTTCCAGATTTTTTTGTTGACGTGTTTTGCATTAGGGTGCTGTGAATTTTATGAGGTAAAACAATCCATTTTACAAAACACATCTGCCTTCTGAAACATAAACATCAATTCCAGTCCTTCATGACACTGCAGGTTTCCGCCGCGTCCCGCTAATTTCATTTTCACCCACACACACGGTAGACAACCACGGCCTGAAAAAAAAAAATAAAAAAAAAAAAAAAAAAAAAAAAAATGGTTTAGCAGCGGAAAAAAAACAAAAAAAAAAACGGACCGACAGCTGGGACCTGCCGGAGTAGTGCATTTTTCTCCAAAAACCCCATCAGGCATGACGTGGGCACCTGTCGGGGGAACAAAGAGGACCCCTGTGAGTTTAATCACCTCTAATGTGAGATTATCCAGGTGCCAGAGGACATAATCTCATCCCGAATCCATCAGCTGTCAGCGGCTCTGTGGAGCGTCACCACTCCTTCCCTTTCCCCTCCCTGCCTCTCTCTCTCTCTCTCTCTCTCTCTCTCTTTCCTGATAAAACATCAGCCATTAATTGCCATGGAAGTCGCTTGGCTAGAAAATCGCAGCAGGCATTTTTCCACACATTTTCATTTTCCAGGCATGAAAGTGTTACCTCCCGGGGAACGGACGAGCCAAATATAAAAAAAATTAAGACTTTCTCTGTTTGGTCGACATTGTAAACAGTTTCATGTGACTGACTTTTGACATCAGTAAAAGAAACGTTTTGGGAATGAACAGCAGAGAAGTAATTAGCAGAGGAGTTTTTTTATTTAAAAAAATAAATAAATAAATAACTGTCACTAATTAGGATCTAATTAGGCTTTTTGGATAGATGTGAAAGAATTCATTTTTCAAGTCAAGTGTATCAGAAATGAAGTTTAAATAGTCCGGAAAATTGTTACAACTAATTCAGATTTCCAAATTAGGAACTTTTTGTATGTTCATTCATTTTCTATACCCGCTTATTCCCTAATTCGGAGTCACAGGGATCTGCTGGAGCCCATCCCAGCCGCCTCTGCAAGGGCGAAGGGCAGGAGGGGTACACCCTGGACAGGTACTTTTTGTATGTGGGAATTTAATCAGTATCTAATTATCTTAAATCTAGAATTTTGGCATTAAAGTCTGAAGACGGTTATAAATATAATAAATAAATTAAGGAATGTCGGATTTTAGCAAACAGAAAGCTTTTGGATTCACTGATTCAATGCAATTAATTGTCAACAAATCAATTTCCATTAAACCTTCCGCAGCACCACATGTACTCTACACTTTCATCTTTAACTCCAGTTTTACCCTTTCATGACCTGCACAACTCTTTTCTTTAAATACACATTGCATCAGCCTGACATCAGCATCGCTTTTTTCTTTTGTCTTAATATATATTCATGTCTGTTCTCCGATCCTTTCCTGCGCTTTTGCCCTCTCTCTCTCTCTCTCTCTCTCTCTCTCTCTTTCTCTCCATCCCTTGAAACAAAGATTTTTGTCTCATTAGGAGAAGACGGCAGACAAGAGTGAGGTTTCAAGCCTTTTACTCTAATCCTAGGGACTAGAGCCGGATAAATCGAAGAGCCGTGCTTTAGAAGAAGCGAGCATCTTTAAACTGTTTTGTTAGGTGGTTTAATGAAGAAGAAAGGTGTCAAAAACAGGGCAGAAAGAAAAGAAGAGAGAAAAAAACTTAATAATCGAGAACGGGAAAAAAAAAGCTTTTGTAGATGATCTTGATTTAGGGATGGAGGATGAGGAAAATTCTCATATCAAGTTAGGAAGTGAAACAATGTTCAAGTAAAATCATGAAGCTGCATCTGGAGGAACGTGCTCTGCTAATGTGCAAGTAATACTAAATCTATGTGGATGGCCAAATTGATCTGCGCGATCAGTATTGTACTCAGGTTTCTATCATTGGACATTTGACAGCTTTGGAAAGAAGAAATATTAAACCTGTAATTAACTTTGCTGCTTTATAAATTGCTTAAAAAGTTCCTGGCTAGATTATTTTTGCCTTATCAGAAACCATGTTAAGATTTTCACTGGAAAATGTCCTGAACTGGTGCCCAGTTGACTTTGAACTGGTGCCCAGTTGACTTTGATCTTAGGGAACCCAGACTATCAGTAGGCAGAGCTTCCACTACAGACCTTAGTTTGAGAGCTGCCCTTTTCAAAAGTCAACAAAGCAGCAGATAGATGAACAAAAAAAAAAAAAAATTCAATCTGTCAGATCATTAATGATGGACAGAAGAGCCTGTAGCTCTTCTTACCACCAGGACTATCAGATCAGAAATAAATAAATAACTAGAAAGTAGTGGAAGAAAAAGAAACACAGAAATGAGGGGCGGATTGGCAACTGCTGAGTTTAACCGTTTCGTCATCTGAGTGGTCAACAATTAAAAAGCCTTAAAAAATTATACAGGGATTAAAAAAGAGAGAGATAACAAGCGATTCTGGTCACAAGTTCTGCTCACTGGTAGAACAAATGCATGGGCTGGTTTAAAAAGAAGTATCAGAGGCAGTGGTGTTTCTAAGAAGTGATTCTAAGGGCACGTGTACTTTATGGGCCCGATGAGATCTGTTTTATTAGTAGTAACAGTAAGGTAATAGTATGTTTAGTGTGGCATGAGATATAGTCGGGGGCTCAAGCTCATATTCTTTTATAGAGCCCAAAATTGCTTACGGCACCCCTGATCTTTAAGAAAAAGGAAAGAGCATTAAAGCTTGTGATATTTCAGAAACGTCCTGGATGTGAAGTCATTTATTTACCTCACAACAATCAGCTGCGAAAACAGCAATGGGAGGACTGACATTCTGTCTGCTGCAATAGCCTTGGCCTCGTCCGGATCACACTGTTTAATAGATGAGCAGCAGCATGTCAGTCACTGCTCTCTCTCTCCATCACCTGTTCACTCTCCTGATCTCCACTTTCAGGCACTGTTGAAAGATTTAGTTTGTCTAGGAAAGTGTGTATGTATGCGTATTTAACCACCCGTTTTTTCGATGGGACACGATAATACACAGAAAGTTTGTTAGCATCCTTTTCCTCGTCAACTGTCCATTGTCTTATGATAAAACAGGATGCATGGACGTGGAAGAGGTGAAATACGATTTATGATTCAAGACGTTACGTACAGGAAACATTTTTTACATTATAGATTAAATTTCCTACTCTGTCATAAGTTGACATCAGTTGCAAGACTATAAGAAAAAAGGATGAAAAGACACAAATTTATATTAAAAAAAATAATAATATAAAACACTGAAAGCGTATGTCCCAACCAAAGCCACGCCTCCACACGCATGAACGCGCACAGACTAGAAGACCAGAGGCGACATTACCGTCACAATACATCATGTGTCATTCACCAGTAAGAAAATAGTAAAATAGTTTTTAATAGCACCAAAATACCAAATATCAAAATATGAGTTTCTGTCAAAACACAACAAAATCCAATTACACCAGATTTGGATCAGAAATACTGTAACCATGACATCATCTTTCAAACCCTTCGAACTTTTTTTCGCAGTACAAGAACACGCTGTTGACGTAGATATAAACATACATATGTTAACAAGCCTATCATAGTGCTCAGACCGAACATTTTGATTGGACGAACATTTTATGGTCCTACCATCATGGTCTTCCACAGAATATATAAATACATTTAGATCAATTAACTCAATGTATTATACCTTTGATATCAATAACACAAAAGAACACACAATGTTACCATGGAAACGCTAACGTTACTACGGCACTGTAGCTGATTTGTAGCTGCACCACATTTTATCCTCGGAGCAGGAAAAGCAGATTCCTTGTCTGCTCGGCTGACATGCTCCGCTCCTGATAGCATCTCAGCACTACAGTTGTTAAATGTCAGCTGGAGCAGAGAGGACGGCACACGCTGTCAGCAGAAAGCTGGAGCTGTACAAGCCACTGCAGTGCTACACAACTAAACCCAGAACCATGCAAAAGCTTGACATCCTCTGTCAAGCTGCTCTGACGCACATGTCAAGCCGGGGCACAATGAAGTGAGCTGCGCACTAAACATGTAACATATGATATGCAAAAAAGAGAGAAAAAAACAGATGAAGGGAAAAAAAGAAAAGTAAAATCATACAAGAGATAAGCACACATGCCAAACATTATTAATAACTCCTCTTATTTTTTCTTTTCATCTATTCTTTTCCTCTTTTCCTCTCATCCTTATTTCTGGCCTCTGCTTGACTTTTTTTCATGTTAATTTTTTTTCTGTCTTCTTTTCCATCATCTTTTTTTTAGCATTTATTTGTCTTACTTTTATTCTTTCTTCTATATTCGTTCCTTATTTTCTCTTTTTTAGTTTTTCACTTCTATTCTTCTTTCTCCTTTGTTTTTGTTCTTTTTTTTCTCTTTTCTTCATTTTCCCTCCATTTTTTTTAATCTTCTATTTCTCCTCTCTTTCATATTAAGTTCAGCTTTCATCCTTGCCTGTCTTCCTTCCCATCATCTTTCTCGAATAGTAAAATCTTGTCATTTTGTAAAATCCCATCAATATATTCTGACTGAGGTCTTCGACTCCCTGAAGTGGGCCGCCGTCAGGCTTCTGCGCCCGCTACTTTAATTGTGATTTACACCATTGCTCTGCACAAATTGTATCGTCTGAAGCGGCTGAGCCCTTAAGCCACGTCGATTATATTCCCAGAGCTCCGGCTGCCAGTCTCCGCTTCTGTTTACCTGCCTGATTAGCAGGCACTAAAATCTGACTTCAAAAAAAAAAAAAAAAAAAAAAAAAAAAAAGGAAAAATCAATTTCCTTCTGGCTTTCTTTTTGGTTTTTTTAAGCCTTTCCTATTTTACCTGTATGTCTCTGTGATTTATTACAGAGGTCTTAAAAAGTTTTTCTAAGCCGGGTCCCTGGGCACTCATCATCCTGTCACTCACATCAAAGCTTCCAAGATTGACCCGTCCGTCTTTCAGTATTTCTCTCCAGACTCATACTGAGAGTTCATTCAAAGGCAGTCCTGTAGGGACTCATCAAGCTAATAATGCCAATTTTCTCTCTGCAAATGAATTAATGTTGTTGTACCCTCATGACTTTATCATTCGTCTTCCAAATCAGATCTCTGGACAGAACGCTCTTCATTTGTAAGCTTCGCTTATCGATGAAATCTCAGATTTAATAAGATCTTGGCATAAAGTCATTAACGATATTTTATGATAGGCGTGTGTCAGTCAGGTGAACAGGCTTGGAGCCGTGAACTTATTACCTCTAGGGCGTTGACAGGATTTGGAAAAGTAGACTTTAATTGAGCTAACATCCAAATAACGAAGAATCGTTATTGTTCAGAATACACATGCGGTTAATGGTAGCTCAGTGGTTAAGGTTTTGAACTGGTGATTAAGGAATCGATTCCCAGAACCACCTAGCTGCATCCCTAACTTTCAAAAGCTCAGATAGATCAATTGTAGTCTTTTAATTCACTTGTTCTTTTTCCACCCCATCCGGTGAGTTAGTGAAACACTGGTTGCAAATGAATGGTTTTCAATCCACTGTATGTTCAAATCTTCAGCAGCAAGAGTTCTGAATGGTCTTGTGCCTCCATATCAGTCTGGACCTACTGTACCCTTACACTCCCTCAGATCAAATGGGCTTAGTCTCCTTGTTATCAGATGTCCACTATAGGGGTGGATCATTTGGTGTTAATGATTCCAAATTATGGACTGCACTACCACTCAACTTCAAAATTTATCATCTGTGTCCACCATCTTTGTCCACTAAGAACGTATCTGTTTAATATGTATTTTGGATAATGTGGCTTCTTTGGTCTTATGTCTATGTTTAATTGATGTAAAGCAATGGAAAAGCACTATATAAATAAAACTACTTCTTCTTCCTTGTCATAAACCAAACAATAATCATAATTATCACCATTTTACACAATGCATCCACTGATCACTAATCACTGGTGATCTTAACAACCAATCACTTGTTACCATCATTTCAGACAACCGAATATTAATCACTATTATTTCAATTAGCCAATCACTGCTCACTATTATATCTGACAATAAAATTGATGAAATTGGTGGAAAGTGGTGGCTTAGTGGTTAAGCTGTTGGCCTGATACCAGAAAAACCAGGGTTCGATTCCCAGTAGCACCAAGCCACCACTGTGGGCCCCTGAGCAAGGCCCTTAACCCTCAATTGCTCAGAGATAAATGTAAGTCATTGCATTAATGTTTTCAAATTAAACATTACTCTTTTTCACATCTCCCAAAAATCTTGTTCTTTCTACCTGAACTGCATGCTGGGAAATCGGATTCCATGGAACAGACCCATATTTAAGGCTTCACCGACTCTAAACCAAGGAACAAAATGGCCAGGATTGGCGTCTCGGCAATCTTGGACCGTCCACTTACTCGCAGTGGTTTCTGTTACTTCCGATTCTCCATGGTTTCTTTTCTCCATCTGTTCTTTTATCATGACTGCCCATCCCACCTTTTCCTTTTTACAGTGGCAGCGTTCCAGGTATTCATTCCTGAGTGTCTCCTACTTTCGTTTAACGGTTTGTTTAGGTGACATACCTTGCGAGTTGTGTGTTGTTTTTGTAATTATGTTATTATTTTTTTAAGAATCTCAGAGGCGACGGTGACCAACACAGCGTTCACTCATGCTCTAACATGCTCCCAAGACCTTCGTATTGCAACACACAGCGAGGTCTGGTTGTCCATCTGTGCTCTCTGATCTACACACACACGCATACACACGTAAACACATACACATGCTGGCAACCAGAATGAAGGGGGTGAGCCGCTGACACACCCTGTAAATACTCCTTAGCACTCCCGCTAGATATTCAGTCATGGCGAGCACAAAAAGCTAACAACAGAAGGCTGTTCATTACAGACTGTTTCTCTGCATAATAACTTCCTTAATTACAGCTTGGTGTCTGTCTCATTTTATTCGGACTGGGCTGAACGTCTCAACAGGCCAAACATGCAAACTAGAACGAAAATGATGTTTGCAAACAGCTGCAAACTTTTTAATTGAAAAGAAAGAGCCAGAAACGCAAACTCAAGACTAGAGATCGGCCAATATCGATTTACTAAATCAAATTATGATACCGATTATTTTGCATGTTTATGGTATCGACAACCTATTTTTAGAACCAATATTCACTTATTGTTCATTTCTGTTTTGGACACAAAATGTTGGACTTGCATGCAGTTCTCAAAACGGCCATTAAGTGGTGCCAAATAATTACGGATTCAATAGTGCAAAACCGATATTTAATAAGGAAATGGCTTAAATTTTTAAGGAAAATAACAATGCGTAAGAATCGGTCAACCTTTACTGAAGACTCTAAAATCTAGACTCTAATTAACTAGCTAGTTAGCTAATACTCTAGCCAGTTAGCTAATTTAAACTGCTGACAGTGGGGACTCCTCTCTTCTCTAACTTTAGATAAAATTTCATATCATGGGAAAAAAATTAGTCTTCCTGAATAAGGGCAAAATGCCTAAAGTGTAAATTATAAAATCATAATTATTAAAATGAAAGAATTCATTCGTGTCCATTGTTAGCATGTTACTATAGCGTTAAGCTAGCTA
This sequence comes from Bagarius yarrelli, assembly GCA_005784505.1. Classification (NCBI taxonomy): domain Eukaryota; kingdom Metazoa; phylum Chordata; class Actinopteri; order Siluriformes; family Sisoridae; genus Bagarius; species Bagarius yarrelli. Next base: position 2,198,856 of record VCAZ01000038.1, on the reverse strand, counting down.
ACATGAAGCACAATCAAGACAAGTGCGATATCGCCATACTTTTTAAATAAAGAAATAATTTTGTATTTATGCAGAAAAAACAAATTAACTCTCCTCTGCAGGGTGAATCCTGCATGCCAGACATCTCTGGTGTAATGAAGTGCTTTGTGTTATCAATTACAACAGATCTGAAAAAGCGTACGTTTTCAAGCTGAGAGAGCTTTTGCGCTTCGCATGAGCCAAACCACAACTCCGTCGTAATTACACCTGCGTATGTGAAGCTCAAACTAATTGGCCAGTGAATCGTATGCACCATTTTATTTCCTCATGAAAAGCCACTATAGCCGGACAAAAGTCGTGCGGACCGAATTCCAGGTGGAACGGGATCATGATACTGATGCCTCCACGCGGCCCTTCACATTGATGTAAATGCTCTTCTTTGCAAAAAAAAAAAAAGCAAATGAGTCAACAAACGTGATAGCGGAGGGCGAGAAAAAACCTGTCTACCGCAGACATCGAGCAGTTGCTGTAGAACTAATTTCAAACATGTCAAGCTTGAAATTACTACACAGACTCTGCCAGGAAATATGGATGTTTGTTTACGACCCATATCAGAAGAGAATCTGGGATTTAGAGAGTAAATACAGAGTTAGCAATGAGGCATGTTAATTAGAAGTACACACTCAATGCCTTTGCAGAGGTCAAAAAAAAAAAAAAAAAAAAAACAACACTCCGGCCTGCCAGCATCAAACTATTTATAATTTATGTTTCTAGCAAAGGCACAGCTGTTAATATTATTATTTCCTCTGTGGGTCTCAATAGCAGATTTGTTTTTTGCCGCCGAGGAGCTCGAACAGATCGAGCCGCCGTTTGATGAGGTGGAACGAGAAGAGTGGTGGATTGTGCTTAAAGGAGAAAAGAAAGAAATTAGTTTATGAAAGTAATAAAGGGCATAATATTTTAGCAGAAGCCCTAAGGCGCGCTGTAGGATACGGCTAATGATTAATTTTAGAGACATTAATTATATATCTATATTATAGATACACTTCAATAACACACAGTGTATTTGTTTATCGTAAATAGAATGACATCTACACTAAGATACGTCTGTTTCTTTTCTATTCCGAGCTCACAGTCGCCACCAGATCCAATCTGTATCCAGCCCAGCTGGTGGATCGGCAAAGTGACAATAATCCCCAGAGGCAGTTTTCCTGTGATGACCTTATAGACAAGACCACAGAAACTTTACTGTAGCATAGAATAACCTGCTGGTTTGTCTGGTCAGAGAGGAAATGACCCCTCGACTGAGCATGGTTTCTCCTAAGGTTTTTTCTCCATTCGGTCACAGATAGAGCTTTGGTTCTTTGCCGCTGTCGCCTCTGACTGGCTTAGATGGGAACTCTTATTTACAGATATCAGTTAAACAGAACTGAGTGTTTTCTGGGAAAATGGCTTGTTTGAGTTTTAATTACTAGGTTTCTAGGTTAAATACTAGCTAGATCAGTTAGCAATGACAGATATACTGGTTTTGGTTGCTCGGGATAAAATAGAAGAAATCCCAAGCAGCTCAAGGTTTAAGGCTAATCAGAAGATCATGGGTTCAAATCTAAGCACCATCAAGTTGATACTACTGGGCCACTGAGCAAGGCCCTTAACCTACTGACCCTTATTTTTTTACATATGCATGTAGAAAAAAGTAGTAGTAGTGGTAGAAGTAAAGGTAGCTGATGCACTGCAGTGGCTGTGCTGCATTATTGGGAAGTGTGCTTAAATAAGATTTTAAAACTGTTTAACTGCTGTCTGGTTGTGTGGAGTTGCCAGTAAATAAAAAGTATTCTCTGCTTGGTATTTATGCGAGTATAAAGAGAAATAGCATCCCTGTTTCTCTAAACTAAGTTTCTCTGCTATCGTGGCTCAGGTCATCCAGTTGTGTAATCTTTCTTTAACAATACAAAGCTGCTGTTTTTAAATTCAAATCTCAGCAATTCTTAGATATTCAGAGCCGCCGGTCATCTCTGTGTCAGACCAAGACCATGGTGAGGTTAATGTTTACTGAGATACTGAGACAGGTTTTTTTTTTCTTTTGATGTTCTGATGCTACGAAGCTGCAGGGAATCGAGGTTGCTGAACTCTGGCACCGACCAAAGTGTTTAGTGCAAAGTACTGAAAAAAGTTAAGTACCAGAAACAAGGGTTGTGTAGAAGTTAGTGTAAGTCAGACAACCTTGTATAACTTGTATAACAGTGGCAGAGGAACAGACTTTAGAGGATACTTGTACAGATATGTGGGGGGGGTGTTGGCGTGGCTTCGATTGTTCTGAGGAGCTGAAGAAAAACTGGTAACTTAGCGGTTAAGGTGTTTGACTACTGAATGAAGACTGTAGGTTCAATTCCCAGAACCACAAAGCTGCCACCAATACTGCTTTTCTATAAGGGCCAGCATCCAATTAAAAACCTGTGTTTTTCCTAGGTCTATGCGTAGATCCTGGCTCCAAACCAATCTGGAAACCTTTCTGGTCTAGAACAAAATACCCTGTAACATTAGTGGTTGTGGCATTAATTGATCTAAAGAGCGGCAGAAAAACTAGGAAGTTTAGCCAGCTAACATGAATGCAGATTAGATTCTGATCAAAACATGCTAACTGAATTTGTCTTTTTGCTTCTTCTGGTGGTAAATTTCTTCCTTTTTCAAGGAGCTACGGATCTACATCCATCACATCACGCAGAGTTGGTTTTTAGGTACGTCTAAGACGTCACAGATGACTGACTGATCTCCTTTGGTTTTCTTTAGCTGCTGTTCCTTGAAATCAGTTTCAGAAAAGAGACCCACCTCTCTCCGCTCCGTCTTTTGATCTTTGCAGTATATCAGGTCTTTAGGCAACCTTGTTGTCAGAGATGAAAGCCAAACAGGAAGCCTTTTTACCCAGACAGGACCTGTCTTCGTTTAAGAGGCATTGACTTGGAAGTGATGACCCCTGTTGGTAAACAGTCGACGTGGGAAGACATGCCTGTTTGGAGGTGTGAGAACTGAATAAATAAAGGTGTGGGCAGTTGTTCATCTCTCAGCGTGTTTGGTGTAAACTCTGATCTGAAGAAATGCTCAGAGAAAAAACACCAGAAAAAGGAAAACAGCAACAACACAAGGAAATCTTTCACTTTAGAGGAAAAATCACCGAACAGGAACATCCTTTTTTTTTTCAAGAAAAAGAGAACAGATTTGCAGGATAAAGATGACATTCCTGCTCTCGCTGTTTTTCTCACCATCTGTGTTTTTGTCAGGAAAAAAAAGGACAATGTCCTTGCTGACAGGTAAACTGCAGGTGTGGAGATCCCTGGGGACGATTTCCTTTTATGGCATCCAACACACACACACACATAAGCATATATGAAACCCCTGGGATTAGAGCTTTTCTTCATTGTTTATACATGCCTCATTCCAAACCACTACATTGTTTCTCGCCGCTTCCCTGAAGTAATGGGAACAAATCCCAGGAGACAGCAAGCGCTCGCCCTCAGAGGTCCCTTGACTCTTTAAAACACAGACAGTGAGGACAGCCGTGGGAATAATATCCTCTTTAAAGCTGGCAACTGCTGACAGAACGCTGCCTGTGTCTTGCTAATGGCCACCTCGCTGATAACACGCTGCATAAATTTCCACTTATGGAATTCAAACACATTTGCCGAGCAGGCTCCTCAGGTGGCAGTCATGATGTTTCTGGGATTTTTCTCTTCTCCTGGGCTGGTTTTAGCTCCTGTAAAGAGATCTTGTGACACAGAAAGGATGGTTCCTTTTCAAAAGCAATCTTCAGAGGGAACCTTTATTTATATGGAATAATATGTGATTTCTTGGTTACAGCTGAGAATTTATATGAAAACACTTATTCAGACCATTTTTATCATCCCGGCTGATTCCAGTGCAGCTTGTTGTGTGGTGGACAAGGAAAGCTGTAGCTTAATTGTTAAGGTTTTCAACTGCTAAATAAGGATTTAGTTTAAATTCCCAGGACCACCAGACAAAGCCCATGGAAGGGCCCTTAACCCTAAACTGCTTAATTAGATAACTGAGATAAATGATAAAAGGTACATACAAAGGTCCAGAGCTGAACCACAGACTCTGCTTTGGGGCCGGTGTCCAATAAGAACCAGACTGTGCTTTTCCAATCCAAAAAATCCTGAGCTGATGTCCAGATCCTGGCTCCAAACCCTATGTTACCGGTAGGTAAAGCTTCTACTACTTAAATTAGGGGCACCGCTATCAATTTTGAGCTCTCTATCACAACTATTCAGTTACACATGCCACTATCATAGTAAAACAGGCCAATATTCTTGGTGGAAGTGATAGATTATTGGATAAGTTGTTGGCCTGTTGATATAAAGGTTTGCAGTATTTGGCCTTATCCAGAGCGACTTACAATATTCCTTGTTATACAACTGAGCAATTGGGGGTTAAGGGCCTTGCTCAGGGGTCCAACAGTGGTGGCTTGCCGGAGCTGGGAATCGAACCCACAACCTTCGGGTTGGTAATCCAACACCTTAACCATGAGCCACCACTTCCCACAGTGGAAGGCCCTTAACCCTCGACTGCCCACAAATGTAAATCAATCTGGATGTCTAAAATGTAAAAAGAGGAAATAGGTAACCACAAGGTTTACCGGGATTAAGAAAGATTTCAGTTCCAAACTGATTTTGGTCATAGATTGATGATGTACAGGGTTCTGCCCCTGCCAGTGCAAATGCAAGCCTTCTTTTGGCTGAGCATCAGCTTAAGGTCCTTTACTAGTACAAGTACTTGCTGGGTTTAAGTTAAATCTTTGCTATTTGTGAGTGCATTACTTCTAATTAGCACTTATTTTTTAGATCTTAATATTAATATGAACAATTTCAGTGTTAAATTCATGATACATGCTCTGAACTCAACTACAAACAAATTTCCACACCCCCAGATTCCCTTTTTTTAAACCTAGCTCTCTTCATGCAATAGACTTCACAGTGATGGCCTTCATCCAGCTCCAGAGGTAAACACGTTTGATCGCCTGCATGTTGCGACAGGAAAAAGGTTGCCCTGTCCTTCCTGGTTAGGATTCAGCTTTTCCGTGTCATTTGCCAGCTGAGCTGCAGGTCTGTATTTCCTGACCTTAAACATTGAACCAGGTGAACCACTGAGAAGTAGAACTCTCCATGTGATTTTTGTGTCCTCCTGAATTCCAGAGTGGTAAAACTGGTGGCTAAATGTACTTGTGTAAAAAAAAAAACAGATTTGATTTTGGTTTCTGTAAAGGCTGCAAGCACAATAACCCTTAATGTTTGACTGATTTAAAAAATGTTTATAAAGCATTTATGAACATAAGACGTTATAAGTTATTTCCAATAAGTAAGACCAAGCAACATGAACTTTATGACATAGCACATTACGTTAGTGGTTAGTGGGAAGTGGTAGCACAGTGGTTAAGTTATTGGACTGCTAATTAAAAGATTGGGGTTCAAATCCCAGCACCACCAAGTTGCCACTGCTGGGCTCCTAAACAAGGCTCCCAACCCTTAGTTACTCAGTTGTATAAAAGACCAAAATGTAAGTCAGTCTGGATAAGAGTGTCTGCCAAATGCTGTTAATTGTAACAAGAGAGACTGACCGATAATCATTTTTCCCGATATTAAGCCTTTATTATTATTAGTTATCGTTTGTGCACAAGACCATCATTACGGTATTGCATCATGATAAACAACGAGACAACAACGATGGTGTACTTTATTGTACTTTTTATTAACTGCCTGAATTATTCCATTTTATATCCTACTCTTTATACTGATGTAGAAATTGTGTTTGCTGTAAGATATAATATGAGAGTATCGACCGTGTTATAAATAAAAAAAGCCTGGTTCAGTTCTGTTGTTATCATTAAGTCAAAAACAGAAATAAAACATACAACAAATACCGGTTCTGCATATTGGTTATCGCTCACATCTACGTGCAAATAATCGGCATCGGTTATAAAAAATCAATATCGGTCGATCTTTAGTTATAACATAACCAAATATCCCTATTATAACTTGTAATTCTACACATAGAAACACTAAATTTAAAGGTCATTTTAAAAAAGGGGGTTTTTTTAAGCATCTAATAAAATAAAACACATAACCTATCAAAAAACTATGAAATCAACTGTAACATGACATAACATATCCAGAAGAATTATACAGGTTGTTAGAATCATTTGATACGTCATAGCTGTCTGTATTATGCCTATTATTAAGCCTCATATTGCGTTATCAAAAGGCATAATGATGATATAATGCATTATAAGTATACTTATGAGAATGTATACAGGAATAATAAAAAACCATGCAACACAATATGATAATTAAATATGAATAATAAGTACTATTATGGTGTTTATTTTGCATTGTGAATGAATAATGCTGTGCCGTGAGTGTGGTGTATATGCATTAGTCATAATGATTTATGAATGCATTATAATCACAATATGAACATGTTTATAGTGTTGTTCAGTATATTTCTAAACTTCACGGCGTGATGATGCTCAGGTTTCTGCAAGCATGTTAAAGGTGAAAAAAGGACGAGATAAGAGGATTTAAAAAAAGATGAGACTGAGCATGTCAGAGACTCATCTGCTTCACGATTCATCTCTGTCCAATCTGGCAGAGGATTCAGGGGCTGGAACACATCCATGTGTCAGGGGATGTTCTGTCTTTCCATTTCACCCAATACTTAGAGAGAGAGAGAGAGAGAGAGAGAGAGAGAGAGAGAAGGAGAGAAAACGAAATGAAGAGTGAGAGAAAGAGAGGTGGAAAGAGAGAGAGAAAAGGATAGAGAAAAACAGCAAAAGACAAAATGTATGTTTTTATTTCTAATCTTTCTTGCTCTTTCTTTCTCTTTATTTTCTATCTTTCTATCGTGCATTCTCTCTTTTTTTCCCTTTTTCTTTCTTTTTCTTACCAACGGCTCCCTACTGGTTAGAGGCTTTTTCAGAACCAGAACGAGAGCCTGGTTCTCCCTCTTTCTCTCACTCACTCACTTACTCACTCACTCACTCACTCACTCACTCACTCACTCTCTCTCTCTCTCTCTCTCTCTCTCTCTCTTTCTATCCATCTAACTATCTATTTATCTCAGCTCGATATCGTCAGCTCCATGACACGTGAAGGGCTTTCAGCCTGTACAACACAGCCCTGTCATTATCACACGTCCTCTGAGGAAACACGTTAAGACTGAGTGTTTGTGTGTGTGTGTGTGTGTGTGTGTGTGTGAGTGTGTGTGTGTGGCTGTAAACTGCATTGTGGCACAGCAAGGACGACGATATGACCCAGTGAATTGAACAAACATCAGAATACGGATAATCCGAGCTAATCACTTCCTGTTGCGCTAAATTAACTTCCTGGAATCAACTATGTAATTATACGACCGGCAATTACTGAAAAACGATGTTATAATGATGACTTACAAGGTTTTAAAGATATTTACCATAGAAAAATTTTACAAAATATGTAAACTACAAAATTCACAATATAAATAACAAATTCTTAACTATAGTGTCTTATTTTATGAAGATGCATTTTTAGGTAGGGGTATGAAAAAAATACCAAAAAAAAAAATTATATATATATAATTATTATATATATATAAGGAATCTGTGACCTTGTTATGCATATTTAAAAAATAATATTTTAACATATATAAAAAAATTATTTATTTTAAAAAAGAATTTTTTAATAGTCAGTATTAAAACAACAAGAAAAAAAATCTATAAATTTAGCAAATGGTGGAAAGTGGTGGCTTAGTGGTTAAGGTGTTGGATTGAAATCAGAAAGACTGGGGTTTGATCACCAGCACCACCAAGCTACCACTGTGGGCCCCTAGGCAAGGCTCTTAACCCCCAATTACTTAGTTATAAGAAAGAGAGTAGTCGAGAGTAGTAGATTTATTGAATTTTTCTCCAGAATATTTCCTTTACTTGGAAACCATCCAGAATTAAAGAACTTCTCTGGTTCTTCTTCCACTGTGGCATGAAGGCATCCTTGTCATCTACGGTGCTCATTTGCGTTTTTCACACTATTGTCGTTCTTGTGTTTAATAGCGGTTTGAACCCCACACATTTGTCATTAACTCCATGCCAGCGGCTGTACTGTGAACTCATAACCTACAGGATTTAATATTTACAGCAGATTAACCGGGACCGAGAGCATGACCATGAGACCTTGCAGCAGATCTCCTCCTGCATTAAAAGTCCTCAGGTTTCAGAGCGTGGGTTTCCTAATGATCGCTCAGCAGGAGCTAAACTTCATGAATATGCAAATAAGGAGAGCTGTTCATGCAGGGGATTGGCTCTCGCAGTCATGATAAATAAATAGCAGAAAAACCTTCAAACTTCTTTACTGCACCTGGATATAACTTTTTTTACTGAATTTAATTATATATACATTATATACATATTACAGTGTTTAGAGAATTCTCTGCTCTGAAACGCTTATTCAATATATTTGAAAATCGTATTAATTACTCAAATTTATTATAACTCCATAATAAAAATTTCAGTCAACTTTAGACCGATTTTTTTTTTGTTTGTTAATAAAATTAACAATTCTATAAAATGTTATGATATTATTTTTCACAGCTGGATTAGTTTTATGTAAAGTATCAAATTTAAGAATATAATCATTTTTATTAAAAGATGTAAAATGACATTAAACTATAAATCCATTTATATTATTACATTATATATAATTTGAATGAAACAATATATTTATTTACAGTTATATACTTACAACTATCGAATAAATATTTAGACAATAAACTAGAAACAACACTTATTATAGAATTTAAAAACATTGATTTTTTTTCTGAAGATTTAACGAGTTAATAATATTTTAAACGTAAAATTTAAAGTAAAATATAATGAAATAAAAAATAGAAAAGTACATAATAATAAGAGAATAATAATTAGTTTTTTATATTATAAAAAATAATCATTTGATAAGGTAATTACATTTATGTATGTATATAATTATAACAAATATGAGCTTTAATGTTGCAATATATAACATTATAAAAAGTTCTTAAGAAGCAGCCACACTATAAAGTAATACAAAATATAAGATATTTTCATTTAATTTTTTTTTAAGCATCTTCATTTTGGTTAGTACATCCAGGAAACCTAAGTAAAGTTAAAATAATAAAATAAAGATATATAGCTCAGTGGGGGTAGCTAGTGTGTGATGGACTGTGTAGCTAAAAAATGTATAAAAAATAGCTCCGATTAAATTTGGTATTGTTTACTACGGAAACAGCTAGAAGTGTTTTTTTTAAAAAAACATCAGAGACTCAGTGTGAACTCACCACAGTGACTTTCCATCTTCACGCACCAAAGACTCACACAACGTAACAGTACAAGGCTGGGGAGGGAGGGGGTGAAGAGAGGAAGAAAGGGGGGGGGGGGGTGATTTTATTTTAAAAACTATTTCATTAATTAATATATTAATTAAGTTTGCTTAAGTTTTTTATTTGTAAAAGTTCTTAGTTTAATGACTCGTGATTGGTGTTTTATTATGTCTCTATTTCTACTTCTCTCTTTTACTCTCTTCTTTTTTTCTTCTTTTCTTTTCTTGCTTAAGTCTTAGTCACTTTTTCCTCTTTCTAGTCTTTTTTTTTATCCAGCTCTCTGTCTATCTTTTTCTCTGTACCTTACACTTTCTCACGTTCTCTGTCTTCGTCGTCTTCTGTCCCTTGCTTTTTTGCCTGTCATCTCCCTTTCTTTATTTCTTTCATTTTCGCTGTGTATTTTACATTTTGTCTTTTTTATCTAGTTTTATCTAGTCTCTTTTAATGTCTTTCTTCCATAATGTCTTTTTCTTTCGCTGTTTATGTATATCTGTCTTGTCTCTTTCTTTCCTCCTTTTTTCATACTATCTGTTTTTCTCTTTCATTCTCTTTCTGTATATATCTCTGTATTTACCTCTGTCTGTCTGTCTCTCTCTCTCTCTCTCTCTCTCTTTCTTGGATCATTTCTCTTCCTCACATTAATTTTCTTCCTCTCTTTTGGCTTGGTTTATCTTCCTCTAAGTCTCTATTTTACACACACTTACCTAAAGTCTGAGGGAGCAGGTGTCTTTCTCTCACACACACATACACACACCTGAAAGATTTACGAGTGTGTATGAGTGTTAACATGAAGGAGGAAAGCTACTTCCAGCTCTCAGCATGAGACCTACAGCTGCTTCGGCCACCTGCTCCGGCTTGCATTATCTGACAGTAAAAAACACACCTTTCTGCGTGCACACATTCGGAAATCTGTAAAACACCAGCGGGACTCGACTACGAGAAACGACTACGGCTGAGACAGATACACAGAGAAAGAGGAAAATCCACCAAAACTCAGACAACAGTGATGTAAAAAAAAAAAAACTGCAAAGCCAGAGTAATTTCAAAAAAAATTCTTCAACATTTTTAGAAGATGCCACCTTTCAAATCTTGTCATACAAACATGCATTCTGCTAAAAACATCGTTTAAACTTTTGTACACTAAAGTCAGAACGAATTTCAAACATAAATTTTTAATTTAGCAAGTAAATAAGATTAAAGTGCCAATACGGTGGCTCAGTCCTTAGCACTGTCGCCTCACAGCTAGAAGGACCCGGGTTTGATTCCCAGGCAGGGGTTTTACGGTGTGGAGTTTTCCTGTTTTCCCTGGTTTGCGTGGGTTTACTCCGGTTTCCTCCCACAGTCTAAAAACATCTACGTTAGACTGACTAATGATCCTAAATTGTCCATAGGAGTGAGTGTAAGTGTGTGTGGTTGTTCGTCTGTATGTGGCCCTGAGATGAACTGGCTCCCTGTCCAGGGTAACCCCTGCCTTTCAGCCAGTGACAGCTGGAAAAAGACTCCAGCAGATCCCTGTGACCCTGATTAGGAAACAGGCAATTGCTCGCAAGTGTTTTTACAAGCACAGGGAGAACATGTAAGCTTCACATAGAAACATGGAGACTTCTTGCTATAAGGCAGCGGTGCTAACCACTAAGCCACTGTGTTGCCCCTCTTAATATTTTAGCTAAAGAGAAAACAATTCCGACAAAATTTTAGCTAAAGAGGAAACAATTCCGACTAAATTTTAGCTAAAGAGGAAACAATTCAGACTAAATTTTAGCTAAGAGGAAACAATTCAGACTAAATTTTAGCTAAAGCTAAATAAAGAATAAACAATTCCGACAAAATTTTAGCTACAGAGGAAACAATTCCGACTAAATTTTAGCTAAAGAGAAAACAATTCCGACAAAATTTTAGCTAAAGAGGAAACAATTCCGACTAAATTTTAGCTAAAGAGGAAACAATTCCGACAAAATTTTAGCTAAAGAGGAAACAATTCCGACTAAATTTTAGCTAAAGAGAAAACACTTCTGTACCATCTGTATGTTGTGTGTGTGTGTGTGTGTGAGCGAAAGACTCATACTCACTATTACAAACCCAAACCCACACATTTCATTGAGTCGTTTACCCGTCACACTTTATCTCGTTGTCATCGCTGACGTTTCAAATGAGGTTTTTTGCCGATAGGGTTGATAAGGCCATATCGCGTTTCTTACTGTTTCTCATTGGAAAAAATGGCAAAGAGAGAAAGAGAAAGTATGTGAGAAAGAGAGAGAGAGAGAGAGAGAGAGAGAGATAGCCAGGTGATGATGCCCTGGAGCAAACTGGGTCAGACATTTAAAATTTAATGGTGTAATCTAAGCTATGGGGCAGATATGGCATCCGCTTTAAGAGAACAAAATGAACCTGGAACTTTTATCAAAATCTCTTGAAGCCACAATCAGGGGAAGTTTAAATAAAATGCGATGGCCTGGAGGCTTAGCAGACAGAGTTTAGTTGAAAAGTTCACCCTGTCTCCCTTTTTCTGTGAATCATAGACGTTATGGTGTTATGTGCACTATGACCCCGAAGACGGCTGCATGTAGGGACGTCCCAAGCTGCGACATTTGATTGTGGTTTGCTGTACTGTGTTCTACTCATTGTCATCGCATTCTATTTATTTGCTAAAGTAAACTTTGGTACAAATGGATGACAGCATATTTACCCAGAACCTTACACTGGATTCTGATCACTGATCCTGTCCCAGAAAAAAATACGCCACACTGAAGCTGGTGTCTATCACCAGAGTCATTCTTACAGATCGCTGCTTTTCTTCAATGGAGAGGACAAACTCTACTCCAGCGTCTTCGATCTTCTTTTCAGCATGGCGAGTTAACTCCAGTCAGAGCAGCATCCAAAAACGACTCTCTAAACTAGCTGAGCGGAACAGGGCGCTGACGTGGAACTCTGAGTGACTCTGAAATACTGGATTTTAATGTAATTATATTGAATTACAAAGCGAAAAAATCATAACCGTGAACAAAAAGCCTTCTGGAAAACTTACACAACACTTTTTACTTCATTTGACGCAAAATTCAGAACTAGAAATTGGCTGATAAACAGTTTAACTGATAATATTTCTGATTTTTAAAATGATTAGAGATATCATATTTGATTTTTTTATATATATATATAATTATATATAAATCCAAAAAATAATTAATTTATATATATAATTAATTGCTAAACTAGGATATAGTGTTTTAGACTATTTGCTAATATGTTAAACTTTTTTTAAAAATTATAGCAAATAGTCCAGTACTACTCGATAACTTAGTTTTAAAAGAAACTAAATCACTTTTTTAAATCAATTTTGACAGTGATAACTAGTTCAGTCCTGTTATCATTGGGTCAAAAAAGGAAACAATCAATCAAAACGGACCTAAATATCAGTTATCGCTTACATCAACATGCAAATAATCAGCATTGGTATCAGTGGTTTAAAAAAAAATTGTTCTATATCGTCTGATCTCCAGTTAGAATCTTCTATGATCATTCAGTAACAATAGTATTAGTGAGATCGGACACTAATGTTGACGTGAGAAGGTCTGAGGTTCAGTCAGATCAGGACTATGTACCGGACATGAGAGTTCTTTCACTCCAAAATATCCAGAACACAGCATGGAGAGCACAGGTTTTGTGCACAGGGACATTGTCATTCTGGAAAAGGGTTCCAGTTCCTTAGTTCCAGTGAAGGAATAATGGAATGATACAACATACAAAGTCATTTCAGACGATTGTGTTTGGGGAATAGTTTTAATCTGGTCTGGTGTCTGGAGTGTGTCCCAGGACTACTAGTCCAGCTCATGTCCAATTTATGTCCAGCTGCTTTTTTTTTATTTCTATTAAAAAACTATTTTTCATCCTAGTGGTGACTATAGAATACCAGCAGTCTGTGCAACTTATAAATAATTCCACTCGGCTTCATATCAACAGCTTTTTTTGTTTTTGCGCTATGATTTTACCCTGCACGCTTGGTGTTAACGCTAGCCTACGCTTCATTAAGTAGTCATGCGTTCCTTTCTGAAGTCACTACACTCGACACGCCGTCCTCCTTCCACTCGCCGCTTTGCGCTGTGCAATCATCACATCGCTCTCGAGAAACATGACATTTGAGTGCGCATTAGCAAAGCAGAGCAAACACAGCGGCGGAATCAACAGCATAGCGTTTTGCTCAACCCCAGAGGCCGACACACACACACTTTATTACCTTCACCCCTTTTCCAGCTCGAAAAAGGAAGCGAGAGGAGATTTGCAGCAGATTTGTTCCATGGCTTTCATCTTGGGTTCTCGGCTAATCCTGAGCAGCGGGAAGAAGAAGCGATGGGGTTAATCATGCATATGTTCCGTGGGCTACGAGTGGCATGGCCTGGCATGAATTTTCTACATTCTTTGTTTCCTATCCAATTTTTTTTTTAAAGAGTGTTAGTAGAAAGTCATGCATAAGGGAAAATGATGCTAATCCAACTGTATGTGTGTGTAAAAGAGAGAAATAGTAAGAGAGAGATAGCATATGGTGCGTTTCAGCTCCTGTTCCTCCAGCAGCACGGAAAATAAACATAATGGCATATTTTAAGAAACTGAGGAGATGATTACATGAAGAAGCTATAATTAGTATGTAAGAAGAGCCCAACATGACACCCTAATGAAGTGGCATTAATTGGCTGAGTATCTACACACACACACACACACACACAAGCAAACTTCTGAAAAAAATATCTGCACATGAACATTTGTGCTAATATCCTGTGTGTGTTTGTGTTCGCGCGCGTGCGTGTGTGTGTGTGTGTGTATGTGGCTACGTTCCCTCTTTTGAAGCATAAAATAGTTTGGGTGTCATATAGGGGCATTGTTGGCAGACTTGAATCTGTGTGTGTGTGTGTGTGTATGTTTGTGTGTTATCAGCATTATCTAGCGCATCTCAGCATCAATAAGTACTTAAGGAATTAAACAGCTGCAGCCAAACTGAGAACAGTCAGATTTCTAAAATGAACTGCTAGATGGGGGCATTCAGACTAGCCAGATGTTGACCTTTACAGCAAAAGCTTGAAATTAGGTTCAGAAGTATATCATTTAGATGTGAATATGTAACTTGTATATGATGAAAAATACAATTAATTAATTTTATCTATACATAAACCTTGGCGAACGTAACATCTATAATGTTTTGTATGGAATCACACCAATCGGTAAGCGATATGTCATGGACACGCCACATCATCAATCAGGAAGTACAAAGGAGAGCATCCAGCTACTGTAACTCAGGCTTCGACCTGAGGCGCGTAGACAGGGATGGTATAGCCAAGTGACGCAGTGTCTCATTTCCTTGGGGAACCAAAGTTACATACTTAGCCTTGCGTTATAGATGTTCTCCTTCGAGAACTCAAGCTGCATCATATTGCTTTGGGAACAAGATGCCCATGCCACCCTACCACCAAGTAGCTGTCTTGGTGGCCAGCCATGGTTCCTAAGCAGAAGTGCCTTGCATGACCCTTAGCAGGGGCCAACCCGCCATGCACCATTACCACTGGTTGCCAATGATTGCACCTTCCAGGACCCAATGTGGTTGCACCAGGGACCCTAGGGGTGCCAAATAACTGGTTGTCTTCAAAAGATGATTAAAGACTAAACTGTTTTTCAAATACCGGGCACTCAAAAATTAAAATTACTTTTTTTATTTTCTTATGCTGCTTTTTTCAACAGTGTATTCTAGGATCTAGTGTACCAGTATTAAGCTGCTATGGGTAAGTTGCTATGGGTAAGAGTGTCTGCTGACCGATGTACATGTAAATGTAAAACCTGTATTAAAAGATATTTTTGTACCGTATGTGGTAAATGAGCCATTAGATTTTAAAAGTACCTTTCAAAAAAAAGAGAGCTGATTGAGACACAGTTGGGAAACCTGATGGATTATGGGTGTAAATCATTTATGCAGGAGAGTACAGGAACAGCTGCTAACATTACTATTGACGTATAAATGCTGTCTAAAGACTTCTGCTAGTTCAACTGGTGTTAACTGTAAATTTTTTAAAACAATCAGTTCGGTTCCGCTTTTGTAGATCGTTGTAGAATCTAATCTTTCCTATTTATCACTTTAATAACAATGACTCCCAGTTAGATGAAGTTAAATGTTTTTTTTTATTTTCTAATCCCAGATTCGTTAAAAGCCTTATCTTTTTTTAAAAAAAAGCTGACGTTTAATGGTTGTTTTTTTAAAGGTCAGTTGTCAACTGCTTGAAGATAAAATAAAAAATTCCCAAAGCTCATGTTTAAACTTTAACTGCAAAAAAAAGACAAAAAAAACAAGCAACAGTTTGCTAATGAAGCAGTCATGCAGCCTTCTTCTCACAAGCTTTATTTTGGAGCTAGAAAACGCTGAAAGAGGTGGAGGAGAAGGATGAAGCAAAAGCTTTTATTTGTCATGTAATACATTACAGCACCGTAAAAAATGTTTTTATGTTATATTCCATCTTAGAAAATTTGGGTTAGAGACCAAAATCAGCCAAAAAATTGGGCCCCTGAAGTGGTGGGAGGGTTAAGGACCTTGCCCAAGGGCCTAACATTAATAACTTAATGTTGTTGTGGCTTAAAAACTGATTTTTTAATTAACCACAGCTACCTTGTAGCTATGCTAATGCTAAAATGATAATTGTCTTAAATTATCCTAAAGCAAGTTAGTTTCTATAGAAGAAGATATTTTGATTTTAACATTCCCTGACAGGAAATGATGTCATAATTGAAGCTGAAGCCTTTTAGCTGAAAACAACGTGGCGACCAAACTGAATTTTTCACCAGTTAAACTACAATTATGAATGACTATTGTGCATAAACCGCTGAGCATAAATAAACCATTTGGCCGCTATTTTGTCTAATGCTAATTTGTTTAATGATTTGTTAATTTTGAAACAATCGATATTGATAGTTGACAATCTTTATGCTTGAATTAAAGTGGCAGAAAGTCACGCCATTGGACTGCAATGTTTCTACAACATAGAAAGCTAAAATCGTTTGATAAGATTGTTATTTGTTTGCTAGGCTGATAAGAAATTACAAATTATTCACTGTGTAGGGAGTCAATGAGGTGACTGGGACGCTCCCGATGACTGGGACGCTCCATGTACTCCCGGTGCATTTAGCGAACGATTAAATTCTATCGGTTCAATCGATAATCTGTAAAAATTAATAATCAATTATTAGATTAATTGATCCTTTTTAAAAGAAGTATTAGTAGTGATTTGTCGTTTATGATCAATTTGTTCATTTTGAACAAATCATTAATATGACTCCGGAACAATGAGTCGAGACAGAGAATGATTCGGTCTTTTTTTATTGCTTGCGCAAGTGCAACTTCCTGTATTCTGTACAGGAAACATAAGTTCATCTTTCGTTCGAGTCGTTCGTTTGATCGTTCATCATGTGACCACTTCCTGGATCAGTATTTTACAGTCAATAAAACTCCGTCATGTTTACATGTTTCTATTAAACAGAGATTTTTGTCAGACAGCTTTTAACAAATCATGTAAATTGTTTAAATGTGACTAAAATATTTAGATGAGGTTTTTAAGTAATTTTGTGCAGTAAAATAATTATACTTTTACTAAAATGTTGCTTTCAGCTACTTTGTAGACCTCTAGGTAAATGTGTGAGGAACCAGATGGAGTCGAATCCATAATGCAGAATACTGGTTTATTAGAAAAAAAAGCAGTTCGAAAAAGTAGTCAGATCAGGCAAGAAACGGTACACGGAAGTCAACAGTAATCCAGGCGAACACTGAGCAAAGATCAAATAACAGAAACAGGGAAACAGAGAAAACGCTTAGTAAGTCACAAAAAGGAACAATACTTTGCAATACTTTGCAAAGAGCTAGAAAAATTTGCACATTTCATGTCTTACAATATGGTTGGCGCTAATGTCCTTGTAATGTTTGTATTGTTTATTATCTGTTTCTGCACTGTCTGGTCTGCACCAGGTTGCACACATGCACTTTATGTCTATCCTGTTTAGTGGCTTTTTGTTGTTTTGTGTAATTCTATGTTTTGTGTAGCACCAGGGGGTCCTGGAGAAACGTTATTTCATCTCACTGTGTACTGCATTTTGCTATATATATGGTTGAAATGACAATAAAGCTCCTTGAACTTAAACTTAAACTTGAAACTTAGGCTAGCTTATAAAGCTAGCAAACAGGAAGTAACACAGGAAGCAATGGAACGCTGAGTAGTATTCCAGAGCTGGCGCCCTAATGGTGGTTGGAGGGTGAAGTCGTGACAAAATGAGAGACATTAGTGTATTAGCACATCTTCAAAATAAGAAACAAGGCAGCAGAGGTGGGTAGAGTATCCTCGAAGCAAAAATCCTGGATTTCAAACTACTTGGCGATTATTTGTCATGTCTTGTACAAGAGTGCATATGAGGAAAATATTCAGACAGTGTGTGAAATGTAGTTTTACAATAATGTAAAGTTTCTATACATACTGAAAGATTAATAATGGAATTTCAAAAATTACTGCCATGTGCTGTTACAGGTTGGAGCCGAATTTCTGGTACGCTGTGATGTCAGTTCGGTTTTATTGCACACAGCATTCATCGCATTATTAAACTATTCTTTTTGACATCTTGGAGTAAAAACATAGACTGAACCTGAGGCCACTGGTGATCTGACTCTCATAACACACACACACACACACACACTTCTTCCTCTGCCACATCTTTCAGCTAAAAACATGCTAAATTTAAGCGGGAGATTCGTAGCAGCCTCTAGCGAAAAAGCTCATAAAAACTCATATAAACTAATTATTTTTTTAAAAATCTTATATTTATTGCTGTTTGACAGTAACGCAGGAACGCCACCAAATGTAGAGAAGTAAAAGTAAAGTTTTTTCACTGAAAATGTCATTAAGTAACAGCAAAATTACATATTAAATTTACAGTATTTGGCAGACACCCTTATCCTGAGCAACTTACATTTATACAGCAATTGGGGGTTAAGAGCCTTGCTCAGGAACCCAACAGTGGTAGCTTACTGAAGTTGGAAATCGAACCCACAATCTTCAGGTTGGTATTCCAACACCTTACCCATGAGCCACCACTTTTCCACAAAAATCTCCCAGATGGATTAATCTCCAGAGATATGATTTACAGTTTTTGGCAGACGCCCTTAGCCAGAGCGACTAACATTTATCATTTATACAACTGAGCAATTGGGGGGTTGAGGGCCTTGCTCAGGGGCCCAGCAGTGGTGGTGCTGTGAATCGAAGCCTGGTCTTTCTGGTATTAGTCCAACAAATTAAATATACTCTAAAAGTAAAAGTTACCCAAAAAAAATTACTCAAGTAAATGTATTAAATTAAATGTAATTTGTTACTACCTAACTCTGTTCTTAACGATCATTGATTCAATGATCAATCACGCCCATCCCTAATCGAGTCTACAATAAAAATCCGAGCGTGTGAGCGGTTACCTTGAAAACTATAACATATTTAAACAAGTGTCAGCATTTTATAAAATAATCTGGATAATAACTGACGTCCTTTTGTTTCTGTATCATATAATAACCACCGTTATCACCCCCTGCCCAACACCCACCCACCCCACACACACACACACACACACACACACACACACACCCGAACCCAGGTCTGGAGCAAATAAAGGCCGACGTCACGGTTCTGAAATTAAAGATGCAGAACGAAAGAGTAATAACGAGACAGATGGCAACCTTACCAGGCAAATCTATGCAGATTTTATTATCATACATTAAGAATATGCGCTTCAACACCTTTTTTTTTTACTTTTTATCTCTCTCTCTCTCTCTCTCTCTCTCTCGTCATGCACTAGGGTCAGCGTTGTCACGGTAATCAAATCATCTTCGTTTAGCCAGAGGTAATCCTGAGATTCACACCCCGTGGCTAAATTAAATCATTTCCTTCTTCGCCGACCTGCAGTAATTATGTACCCATGAATTATTTATAGGATGAGGGTGGAAATAATCATTTTTAATCAACTTTTAAGTCGGTGAGAGATGGACAGCACGGGCTGACTGTGTGTGTGTGTGTGTGTGTGTGTAAGCATCATGTCCTACTTCCTGCCTCTGCTTTAGCTGTGTGCTGTTGTCATGGTGATGTGTGCATGTGTCACCTTGGAGTTGGGTTTGCTCTGACTAATTTGGCTAATTAACAGTGTGACTGTGGCTCCGTGGGATCTGTGTGCACACTCTGAGAACACACACGCACACACACACACAGGCACACACCAACACACGATTCTTACTACTTATGTTTATTCATCTGTCCTGTGCTGATGATTCTTTAGTTCATCGCTTTGGACTTCCTTGTTCATGGAGCACCAGGAGAAATCTGATTGGTTGGCACAAAGGTGTGTCCAGTCCCAGTTCCATCCATGGGCTTGATGTCTAGTCTTACGACTGCTTTTCCACTTAAAACTGTTCTTGGATCTTGTCCCTAATTCGGCCCTTACTAATTGGTAGCCGATGATGTCAGTCGGTGGAGCTTCCACCATAGGCTCCATTTTTAAAAGCTGATGGATTAACAACATCTATCAGTTCATTAGTGAAAGACAGAAAAGATCAACATTCTCCCTACCATCAGGACCCACCAGGAAAATCCAACAGAAGCATAAAAGTAACACCAGCTAAGCAGTCAAGTTAAACAAACCCTTTTTTAAAAACATAATACAAGAATTGAAAAAGAAAGAGAGAAAAAACAAGCGATAGCGAGACATTCCGGTTACGTGTTGGTGATGTAGCGTTTCAGAATAAGTGCCGGCCTTGACAAAGAACCGGCTCCGACTCCAGCACCACCAGCACCACCCCTGCTGGAAAAGTCTAAAACTGAAACAACATCACTGAAATTAGGTTTCTTTTAAAATTTAACTTTTAAGCTTTTTAGCTGTATCCTCAGGGAATTTATGTTTTGCTGCTGCTGCTGTCACATGATTGGCTGAACTATATGAATATGTAATAGCAAGTATTCAGAATAAATAGTGGTACTTATTAGGTAAACTATTTTAATTGTATTATTTATTTATTTAACCAATTGTCATAGAAGTATTTGTTTTAATACTACTTATTAAATATTAATATATTCATCTATGCAGTACCGAAATCTTTTTACTGGACTTTATATAAATTTTTTTAATACTAAACCCCAAACAATTGTAAAAATGTCGAATAAATGAGGATAACGTTCTAATGAAGCAAAACATCATGAACAAAGTTTATTTTGCTACACGGGTCTCATGCATTTATGCAAATGAGGCAATTTACTTCCAGGTAATGTTTATACAAGGAGAATTTTAATAGAAGAAAAATAAAAAAGAAATTGGGTGAAAACGGGAAAGGAAATGTCCCTGTGTGCGTGTGTGTGTGTGTGTAGGGTCGCGTAATGAAGATGGTGTTAATTGGCCCGGGTGCATTGAGGGAGGAAAATAAAATGAGAGGGAAGAACTGGAGACGACGAAGGGCGAAATGAGCAATAAAGTTAAGTGTTTAGTTTTAAATGAGGCCGGCAGCCATCACCCAGTACAGCCACTTAATGAGGACACGCTAAAATTACACACACGCTAGTGCTAACTGTCGAACACACACACGCGTAACCTAGTCCCGGTAGGAAAATGCGTTCTTTCAATGACTGATAGCTGAAAATAATGTGCATCCCTACAGAAATGTTTACAAAAATAAACTTATTTGCCTTTAGAAAAAAATTTCAATGTGAATGTGTGTGTTTTTTAAATAAAGCTCTTTATTAATGAGCATTTCACACAACCAGGACACCTCACACACACATAGTTATGGCCAAACCTTCACTACCGAGGCCTTTTACCACCTGAGAGACTGGCTGAAGTTTCACTGATGTATATAAGAAAGGTTATAATCATTGGAACCCTTTATGAACTGCTAAGGGGGTTTAAAGGGTTCCCTTTAAAGGGTTCACTGACTAAAAAGAAGAGAAAAATTACTGGACTTGAAAATAGAAAAAAAGGAATAAAGCAGTTATTGTTAATTTTACTACTAAAGCTGATTATTTTTCCTCTGTTACAATATCATGTTTAGTTATTAATTACGTCTATCTTTTTATTTGTTTATTATTACATTTGCTGTACAGCATATTTTAATTTCCACTATTTTAATTATTATTATAAATATTGTTGAAATCTGTAGATTTGTACACTTTTAATCTCGATAAATAACATTTACAGCATTTGGCAGATGCCCTAATCCAGGGCAACTTACTTTATCTCTTTTATATAACTGAGCATAAGGGCCCACAATGGTGGCTTGGTGGTGTTCGGAATCAAACCCAGGTCTTTCTGGTATTAGTCCAACACCTTAACCACTAAGCCACCATGTAATCGTTTACCCACTGATAACCGTTCAAACTCTAACTAAAAGCAATGGTTTCACATTGGAGCTGCTATACAGCCTCGTTATTTTCTCCTCATTAAAAAAAATATAAAAGTCTGTTTCCTTGCACGAGTGTCCATGTGAGAAGGTGTAAAAGAGTGTTTAATGCCTCACATGGGTGTCCCTATGAGCAGAGAGGTACTTTATTGTTAAAACATCTTGTGTGAAGAAAAAAAAGTAAGAAAAGAAACCTCCATTTAGAGATAATTAACGTTCCTGAAAGCTGAGTAAGCTTTAATGAGATGCTTGGATATGTGTGTGTGTGTGTGTGTGTGTGTGTGTGTGTGTGTGTGTGTGTTCAGTCTCAGAAAAGATTAATAATTCTTGGTTTTGGAAAAAAAAATGTTTTTGCAAAGTTTCCAGGTTTAAACAGCTTTAAAAGGCTTTTAAATAATTCCCACGACGATTACATGAAGCCCTCTAGAATTCCTGAAATCTCTCTTAGAACTGTTCCTGTTTTGATAAAAGTTCCTCTCTTTTTTTAAACACTGTCTCTGAAATTAGTAAAAGGATTCTAAATGTGCATTTATTTAGGTTTTTGTTTATTTCTAAAGGGGTCACTGAGTATATTTAAAGGCTCCTGGGCTCCTAAAAAATCTTTATTCAGTGATTTTCTAAAATCTTCTTCTTAAGAAGAGCTCACTTAAGAGTAGCTCATAACTCTCTGGTTTAGAAGAAAATCTTTCTAGAAAAAATAGGACTAATTATTGGTTTAGAACTATTACGCAAATTGTTTTAGAACTTAAATTAGCTACTAAATCTGTGGAATATTCTGAGTAGTGAGAAGGATTCAGAAGTCACCGAGATCAAAACACAAACTATCCTAAAAGATTTCCACAGGCTCCGTCGTTCCTGATGGGTTTCTCTGATCATCGGTTCCTAAAACGTTTTTGAGAAGACTCCAGAATTTCTGGATTTGGTAAAGAAAGGTGGTGTTTACAAATTGTTGTGTTCCTGTAATCTTCTTTATTTTTAAAATGATCTCTAGGTTGTCTGTAAAGGGTTCCTAATATCCCAAATATTCACGGATTTCCGTAAAAAAAAAAACGTTTCTAAACCTTACATATTCTTCAGGTCCATTTTGACCCGTTTTGACTTTCTAAAACAATATAAATACCCTGAATGTCATTCTTTTGGCCAAAGATTCAATTACTTTTTATGCTTTTTGTTATTGTATTTAATACCAAATAAAAATTAAGTGTTGATTTTACTAGTGTGTTTTAATGTGGAAAGTGGTGGCTTAGTGGTTAAGGTTGTGGACTGATACCAGAATGACCGGGGTTTGATTCCCAGCACCACAAAGCCACCACTGTTGGGCCCCTGAGCAAGGCCCTTAACCCTCAATTGCTTAGTTGTATAAAAAAGACAAATGTAAGTCACTCTGGATAAGGATGTCTGCCAAATGCTGTAAATATTATCGATATTTTATTATATAAAGGGAATTTTCTATTTCACAGATCACAGTACTTGGATGAAATTCCAGAGCAAATAAACTACTTGGCTTGTCCTTTAAGAAATCTATCCCTGTCCGAATGCGTATGCCGAAAATGTTTTTTTTTTTCCAGAATGCCTTTTTGGTCAAAGTAAACTACCGTACTGGAGATGTTAGTCTTGTCTAAATCTTTATTTAAAATCGCAGACGTCTGATAATAATTGCAACTCAAACGTCGTTTGGATAACTAGTCCCATCCAAGTAAAACAGGACATTACATTGTGTAATTGTAGCCATACCTGATTAGAGAGATGTGAAATTATAATAACACAAAACATGGAGACGCTGCTTCACCATCAGAGTTTCTGTATTACTTACAACTATCAAAAAGCGTTTAATCAAGTTGTTTTCAAGCTGAAATGAAATGAGTGTCAGTAGAGCCAAATGTTATTTCTAATATTTAAGGTATTCAAATAATTAATACACATTTTCAAATGATTTTAATGTCTTTTATTTTGAAAATGTATTACTTTATTTGCATTTTTTAATGCGTTAATTAACATAAAAACAGCAAATCACATAAGGTTAACTCAACGTAATAGGCTGTTACTCTTAGGGTTACACCGATACCATGTTTTTAATATGAGTACCAATATTTTTTTTCCCAGTATTCGCCGATAAGCTACTTTCTGTACGGTAATTTTTTTTTATGGGAATATTTGTAAATCTCTCTCGTTTTGTCTTGTATTACTTGCATTATACGCACTCATTTTTGTACCTTGATATTTTTAAGTTTGCAGTCTGCCGCGTGTGGGTGTGATCATTAATTTTAAAATTTTTTCACACTGCTGAGCCGGACATTCTGTCTGGGTAACTTTTGTACCAACCACATGGTAGTAGTTCTGTCCCTCTGGTTTTATCCGAAAATGAGTGGTACAGTATAAATCTTTACAAATACACTCTTCCTGCTGTCTATAACATTATTTATTAATGTCATAGGCTATTATAAATTTTAATAAGATATTTAGTTCATAATTTGGTATAGACAGGTATTATTATAAGGGTATTCTCGGGGTCAAAATTGGCCTGGATCATACAGTAAAGGCATGAAACATGAACAGTATCTATGAGTTAATCTGCTGAAAAAAACCTTTTTATAATATGTAATAAAAATCTCAGACCTGAAAAAAGTTCCTGGTTAAGAAATTTATTCAGTTCATGAAATATTTCTGTCCTGACAGTTTTTGGGCTAGAAAAGAGAATTTTCCAGCTTATGATCCAGGCACCTGGTTGCTGTAAAAGGTTCCCAAGCTCCTTTCTCTTCCCTCTGGTGGTGTTTGAGCCTAGAACGTTATTAGAGGAGATGTCAGTGGCTCCCTGGTGTGCACTCGAGTGTGTACTTACAGTGCGAGACAGAGAGGACTGTTAGCATGAACGGCGCTCGTTTAATTCCATGAACTAACGTATTATTTTTTCTTCCTCACTAATGGGGCTCCGGAGCATGACAGCGATATAGATCCAGGTGTTTCACCACATCTGTTTTATTTTTAGTTTCTATAAAAACAAATAGAAAAAAGAGACAGTCCAAGAAAAAGATATAGATTCAGAGAGAGAGAGACACAGTGAACAAGAGAGAAAGATAGAGGGAGAGAGAGAGAGAGAGAGAGAGAGCTATAAAGAGGGAAGGGAGAGAGAAAGAAAAAGAGCGAGGGAAAAAGGGAGAGTGAAAGAGAGACACAGAGAGCAAGAGAGAGGGAGAAAGAAAGAGAGAGAGGGAGAGAAAAAGAGACAAAAAGAAAAAGAAAATGAGCGGTATTAGAGAGTGATAGAGACAGAAAGGAAGTGAGAGAGAGGGAGAGAGTGATAGAGAGAGTGAGAGCAACAGAGAGATAGATCAGTGCTTAATTGCAGTGATTAATTATTATCAATGAGTAATTAGTGGTCATTAAACGATGTCTTTCAAGGACGATCTTGCAACATGTCTGCGGCTGCATTTAAAACAAAGCTATAATTAAAGACTGTCTCCCCATTGGGTGCTAGATTCAGTGTGTGTGTGTGTTTGTGTGTGTGTGTGTGTGCGCACACAGGTCAGGCACACATAAGTGGCATTTTAACACCCAACTGTTTAAAGGCTTTAAAGGTAAGTGAAAGCTCACTGTTGTTGTTTAATGTCAAGAGAGCAAAAATATGCACATACTAACTACCACAGCTGGAACATCTGGACTTGCCAGAAGAGCGGAACTTATTATAGGACATTTTTATCCAGCATAATCGAATTTGTTTCCTTTGGAGTTCTGATCAGAAGATTGTGTGTTGAATTCCCAGCATTACCAAGCTGCCACTGCTTGGCCCCTGACCAAGGCCCTTAACTGCTCATTAGATTAAGAAAAAAAGAAAAGATAAATGTAAGTAGCTCTGGATAAGAGCGACTGCAAAAAAGCATGTAAAGCTAAATGGTGGCCACACACACACACACACACACATGCACACGCTCAGATACTGATACTCCAGAGAGTAGTCAGTAACCCACTGACGGACACACAGGTTCTAAGAAGAGGGCAAAGACACAGACAAAGCAAGAAGAGAAGACATGTGATGGAGAGTAAAAGGTAAAGAAAGAGAGGTGACCCAAAGTAAGACATAAAATAACAGAAGAGTGAAGGACGAGGAGGACAAGGAGGAGGAAGAAAGCATGGTTCTGAAAAGCCTCGTTCTCTTACTTTCTCTTTCTCTCAAATTCTTTCCCTCTCTTGTTCTCTCTCTCTCTCACACACTCTCTCTTTTTGCTGTCTCTCTTAATCACTCTCTCTCTATCCCTCTCTCTCTCTCTTTCTTTCTCTCTCTCTCTCTCTCCATCCCGCTTTATATATCTCTCTTTCGCACTATCTCTCTTTTTTCCTGTGTCTTTCTCTCTTTTAATCTTGTTCGAAGCATATTTTGAGCTGAGGAGGAAATCTAACACACACACACACACACACACTGCAGAACCTGTCTAATGATCAAACACACAGCTTACAGTTCAAATATCCTGTTCATTTAGTCAGAAGAACAAATTAGCTTTTAGCTTTTGTGGCTATGAGTGAAACGCGAAGCCCGTAATTGAAATCAAGCTCTGGGTCGAGAACATCACCGGTGTTAAAATAGCGCATGATGTAATGTTAGCCAAAACATTTACCCAATCAGGCATGAACGTGACATAGGAAGGGTTTGAGCACAGCGCAGGTAATGAACTTAGCTGATTCTGATAACCAGAGGGCGCTAACATGATAAGAGGAGGTGAGGGTACTTTAAAGTGTGTGTCTGAGTGTAACTCTAATTCAATCTGACTCCCTTTGGCTGTCACGCAGACACAAATAACTGCACTCTCATTGCTCAGCCAGCTCGGATCAGGTCAACTAATTGGCACAAGATCGAAATAGCACAAATTAACGTTCGACTAAATTAGCTCCGTCGCTTTTTTTTCCCTCTGTGACTCTTTTCTTTCTTTCTTTCTCTGTAAGTATCAGTTTTAGCTCTACAGCAAAAAAGAAAGAAACTGAGAGGAAGAGAAGGACGAGGACAATAAAAACAACAGGATCGATATGCAACATTAGCTCACTAAGTTGACGTCGATCTTTTAAAAATACGTGTTTTAAAACTGCCATAAAAGAGCAATAAAACACTTCAGGACACCGTGTGCAAATAAAAATTCGTTATTAAGTTATTTTTACATTTTTATGTCTTTCATTATCGGCGTTGTGTCTTAATTTTTTTTTTCTCTGTACTTTTAAATGAAATATAAAAATCAATCATTTTTACTTAAATTCAGTACAATAGAATATAATGAATACAAAGTAAGTATAGTATAATATAATATAATATAAGTAAATTATTACAGAATATTCATTCTGCATTGTAGTTTTTAATAAACTTATTGAACAAAAATGCTAATTATTAATTTTTAAATTAATCAATTAATTGTATAATAAATAGAAATTAAATAATAATATAATATTCAACTTTATTGTCATTGTGCTAGGTACGTATACAGAGCCAATGAAATGCAGTGTTTTTCACATATCCCATCTTGGTACGTTGGGGTCAGAGCGCAGGGTCAGCTATGATACAGTGCCCCTGGAGCAGGAAGGGTTAAGGGGTCTTGCTCAGGGACCCAACAGTGGTTGGCTTGCCAGCGGTGAGGCTTGAACCCAGGTGTTTCTGGTCTTCAGATCAGCGACTCAGCACCTTAACCATTTGAGCCACCATTGCCCCCCCCCCCCCCCCCCCCCCACTGTATGGTTAATGAAAAAAAATTTTATACACATACAAGTTTATTTATTATAAGCAGGGGGCCCTATCGAAAAAAAATATATAAGGGTGGGCCCTTAGAATCATCCAAACTCATACACCCCCCCCTTTTACAGACGGCCCTGATTATAGGATAATAAAAAACTAATAAATTAATTATCTAATTAGTAATTATTACTACTGCTGTTAATTATTATAAAAAGAAGAAGAAGAAGAACAATGTCAGCATTAAAATTATGGAATTATTAGTAGTAGTAGCAGCAGTAGTAGTAGTATTTTTTATATTTTTATTTTTATATAACAAAAGAATAAATTAACCAAATAATAATAATAATCTGAAGTATTTCATTAAAAAATTGTATTCAATAAATTATTTTATATATTAAATTCAAGAAAAGTAGTACTAATAATAATTTCCGGGTAAAATTTGTTGATAAAGGTCAGGTTGACTCTCTCAGGCTCTCGTGTACTTTGCTGTGTGTGTAAAATTGATTTAAAGAGAGAAATTATCTGAGAGAAAATTCAGAGATACTTTGTGTGTGTGTGTGTGTGTGTGTGTGTGTGTGTGTGTGAAATCTTTCTAAATTGAACCTGACATTTTTCTGACACTTTCAGAGGTTTGATCACAGTTCCTAACATGTGCTATCAGAGTTTCCCCAAACCCCAGATGACTAAAAAGATGCTAGCTCTGTTTACAGTCAATTATCAGTTCATGTGGCAACGTCACTTTGGATGGTCGTTGATTTCATTCCAAGGTTAGTCAGACTCTCTGAGCGCTAAATAGGGATTTATTGATTCAATCTGCCATTCACGCTCAACAGAGTCAAATGAGAGCATAAGCATGTTACCAGTTTCCAGTCATCAACTGACAGGTTACATATTACTTACATGATCACAGACAACAAAAAGCTCAACATCCAATCATATTTCTCCAGCTGGAATGCAGACCAGTGGGCGTGTCTTAGAGGAGGAAAGTGGGTGTGTCATACGTTTACAGCATTTGGCAGACACTCTTATCCAGAGCAACTTACGCTTATCTCTTTTATTCAATTGAGCAATTGGGGGTTAAGGGACCCAGCGTGGTAGTTTGGTGGTGCTGGGAATCAAACCCCGGCCTTTCTGGTAGCTGTCTAACACCTTAACCACTAAGCCACCACTTTCTATAGTAGGGATGTTAGATGGGGACAGAAGTTGGTGTGTCCTGAATAAGAAGCGAGAGGTGGGTCTGAAATGGTAGAAATGTAGGTGTGTGTTAATGGAGAAAAATAAGCATGGATTTGAAGAGAGGGGGTGTGTCTTAATAAGTGAAAAGGTGGATGTGTCTTGATTTAAGAGCGATGGAAATTTTAGAAAATAAGTGGGCTTGTCTTAAAAGGTAGAGTTGGGTGGGTCTTAAAAGGTGAAAGATGGACATGAATTTGAGGAAAAAGTTGGTGGTGTCTGGAAATATAAAAAGGGGTGTGTTTTAAAGGAGAGATGTGCATGAATATGTAGAGAAAGGTAGGTATGTCTTAAAAATTTGAGTCCGTATTAGAAAAAAAAAGATCTGAAATTAAGGAAAGAGGGGGTGTGGCTTAAATATTGGACAGACTGGACTTGGTGTCGCTCGTTTACTCAGCCGGGTGAGACGCGTGGCTGTCACACGAAGAAAAGTTTGTGGCAAAACATTTTGCATTGTATATATGTTGTAAATTACTGCATATAATTTATTAAAATAGAAGTCTAATTTTATAAAATACAAGTTGATTTCAACATTCAAACCCAGCCTTGTGTCTCGTCTTGTCTCATCTTGTCTCGTCTGGTGAGATAAGTGTCTCGTCACACCAAATGTGGATGTGTTTTATGAAGCCTGGTGGGTGTGTCCTACAGGGAGGAAAGGTGGGTGTGTCTTGGGGCAGGTGTGATAGTGTTAGAAGTGGGCGTGTCAGGAAGGAATAAGAGAACATTTGATTATCCTCATGCCAACAAATCGAGACTCTACCGTGTTTCAGGTGCAGATCCCTGATTCCCCGAAAACAAAGAACATTAACACACAACCTGAGAACACGGTCATTAAAGCAGCAATAGCTTACTGGTTAAGGCTGTTGGGCTAAAGATCAGGAGGTTGTGAATTCCAGTCTCCTTTAAAAAGCTCTTTAATTAGTTGATATTTGTTGTATTCTGGGATGCTTTGTTCATCCACAATAGTGAGGCAGGAGCAATAAACACACTGACACACCCCAAAAGCAGATTTATTTCAGGTAATAAATAGCTGAACCATTCTTTTAGGTTAGCCATTCATCAAGCCTGGAGAACCCACTGCATGTGTGTGTGCGTGTGTGTGTTCCACATGCAGCAAGACAGCTAATAAAACTGCTCTAATAGGATGTCATGCCGGAGCTGCGGCCGGCCGCTTTGTCACTTTGCACTATCACGTTTTTCTTCCAACGCTCATCGAGCTGCGTCGATGCCACGGATAATCTAAAAGACAGACTGAAGTGAAGTCTGGACAGAGTTAATAAATGTAGCACATCTGCATGATCTATTTTTTTATTTTCTTTTTCTATTAGTTTGTTGTGTGTTGAACTATCGACATTCTGACAAAAAAGTGGCAATAAAGACGATTTTGAGGAAAACGGATTGGAGAGCAATTTAATTCAATTAAGTTTACGTCATTAATTATAAGCATAGGCTACACCATGCTAGCACACAACATACTACAGTATGATTTTATAATTAATTCTATTCTAATCATAAATCTGACAAATCTAAAAGAAAAAAAAAATCGTAGACTTTTCAGAAAAATAATAAAGCCAAGAAGAAAGCAGTTAAGATTTTATAACAAAGCTAGTAGTTAGCTAGTTTCGCTAATCTGTCGATGAATTTAAGCAAACAACAAACTATTTAGCCTCACAAGATATACTAATAATTTGTTCTAGTGTAATATAGGCCACACCCCCAAACTACACCACCAGCAGTCACAATAGGCTAAACTTACTGTTTCTAGCATTCGCTACTGTGAGTGCAGTGATATGATACAATTCTTTATAATTGTTTCAAGATGATGGAGCAAACGTCCTTGAGTGAGAGAGAGAGAGAGAGAGAGAGCATGAGTAAAAGAGAGAGAAAGAGTAAGAGAGAGAGAGAGAGAGAGAGAGAGAGAGTAAAAGATTGTGTGCACAAGTCTATATAATTAAGTGTAATGTGTAATCTGTGTGTTAGAATGTAAACCGGCGTGATAGTCAATGATTTCAGTGAAGCGCATTACTGCTATATAACCGCTGCATGGTGTAACACCGACGTAGTAATTAAAGTCATTTAGGGTTTCAGAGAGTAAAGAGCCGATGTTTACAGGGGTGCCTTAACTTACGAGTTTAATTCGTTCCGCGACGGAGCTCGTAACTCAAATAACTCGTATGTCAAATCAGTTTTCTTCATTGAAATGAATTAAAATATTATTAATCTGTTCCGGGTCCCCAAAAAAAAACATTGCAATTGTTTTGTAAGAAAAATATATTCATAAATAACAAATACTGTATAAAAAAAGAATGTACTGCTTTAAACTGGCTTTATTAAGTATAATGTACAGCATTTACCTTGTTAACGTGTCTGTCTGACTAGCTATGGAGTGACACACAGGATGCTGGACGGATGTTACTGTGATGTTTGCTACGCCAACTAGCGGTTGGGTGTCTGAAGCTGATTCGTAACCAGAACTCAAAGCAAAAAAGCCATTGAGAAACATTTACAGCATTTGGCAGACGCCCTTATCCAGAGCGACTTTATTTCATTTTTACAACTGAGCAACTGGAGGTTAAGGGTCTTCCTCATGGGCCCAAAAGTGGTAGCTTGGTTGTGCGGGGAATCTTTCTGGTATTAATCCAACACTTTAACCACTAAGTTGCCACATCCCCAAACAGCTTGTATTCGAAAAAATGTGTTAGTTGGGATACTTGTAAATCAGGCTACCGCTGTATATAAATAGACGCACGTTATTGATCGGTGACACGTTTAGGAACCCACATTCTTTTGAGGTGTTACGGTGCTAGCAGCAGACAAACAACAGAAACGACACATTTTACAAATATACTCCGGAATTCAAAAAAACGTTATTTTCTCTGTGTTTTGTCCACCGGACTCCTCTCCACATTTTTTCCCAAGGAGGTTTAAAGTTGTCATGCTAATTGCATCATCAGTTTAGTTCTCGGTTTGATGGTCATCATAGGAGAAGTCACACTGCAGAAAAGTGTCCAGAATTTCATTGGAGGAGAAAACTAATCGCAACGGTTATCAATGTCAAACTTTTTTTGCGTAAGATTATAGGAATCTTTCAGGCTTTATAATTTATTTCAGGCAACCAACTCGTGACCAAAATCTTACACTACGCGCTGGCTGTAAATAAAGTATTAAACATTAGCAAATAATCTAGTTTGAAAGAGTCACAAATGAAATCTTTTGACTAACGTTAGCATTTCTTTAGCTTGATTTTTTTCTCTCTGGAAGTGAAGCAAATTTACACCTTTACCCAAAGTTGCAGCATCAACATATCGATTATAATCTGTCTAGTTAGAGCATCTGAAATGCAAGCTGTTACCATAGAAACATATGCAAAGCAATACATTTATCACGATCAGAAATCTGTGGCTTTTACAGCATGAATTTGTTGTTATTTAATAATAAAAACTTAATAAGCTGTTAAAGCAATCAACAAATTAAATTTAACCAGACAAAATTTTAATTCATGGTCCACCCAAATAAGGAGACGACAGCGATAAAGGTGTGTGTGTGTGTGGTCAAGAAACAGATATCCAAAATGAAATCAGATGCAATGGCTGATGGCTCTGCTTGGTGTAAATCAACTAATCTTGCTGAACAATGAACCCGTCGTAGTGTGTGTTTTTGTGCGTTTGTGTGTGTGTGTGTTGCTGAATCGGTTAGGTTGTGTGTACCTCTCTGAATGAGCTCTCTGGTATTGTGTTTGTGCTTTGTGGATTGTGTGTGGAGCGATGCGCTGGCTCATATTGCTGGCTAATGTGAATCAGTGAACGGAGATTGGCAAGAGGAGAGCTCACTGAAGCCAGGTTAGCTAAGCCGCCGAACAAAAGCATAAGCACATCCAGCGCAACTTGCCTCACACACACTCACACACTCCACTTGGCCCTGCGTTATTGTTAAGCAAGCTCGTCTAACTCTGCGATGCCGCATTGATATTGTTTTCACTAGCGACAAGCGGTGATATTTAAACCCTATGATTTTTATTTTTTAAAGCATGTGACCGCCAAGGTTCCTTATATGGAGTTGTTGTTAGCATAAATAATTAAAATAAAACAATCAATAGCATTTCTGTATATGATATTTTTTCTATGCTGCCTACATTCAAGTTGGCGGCCAGTGATGAATTCCTCCCGCTGGTTTATGGATGTTAAAATATGAAAGGTTATTATTAAAATTGACCACCAACCTGAGTGTGTAGAGCGCTATAAGCAAGCATGGTCATTAAAAAGAGCACAATGGGCGAAGAATGGCATCTAAACTTGAGAGTGGAAAGAGGAAGAAATGTGTCCGGCTGCGCGCGGATCTGAAACCCTACACGCTTAACCACGCAGCCAGCTTTGAAACTTAAGTTCGTTTTTAACGACCACGCTAGCCGACGCTAGCCAGCTTGGTCGTTTTTAAACTTCATAAAATGTTTGATTTGTTTTGTGTGGAGATGCTGAGATGAGTTGGTCCTTGAAATTTTGAAGCACAGTTCGATCACCAATGTTAAAATGTGTTCATATCGCAGTGAGTTTTGCTTTATCTGCATCGATAATAGTTTATATCAAATGTAATCAGGGTCGAGAGCAGAGAAAAAAAAGCAGACATCATGAATAACATAAATAATCCAGAAATACCCGGTCATGAAAGCAAACCAGAGGCAGGTGGTGCTGAAATCATTTGGAGGGGTGCAAACAAACTGAAAGGTCAAACTGTAGCTGATGCATGCTGGGAACACAAATCCGTATGTGTTAGTTTGTTGTGATTGTGCCATATATAACAATGGTACATTTTTAATATTTGGAAATTTGTCTTTTGACCATCATAAAGCATTTATGGTCACACAACTACTACAATCGTTTGTTTCCTAATTTTTAGATGTGGTTTTATTGTCAAAACTAGCACAGCAGTGAAGATGTCAATTTTTTTTTTGTTAAATGTAGAAAATATTTCAGTTAAATATTAAAATTTGTTACAGTTAAGACCAATCAAGACGAAATTGTTTACATTAAGATTTAGAATCTAATCTGCTAAATATTTTATGACATTTTATCTTTTATGGTAAAACAACAAGACATTTGTTCTAAAAAATAAGATTTATTTATTTATTTAAGCTTTATTGCAATGTGGTGATGATGTAACATAACTGGCAGTTAAAAAGTCGACTGTAATAAATCTAGCATAAATGAGTGAATTTCAGGTTCAGTGTCATATTATTATAAGAAATTAAGTCATCAAGATAAACATTTAAATAATTCAGCCATTTATAATGATCGGATTCAGAAATGAAGGCTGTAATACTTATATTGTCCTGCAGGTGTTGTTGTGGTGGTAGCTTAAATGGTTAAAGCTTTTTGTTGTTGATCGGTGGATCAGGATTCAAACCCTACCCCTGCTAAAATGCCATTTTTAGGCTTCTCTGCTGCAAGGGGTTGTATCATGGCTGACCCTGTGGTCTGACGTCAATGTTCTTAAGCGGGGGGTTTGAGAAAAAAATGTACTATGTAGTAAACAGTATTAGTGAATGTGACTTATAAAAACGAACACGAAACAGGTGAACACAGTAAAGTAACATTAATTCTTAATTCTTAATTTGGAAATTGTCATGCAAATCTGTTCTATTGTTATTTTATAAATCCTGAATGCAAAACAATTATTTCTAGATTTTTTTTTCTTATCTTTAGTAGTCTATTTATTCTAGTCAGGATCACAGAGGCTCGAGTCAATTCTAGGAACATTACATTATGGTAAGATCTAAACCAGGAAGGAGG
Source organism: Bagarius yarrelli (assembly GCA_005784505.1). Taxonomy (NCBI): domain Eukaryota; kingdom Metazoa; phylum Chordata; class Actinopteri; order Siluriformes; family Sisoridae; genus Bagarius; species Bagarius yarrelli. The sequence continues at coordinate 2,164,319 of VCAZ01000038.1, read as the reverse complement.
AACCTGTAGGACATCAACACCGGCATCGGGAGATTGTGAAATAACCTTAGCTTAGATAGACCCAGAAAACCATGAGGCCACAACAGCGCCCCCTATCAAAGCTTAATTTCAATCCTTACAACATCAACCATGCAATTATGAATAATTCAGGGGACATTTATGAATCTCGATCTATCTAGCTTAAGCACACAGTTTATTCAGGCTAAAAATTAGGTTGTTCTGTGTACAGATACATTATTAAAGAGAAGCACTATTGTGCTTCCCAAATTCCAGTCCTAGCTTGTGAATCTTTCCTAATCCCACCCCTTTCTTTCTCACCTCAGTTTCTGTCTATCTGCTCAAAAGAAAAGCATAAAACTTCTTCCCAACAAAATAAATTAAGCGTTCTTTGGTCGTGACTCTGGGAAAACGTTTACAGAAAATGTTTTGCTATCAAAAAAGGGTTCTAAGTACATCTTTAATTAATGTCCTAAACTTACACACTGATATTTGGAAGACGTTCTGATATTTTTTTTTTCAACTGGGCGGTTAAGGGGCAAGTGCCTTTTTTTGGGGTCCAGCAGTGGTAGCTTGGTGCTACTGGGAATAGAACCCTAAATCTTCCTAAAGTTAAAAGCGTTTAAGTATCCGATCATGCCTTTAAAAAACCTTTTTATTCGACTGATGTGTGTATCAACCAAGTAAAACTTCTATTCTATTAACACTTTACCCTTACCACGACTGACTTTCAGTCGTGGTGGCAACTTGCTGGTGCTGGAAATTGAACCCAAAATCTTCCAATCACCAGTCCAACACTTTAATAACTGAGCCACTGCTTTACCCATTGGTCACTACTTTCTAAGAAGGAACATTCAGGCATCTAATGTTTAGCTACTTTTGCACTTTATCAATATCGAAACAAAAAGTCATCTTTATGACAGCTTTATGAACATACATTAAAATTAGCTTAATAAATATGGTAGTGTATGTCAGCAGTGATGAAAGATTTATGGTGGCGTCGGGTATCTTTGTAAACTTTGTGGAATAAAAAGTGACTAACAGCTGGGTCACGTATTTTATAAGGAATTGTTGCTTGGCTTGCTTTTATTAAATTCCCGAAAACGTGTGTGTGTGTGTGTGTGTGTGTGTGTGTGTGAGAGAGAGAGAGAGTGGGTGAGTATAAAATAACCCTCAATTTTAGTTTCTTCGCACGGATCGCTGTAACACGGATCAATTTCATTTTTTCCAGACAACAAGGTTTTACATGAGAACGCAAAACCGGGAAAGCCGAACTGCAATTTAATCCAGCCTGTGTCTGAAATGTCAGGAGAAATAAAATCACACACACACACACACAGAAACACATCATCAACACCAAAATCATTTTAGTTTCTCAGGTAGCAGGGTTGGACGATGAACCTTCTCCTATCTCTCTTTCGGACACAACCCACAGGACTGCTCCATAAACAGCTCCACTGATTGGACTGGTCCATATCTAAGGAAAAAAATGACCTGAAATCACAGCCTGTTCTTCTCTTTCTACACACACACACACAGCACACACTTCTGACCGAAATGGCGTTTATCATCTGCAATTCGCTCGCTCTCTTGCCTCTGTTCGACTTGAGTCCCTTTTCCCCCTGTCACAGCAGCCATTTCTTTCTGGGTTATCGTTTGATTTCATCAGCATGCGGCTGTTCATCATGAAGATGGAGAACAGCCAGAGTGCTGCTCTGGACTGAAGCATAGAGTTAGAGCGCCCCCTATTTGGAAGAAGCTGTCAGTTCACAGGACATAATCTGTCTGTTTACCATTGCATTCGATCCGGGGATGAACTCAGTTATATAATGCTAAGATTTGTGCAGAGACTGAATTTCCACAAAGGTCAAAATTTAACCTAAGGACTATCAGGAGAAGACATTTGTATGCTAGTGTTTAACCGAGCTGGTGGATCCTGGATACATTTACATTTCTGGCATTTAGCAGATGTCCTTATAGAGCTACTTACATTTATCTCTTTTTGTACAACTGAGCAATTAGGGGTTAAGACCCTTGGTCAGGGGCCCAGCAGAGGTAACTTGGTGGTGCTGGAAACCAAACACACGATCATTCAATTAGCAGTCCAACACCTTAAGCACTGTACTACCACTTCACCACCTGTGATACAATTCATCATATTTAGTTAGCATATATTACGAAAGGCTGACCTCTGTAGCTGTCAATCATTTTCTTTTAATTAGAATTTTATTAATTTATGTCTGTGAGGCCCAAATATTATGATCTTTTCATGGTGGCGTTAGCTTGTCTCCTCAGGGTAGCGTTAGCTCATCTTTCAGGGTAATGTTAGTTTGTCTCTTTAGGGTAACGTTAGGTCATATATATATATATATATATATATATATATATATATATATATATATATAGTCATTGTTAAAATACCTTCATCTACACAGTCAATTTTGTCAAAAGTGAATGTCAACAGTATCTGACTGACTGACTGAATGCATAAATTTGTTCTGATTTTATTACTTAAGAACTTTTTTTAAAACAGATATTACTTATTTTACTTTCTGTCCTTCTCTTTTATAATGTTTAATATGTATCCACATTGAGTCTAGTTGTTTTGCTATGGTGTTTTTGGTGAAGCTACAGGCTAAAGTTCCTGATGTACGTGTTCTGTAGGCTACTACTTTTCATTCCTGATATTCAGCTGCCACAGAGTAAATATGTTTGATATCTTAAAGGTTTTTAAAATAAAAACTTTAACAATAATCATAATCTGTAAACAGAAATGCAAGTGGTATAATTTAAAGGATACCCAACCAATGTTAACTGTCAGACGGTAAAAAAACGGAACTACTAAACCCTGCGTGAAGTTTGCACCCCACCACCCACAATAGTCTCAATCGTTTTTGCTGTAAAAAAAATCTGGTTTTTGCTACTTTGGTTTGTTAGATATAAAACATTTATTTAAAGGTCATTCTCTGGTGCAGCCCCCCACCCCCTTGAAATTCCTGAAATTCACTTGTTTGTGCTTGTTTGTTGCGAATAAATTTTCGTTTAAGCTGCTTTTTATTTCGCTTTCATTTAACATTTCATATGTTCTTGACTTATTCACTTTTTTTTTTACCAAATTGCATTATAATTCTAGTTAGATTCTAGTGATGTTTAATAGAAAAACAGCTCAAGGACCCAAAGTTGGCAGACCAGCGGATGTTTTTTTTCTGCAACTTTCCCTCATTTAAAACGTTTTTTCTTTGCGGGAGCGCCATTAGGTTGTAGCTTTATGTATCTGACACACTTTACTTCCACTACGACGTGACACTTCTGTTCAAGACGCTCTTGTGGAAAATTAAGTTAAGTTAGTAGAGTTAATAAGGAAAAGCTGATACAGTTACAAACTCTCATTTCTGGCCAATGTAAGTACAATGTTTTAACAGTGTCACTTTACAATATTATTACAGAAGTTCCCCTTAAGCTTAAAATTAACCATGATTACTTTAGTTAACCATAAATTATTCATGCTTTTTGCTAACCATGCTATTTGTAGTAAAATAACAATAAAATAATAATAAAATTATACTTGGGTACTACTCTTTTACTATAAACAAACAAAGCAATAGCAAACAAGAATATTTCAAGTGAAATTGTAGCATGTGGGGGCCTCAGAATGGCCATTAGATATTATTTTAATAGCTAAAAAAAACATGAAGCAGCACAAACATAACACAAACAATTAAGACTATTTTAGGTGAATTTGGAGCGTGTAGGGGGGCTGGTGATGTAGTTGCCCAAAATATAATGTCTAGTATTTTAAAAACGTAAGCAGTACAAATGAAACTTTCATCGGCACACACCAGCACAAAGCAAGACTATTGAATTTTGGAGCATGTGGGCTGATTGACCGGAGAATGACCTTTAAATAAATATATAAATTTTATATCTAACAAACCAAAGCAACACAACACAGCAAAGCAACATGAACCAGCACAAACAGAGCACCAACAAAGCACAAATAAAGGACTAGCGATTGAGAATATTTCTGCCTCGATTTGCGTTGGGTTGGGGGCCAACTTCACGCAGGTAACTGCTAATTGTTATAAAAAAACTAAGATGTAATAATAAAAAAACATTATTTTGAATGTAATACGTGGTGCCAGATCTTTTTTTTTCCTTATTATTATTATTATTATTATTATATTCAAAGCCTATTATTTGTATATATATATATATATATATATATAATATATATATGTAAATTTGACAAATAAATTTATTGCTTTTTTTTAAATTCTTGTAAAAAATAAATGTAGACATGTAAACAGAAAAAAAAGTTACACCACAGACATTTAAGTTGACTTTTAATACGACCCTGAGACCACAAGTGGTGGCGGAACTTGGACAGAAACCAGACCTCAGTGGAATGTTGTGCATTAACACACATCTGCTCTTTCTGCCCGAGTCCTGACACAACCTGGTGTTGGCTCTGTGTGTGTGTGTGTGTGTGTGTTGGTGTTCAGTGTGTGTGTGGTACAGATGCACGAGTTTGTCCAAGCAGGTGACCTTCAACTCAGCGTGGTTCCTCAGGACCCCCTGACTCTAGAGCTGCCAGAAACAGAGCTTTGGGCCAAACGTGTTGCTCCAGCACACTCGCATGCACACTCGCATTCACGCTCGCAGTGATAGAGCTGTTTCAACGTCTTGGCCCGGTTCCTCTCTCTCTTTTTCTTTATCTCACTCTCTTATTCTCTACAGCTCACTTTTTTACTTCCTCTCCAAGTTTCTTTTTTTAACTTCTTGCACAAAAGCACAAAAATATTTGACTGTGATTGTCTGTGAGCTTGAGAGAGCCAACATAAAGAGAGAGAGAGAGAGAGAGAGAGAGAGAGAGGGAGGGAGAGAGAGAGGGAGAGAAAAAGAGAGAGAAAGATATAGAAGCAGAAGACAGTCTTTGATGTTTAGCTCTCTCTGAAGTGAGCTACCTTCAGGTGTCTGGTACCGAAGGGTCCCGAAATGGAGCCTGTGCACACTTGTTTATAGATGCTCTCTGTCTCACTTGCTCGCTCACTCCATCTCTCTCTCCTTCTCTATCTTGCTTTCTCTGCAACAAAACGAAAGATTATCCCCTGTGTTGTTTAGGCAGTACAGTAGACCTAATTATATGCTTCCTTTTGTCCAAACACAATCTGTTCTCTTTAAGAGCTACACTGCACGGACGGTTGTATCATCTGGGTCTCGTGAGGGTCCAAAAAGTTTTAAGAAAAAACACAAAAAGCTAGTTTACAATGCTAGTCTGACACAGCAAAATAGCTAATTATACTGCAAAGAGGGCTTACAAAAATAATGATGCTCCAGCTAAATTAGCATGTGGACCATTTGTTGGTTGTTTGTTTTTGGTACAGTTAGTGAGGGAAAGCTAATCTGGAGATTAGCCTACTAGCGAGCAAAAATTGAACCCAATGACTGAAAGCAAGTTGGAAAGTGCGAGCAAGCTAAAAGCTAATTAGTGAAAAAAGGCATTTAGAAAGCAGCTTACTGAGTAAAAGCAACAAACTAGCAAACGCAAACTAATAAGGAAAAACAGCCTAGCATATAAAAGATAACTAATGAGAAAAAGCAGTTTAGCATTTGGAAATTAACTAATTAGAAAAAAAAATTGCCTAGCTCGTAAAAGCTAACTTATAATAAAAGGCTGATTAATATGAGGGGAAGTTAGTCAAGCTTGTAAAAGCTTAGTATATGAAATCTAATTAATAAGAGAAAACTTTCTAGCTAGTGGAAGCTAGGCAATGAGAAAACACAAAATTATGAGGGAAATCAGTCTGGAAAGTATTAGTCAAACTAGCACATAAACACAAACGAGTGACCGAGTGAACCTGAATTAATTTTTCGACTGAAAGTGAAAAGTGAATTCTGGCAAATGAGGTAAAGTCGCCTAGTGGGAAAGCTAATTGAAAAAAAATCGTCACTGGGAAGTGAAAACAAAATGGCGGTTTAATGTAAAATATCAAGTGAAAGAAAACAAGACAGAGAAACCAGAGACAGATTCTAATGTAATTTCACACACTATCAGTATGATAATGCCTTACATCTCAGCCCAAATGTGTGTGTGTGTGTGTGTGTGTGTGTGTGTGGTCATGTGCTTGTTTGAGTGTTCAACCAGACAAGCATAGAAACACAGCTAATGTGCCATGGAACGCGTACATACAATTTACACACACACATACATAATTAAGCCATGCTCATTCTCTTTCTCTCTCTTCATGTCTCCGTCTCTCTCTCTCTCTCTCTCTTTTTCTCTCTGTCTCATATTTTTCAGGATTTTGACAGGTTTGGACTTGTTACTGTTAATATATGAGCAACACATCAAATCAAATGGATTGAAAAACATAAAAATGCCTGTTTATAAATTTGGATCAGACGGAAAGTGACAGCTATGCCTGGATCACACACACACACACACACACACTGGCTTTAATAAGCCCATGCATGTCAGATGGAGACATTAATTGACAGAAACATGGCCGTTCCCTCTCTGTGATCTCAGGGTGTAAATGGCTTTGGGATAAAATGTAAAACGTTTGTATGTTAAACAGTTATTGTTGCCATAGAAACTATAAAAGGATAACAATTATGATATCACTTATATTTAATCATCTTTAACAGGTAATGAATGAAATCTGACTGCTGACAGATAATGTTAAGGATATATATTGTGTTTATAAGCGAGCTTGTTTCATAATATTACATGTATCTATGAATTGGCGATCCATGTACAGAATCGAATCCTTCCAAATCACTTATTGAACGGATCTGAGTCTCACGAGTCATCTGAGTCACTTGCGTCAATAGGGATTCTAACTGCTTTTGCAAAAGCATTGCACTAGAGGGCACAATGAATCTCTTTAAAACACTGATCTCTTGAACTCATGAATGCCTATCTCTCTCTCACACACACACACACACACAGTCTGAGTCTCTTGAATTTGGCTGTTTCATTTACAGCCAAATTCATTTACAAAAGTAGACAAACTTTAATTATTAATAATGTTTACTTGGAATATAGTAAAGCAATCTTCTGGGTGTGTTGTATAGGAAATAAATCCACTTTCTGGTCATAACAGGAACTCCATTCATTTATGAATTATTTTACAGCATGACACGGTGTGTTTCATTATAATGCAACAATAGAAGGTATTTTTTTTACATGCCAACATGTAAATATGACTGAATGAATAGAAAAATGTGTGTGTGCGTGTAAGTATGTGTGTGTTTCCATCCTGGCTTCATTCCGTATTCTCCTGCTCTGTATTGTCCATGTGTTCGAGGGGTTAATTGGTGCCTAACACTCTGCACTCCTCTCTTCCTGCAGTCCCTACGAGGACTTAATCAGAGCCGGCAGCTTCACCATACTTCCACATGCTGCCGTTTTTCTTTCACACATACGCATGTTGTTGACCTTTCGGGTCATCCGTCAGTGCTAAAACACGCATACCGTGTTACGTGGCACACTGAAGCCTTAATCACTTCAGAGAAAAAGTCATAGAAAGACGGAGAAAGAGGAATAAGAGTATGTTCTGTTCGGTGGAGCTGAATGGAGAGATGAGCGATGAAGGGATTGATTGAACAGACAGACGGATGAAGAACAGAAGTTTCGTCTGGACCTGGATGTTAAAGCTGAGTCCCACTGAGACATGCAGTTTATTGTAGTCTATTTGTCTCCATGTTTTGTCTGTCTGTTCGCTGTAAAATCGATATATCTAACATTTACCTCTGCCAGAGGCTTTACACACACACAAAAGAGTATGAACTTGATACTTGACTTGCTCTTTTTATCAAATATACTTTTATAGAAATATACAAATAAATACAATTTTTACATTATAAAAAGTCTTATGCAGCATTTAAAGTCACATCCTACTTAAATATCACATTTCAGTTCATTTGTACTACCTGATTGGTAATAAAGTCTGTTCTATATAGTATGATTATAGGTACCATGTATTGTGACGTACTATATCCACCATGTTGATTTTGTCATGTGACATATAGTGTCATAGCAGCATGAATTTAAAGTGTGATAATGTTTAACTTGGATGATGATAAACAAGTAAAAAAAAATTTTATCCTAAAGTATTTAAAGCTACTTTAAGCTCAAATGCAGTGTCGTCACTTTCCGCCATTTTGGAATATAAGAAGTCGTCTCTCCTGCAGGATCATGGGATGTTTGTTGGATGTGTATTTCAGAATCCGGGTGTAGGTAGTAAATGATCCGGGAACTTTTCACACACTGTTTTTTTACATACTAATGATTGGTACACACTACTCACCTCACATACTCGGTTTCACACACTACATAGTAGAGAAGTATGCAATTTGTAATCGTCTTAGATGCTACGCCCACAAAGTCTTTCAGGATTTTAGAAGTGTGTCACGTTTTTAACGCCCTTAAGGATCAGCTAAATGCTGAATTGGTTAAATGATGTGAGCTTTGATTAAAAAAAAATGATTTGTGGTTGAACGCCAGTCTGGTTGACTTTTCGTTTTCACATCCCTAAACATGACGGCAAAAAAAAAAAACTGTGATTGGTTGCTTTCTCTCAGTCAATCAGATGCATGATCTGCCAATAAAAGCTGCTGTGGATTCCAGACCTTCTGCTGTCCGTTTAAAGACTTGACACAATGCACTTGACAGACTTGACACACTATAGAGATATATTGTACAGTTGATTGTGCAAAAGTTTTTACACCCTTAGTTCGGAAATAACGATAAAATTTCCTTTATAGTCAAAGTGAGGTTTGTACAGCATTACAAAGTATTACTGTTCGCATAGTAAATTTTATATGAACAGTATACAGGGTCACAAACTTTCACTCTTAAGCTTATTACGGAAAAACAGAGAACTTGAGTGGAATCAGTTGTCTATTCAAGATTTTAAGATATTAAGTTGAAATTTTTACATTAACAGAACGGGCAAATTAATATAAAAAATTTTCAAGATAATTATTTTCCTTTTTTATTCATCAGGAGTACTTTCAAAGCTTCTCAGCTCTTTAGTTTTAACACCATCTTCAGATCTACAGCTTTAGTTCTTCTTTTAGTTTTCAGGGACGCATGAAAGCAGATGATCTGATTGCTGATTGGCTGAGGTAAAAGAAGGAATTTATTACACTTTCATGATTATTTGACCTTTTTAAAGGAAGATGATGAGCTTGTAGCTCTCCTCCATATCTCCTCTGCCTGAAATCAGGACACAGTGAACCCGAGATGGAGCCTGGATCTGTGCAGTTGTGTAGAAACATAGTGCCCTCTGCAGGCTGAGAAGTAAAGAACAATGATATTCATTTATTTAGAAATAAAACTCAAATTTAGAAACAATTAAAACAATTAGAAGTCAAATTAAAGCATTTTTATTTCATTTCTGGTATTTTGTCAAATGCATTTATTAAAAGTGGGGTTTTTTTTATCCAAATGAAGAGTTAAGGACCTTAAACAGGGGCCCATTAGTCCCAGGAAACAGGAAACGTTCTCACAGTTTTCTCTAATGTTCTTTTAAAATTAATGGAAAGATCTCATAACAATATTAATAGTTAATAGTTAAGATAGAAAACACTGTGGGAAATTCATTATTCAACCATGATGAACGTTCTCATAATGTTAAGAAAAAAACATTTTTAGAACAATATTGTAAATAAGCCATATGATAACCTTAAGTGGAAATTTCCAAGTGTTTGGAACGAACTTAAGGAAAAAATTTGTTCATCTTTAGCTAGTATATTTCAAGTTTACTGACTATTAGATAAATGTGGAAATCAGTGTTGGCAGGATAAATAGCTAATTAATAAAAAAGTTAGCTTATCCGTGTAGACATTTTTTTAACATAATTATTTATGGTCTGATCAAGTTCCACTCGACTGTGGTACCTGTAAAGCTAAGATAACTATTTAATCTGCATTTAATGCTATACAGTAAATAATAAGAAGGTTAGTTAATCTGTGTAGTTAGCTGACAAATATTGGCTAATATTGCATAACCAGACATGCTATGCAAATTTCACTGTTCAATGCAATCAGTTTCTCAGTTCCTAGCATTAACTATGACTGGAATGGAGTAAAATAACTCCTTTTGTTCTGATAAAATTCAGTTTGTTCCAAAAGTATATGTACCCAATTAGCAAGGCTAAAAAATGTAGAAAATCTATTTGTAATGCTATAATAGCTCATCTTTATAGTCAGCTAAATATATTGCTAATATTTAGACACCAGCTTTGCTTCACTATGTTCTCCCTTGTTGATCTGGTCACCTCTTAGGAAAAAAAAGCGGGGAAATTTAACCCCAATCTAAAGAATTACAAGCTCTGAACTGCAGGGACAAGTGTTTTAGCATTAGTTTTAATGGCTGGCTGGAGGTCTGGGTTTAAAAATGCTGCAATTCAGAATAAAGAAAATAATAGTCGTTCTTCTGCTGGACGAAAGAAAGAGGAGATCGCCTCTGGGTTCCTTCTCCTCCACACTTACTCGCTTAAAAAACCTATAATTGAAGCCTTTGTAGTGCACAGAATGTTCGACTTTGATATATTATTCTGTGTGTGTGTCTGTGTGTGTGTGTGTGTGTGTGTATGTGTGTGTATAGTAAACAGCTGCGGCTGATCTGTCTTTAATATCAAATGCACATTTTTTTTATTAAGTTTGTGCTTTCTGTATTATAAAATATCATAATGAGTTGTTTATGTTCTCCAGGGAGGTTTTTTTTTTGAGTAATTACCAAGAACATTTCTTTTTTTTTGGAAAGGTACACACCTTGCAGGTGTGTGTGTGTGTGTGTGTGTGTTCATACGAGCGTACGTTCAAACACAGGACTCCAGGCGAGATTTGGACTAATGGGAATAAAGTAATGGAGAGATCAAAGAAATGGAGTGCAGGTTTATGTATTACATGACAAGTGTGGAGTATTAAGATGAATAGAACGAGTTTAACACACAAACACATACACGCACAGTGGTTCCGGGTACTAAAACACTTTATGATTTTACACTTGTTTATTTACTGAAGTTTATTAGAGATAGTCGAATATAACTGGAACGCTTTGTAGATGTTACATCTCAGTCTAGTAATTATTTATTTCTTTATTCCTTTAAAATAAAGTTCCTGGAATAAATATTTTTTATTTTTAGTAGGTGACTCCTCCTTGTCGGTAAAATGTGTTATATGAATATATTATACATTTAATATATAAATACATTATAGATATCAATACTTACTATTTCTTTACTTCTTGTATTTCAGAAAAGGAGTATCTCAGTTCCAGAGAAGCCGGACAGATAATTACAGAGCCAATAAAAGAGTGCCAAAATTTTGCACTTCCAGCTTTATTAATGACATGCAGACATTGTAATGTGGTGATGATGACGATGACTGTGATGATGATGATGATGATGATGAAAATGGTAATGATGGTAGTGATGATGATGGTGATTATGTAAGACATCAAAGCACCTTCAGGTTCCTGAGATGAAGCGCGACCACCCTCCTTACGGTTTTGACTGATCTGGTATTTGGGCTTCAGAAACTTGTCAGGTGCAATGTCCTGCTGGGCCACCGGAGGGCAAATGTAAGACCATGTGTTTCATGTTTGTTTATGTTGTCTGTGTCTTTTCATTTGAGTCTCCCTGTCTAGTCATTGGTTCCCTCATTGTGTTCAGTTTTTTTCCTTGTTTAGGTTATTGTTTCCCCAATTAGTTGTGTATTTATACCCCTGTGTTTCAGTTTGTCTTGCTTTGTTGCTTGTCACAGACAATGTTATGGTCCATTGTCCTAGTTGCAGTTGATATTTATGTCCATGATTTCCGCTTATATGTTGCTAGTTTCTTGTTTTCTTACTTAACTTATCTTAGTTCATGTTTTTGTTTTTAACTTTGTTTGGCAGTTTGCAGTTTGTGCGTGCATTAATGCTTCTCCACATGAGCAGAGACGCTTCTGTTCGAACCTTGTGATAAATTCTTTTTAATTATGTAACAAAAAAAACAATATTAAAGGTTACTGAGGTGTGTCTAATTATTTCCCACAGCACCATGTCTCTCATTCTGTGCTTTTATTACAACAAATCAATAAATTATTCTCTTTAGTAAAACACTAGAAGTTAAATACACCTCAACCGAACTGAAATTTGTCATCATTCAAGTGCTATTACTTTTGCAAATATGCATGGAATAGTATAAATCGATTAAAATGGTTTCTTTGCTGATAAAATTGCAAAGAAACCCCAGGGGGGTCAAAAGGAGTCAGTGGGCAAGGCTATGAAATCAGCAGTGTCACTGTAAATCAGGACTTGGAAATGTTCCTGAAACACATTCTGATTTTTATTTGAAAACATTGTTTCTTCTAGTTAAATCGCACTCATTTAACAAGTTAAATTCACGCTGCTGTGAGTTCATATGTCATGTGATAATATTAACATGACGGCTGTAGCAAGTCCGAATTTTATCTATACTATACGTAATCAGACTATATATTTAATTCAATTCAATTTTATTTGTATAGCACTTTTTACAATGGTCACACAATCAAAGAAATGATAAGATGAAAATGAAACAGAAATCAGTTTGTCCCTGATGAGCAAGCCCGGGCCGACGGTGGCAAGAAAAAACTCGTAGAACGTACTTTATTACCAGTCAGGAAGTGTGTACTTACTGAAATGTTGTAAATACAGTGGTGCCATTAATCCAGTCCGGTCACCCAAAAAATGTGTTTTAGTGCCGGAATTTTTTTCACTATTTTGTTTTGTGAATTTTTAGCTGGAATAGTAAAATCGTTAAATTGATTCCAAAATTGACCTGAGTACATTACAAACTGAGAAAAAGCATTAAAAGAAAAGAAAAATGAAGTTATAGGGACTTAAAAAAAAGGTTTAACACACCTGTGTTTTATACACACACAAGTGACACTGATTACACTAAAAACACCTTCCACTTGGACACCACACGTGTGTGTGTGTGTATGTGTGTTTAATCCTCCCCTCTGTTTTGATGCCTTACCCCAGTGTCTATAATGACTTGGTAATTAACCACTTAACTTTAAATTAACTCCAGACTAATGAAGACTCTCCCTCGACTTCCCATCTCACCGGGAATTTGCTTCTTAATTGCTCAGAAATATATTGACTCAAAGTTCACTTTGATTATTAGTTTAATTAATCAATTAATTGCAGAACACTTAATGCAATTTGGAGCGCTGTTCTGTAATTACTCATCTTTTTAATGCTGATAAATTCCGTGATAGACTTGGAGGCTGGAGGGGCATGGAGTTGAAATAAGACTGCGCACGTGTGTGTGAGAGTACATAAATTCAGGCTTTCTTTGTTTTTGGACTGTGGGAGGAAACCGGAGTACCCAGAGTAAACCCACTCAAGCACAAGGAGAACATGCAAACTACACACAGAAAGGCCCCTGCCCTTGCTGTGAGGCAACAGTGCTAACCACTAAGCCCCTCCAACTCTTTTCTTTTCTCTTTTTATCTCTTTTCTTTACTTTTATCTTTTTTTTCTTATCTTTATTTTTTTTTTTGCTCATATTTCCTTTTTCTTTTCTTTTTTCTTTTCTTTCCTTATTTTTTTCTTTAATTTATTTTTTTATCTACTTTTCTTTTCCATTATTTAAAAATATTCAGCTATTAAAAACACATAAGAGTATTTCAAAATATTTTTTTACAATTATCAATATCTAATATATAAAGCGGATTTCTCTTTTTTTTCCCAATTTCCCTTTAGAAACTCGAGCTGCATCAAGGCGCTTTGGGAACACCATTTTTTAAGACTTTGGCCTAAAGCATGTGTGTAATCCATTTAATCAAGAAGCATTCCGTTACCGTCAGGTGACAAAATTAACCAGGTAATAATGCTATGTAAACACGCATCGCGCCAACTGTGCGTATGTATAAGAGAAAAATAAGAGAAAAATAATGTCTAAGAGAAGGTATACAATAGTAACAACCATTCAACACAGGCAGCAGTGTGTTTATCCATGCCCTAGATACATTTAGGGCTCGGATACACACTTGTGTTGTGTGTTGTAGGCTTGGGAATGGATCATGCGCAGTCAGATCTCAAGGGAGCCAGCTGCGAGCATTGTGAAGACTCCTCGTGGACACAATGACACACAACTTTAAGACACTGTAATAATTAATTTCTTTGTGTTTAATGTGGTAATTAAAAGAAAAAACCACTCCTTCCCTTCAGCCACCCCCAAAAATTCTTGGAATAAAGTGTGTGGTTTATAAATCTTTTAATTAACCATTAACTAAATATAAACATACGCCTCAGAAAACCAGAGGATCTCTGAAGGTAACTAGGTGTTTTAAATGCCGTCATCGTCACGGATGGCAGAGGACAGGACACAAAAAGAGAGAGAGAAAATAACAAAACAGACAATTTAACATTTCCCAGACACCCTTATCCAGAGCAACATTTATCTCAACTGAGCAGCAATTAGGGGTTGATGGCCCCACAGTGGTGGCTTAGCAGTGCTGGGAATCAAACCCCGGGTCTTTCTGGTATCAGTCCAACAACTTAACCACTAACCCACCACTTTTGTGGTACGTAATATGAGAAAAAATGTGGTATAAAAGCCATGAATAAAAGTTACCTCAGTTCTGAAAAAAATTCCAGTTTCTTTATCTTATTTATATCAGCTTCAGCAGAACCCCCAGTGTTTCACAGTCGACTAGAAATAATTAAATGTATCATTTCATTCTACCTTCACTGGAATTAAAGGTAGTTTAAGGTAGTTTCTTTCATTAACTAAATATAAACATACGCCTTCAGAGATCCTCTGGTTTTCTGTGGAATCTCACTGTAATGCATTAAAGGATGAAGAATGTGTAAAGAATTTCTACCTTTTAAAAAGGTTAAAAAAACACAATATTATGGTCTAAAATAAACAACCCAGGATTGTGCGGTTTGAATCATCTCAATGTGATTCTATCGATTCTGTAAGTGATTCCTCAAAAATACAGGACATAAATTTCTTTATAGAAATAGAAAGTAATTTAATGTTTGCCTTAAATAAGCATACATGATTGTGTTTTTGACTTATACATGACTCAAATACATGGTGAACATGAGTCAAATGAAAAGAATCCAAAAATATGATAATGAATAGTGAAATTAAGGAAAAGTGAACAACAACATCTTTTTTCAATTAATCTGCAGGACAATATGAAGCTTTGTGAAAATTACGAAACAGTCACATTAAGACTTGAGTAAAGCATTTGTTCTTGTGTGTCTGTGTGCGTGTGTGTGTATGTAGTTTGTTTAGGGAAACAGAGGAAAAGCTCGCCATGTCCTGATGCGCATGAGAGATCTCAGAATAACATTTTTACCATTTCTCAGGATGAAAAATCTCTCCCGCCTCTTCAGACCCATGTTTTGGCACTCGCAGGTATCAGGAGAATCGTCTCAATCTCAATGTTTAGATATTTTTCCTAAATGTTTGCTCACTCGTTTAAGGATGCACTCGAGAGGATGTCATGCACTCTGTGAAACATGTAACACACATACAGATCGTACAGATAAATAAGGAACAGAAATACACTTGGGGTTTATCAGTGTGGCAGGATTTATGAACTGTGGAATGCATTTTTGAGGACGCATATGGGAAATATTGGATATGGAGCTAACGCCAACATAACAACATCATGTTTTGGAGCTTTGAGAAAAAACGGCTCTGTTTTGTATCACGCTCTTGAGCAATGATCTAATGAATTAGCTTGTT
The DNA here is from genome assembly GCA_005784505.1 of Bagarius yarrelli. Taxonomy (NCBI): domain Eukaryota; kingdom Metazoa; phylum Chordata; class Actinopteri; order Siluriformes; family Sisoridae; genus Bagarius; species Bagarius yarrelli. The sequence continues at coordinate 2,148,573 of VCAZ01000038.1, read as the reverse complement.
TCTCAAAGATCCCCTCCTCGACGTGTTTAGTGGTTTCCAGAGCCATAATTGCCGTGTCCTCATTTTTTTTGCATTTTTTATCTGCTGATCATTGTGAAATATGATTCCTTTCCTCCAGCTTTTATTACCTGCTTTTAGTTCGTTATTTTTAATCTGTGCAATGCTTCTTGTAATACTTTTACTCATATTTTAATTATTTTTCCATGTCCTCTTTTCCAAGGTGTTAAGGTGTTGGTGTTAAGACCTAGCATACAGTCGAGTCGGGGCAGTGATTTTTCACAGTGTAGTATGAATCGTACGCCCACTGGAACGTAACTAGGTGTTTTAAATGCCGTCATCGTCATGGTGCTGTAAGTGTTACTGAAGCAGAGGACAGGACGCAAAGAGAGAGAACATGATAAAAACAAAACAGAGAATTTACATTTCCCAGACACCCTTTATCTCAACTGAGCAATTAGGGGTTGATGGCCTTTCTTAGAGGCCCAACAGTGGTGGCTTAGCAGTGCTGGGAATCAAACTCCAGTCTTTCTGGTATCAGTCCAACACCTAAACCACTAACCCACCACTTTTGTGGTACGTAATATGAGAAAAAATATGGTATAAAAGCCATGAATAAAAGTTACCTCAGTTCTGAAGAAAATTCCAGTTTCTTTATCTTATTTATATCAGCTTCACCAGAACCCCCAGTGTTTCACAGTCGACTAGAAATAATTAAATGTATCATTTCATTCTACCTTCACTGGAATTAAAGGTGTGTTCACACTTGTAGTTTCTTTCATTTGGTTTATTTTGTCTGAACCAAAAAGAAAAATTATACATTTGGTCCTGGTCCGCTTAGCGTTTATATTTTTGACCGCGAACCGAAAGATGCCGAAACTAAAGGTTAGTTAGTTTTTGTGACGTATATTTTGCGACAGATTTTTATCCACAACGATGTGGTGTACTAAATTAAACACACTTATCGTGTGGAAGTATATATGGTTTAAGTGAGAACTCGCAAAGAACAACTAAGCCCCACCTCCGGCAAGTCAACCACTGTTGGGTCCTTGAGCAAGACCCTTAACCCCTCCTGCTCCAGGGGCGCTGTATCATAGCTGACCCCAACTTACTAAGATGGGTTATGAGAAAAATTTAAGATGGGATATGCGAAAAATGCATTTAATTGGCTCTGTACATGTACCTTGCACAATGAATTGAATATACTTACTAAAATGTTTAAACAGCACTTGAATGTTGTATCATTCCGTTATTTCTTCACTGGAACTAAAAGACTTAAACCCTGTTCCAGCATGACAATGTGCCGTAATCTTCATGCTGTGTTCTAATTACAGTGAAAGTTCTCTCATATCCTGTAGAGAGGCCTGATTCTGACTCAACCCCTTTAAACTGAATCTTTGGGATGAACTGGAACACCGACTGAACCCCAGACCTCAAAACCTCAAAATTAGTGTCTGATCTTACTAATATGAATAAAACTAAATGATCTAATTTCTATAGTCACATGACACAATCTAGTAGAAAACCTGCATAGAATCTGGAGGTGATTACAGAAGGACTAAGATCTGTAATAGGATATAGAAAAAAACATTGAAAGAGGAGTACTAAAACTTTTGTCTATTTAGTGTGTGATTGATGCAAACATTTAGTTCTGAACAAGTTTTTTTTAATCTTAAACGGAAATGTAAACACATTTTCAAGCATTCCTTTCCTGAATAAATGGAAAAAATCACCTAGATAAACACAGCGTATTATAATGTGGGAAAGTGGTGTCTTAGTGGTTAAGGTGTTGGCCTGATACCAGAAAGACCAGGGTTCAATTCCCAGCACCACCAAGACACCACCCTGGGCCCCTGAGCAAGACTCTTAACCACCAATTGCTCAGTTGTATAAAAGATATTAAATGTTAGTCACTCTGGATAAGGGCGTCTGCCAAATGCTGGAATTCTCTAAACCTCAGCATGTGTTCTGTATTTCTGTTAAGATCTGATAACTGCTGAACTCTGTGTGCAGTTTGATATGTTCTCACATGAACTTTTTACTTCTCAAAAATCCACAGTGAAATGGATGGAGGACACTAAATCACCCGTACGGGTAAAATACCAGACAAATTTTGATAATTCAAGGGTTTTTTTTCAGATCGATATTCAAGTGAAATTAAATTTATAAGATAAATGTTTTAAGTAAAAGTTCACAAGGTACAAAGTACAAAGTACAAGACCTGTACGTACTGTTAGTACCCCCCGTTAAAGTGCGGTTTTGACGTCCAACAGTTTAGAAACAAATAAAATCTGATGCAATATTATTAAACCAGGCTAAATAGAAACGTGTCATTGTGCGAGTTGAATCATGTCGATGTGAATCAAACAATCTTGTAAAAAAAACTATTCGACTCACTAATATTTTTGTGCGATTTGAATCATCCTAATGTGATTTAATCAATTCTGGAAATGACTGATTGATTAGTATTGTCAGGACTTATTCGTTGCTATGGATACGAGGCATTTCCATATCCTAAGTGAGCTACACTGTGTTGAATTCCATCATTAGCGTAATACAGAGAACACAAAGTTTTTTCCTACGGCTATGAGACTGTTAACGATTAGTACAGCACGTCCTCATAAAATGTACGTCAGTCCTGTCCCACTGTCCCATGTTTACAGTGGGACCAGCTTGACGTATGTTCTTTCGATTCGGTGTGGATCCTTCAGAGCTGCGCTACAGCTCTATTGTGTAACTGTCACAGCCATGGATTCATGGATAGCGTATTGTTTAGGATATTGCTGTATGCTGCAGGATGTTCAGAGGAAGTCCAAATCTAAACACTCACGCATACAAATACTGAAGTGTCTATTTACGAAACTGTGTATTTATTAAGACATCTATTGTCTTTACCTGCTTATTCCTAATCCGGGTCACAGGGATCTGCTGGAGACTATCCCAGCTGTCATTGGGTGAAAGGCAGGGGTCACCAGGGACAGAACTTTAGTCTGAAGCAGGGCCACATACAGACAGACACACTCATACTCGCACACACTCCTATAGGCAATTTATAATCACCAATCAACCTAACATACATTTTTTGACTGTGAGAAGTACCTGAAGTAAAACCCACGCAAGCACATGGAGAACATGCAAACTCCACACAGAAAGACCCCTGCAGGGGATACGAACCTGGGACCTTCTCTCTGTAAAGCAACAGCGCAAACCACTAAGAGACATTTCCGGATCTCATTTGCAATAATTATTTCAAGAAAAATATTAGTTTCACTCCTGAGCCTAAACTTCGTAGGGTTTTTTTTTCCATCAATTGTTGTGTTTGCTTTAACACACAAATCTGATCAGGATTCTGGGATCCTAATCTCAACCTAACATGCAAACAAATCTCACAACACAGTAACATTCTGGAACTTTTTGAAGAAACCCGACTCTTAATCCTCATCCATTAAATGCCCCACAGTTCAACCCTGAGGTGTTACTAACGCTCCAAAACCTTTAACACATTTTCACACTGCCCAAAGCATTGCTTCTGTTTTCTATTCGGTGTGTGATTAGATCAGACTTCTACAACTGCACTGCAAAAACACAGCTGTGTTTTATTGTCCGAAATATGTTTTTTTTAAGCCGTCATAGTGCGTGTTTGGGCGATTAAAGCAATCAGCTAAAAGGATGGAAATAAGCACAGGATTCTTTTCCCATTAGTCAGTTTGGGAAAAGGCATGTTTGGTTTTAAGTTTGTCAGTTTTTTAAGATTATATATGCAGAAGCAAAAAACGGCAGTGGCATCTGGTCTATAGGGGGCGCTAGGATGCCATCCTTGGAAAAGACAGCTACTTACACTATGTTTAACTTGAGTTTAATATATATCGTAAAATTAATAACAAAATAAAAGTTTTATTTTGAAGTAATTAAGTAATATTTTTCTACTGTTACTTCTACTGTATGTTGTTCATACTGTATTTCGTTCCTACTGTATGTGTGTAGAGCACTAATGTGTGTGTATAAATCTGTAAACCCTCCCACCTATGTTGTTAGCAAATCAATATTGTTTGTATAGTTTTGGCCTAATGTGACTAAACCGTTCTGGTGTAAGTAATAACTTTTATTGTTTTATTTACTCTAGTGGACAACATCAGCATTACAGTCTTCATACTGGTTGATATAACTGGCTGAATTATTTAATTAATTATCTTCATGACCTAATTACTGATAATAAACTCACATTGAACTCAAATTCACTGATTCATGCCACTTTTATTACATTAACAGTTGACTTTAACATAAATATTTTTAGCTAGCAGTAATGCTACAACATCACCACTAAAGTTACAGTCCCCTAAAAAAATTTTTGCACCAGCCACCACATAAATATAGTCATAAAGCTCTACAATTCCACAGGTTTTAGTGAAGCATTAAGTCTGCCTTGTGTAAGAATCGCAGCTTTATTAAAATCTATCAGAATCCGAAACTAAAAGAAATGTTTACGCCAAATCAGATCTTTTTGTCTGTGGTTTATGCTTTATAGTCTGTAAAAAAAGTATATGTCTGGTTATGACATGCATGGTATAAGCTATGAATAATCCTTCCGTATTGTTGGAATTGGTAAAGAAATTCAATATGCTGAAAAAAGGGACAAAAAATAACAGTTTTTCACGTTGTTGAAATGTATCAGCTGCTACAATTTAATGAAATATGAGCAATCAAAGATATACAAACCTGCGATTTGCTGTTGCCACAGCTACATGTATATATAATTAATTAACACCTCTTACCAATCAGAATTCAGAATTAAACGATGCTGCATTTAATTGCATATAAAAGAACACTTTGCATTTGCAGGAGACCTAAATAAGAAACAAAAATCGGAACTGTCGATAACATTGTAATCATACAGTAGAAATAACGTTGTGTAATAAACTGTGATTATAAAGCTTTTAATGTTTTTTTCTTAAATTTTATTAAAATGTAATCAGTTTCTAATTTATAAAATATAGATAAAAGTATAAATATCATGAAATAGACACAAAGAAAATGAAATATATTCTTATACAAAAAGTATCTAGGTACCAATTTTTTAACATACTTCATTATTCATTTGTAGAAAATTAAGTGAAAATTATACAACAATTTAAACTTTATATAAACACAATGTTTATAAAGTAACAAACAATTTTTACAACTGGTTTGGCCAAAATAAACCATAATTTAAGTTGAAAAATTTTTTTACAAATGAATCTGCAGTGATCTAAAGTGACATTCACAATATATACCATTTATAATGATGATGGGGTAAAGGGGATTATTTGTCACATATACTACAGCACAAGGATTTCTTTTCTTCACATATCCACCTTAGAATGTTGGGGTCAGCTATGATACAGCGTCCCTGGAGCAGGAATGGTCTTGCACAAGGACCCAACAGTGGCAGACTGGCGGCAGTAGGGCTTGAACCCTGGTCTTCCTGGTCATTCAAACAACAAATCAGTGCCTTAATCATTATTATTATTATTATTATTATTATTATTTAAATATGTCTACTAAGAGAGAAAAGATTTAAACATACAGAATTCAGTGACCTTAAGTGTTAAGAACGGTGCCTTGAAATAAAATGTATTATTATTATTATTGTTGTTGTTATCTGACGTTTTCTGTCTGACTACCTTCTACACAGTAGTTTTTTAGTGTAAAAATAAGGCAGGCAGAGAGATGCAGAACTTCAGCGCAAACCTCTAACCCAGTGCTTAAATGATTTGGAAGCACTTTTTAAAAAACTGGCAGTAGAAGGAAAAGGAAAAAGGCGGAGTGACGCGGCGCTCATCAGAAATCAGAAGTTGCGCGATTCCCGAGCTGTGGAGCTGGACACACACACACACACACACAGTATTTACACTGCTCCAGTTTTACTTAGGAAACGATGATCATGTCTGGCAAACATGACTTTCGAAAATGACTCGTGCGTGTTCTTTAACGGCACCGGGTGTAACGGGCCGGGGGCGCATCATCCGCCCGTGCGCATCTCTCGTGCGTTGCCATTGGGACTAGTGCTGGGCACTTTCATCGTCTTCTCGGCGATCGGGAACGCGCTGGTCGTGGCGTCGGTGCTGCGCGACAGGCGCCTGCGCGCGCCTACACATTGGCTGATCGCAAACCTGGCGGCGGCCGACCTGCTGCTGAGCGTCGCAGTGTTACCGGTGTCGTCAGCGCAAGAGATCCTTAACCGCTGGACTTTCGGGAGAGTGTTTTGCGACGTGTGGGCCGCGCTGGACGTGCTCTGCTGCACGGCGTCCATCCTGAGCCTCTGCGTCATCTCTGTGGACCGGTACGTGGGCGTGAGCCGGCCGCTGGCCTACTCGAGCATCGTTACGCGCCGCCGCGCATTGCTTGCCGCGCTCTCGGTGTGGCTCGTGTCCGTGCTCATTTCTGTGGGGCCGCTGCTCGGATGGAAGCAAGCGCGCTCGCCGGACGGCAACACGTGCGACATCACCGAGGAGCCCTACTACGTGCTTTTCTCCTCTCTGGCGTCTTTCTACATCCCCCTGGCCGTCATTCTCGTCATGTACTGCCGGGTCTACATTGTGGCCAAACGCACGAGTCGAAGTTTGGAGCTGGGCGTCCGGAAGGAGAGAATCAACTCCACAGAAGTTACACTGAGGATCCATCAGAGCTCCAGGTCGCGCGAGGAACCGGGGCAGCATCATAAGAGCGCGCTCTCGGTCACATTGCTAAAATTCTCACGGGAGAAGAAGGCAGCTAAAACGGTTGGGGTGCTGGTGGGTGCGTTCACTGCGTGCTGGCTGCCATTTTTTATCATCTTACCCATCGGTAAGTAATAATAATAATAATAATAATAATAGCACAGTTATTTAGCACAGTTTATACAAAAATTACATAAAAGAACTAGTAGATTAGTGATTAGGATGTTAAACTTAGAAGCTCATGGGTTCAATCCCCAGCACCACTAATCTGCCATTGCTGAGCCTCTAAGGTCACTCAATTGCTCACTGTAACTCACTCTGAATAAGGACCTCTGCCATATGCCAAAAATATAAATATAAATTGCCCACCATGCTTTTTTTTTCATGGTTCCCCTCTATGGGGCCCCAAATCAATTCCACCTTTTGTTCATCTGCTTATGGTTATTATTAATATTATATAATGTTAATGTTCTTCACAGGTTTGTTGCTCTGTTAAACACTGTTAAGAGTTTTAGAGGGAGCCTTTAAAAGTTCCTTCATAGGTATAACACAGGAACTGTATATTCAGCCCTTTTATGTGTATCTATACACAAATTCATGAGGTGGCACTGCAGTATATTTGATTAAAACTTTACTATATCTTAAGAGTGCTTGTGTGTAAAAATTAGCATCAGGGTTTCCGTGTGTGTGTTGTTAAAGGTTTTGATCTTTTCATTAATTTTTTTTCAGATAAAGCACAGAGTCCTTACCCTGATCCTGATAATCAAATTATCTTGCACATGTGTGTGCTTTTCATCCAGGAAATTAGGATGTTTACAGTTAGATGATTAAGGAATTAGCTGCATCATAGCCAAATGGCTCTCTGTCTTGAGAACCTGGATCATATAAGAATACCAACTTCTACTATCAAAATTTAAAAAACCTCATTTAATTGACCCTTTTTCTTTATTAAATAACTAGAGAATTCATTTCTAATATAGGATATTAGGACCCTGAGAAATTCTGACCTGTATATTATTTATGATTACCATGTGTTCTTTTAGGTTTACTTACATTCAGTTATTCAAAGCTTTCTTACGTTACCCACACTTCCATTTCACAACCTGCTGGTAGGGGTGGAATTTATCCCTCATTTTACTTCTATGAACAAACTGATGCAGCGGCATCATAACCGTAGTGTTTTTAGTTCAATTTACATACAATAATAGATATCATCTTAAAAGAGCTTTACAGAAATAAAACAGAATTTAAATGGAAAAAATAAAAAAAAGGTAAAATTAAGTTTGTACCCATTTTATTCATCCTTTTACGTTAAAGTGCAAACCTGCAGCAATGTGGCTAAGGAAAAAACTCTCTACGATGATTTTAGGAAGAAACGTTAAGAGTAGCCAGATGCAAAAGGGAACCCATCCTCATCCTTTGATCTGTCCAGCTGTGCATTATGCCTAAACAGATCAGCTGTCAAAATTTCTCTCACTAATGATCTACATACATTTTGTATGTAGATTAAGGATCTTGTCTCCTAACTAACAGGGAAGGTTATAACAACTTTGGTTTATGTTCTTTAAAAGTTGTCTAAATGTCAAAATAGTTAATGTTGAGGACAAAAAAAACACTTTTTAGAACAATGTTAAGCAAACTAGACATTTTTTATGTTTTTGTGAACATTTTAAACCAACTAAAATAAGGAAAGAATGTGCGTAGAGCAAAGGTTTGTTAGCTGTCGTATAGTTGCACTTTATTGTGAGATTAAAATACACATGTTTCTGCTGAATCTATGCTAGACAGTGAAATTTGCCTCAGGAAAGAAACTTTTGTTCTTTTGTTCTTTTGTTAGAAACCTGACTGCTATTCGTTTAAAGTTAACTGCACTAATTATAACAGGCTTAAATAACGAGCACCATAATGGTTAAATAGTCCAAATATTTTATTAGAAATGTATTTCAGGATAGAATAGGATAGTCTCTCTCTCTCATTTGCTTTCTCTCTCACTTTCCCGAGCATTAACTTTATTACATTTTTTGGTCATCCTCTGCAGCTGGTTTCAGTGCAGAAGCTTCATATTAAACTAGTCTTTTTAAGAAACCAGCATGTGTTTGAGATGTCTGGACCCAAACTGAACACAATCATGGACTTTATTACTCTGTTAGTGGGGTTTGTGTTTTAAAAAGCCCTGGTATGTGCTTGATCTGAGGCGGAAATCCGGTTTCAGGCCACGCCAAGAGTAAGACACAATCCGTGGCGTCGACCTCCTGTTGCAGTCGTAAGGACGACCATGGAGGAAGACTAAAGGAAAGAGGGACTGGGGCTTTTATTTTCCCTTTAACTTCCTGTTCACCCTGCAGGGACGCCACTGTGCTGCTCCAGCTGTGCTCTGGGGGCAAGGGGTTGGGGGAGCGTGTGAGAATGGAGATGTTTGGGATAGTGTGGTTATTATGCACGTATTAAAATCACAGTCATTCCTTTACAGGGCTGAGGTCATGCCCCCTAAGCTACAGTGCAGCTGGATTGGCTCTTAATTAGAAAGGGTTTCTCAGAGTAACGAGCAGACCTCTGCACCGGGTCCTGGGATTTCCTATGTCGCTGAGCAGCATGGTGCTTTATCTTCCTGTAGATTAAAGGGGTGGGACGATGAGATAAAGCCCTGGCCTGATAACTGGCCAGCAAATTTGCTTCCTGTTTCCAAATTTAAACCAGCCGGAATCACACAAACAGCACAACAGCGTAACAGAGCTTTAGATATGAGTTAAGGAACCTAGAACATCGTTTAAAGACACGTTGAACTGCTGACAATTTTTCAGAAGGCATTTGGTGTTGAGTCTGTAATGTTCAAGCAGATTCCCAGATACATGTCAGATATACAGATTTAACTCTTTATTATTATCGTGGTTGTTATAGCCACCAGATCTCTTGATTAGATAAATTACATAAAAGGAAAAAACTTCTGTCTTTAAATTAAATATGATGCTATGGCAGTTTAAAGATGTATTTGGCTATGTTACCAAGATATGACGTTTTAGTGCCAATTAAAAAATAGGATTATGAAGTTAAAATCAAAAATACTTTAAGAATAATGGAAAATTAAGAGAATAAGGTTGGCTTTAAGAAAATAAATAAACATTTTTAAGAAAAAAAAAACGAGGATAAAATGTAAATACTTTGAGAATAAAATAAAAATTACTAGAATAAAGTCATAATTGTAAGAAAAATCTAAATTATGGCTATAGTGTCAAAATACTTGTACTTTCGAGATAATGTAGAAATTACAATAATAAATTTAAAATTATAAGAATAAAGTAAATTATGAGAATAACATCAAAATACTTTAATAATAAAGTTGAAATTACGAGAATGTTAAAATTATGAGAATAAATTATATTATATTTTGAATTATATATTTTTATTATTGTTATAAATCCGAACTCAAAGTAGAACCAAATCCTCCACAACAATTTTATACAAAACAGAGAAACAATTCTATGATTTTTAATTAAGATATTTCGACTTCAAATATATAATTCATATTTTATACTCGTAATCTCGACCTAATTCTCGAAGTATCACAACTTTATTCTCGTAATTTTGACATTATTCCCGATGTATTATGATTTATTCTTGTAACTTACTTACTATATTAGTAATTTTGACTTTATTACATCATTGAGACTGTAATATTGTCATCTTTTTATTTAACATGCCACTAAAAATTCATCGTAAATGTACATGATACAAAAGTCGGGGGTAAAGACAACACTTTTTTACAGTTTATCTGTTCATATCAGTATCTGTAGTGGAAAAGTCTTGACAAAAGGTGATATCAATTGTTGTTGATTGAAAGCGAACGAGGAGCTATTAATCAATCAGATTCAACAATTCCTTATTTTTAGGAAAAGCATGAAAACTGCTATTTGGAGCTCTCATAATCAAGTCTGATCTTTAAATCTTGCATAAATAAATGCACCCTGATCTCTTAGAGCAACTTCCTGAAACAAATTCCTAAATTTTTGACCTGGACATGCATGCTGAAAATACAAACAAACAAAAAAAGAAGGTTTTATCGCTAAAATAAAGACTTAAAGGAAGCAGACCAGTGAAAGATAGAGTCTATACAATAACATCCTGTTTTCTGTATCCTGGGTTCGGACCTATTGTCTTTTTAGAGTGTATCAAAATTGTGGGTCATATTTCATACACCCGAGAGGCTCACAAACCATACAGAGATGTTTGCTTCTTTTAATACTGGATATATACACATAATAAGAAGCAACACACGTCTATCAACTCAAAATTAAAAGCTCAGAAGAATTTAATGCGCGTTACTCTTGGACAAGTCTTCACCAAGCGTCGTTCTGTTGCAAATTACCAGCTGGATTGTTTTATCTTAAAAAATAAACTGAACAAATTCATGAACTCTAGAGTGTTTTGCCAGTCTCCAGAGCTTAATCCCATCTGTGGTGAAAGCTAAAGGTTCAGGTTGCCAAACTGCAGCCTTAAATCCTTAACAAATAAGAAACGGATCTGCAAAAGAGTGGGACAAAATCTCTCCTGAAATGTGTGCCAACCTAGTAAACATCTAAACTGTGATTGCCAAAAAGAGACAGAAACTAAATATTAAATGCTATATATATAAATAATGCTAAATATTTTTATCCCTCACTGTAGTCAAGGATATTGAGTGGACCATGACTAATACACTAACAGTATTTGTACACTGTGCTATGTGGCACTAAAAGTGGTTCTTGGCTCATGATCATAGATGAACCACTTTTTGTGTTATATAGCACTATACCTTTAGAGGGCAGGATTAGGAACGAGTTCATCAGGGGGACGGCCATGTTAGATGTTTTAGGAAGAAAGTCAGGAAAGCCAGGTTAAGGTGGTTTGGACATGTTCAGAGGAGGGATAGGTGAATATATTGGTAGAAGGATGTTAGAAATGAAGCTACCAGGCAGAAGGTAAAAAGGAAGACCAAAGAGGAGGTATTTGGATGTGATAAACGAGGACATGAAGTTATTGGGTGTGAGCGAAGACGATGTAAAGAATAGGGTTAGGTGGAGACAGAGGATTCGCTGTGGCAACCCCTAAAAGGGAACAGCCGAACGGAGTAGAAGAAGAAGCACTATATCTTTAGAGGGGCTCTTCTGTCAAACGCTGCTATGTACAGTACAACCCATAAGAGGTGCCATATTGCGTTTTATTTCTTCAACAAAAAATGATGCCAAACAGCATCAACAGTGGATCTTTGACTTGTAAAGAACATTTATAGGGACTCCAAAGGACCACTGAATAAATGCTGAAGAACTATACATGGAAGGTGTCTCCAGATTTAACACCTCATATCAGTTAGTGGTCCTGCTTGTTCTTAATAACAGAGATTTAAAATATGTAGCGCAGTCCTGGGCCCTTAGTCACTCTGACCTCTTAAGTCGAATCCCATGCTTCTTCTCTTGTTTGTCAATGTTCCCTGGACAGCACTGTGCTACCCCTGTGTTTTAAAGCCCCCCTTTCTTATTAAAAGCCCTTAACATCTGACCGAACTGTCATTCAGATATTTAACAGGGAGATCTGACCAAAGAATGTGGGAGAAAGATTGTGTGGGTTGTGTCAATGGTGTGTGTGTGTGTGTGTGTGTGTGTGTGTGAGAGAGAGAGAGAGAGAGAGAGAGAGAGAGAAAATGGTCATGATGTCTGACTGTTTGTATGCAGGATTCATGTTATTGAATTTATGTGTTTACATGCAGTCTAGTGCAAAAGTTTTCACACCCCCTCGCACGTGTTGTATTTGTGCCTGATTTATATCGCATATTGTGTAGGAAATCGTGAGATCATTCTTCAGTTTCGTGATGTTTATTATGAAACGATGGACTGAATTTTGGATTTACACTGAAAGGAAATTCGGATAATTGACTAGAAAAATAGGAGTTTCCTGACACACAGACCCTTAATCTCTCTCTCTCTCTCTCTCTCTCTCTCTCTCTCAAACACACATACATACACCTACAAAAAGTTAGTAGTATGGTAGTATTTTGTGACATGAAATGCAATGTATTTCCATGGTATTTTGCCCTTTTTTACAACTGTGTTTATTCCAGTTATTTTTTTACCTACTTGTATTTTAAATGCAAAGACATTTTAATGTAGCGACCTCTGGGACTCCAAACAATAAGAAAGCAAACATCGTTCTAACAAAATGTTTAATCTATTAAAATTTGAACATTCAACAATACTGCCCTCTTGCGGACAAGACAAGAAACGCATCCAAGTGATATGAAGTGAGATATAAAGCGCAATGACGGAAAAAATCAAGGAATCATTTTAAAAGACTGTCAAATTATCACTGACTATAAAGATTATAAGAAGATTATAAAAATTATAAGAAGTCACATTTGCAACTAAATATTTCCTATGACTTCTAAATAAATAGTTATGTACAAGTTATATCTGTGATGTCACTAAATAAAGACTTGGTATTACATAAATCATGTCTGAGGACCCCAGGTTTGAGATTAGACCCTTCTAAATATTAACTGAGGGGGAAGTGGTGACACAGTGGTTAAGGTGTTGGACTGCCTGTGATTCCCAGCACCACTAACCTGCCACCGCTGGGTCCCTGAGAAAGGCCCTCAACTCCCAATTGCTCAGTTGTATACAAGAGATAAATGTAAGTCGCTCTGGATAAGAATGTCTGCCAAATGCTGCAAATGTAAACGGAACACAGAAAATACGAAACATATTTTTAGTCCCAACAGCTGAATGCCATTTAAAGAACTCCTGAGGAACCCTCTTTTTACCTGGAAAGTAAATTCTATGTCTTTTCTTTTCCTCCAGTCTCCTTCAATGCTGACCTGCGTCCTCCAGAAACAGTCTTCAAATTCGTCTTCTGGCTCGGTTACTTCAACAGTTGCGTCAACCCTGTTATCTACCCGTGTTACAGCCGTGAGTTCCGCCGGGCGTTCGCTCGGATCCTGCGCTGTAGGAGGCGTCGCTCGGCGTGGAGGACATTCCCACCACACGGAGTCTCGTCCTGCCAAGACAGGAAAGACTCCAGAGACTCAGTGGAAAACTTCAACGGCTTTGTGTACAGTAGCCAGAGGACACTGTCTTTCTCCAGCCCATGTCCCAGTCCCGGTTACCATAACAAGAGTCCGTTTACATTCCAGGAGCATGGGCACCTTCACCCACAGAGCAGTAACAACTCAGTTTTCGTGGAGAGAACTCTGGAGCCTGTCAGAGAAGACACACTGCAGGACAATGGACAAATAAATTCCACAAACATAGAGGCATTCTCTGACAACGGGACCAAAGACATGCCAATTAGTGACCAACACTGATTATAAATATAGTGACTTCAGTGTTGACCTGGTTTTAGTTTGAAGATCAGCTGTAACGTCTATGAAGATGTAACGATCCATTTTTCCAAATGTTGTTAATCATCCAAAATTTCCTAGAGTTTTGCTTCTTTATAAAAGTTGGTAACCGCCAGATAATCTGCCAGTTTTATTGTCCGTACCTTTACTGTGTTCTGCTTTTATTCATAATATTTTAAACTTGATTGTTGTTGATTATTTTTATACCCAATCTCACCTGCTACATCCTCTGATTTCCATTTGATAAGTGTGAAAAAACGCTGTAAACTAGAAAATGGCGACTAAATAAAGGTGATTAAATGTCTAATCTTAATCTCATTCATAGATGTTTTGGGTCTCTTTTGTCTAACATTTGTGCTCAATCTCTGGCGTGGTTAAAAAATAAAAAATAATGAAATGAATAAAAAACAAATAAATGAGTAATAAATATACGTGTTTAAAAGTGATATTTAACTAAAATAAGTTAATAAAAAAGTAATTTTTTTCCAAGAAACTAAAAAAAAAAAAAAATAATAATATAATAAAAACAAAAAAACAAATAAAAAGTTTACATTTTAAAACAACTTTTAAATGAATTCAAAACCAAGGTTTATCGCGTTAATAAAAAGAATGGTGCTTTGTCGCCCTCTAGTGGGTAATTTGAGTACTCCTGTTTTGAGTTCTTTTGTCATGTCATGTCGGGATTGGATAGCGAAATTAGACCATCCTTTACAACTTCCTTACAAACGAGTGCATATTGATTATTATTATTATTATTATTATTATTATTATTATTATTATTATTATTATAAACTAGAACTGAAAGGTTTTTTTAAAAAATGTTCTTGGATGTTTTGCTGCACACAGCAAACTTTCCAGTGTTGTCTAGGGTTGATTTCACAGTGTTGAATTATCAGACTTGAAAAGTGTTGATTTTAGTGTTGATTTGAATGACTTCAACACTTGCAGTGTAACTTGGTGGTAGGAGTCAGTGTTACCGTGTGTTACAGTGGTACAAGTGAACCTTACCTTATTTAGATGAATGTTCATGTTTCCTTTATCTTTCTTAACACTTATAATAATATAGGTTAGTTTCTCATTGTGTGCAGACATTATTTTCATTATTATTTCCATTTAACTTTATTGTGCGCACATTTTCAGATAAACCAGAATTTATTTTGACGATCAGTTTATGTCAACTGAGAAGTGTTCAAAAGTGTGGGTACATTTTGTAAGGTCTGAAAGACCAGGCTAAGTTCAATCGGTGTGACATTATATTGTTTTGTTTTAGCGATGTATAAACGCACATTTTGGGGACAAAAGGATGTCTTGAGAGTTTATGACTTTCGTGATAAAGCCTATTAAAATGATGAGAGATTATTTAGAATCTCACTTGCTGTAGAACTCCAGGGAGCAGTGCAATTGGGGGAAATGCGTACACATTTTAGAGAAATTAAATAAGGAGTATAAATGCAATATATTGAGACAAAAAACAGAAACAACACCTTTAGGTGTGTGTAATATGTATGTCTGTATGTATGTATGTGTGTAATTACTGTAAATGTAAGATATGTCGATATGTCTCCCCTTTCTGCATTTCTATAATTGATGGTGAATTTTAATTCAAAATGGGGGTTCTATTCCACAGGAACGTGTTTATGACACTATTATCGCTCATTCCAAGTGTAAATAACACGGCTATTAATCTGCACAATGACGTTGCTGTTACATAATATAGAATGCAATTAAATGCTAGTGAGGCATCAATACTTTCAATATATATTTATTATATAACTATTCTTACATTTAGTTTCTACAATCTGCCTTCAGTTCATCACCTCACCATCTGTGTCGCCAGTTCCCGCTGTCTCCAGTATGTTCATACACACGGCTCAGAGTTTACTTACAGATGTGCACATTCTTCCGTTTCTTTTTAACAGATCACAACCTGTGCATAAAAAGTGGCGTATGTATGTTTACATCCCCGTTTTGTGCATACGCCAGGACATGCTGGCCAAAAATTAAAGAGTGCAAAATCCCACCTTCAGACATGAAATTACTACTAAACAGCTATTGTACATTCTTTAAAAAAGGCAGCAGAATGAGATCAGTGCCTGGATAGTAAGCTTTTTGAAATCCATCATTATAGTAGAAAAGAAATCTATTTATGTCTTCAAATCAAGACATGATAAAGTTATTTATACAAAATGTTGTATCGGTCACACTAGACTCACTCATAGACGTCTACTTAAAGGAGAAACTGCTTCAAATAGGCAATATTGTAATAACATCCTTAATGTAAAACACATACTCTCGCAATGCCCCTTTTTTAATGTCATAAAACAAGACTTTTAATTTGGAGAAACTTTAAAAGATTCATTTTTAAATGTGGATCTGTTCAAAATTGTGAAATTTTAAGTAAAGGTAAATGTTTTAAAATGTATAGATTTTGTATTTTATATTATATATGATTATTATCAATATTGTTATAGATCTATTATAAAAAATGTGTTATTTATAAACTGTTTATAAATTTTATCAGTTTTAAGTATGAAATTGAAGCTGATATGGCAATAAACTTTTAATAAACGAATAAAATAAACAGCCTTTTGTTGCTGGTTTTTATTTTCAACCTCACTCCTCCCGCCTTTCATCATGTCTTCTCGTGGTCACTAAAATTCCTGTAAGGTAGTGGCAATGGACAAAAAAGCTTTACGGTATTTTTTATGCACAAGATATTGCAAGATTTTAGTAATAACTAACTGACAGGATATACTTTAACAAGACTATTTACAGAGTCTGTTAAAGTCATTAAAATAGAAACTCGTTGATGGTTTTTATCAGCATGGTTTTATTGAGGTTTGATTTGCATATTATTTAATGGAAACCATAAAGATTGTATATATATATAATTATTTAACTGATATTCTAGACGTTTAACCCCACCACCAAGAACAGTATTTCCAGGAATCCCATTTGTAAATGTCCAAGGGATTCCTGGGAAAACTGGACCCTGGGGAAAGGGAAGAATGTGTGTATTAGGCAAAAAAATAAAGTTTCGTTAAGAGTTAAATACTATCTATAGACATTTTTTATACATTTGACAAAAGCTTTATTTAATCAAATTAGTAAACCAAACAGTTTTGGCGTTGTTTAAAAGCAGAACCTTTGGTGCTGGTATGTAAACTCATAACCTTCTAATTAGAAACTCTGTCTTTATAATGAGCACTGATTAAATGTGTTAACAATAAAAAAAAATGACACTAGTTACCATATACAAATATATTTAGTCTTTGTGCTTCCAGTAGCAATGTCTCTCGTCCCATGCTACAGTGCTTCATCTCAGACTCCTCAAACTGACCAGAGATGCAACACTGCACCTTGGGCCTGAGGACTTATTCACATTCACAATGATTTTCTGAGAAGGTAAAAAATGTAACGTCATCCTTAGGAAAATATGCACAGTAGTCCCAGCTAAATACAAAGTACGTCTTCTCGCTTTGTAGGCGTTGTGAGTATTGTCAGTCAACATGCAGTGAAATACTATCATTTCGGAAAATAGGGTTTGCTTTACCAAGCCACAGAAAAGCACAGTTGCTCCTTAACACGACGAAACATGAAGCACCACTGTAAAACAAAACAAACACATTTCATAGATTTTATCTCATTTATAAACATGTTTTGACTTAAATGTAGTAAATTACCACTGGCCTATACTTTTTTTTTATTGTGAACTAGTCGTAAAGTTATATTAGGTTCGATAAGTTAATAGTGGCTATTAGTTATGTTTTCTTTGTGTTGAAAACAGAGTTGGAATGATAGTAAAAGGAATGCCAGACTTACTGTGAAATTGGTATCTGGAACACCATAGGCACAAATGCAGTATAACTTTCCATCATCTTGACTTGGTCCACAAGAAAACATTTGTCATACCTACATTCAGGAAAAAAAATGTTGTGAAACTATAATGTAATGTAACTTTATAATTTACATAATTTGTATAATTAGAACAGAGTAGTAGTGGAAATTGCAGAGTACTTTCTTGCCCAAAAAGCAGAAAAATCAACACAGAAATGTCTGGGCTATTTTTAAGTATGGGAGGTTTTGATTGCCTGAGCAACCTCATCTGGAGTCTCCTTGAGCCCATATATGGAAATCTGTAGTATTCTTATTTGGGGATAATGGAAAATGTAGCTGCGGTTGTGATAAACACTCTTTCAACCTCTTAGAGTTAGTGATTGTGGAAGCAGATGTTTTGCTAAGCGTAGCTCTCCCTCCCCTCCTGTCTCCCTTTGTGACTGCATATATTCCCTTTTCTAGGCACAGCCTGCTGCAGTATGACATAAAAGGCAAAAAGGAATGAAGATGATCTGAAGGGTTTTTTTTATGTGAGACCATAAGCATAAGCGTACCTTGCCTTAAGTTTTTCATCTGAAATCTTGTTCTTGCTAATGATATTAATAAACTTATGAACCACACAATTGTAGGAAGAAGATCGGGGATAAAAAGCAAAAGGATTTTTTTATATAATTAGGCATTTTTGTTATTCTGTTGTGTAACTCTAGAGTCTATTCTGTTGTGTAACTCTAGAGTCTATTCTTGGGATATTGTATGTAATAATATTGTGTAAATCTAAGGGTGTAAAACTATAGTGTAAACTAACTACACCATTTAAAATTTTTAGAATAAATTTATTTTATTTTATTTTATTTTTTATCGATATTAAGTTTAGTTATGATTATTTTTTTCAGTATTTACACAGTGCTATCGGGGAAAAATTGTTTGTCAGACAACTGAATTTAAAGTATTGATGTGGCTGCCAGACATTCTTTACAGACAGCTACTGTAAATAGAAAGAATTTGATTGTAAGTCTGTGTGTGTGTGAGTGAGAAAGAGAGAGAGAGACAGAGAGAGAGAACGAGAGAGAGAGACTGGAGCAAGAGACAGACAGACAGACATACAGAACAGTAAATAAGATTTACTGACGTTCAAGTCTCAGACTTGGCTTGGTACAAAGTGCTCACCTCCAATAACATGGGAGATTACAGTGTTTACATAGTCAGAGACTCTGTGCTGATAATGTAGAGCAAATGCACTTGCACAAGCAAACATTGCCTTTTAAGGTAATTTGTTATTTCTTCTTATCTGCTTTAAATAATCGTTCTAGATATAAATTATAAGTGTTCCCTATTACATTCATGCGGATTATAAAAAAAAAATAAAATGCTTTAGCTACTTTCTTAGTATTCATATTTTTTAATCTCTTTTTTGTCTTCAACTAAAGGTCAAATAAGTTCTTACGTACTTTTACCAGTTTTAAAATATACCGTATATTTATGTATATAAGCTTTTTTCTAAAAAGACCTGTTTCGTTGTTACATATTGAACTAATGATAAGTTTATAGCGTAACTCGATCTACATTAAATAGTAGGTTAGAATAAAATACCTATTGTATTCAAATCTATCCTTTATTTAAAATCAGTGATGCAACGACAAAGAATATATTTTTTTAATGGTTAATTCCTACATAAATTGCTTAATCAAAATAATGAGGATTTCCTGTAAACGTTTTAAAATATTTCCAAGAAAAGAGTGGAAATATTCCAAGACAGACACGCACAACTAAATCTTAGCTTTTAGGTATGAGAAAAATGCAAGCTATTTGTTTTAATTTTGGGACTGTGTCAATTTAAGAGCAATTCCAAATCCCAAGTGAAAACTCTAGTCCTTTTTTGTTCATGTGAAAGTGACCCTGGGATCAGGGATTTAAAATAGGCTTAAAGGGAAGAGCAAGTGACAAGGAAAACTAGGACTTTTAGGTCATGTGAAAGCATTTTGCTCTGATGGATCCCAGACTTCTAAAATAAGTAATGTGTGTTTCTCTATCTGTCATAGATTTCAGTTCATGAACTTTCAACACCCCTACTATTCTGTATACTCTCTCAAAACTCATAGTATTATATCATTAAAATTAAATTAACACTATGTTTTATTATGATCATTTTACCACAGCTATTTACTAAAGCAAAGTTTTTAAGTATAACTTTTTTTGGAGAGAAAAACAGGTTCTGGTTTACACACTAAAAAGCTGACTCATTATTAGTCCTTCTCATTTTCTGTTTTACTTTCTTAGCCTCGACATAGACTAAACAGGATGTAGGCTCCCATATATCTTCAACAATTAGTAGTAGGCTAATCATAAAGGCAATAATGTCATATTATTTATGCTATTTATTGATATCATCATTTTCTCTTTAATTTTCACAATAAAAACCTTTTTAAATGTATTTTTCATCTGTCTCTGTAAAACAAATCTGGAATTCCAAGATTGTTAAATCACTATAATCAGACTATTAATATATTAAGTAGGTTACCTTATAAAATATGTTGCCTGTGCAAAAACTATTTTATTGTATAATTTAGTTTATAGGTATAATAACCTATTTATACATAACCTACAGAAGCTTGACTGCATATTACTAGTTTGATTTTAGTGATTTAACAATCTTGGAATTCCAGATTTGCTTCACAGAGACAGATGAAAAAAAGTATCGGCAATAAAACATATTTGTTGAATGAAATCAATCAAAATTTAGCAATGTGTAAAAAGTGTGTAATAATAAATATGAGAAAAAACTTACCTTAGATTGGTCCATAGTAGAGAAGAGAATTTGTAAACGTCTGTCTTTACACCCTGCCTAGGCAAGAGTGTGCTTTTGCCTGAAGAAATGTGACATTAGTGGCAATGTGTAAAAGAGAAGACGAAGACAACTATGTTCTTCAAATTGACCCTACTATTGAATCTGATAGTTTCACTAGAAAATCCCTTATTTGTAGGATGCATCATTTGAGGAGCAAAACCGTTCTTTTACCATATATGATGCAGAAGTCAGGCATACATTAACAAGAAGTAAAAAGGGAAATCCCCCAGAAGACT
The DNA here is from genome assembly GCA_005784505.1 of Bagarius yarrelli. Classification (NCBI taxonomy): domain Eukaryota; kingdom Metazoa; phylum Chordata; class Actinopteri; order Siluriformes; family Sisoridae; genus Bagarius; species Bagarius yarrelli. The sequence goes on along the minus strand of VCAZ01000038.1, from coordinate 2,127,597 downwards.
GTGATTGGCTCAGTGTGTGATCCTCCATGACCCCCGGCAGTGACCCATAGTGTGTGAGCAGGAGAGGATCTGGAGAGTGCTGCTGTTAGGGAGGGGAACTTAAGCTGAGGGTGGATCTGTTTTTTCCAGCTATGGAAGACACAATTGACAATTTTCATATTTCTTCTAAATTTGGAGATTTCTGTCTATGCTAGAGCTTTGGCAGCCCTGACTGTGAGAACACTATAAACAGTTCTTTACGCCGTTTCAGTAAAGAAACATACACTGTGTAAAGTTTTCTGTATAATTTATGCATTTATTTGGCAGCAGTTTAACCAGCATGAAAGTAGTATTTGCAAGGCTATCGATAATGCAAGGCTATCGATTCTTTTTTTCTAAAGGTTACGGTAATATTTTAAAATGTCTTTATTTCCCAGATAGATATTTATATAACACCTATTACTGTAATTTAGGAATAGCTAAACTCTACAATATTTTTTAGCATTACTTTATTTACAGTGGTGCTCTAAAGCTTGTAATTTCTATGAAATCTACTACATTTCTGCATAATTATGATGGAAAGCATATTTTTATATTAGATTAGATTAGATTAGATTTAATTAGATTTGTTGTCATTGTGCAATGCCAATGAAATGCAGTTAGCATCTAACCAGAAGTGGCTTATTTACAATAAGGGTATGAGGTTAATAATTACAGAGGTGGGTATATAATGTACAGAAGGTGCAGTAGTATGTATATATGTTATCTATAAGTGTATATTTTAACAAACATTAGCTGTATGTTGCTTACAGATGTGTTTAATGATCAATCAAGGTTGTTCAGTGTTCTCCTAATGGTAGACTAACAGACATTTGCTAACATAAGAGTAGTTGCTTGTCAGTTACAGTGCCTTGAAAAAGTATTTATACCCTTTCAACTTTTTCACATTTTGTCACCTTACAACTACAAACTTAAATGTATTTGTTTGAGATTCTATGTGATAGACCAGAGTTAATTAGTTAATAGAGTCCACCTTTGTGTAATTTAGACTCCTGTTCTGTAAAGGCCTCAGTGGTTTGTTAGAGAACACTAATGAACAAACAAACAAACATAAAGACCAAGAAACTCACCAGCCATGTCAGGGATAAAGTTGTGAAGTTTAAACAGGGTTAGCTTTGAACATCTCAAGGAGCACTGCTCAATCCATCATTCAAAAATGGAAAAAGTATGCCACAACTGCGAAACTACCAAGTCATGACCATCCACCTACACTGACAGACCGAGCAGGAAGAGCAAGGTCAGAGGCACAGCCAAGAGTCACTCTAGAGGAGCTGCAGAAATCCACAGCTCAGCTGGTAAAATCTGTCCACAGGACAACTATAAGTTGTGTACTTCACAAATCTGGCCTATATGGAAGTGTGGCAAGAAGAAAGCCATTGTTGAAAAAAAAAACTGAACTGTTGTGTGTGTATTTAATAAAGAGGACAAAATACATTTGTATTTGTATTCATTTATTTATATAAGGACAATGGCGCTCTAGGACCGAGTTTGGACACCCCTGCTCTACTGGGTCCTGCTGTTCCTCGTGGCAGACCTTACTAAAACTGTCTTGAACAGGGGGACTGGGGGACAGGATGTGCAGTCGTTAAGTGGTGTTTACACTACACAACAATAAATAAATGTTCCACAACCTGAGGTCACTCACTAGACAATCTAACTAAACCTCTTTCAACGACTCTATCCAACCCTCTGATTGGCTGTACCTCGTCTTACCACGTGATGTCAATTTGGCCGACCAGTCCAGATTTTTAGCATGCTAGATTTTTGTTTGGCATTGGTGGTGCATAAGCAAGGTGGGGCCCCCCGTGACTACCTCAGGTCAGAGCTGGAGAATATTTTTACTGGTTCCTGAGTGCAGCGACAACTTATAGTCACATTCTAAGCTTTACACCATGACATGGCCATACCTTCTTGCCAAGGTTCAAACCTCAAATAGTGCAGTTTGCTCCTCAGCCAAACGCACCCAGATCTTTACATGGGGTCTTGATGGCCTCAGCCCCCAGATCCAGCAATAGGTCAACCTCTGGTACATGTAAAGAGAAATACCTTACTACACATCTTAGGAGCCCCAATCGTGAAAGCAAGTTCGCTCACCTGATTATTGTCGCTGAAACAGGTAGGCCAATGCCTGCAGCTACTTAGAGGCAGGGTGCAGCCAGATAAATGGTTCCAACTTTTGCCACGGACCTTGCGCTCCCTTGCCGCAGCAGAGGCACATGCTTGCCAGGAGCCACTGCACTTCATAATAGGATGAGTTAGCAACAGCCTCCCTCTGGAACGCCGAGAAGGTCCCTGGTACTACCACTCCTTGAGTTGTTTACAATTTACACAACTTCCTGTCCCTGGTGTGATCTGCCATGATAGCGGCATTTTGCCTATAAGATCGATCTCCTCAGAGAAAAATGTATACGTATAGAATGTATACGCTGGGCTCTCTTTATAGAACTAAACTGCATCACAGGCTCCCATTTCCCAAAAAAGATCTCCATTTTATTCATCTAATTGACTGCCTCAGACGACCACAGCTTTTAGCACATATCACATACACAGCAAGCTGCAGACACCCTAAGCACTGCTCCCTCTTCCTATCTTGACAGCCAGCCAGCCGCTACCACCAACTTTATCTAGCTCCCAATATATTTTTTTAACCGTTTTCATATGAAAAGGCATAAAGGGGAATAAACCTCCGTTTTTAATTCTTCTTACAACTTAGTGACTTTGTTTCCAGAACCTATTTGTAATTTATGGTCATGATGTGTGTTTAAGGCTTTGGAAGACATTGTAGCTTGATTTGTCCTCTCTGACCAGTTTGTCTAATCCTGGCCTGTCCCTGCTCTCTTGGCTGCATAGCAGGCTCATAACTGTATGCTGTGGTCCATCATACTAGTAAGAATAAATATTTACAATTTCCTCAGACCGAACTGTCATTGGGCTCCATTGTTTTCCTATGGTTTAAATAGACTGCTCTTCTCCTAATGAGCAGTTACATCCATTACATCACTTCCTGTTTGGCGGTTTTCAGATGCAGTATATTTTTAAAAATTATTTTTTTATATACATTGTATGCACTTCAACTTACCGTACATGGTTGGGTTAAAAAAACCTAGGATTCTGTAACATACCTAGAGATTTCACCTAACCTCTTTCTTGAATAGAGCCTCTGGAAAGGATCGTGACTGTCTTTCCCCTATTTGTACACAATCTGGCTAATAAAGATATTTTTGTAGCCTAAAAAGGATCAACAACTATTTTGTCTGTGGTCCTTAAAATTTTCTTAACTTGTGCAATAATTTTCTTCCAAAAACGCATGATATAAATATCAAAATTTGATAGATCTCCGTTGTATAATTAAAACTGCTCTCCTCATAACCTGCTGAATGCAAATTGCATATAAAAATGCAATATTTTAAAATAATGTGCCTATAGCTCTTTTAAGTTACAGTGGTTAACAGACGCCTAATTTAAAAAAACATGTAATTACTCCTCACCTCCACTAGAGGGCATTTAAACTCAGAAAAGATTTGTTCTTTGTGAATGTGAAGTTCTCTGTATTAAGCAGGTTGTTTAATCTCCTTTTGGGGACTCCATTTTAAGTTAACCACTAAGCCAGCAGGGATCCGTTTGGTAAGGGGGCACCTGGCACATGCAGCCCCTGACCACATCGCAAGCAAGCCTCTTGCAACAAAGTGACTATATCAATGCACTCACTGACCTGCAGGAGACCATGTCGGATGCTAAGAGGGTCTATTATAAATATACATATAAATAATACAAATTAAAACTGAAATTAATCACAGCAGTGAATGAAATACATACACTGGCATAAACTGCTTGTGTGCTATAATGTTCTTGTGGTAGAACTTTTGTTTCTGAGGTTCTGGGTTTTAATCCACCCACCCTTTTTCCAGTAATTGCATATCAAAAGCAAGGAAAGGTTTCCACACGTCCTGAAATACCTGGAAATTACCAAAAATTACTGATTACCAAAAAAACATACCTTGTCCTGGAAAAAGGGTTTTGTCCTGGGAAATTGCTATAATTCATTTTTTTATCTGCTTGATCATTGAGGAATAGTTTATAAACGGTGTGAAAAAATGTACTTTAGTAACAGAAAGCACTTTGTTCAGACACTGAGTTTTGACACATGAGCAAACTTGCTGTGACGTGTTGGCGGTTTCCGGTGCTTGAATGTTTTTTAGCTAAATCTTTTTATTAGTGGTTATAAATGAATCATAGCTGACTCCATAATCCGTACCGACCAGTTTGTATCCGTTCACCACATATACAGTAACTCACATTTCCCAGGCTTTTCTGTGTGGAGTTTACATGCTCTCCCCGTGCTTGCGTAGGTTTACTCCGGGTTCTCTGGTTTTCTCCCACAGCCCAAAAACATGTATGTTTGATTGATTTGTGATTCTAAATTGTCCGTAGGAGAGAGTGTGAGTGTGTGTGTGGCCCTGTGATGGACTGGCGAACTGTCCAGGGTGTCCCTCTCCTGCCTTTCGCTCTTTCAGAGATGGCTGGGATAGACTCCAGCAGATCCCTGTGACCACGAATTAGGGAAGAATTAGGTATAGAACATGAATGGATGGATGGAGTTTACACACTTAAATCTTAAAAAGACTTAAAACAATTCGGTAATGTTTCTTGCTTACTGTTTTTTGAAAACATGACTTCGCTGTAAAACTCAAATGCTCATCAAAACAGCGTTGAAGAGAAAAAACGAGGACTAGAAGAATATCTAAAAAACAAGCAAGAGTGTCAAGGGAGCTTATTAAATTGTTTTGTCAGATATTTTTATGTTGTTTAGTCCATTTGGGAGAGTTGCTTTTTTTTTTTTAGAATGCCTGAGACTGCAGTTGGGCTAAGCAGGCGTAATGTGATCATCATAATAAAATGAAGAGTTTATTATTAGAAGCTTAGTGTGTCTCTGTGTTTGGTGCATTTTTGAATTTAGTTATGTTTTTATAACTTCTAAGTTTTTCTTGTTGTAATGAAATTTAATGTCCTAGAAATTAAACTCTTAAAAAGAGTGAAAACTCTTTTAGAACACGTCTGTGCGCATTAGTTTCATGCTTTTACCAGAACGAAGCGCTTAATCGTCTGTGAATTGTGCATGAGGGCCAAGAAAGAACTGATAACAGCGGCAATGAGTTCATTGCCTAACACCTTCCAGCTGTATATCACCTGTTATTTTAACACAGACCATCACATTTCTTATTGAATAGAGAGGTTTTACAAATATTTCTAGTGTTTTATTTATTATCTTTCATTTGCTTGACTTTCTTATTTAGCCACTTGCCTCTCTGAAAAGAATGCGGTTGGAGTGTTTCCTGAATTACAATGCTAAAATACCTGTTTGCAGTAAATTTCAGCACCACAGTGCTAAAACACTTTGCAAATACAACAGGAAGCATGCTGACGCTGGCTGGCGGTCAGAAGTGCACTTAGTCGCATGAGAACTGTTCATTTTAATATCATAAACTGATAAGATGCTAATTTTAGTTGCTCTAAATTAAGTAGGTTGAGCAGAAATTTGCTTATATGGGTTCCCTTCTGGACATGCATTCCTGTGTTTGTATGTGAAAAAGAAATGTGCAGCCCAGGGGGCCTGTCGTAATAACCTACACTGCGGCCTGTCATTAATATGTTATTAATATGCACACTCTGCACTTGGTATAGTCTAGGTAAAGTCAAAATTTACAAAATTCCATTGATCACGTAAATTTTTTTTTTTTTTTTTTTTTGCTCTAAAAGGATCTGACATTTACCCAAAAACAGGCAAAAACAAAACTCTTTATTAGAGTGCTATGAGAGGTGTTCCTCTTTTTCGTTTCAACCCCATAAGTCTCTTGTTTTTGTAAACATGAAATTATTACAATAATGTGTGTACAATAAAAATACGATAACTGATAGTATACAAAATTGTATTGTAAAAACAGAATAACTGATAGTACTTCGTATGACTTATGTCTGTGCAGTTTTAGAGTGCTGCCAGCAATTTTTTTTTGGTAAAGCAGAGAAGATTGCAGTCCTGAATGTCTTTCAGGAAGTTAATACAGGCCCTGAGGTTCTCAAGCTTGTCAGCGTCTAACAGGAATGTTGGACAAGATAGCAAAGTGTGTATGCGCTCTCAGTCAGTTCCTCTCAGCTTTCACAATCTGTGTTTTAGCTCTTTTTGGTTTTCCCTTATTACAAATCACTATCATCATCATCACACTATCATCTTTCTTTTATCTATAAAATCTTAACTAAAATACATTCTTTGATGTCATCTTAATTTATTTTTTGTTTCCTTTTTCCTATTTATTAATTTTTTTTGAGTCACATGAATTTCTTTCACGTGAATTTTTATCTTCTACAACTTGGATTTGGACAAGGAGAACACACTGAAGGACAACTTAAAAACATAGAATATTGTCTCACGCCTTCTTGGTGCCTCTTAACCCGACCAACTTTTTAAAAAAGAGAAAGAAATAACATTAGATTAAAACTGACTTCTTACAGTGCCTTACTGAACACCCACTAGAGGGCGACAAACTACATTTACATTTATAGCATTTGGCAGACGCCCTTATCCAGAGCGACCTACATTTATCTCATTTATACAAACAAACAATTGGGGGTTAAGGGCCTTGATCAGGGGCCCAACAGTGGTAGCTTGGTGGAGCTCGGAATCGAATCCACAATCTTCGGACTAGCAGTTCAACACCTTAAGCATGAGCCACCACTTCCCACAACCTAGAACCAATTCTCAACAGGGTAAGCCTTTGTTTTAAATCCATGTTAAGGTTTTACATCATACATTTATTTTACCTGATTATTACAATCCAAATTAATTGAAATAAAAAGAAAACTAAAACACTTAAATCACATAAGCAAATATTTTTATCACAATAGAACATAAATAATATAACACATGATTAAAATGAGAATTTTATCCCTTCCATGAACTCATGTAAATCCTGCTACAGGGCTCGGAATAGTTGAAATACCAGGGCAGTGGTGGCTTAAGTGTTTAAGGCGCCAAGTTGCTGATCTGGAGACCAGGGTTCAAGCCCCACTAACGCCAACTGTTGATCTGAAGGCCAAAAAAACCTGGGTTCAAGGACCACTGTTGGATCCTTGAGCAAGACCCTTAACCCCTCCTGCTCCAGGGGCAGGAAGTATCATAGCTGACCCCAACTTACTAAGATGGGATGTGCTGTAAAAAGGTATATGTGAGAAATTAAAGGCATTTACAATAGATTTTTAATTGTATTAATATAAAATAATCGACAATCGATGTTTTGAAACAAAAACTAATCAACTCTATAATTGCAGATTTTAAATTGTTAGTTGATTAAACCAACTCAGATCACTTTAGGACAGGGGTGGGTAATCTCGGTCCTGGAGGGTCAGGGTGTCCTGCAGAGTTTAGCTCCAACCCTAAACAAACACACCTGAACCAATTAATCAAGATCTTGCTGGGTACACTTGGAACTTACAGGTAGGAGTGTTGAGGCAAGTTGGAGCTAAACTCTGCAGGACATCAACCCCTCCAGGAGTGAGATTGCACACCCCTGCTTTAGGAGGATTCAATTTATGCTTCCAAATATTGAGTAATTTTACTGTAGAAAATTTTAATTATTCATTTATAAATTCCACTAAACCTCTCAACCATAATTGCATTAGGAGCTCATTTTAAAACGTGAAAAATGTATATTTAAACTGGTAGTTATCAAACCAATTCCGATCACTTTCAGCTTGTCAAGCAATTTTACTGCGGAATATTTTAAATAATTAATTTTAAAATCAGCATAACGCTAAATATTTATTTGAATTACACACAACTTGAATAATTAAAAAAAGGCATTTTAAAGCTGTTAGTTGATCTAACCCTAGTCCTAGGTCATTTAAGGAACACCAAATTTATTCGTCCAAAAATCACCACGAGATGTTACTGTGGAGTTTTGTAATAATTCACCTTATTTTTTTTTCAATATTATTGCATTAGGAGCTAATTTTAATTTATGAAAAAGTCATTTTCAATTGTTAGTTGATTAAACTACCTTAACAGGGAATTTCAAAGTAATGTTACTGTGGACCACTTAGTTCAAGTAAAGTTACTGTGGAATTTTTTAATTTATACATCTTTAAGTAATCCGAGTTGGTTTGATCAATTACCAATTCCAAATCAATTTTAAGATAAATTAATAAAAAACTTTCACAGTAAAGTTGCTTAATCATTTTGGGGAGCATAAATTAAGTGATCTAAGATAATACCAATAAAGTTATTGTAAATTGTTAAATCAGCTAATGATGCAATTATATTGAGTGTTATGGGGATATTAAAGATACATTACTAAAATAAAAATAAAATAATAAGTCCCCTTTAAGAGTGTACTTCTAATCTCAGCTCATTACCTGTATGAAAGACATCCGAAAGCCAGAAATCTTGATGTTTTTGTTGTTATTCTGTTTCTTACCATTAGAATGAACTGAAAATTAAAATTATAAGACTGATCATTTTTTTTCTCAGTGGGAAAATGTACAAAATCAGCAGGAGATCAAATTATGTTCCCCCTCAACAAATACTGTGGCTACACAAGTGAAAAAAATTAATTACAGTCTGGGTCAGTGTTTCTCAGAAGTCGTTTATTCTGACATGCTAAAAGGAAATAAGTTACACTTCATAGAACATCCAGCAATAAAATACTTTAAGCTGGTCAGGAGTAAGGAAGAGGAAGTTGAAGAAAAAAGGAGCAGAATGTGGGTAAAGGACAACCCTGAAAACCATGTTACTGGTGCAATGTGGCTAAATTAGAAAGTCAAGCTAATCTTCCCCAAACATATACAAAAAGAAACCCCACAATACGCTGTCTGCAATAAAACAGGAAGGACACAGCTAAAAGACCACCAAAAAAATGCTGCTCACAGTCCAATTGGTGTTTAACAGAATAAGCAACAAAATCACCTTTTCCCGAAACCAATTTATTCAAAAAAAAAAAAAAAAAAAAAAAAAAAAAAAAAAAAAAGCTCTACAAAATTTAAAAAAAAAAAAAAAAAAAAAAAAAAAAAAAGCAAAATGGCTGTCAATGTGTTATGTAATGTGGAACCCTTAGAACATTCATTTTTCTCTAAGCACTTAACTGAAGTTTGAAGTGATGTGTAATTTATAATGAATATGATTCCATGGAGTCTAACTTCTTAATTTTTCTGATCATCAAATACAATAACTCAATGCAGCTTTTTAGAGAGAAATTTAGTGAGAAATTGTAGTAGATTTCTACAAACAAAGCAGGCATAAATGTACTTTCTCTTTAAAACAATAGTTGCCTGCTTAGGAATAGCCAGGATTCCACTATTATAACAAGATATAATTTTTATTTTTGGAGAAAAACTGTTTAGCCTAACAGTTTGAAATCAGGACAGCCATTGATGAAAGACTTGCGGTTTCCTGAATAAGAACTTAAGCAAACTTTTGTTTTGCGCAAATATAACCTCAGAAAATATTTCTTTTTCTGATATTTTTTTGAATAATCATTTTGGGAAAACAAGGGAAGCCAGGGACAAAAAAAACAGAATAGAAAAGATAACTTTAAATTCCATACCAAGCCTGCCCTTTTTCTGAATATACTATATACATACTAATATATAGATATCTGCAGAGCATGTTACCTATATATTCTGATTACATATGTAGTATATGAAATTAGTTCTTTTAAAAGAAAAGGAAAGACTCATGTGGTGGATTCTAAATGCTGGGATGTGATCTGAAGGCAATTCTTGCTAAGACCTCTCCTCTCTTCTTTTATTAAACTGCCTTAATGCTTAGAAACCTGAAAAAAGAGAGAGAGAGAGAGAGAGAGAGAGAGAGAGAGAGAGAGAGAGAGAGAGAGAGAGAGAGAGAGAGAGAGAGAGAGATTTTTGGGGTTAAACATTGCATTAAACTTGAGATCTCCGAGTCCCTACAAACAAACATTTATTTCTTGGAGACTAACGCAGTGGCCTCCGTAGACACAGTATAGTGTTCAAAGTGACCTTTCTTCCAAAATAAAAGACTTGTCAAAACTTTGTTAATATTTATGCATCTGGTCATAAAGTTTTGTTCACGCAACATGAAACAATCTGCTTTCATTTGTGCATTTTGGAACCAATAATTTATTTTGCCAGTCTTAAACTTTTCTTTAACCAGAAAATCCATCCATATGTTGGCATTGTCTTGATGTGTGAATAAAGCAACTCCTTATTTTACAGAATGTATTTTACGTAAAATTGCAAATTAAAATGCAGCCTTTTTTGAAGACTTCTACATTAATTCTACTGCATATCATCAATCAGTTCCAGAAACGACTGTGCAAGTCCACGCCATGGCCCTACATTCAGCCTGCTTAAACCATCATCTTTGTTTTGAACAGTGAGCAGATCCCATCATTCTTCATACTGACAGCAGACATTCCAAAATATTTTATTGAACAATTAAAACAACATTAATTTTTTTTCATAGTGTTTCATTTGTAGATTTTGTACATCTACAAACATTTCATATTCATTTACAGATCCAGCATTTTTGGCAGACACCCTTATCCGAAGCGACTTGCATATAGATCATCTGTACAGCTAAGCAGTTAAGGGTTAAGAGCCTTGCTCAGGGGCCCGTACCTACGGAGACTGTTTATAATTCTGACGTCACTAAAAGCACAGACCCTTTAGGTTTTCTTCTTGTTTCTTATTAGGTAATACAGTTTTGCACATTAAGATTTATTAATGCAAATTTTAGTAAACGGGTAAATCAGAGAAAAGTGAAAATGGACATTAGTATAAAAAATTCCATGACACAAAAAATAAAAGAATAAGAATGAAGGTCTTTATTTGAAGCACCCTCATTTTCTACTTTACACCATGTTCATATTTTATACCTTGAACCATGCAACATTTGTCAAGGCAACACTGTAAATCCAATAACGCTTAGGCAAAGTTTAGCCTACTGAGTCAGTACAATTAACTTCAACCATCAGTTAAATACTAAATCAAAAACTTAAATTATTTGGACCCCAGACCAAACTTATTTAAAACAAATACAGTAAACAAAATGATTTCCTTTCCTGGTTATAGTAATACTCAACTAAACTACAGAAGAGAAAAAAAAGATTCAGGAAAGGGATCAAAAAACAATGCAAATTAGGAATAAATTTGAAACAATGATTTCACATGTCATTGATAATTTGTTATTTAGAAGCAGCTGGAGAAACCCTTTAATCACAAAACACGAGACTCTTTCAAAGTTAGTAGACAAATTTCCCAAGGACGTCTTTGCACATGCAAGACCTTACCCGTTTGTACGTCATGAATCTTTTAGTAAAGAAAGAAATTTATCCAATTGCAATATTGTTTTTTACACTTTAATTATATAAAAAAAAAAAAAAAAAAAAAAAAAACAACCGGTGTCTTACTTTGTACGGAAAACGTCACTTGGCTGTTTGCTACTAACCTTTCATGTTACTCTTGGGTTTGTCAGTTTGCTTGCCTGTGGGGGTCTGTGCCTGTTGCCCTTGTCCCCCTGTGGATGCTGCTTGTTGTGCTGCTTTCTGCTTAAGCATGGTCCAGTCAAATGTGTAGTCATACTGGTGGTTCAGAGTCCTTAAAAAAATATAATCATTATAAAAAAAAAGGTCAGTGACTAAACAGGTAAAGTCTTTATAAATTGCTTTATATTTGTAGGGCAAAACCCAATTAACTATTTAATAAGAGATTAAGACATGAACATTGCACATGGTTTTGAAAGTGAATGCTTAACTCAAAAATGTAGATTATAATACATTTTTTTTAAACCAGAAATTGGATTTTATGTACCGGAAAAGAATGCGGAACAACTGACGCAAGTACATATAATCAGGGGCCTCTTCGAATCGCAGCCCACGACAGTAATTCAGGTACATGGCGAACTCAGCTGGAAAACCCTACACAGGTTAAAGATATAATACAAATGTCAGGGCAGCTATAAAACATCGGTTTACCATTGTAAATTAGCCAAAGATAAGTTAGTAACTTAATGTATTAAAAAAAAAACAACCTTACGAGTCAGTACACAAACAGAACAGATAATCACAATGTTGATGCATAAAAATAAGCAATATAAAGACATAAATGCAATAAAATTTAAAATACTCGCCGACATACCTTACACAAGACCTCGACAGGAGTGGACATCTTTTTCTCACTAATTTTCTCATATTTCTGTTTCTTTGTGGCAGCCTGTTTAAAGAACATAAACAACTTTTTGTAATGTGTTACTCATTATTACATGCAATATATGTAAACTTTATATGGTCACTTTATAATAAACACCTGAACTCACTGTCAGTCATAAAAATTAATCAAGGTGTTGACAGCAGCTTAATGAATAGTAGTCAAAAAAATATATAATACTATAAAAATCTTATATAGGCATAATATTTACCTTAAGGTCCTAAATATGAATGTGCGAGTAATGCTGGTGTCACTATTGAATAAAAACCGATCTATGTTAATTAAGTTAACTCTAATGTTTAAATGTATTTTATTTTATAAAATGGCATCATGTAGCAAGGGAATTTTTTTTTCGGTTATATTGGATTGTTAGATGATCTAGAAAGAATTTTCTAGATTTATGTTTCTATGATTTACTGGTGTTTAATGTAAATCGGACAGTTTGTGGGCATAACTTTAGCTTACCTTTAGTCCCTGCCAGGGCAAACTGGTTCTGTTGAAGTACATCAGCACATAGCCTAAAGATTCCATGTCATCTCGACGACTGTAAGAGACAAAATAATTTAAAAGTAGATCTAAAAAAAAATTTTTACTTTTTTTTTTTAATTGTCATTTATGTTTTTAATTATTTCAAATAAGTGGGAAAGGGCTGGAAGGCTGGTGGTGTTGGATTTAAGCTGTTCTATTATGGTGTGGATAGGAAGAGAAAATCAGATTGTGAGGAAAGTAAAAAGGAGGTCAATATTTGTTATTTGAAGTTAATTAAAGGGGTGATGTTGAATGTGTGTAAGTGTAAGAGGGAATTAAGTGATTGATCATGTTCGGAGATGAAAGTGGTGATTGGAGCAGATATTAATGGACAAGTTAGTGTGGGGACCAAAGGCAGGTTTGGCGTCCATAAAAAGAACTTAAAGGAAAGCCTTTACTAAGAAGATGGAAATTACTGTAGTGAATACTTCTCCAGAAGAGAAAGAAGCGCAGGATGAAGGCATAGAGTAGAGGCAGGAGCACACACGCAAACTACATTCTATACAGACAAAGCGATTCGAAAGAGATTAGTGACTAAAGTGGTGGTGGGAGAGAATGTAGTCAAATAAATGGTCTTGAAGAAGAGGTAAATGATAGAGATACCAAGCAAAAACCAAGTGGTGGAAGCTAAAAAATTAGGAATGTTGTAAATAATTAAGTCAGAAGTTAGGACAGTGTCTAAGTGGTCAGTTGATTAATGACTGTGGCATTACAGCTCAGAGAGAGTGCTAGGTGTTATCTGGAAGTAGAAAAGACGATAAGGAGACTGCGTTGTTATAAGAAAGTTCAGGGTAGTATACAGAAGAAGAGGTTAAGAACTAGTGGGACAATAAAAAGACAGAAGAAAGTAGGCAGAAATACAGTGAATTACAGCATAGAGAGAGAGAAGACTGAGACCAAACAGAAAGAAAATGATAAGTTGTTCACTAGATTAGACAATAAAAAAAGAAAAAGACTTGTACAGAGGCATGGAGATCCAACAAAAATGTCAGACTTGGGTCTTCCGTCCAAAGATGGCTTTGGAAAATTTAAGACACTAACTCACACTTGGGAACCATTAAAAATCAACTTACCATGTCCATAGCCCTGATGGCATTTTTTAATCATTAAAATATTGTAGGGGAAAACCCTATTACCACTTATCTCAAACAAATAAAAAAAAAATCTATATTAAGCTGCTTTTCCGCAGCCTTTAGTAGCTTTAGATTGGCAGCTATATTAATTACGATGTACAGTGAATCAGTCATACTTAAACAAAAATAATGCAGCCTCTCTGCTAAATAAATAGACTGGTGTGATGGTGTAGCATGTAGTTATCTTCATACCTCTGCTCTATGCCCAAGTGTGCATTGATGCTAGCATAGCGGGCTGTGCCTGTGAGGTTTTTGTCTTCTCTGTAGGGTATGTGCTGCCGTGTCCTGTTGTCTCTGTATTTTTTGGCCAGACCAAAGTCAATGAGGAACAACTGAAAAAAAAATTTGTCAGGAATATAAATGTAAACCCAATTTCTCATACACCCTTAACAATTTTACAGATTTTTTTTTTTTTACCTTACATGAAATATTTTTTTTCCCTAATATATACTGATCAGGCATAACATTATGACTGCTGATAGGTGAAGTGAATAACACTGATTATCTCCATCACAGCACCTGTAAGTGGGTGGAATTTGTTAGGCAGCAACTGAAACTTTTGTCCGCAAAGTTGATGTGTTAGAAATGTGTAAGCAAGTTTGACAAGAGCCAAATTGTGATGTTTAGATGACTGGGTCAAAGTATCGCAGCTTCTAACAGTTCTGCAGTGGTCAGTATCTAAGTGGTCCAAGGAAGAAACAGTGGCAAAATTAAGGCTTAATAACGCAAGTGGGGAACAAAGTCTGGCTTGTGTGTTCTGGCCCAACAGACATGTTACTGTCATAGAAAGGCTTCAGAATACACAGTACATCGCCGTTTCTTGCATATGGGGCTTGCATACCCACAGACCAGTCAGGATGCCCATGCAGACAGCCCACCACTAAAAGCACCGTCGATGGGCAGGTGCGCATCAGGAGTGGACCACAGAGCAACGGAAGAAGGTGGCCTGGTCTAAAGGGTCATGTTTTCTCTTACATCATGTGGATGGTTGTGTGCGCCATTTTACCTGGGGAACATTCGGTACCAGGATAAGCGCAAGCCGGCAGATGCAGCGTAACGCTTTGGGCAAAATTTTGCTGGGAAATCTTGGGTCTCGACAGTCATATGGATCTTATTTTGACACGGTTATGTACGCCATCCTTTTATTAAAGAAGTATTGCCCGATAGCTGTGGCCTCTTTCAGTAAGAATGCATAAGGCCTTAAAGTAAGAATGATTCAGGAAAAAGCAGAGTGCAATGAGTTTAATTGGTTGACTTATTCCTTAAATTTTCCAGATCTCAATCCAATCAGTGACATCAGTGCCAGGATACCACAGCACACCTTCAGGGGTCTAGTGGAGTCCAGGCCTCAACAGGTCAAAGGTGTTTTAGCAGCAAATGGGAGACAAAAAAATTATATTTACAGAATTTGGCAGACACCCTATCCAGAACAACTTTTTTTTAAATCCAACTGAGCAGTTGAGGGTTGAAAACCTTGCTCTGGGATCAAGCAGTAGCAAATTAAAAGCAAGAGCCCGACACCTTAAACATTCAGCTACTACTTCTCCAATAATATTAGGCAGGTGGTCATAATGTTATGCCTGATTGTGGTATAAACACATGCAACAGAGGACGTTTTGGGACCAGATATATTTCTCAGGGGAAATAATCTAGAAAAAAAATGACGCATAAAACAAATAATTATTTTATAGTGAATAAACAAAAATTAATCTATTTTCACAATTTTGAGTCACGAAAAAGGCAGTCTTAATGTACATCCTACTAATACAGGGTGATAACAGATGATAACTGGGTGATAGCTAGAAGCCTTAGGCTGATACTGAGAGCATTAAAAAAAAAAAAAAAAAAAAAGGTTAATAAAGACTGGGCATTGACACAGAAAAACAAAGAAATTCTATTTCTAAAGAAGTAAAACTAGCAAATTGGTTATCCAAAAAAAAAAACAACCACTAGAATGTTGGGAATGTTGGCAATTACAGACAAAATTTTAAGATTGTCAACACAAGGAATATGAGTGAATCAGTGTATATGATAAAGCAAGCAGTGGAAAATAATTATAAATGCAACAATGCATCTATGCCAGATTAATGGTCCCTCTTTAAAAGTTTAAAAAGCAGAGTTACAATTACAATTATTAAAAACCTAAATGGTGCATTTTACTACGGTAAAAGTGCCAAACCAACAATATATCAAAAGCACAGCTGAAGATAAAGCCATGTACATTGACTTTGCTGCTTTGATGAGGTCTGTAGTCAAGTCTGACAATAGAGCCACGTATCAAAAATAGGCATGGGTCAATTACTGGTTTCAAGTAATAACATGGTTCAGAAAAGTTACGGTTTTAAAACCACTAAAATTTCCTGTTATACCGTTTCTGCGGTAGTTTCGCAGTAGTGTGATGAAAAGGGCACGAATCCTTCAGCTTGTGTGCAGCAAAGCGTGTAACGAGGTCACATGACCATTCTGTCTCTGGATGGTGTGTGCAGTCAGTGAGAGTCACACCCTGTGTGTAAGCAGGTTAAAACCTGTAACTTTTCCACAGTTGAAAAAGTCTGTTTTATAGGAATTTTTTTCTGGTGCCAAAAACCTTCAGATGGCTGCAGTTTAAAAAAGGGAGACAGCAAACGTGTCCAGAAATATTTAAAAAGAACGGCTGCCAAAGAAAGCAAAGCATCAAATATGATCTTCCATCTATAAGATCACCACCCATTACTCTTCGCTAAATTTAAAGTAACACTGTGTTTAAATAAACATACAACCATCTTAAAGTGTTAGCATGTTTAGTACTGTTGAAATAAATACCATTTGACCTTTGACCAAGGCTAATAATAGCGAGCCAAATAAATATCAATAGTACAATAATTACTTTTAGCTGAAATCACATCTGTACTTCAAGTTTTCCACCATTGTGTACATCTGTTTAAACTCAACATTCAACACACACACTGTACAATACTCAAACAGTGAGAGGCAGCAGAGTGTGTGCTTCCTAATTTAGAGATATTAGTTAAACCGAGTGTTTTAGTGAGTGGTTATTATTCTTATTTGATTCTGTAAAGATGTGAAACATTTTTTACTGTTAAAAAAACAATTAAATTATGAAATCTGTTTGACTTGTTTAATCCACTATATAAAACATAACATTTTTTTGCAAGAGAACAGTATTTTTTGTTAAAATAACATGTCTGTCTTTATTTTTCTTATTATTATCTTTAGCAGCAAATAACCATCTATATTAAAAGCTGCAGATCAAAAGCAGCACAAAGACTTTAATTTTTATGATTTACTCCGATATGTTTACAGTTCCAAAATTTTCTATACATTTCTTTTAGCTCTTTTGTTGATACAATAGTGCACTAGCATCTACACATTTATTGGTCCAGGATCAGTAAGTGATGCTTGGATCAGCGTGTGAAAAAAAAATTATTTGTATAATACGCCAGTTGGCCCACAAACATTTTGGTGCATTATTGGCACCTTTTGCCGCAAACAGTATCATCATAAACCAATCAATTAGGTGACATACAAGACATTTACTTGATAATTCCCACATTATCTTGCTAACAGAAGCATCGTGATTTAGAAGATTCTGCAAACAAGAGTTTTCAACATCTTCAGAAGGGAAAAAAAATTAAATCTACAGTTTTTTTAACCTTTAAATGTCAGTTTTCCATTCCCAACACCTAGATAAATATCCAGATCGATTCCCACGTTATGGATGTCAAATTTGCAGCGATTTATTTAAACACTAGTTTATATTTTCTGTCAATCAAAAGCCAACCTGAAGGATAAGAGATTACTCTCCATGAAACATACATTAATATTATCATTAAAAAAATAAATTCTGTGTTTATGTAAAAATGGGGCTGAGCACATTAAAGAATGAAAGTTGTGTCATATACACTAACCGCACTGCATCACTGTACAAGGAGACGAGCTAACGTCACACTGAAGAGACATGCCAAAATTGTAACCATGCAGCAAACAGCCACAGTATCTTAACAGATAATGCGCTATAGATCCCCAAGGAACAATTCCACCCATTCTCTCATACATAAGAGAAAGAACTTTATAAACTCATCAAATTATCTTAACCAACATCATGCATGTTAGAACCTATTTCATTCAAGATCCCAAAAGAAGTGATTGCAGAAGTCATAGGTGCGCTTCTGAATATTAATTTCGTCATGGTTCTGCACACTTAATAAACAAACTCCAAATCTTGTTAAATACAAACAAACAATCTTGCTAATTACTTATAAAGTCTTGATGGTTTAGTGATCTTCTATTTTGTTATAGTCCTCCACATCCGCTGCGCTCTCAAAACTCTGGCATTTTAATAACACCTAGAATAACAAAATCAACTGCAGATCCTTTTCCTACCTAGAGCCCAAACTCTGGAATAATTTACCCTGTATTGTTTGGGAGGCAGACACACTGTCAGTTTAGAACTAGATCAAAGACCCATCTCTTTAACTTACACAGCACACATTTTCCGTTAAAAGAATTGTTGGGCTGCAATAATTAGGAGCCACCATCAATAACGTCTACACTAACATAAGACTGTTTCTTTCATCATTCCCAGTTCACTGTCGCCACCTTGTCTTCCTAGCTGGCCATCCGGACAAAACCATAGAAGGCAGATGAGTTTTCCGCACAATCTAAGTATACTGCAGCATGGAACAATCAGCTGGTTTGTCTGGCTAGATGATAACTAAAAGTCATGTGCAGCTACAACGATGCAAAAGACATTAGAGATGTAAGCATGAGTGTCTGTGGACATAATCAAAATAGTAACTGACAAGATGACTGGTATGATTTTTTTGCAATTTCTTGCCAAGGATTATTGTTGGACTAAAATTCTTTGTGTGGCCTGCATTTTAAGTATAGGCCTTATAAAATATGTAGTTAAATATACAATTTGTTGTGATAAATGCACAGGGGTGCATTAATATATAGTTAAACTTGGATTTTCATTTTAATAATATTGGCAGATTCAAGTAAAGGATAAACAAAAAGTCTTTTTAAGCAATTTGTAGAACAATGTTAGGACACACATTTATTCATACCTATAGGTAAAATTACTGATGTTTATATCACACGTAAAAGTCATCATGAAGGAGGCCAAGGTCTTGCATGTTTTTCTCAGACCAAATTGATTTTCTTCTTGTATGTCTCCTAAGCAAAGGTGTGCCTTCACTTTCTGGTTGTAGATGCATGCAGTTTAACATCAACTGCAGCAGGATCTTGCTCTAGGTATGGATATTTTAAGCCTTTCAGAGACTTCATGGTCTGCTCTTGGGGTACAAATGCTCGGATGCTGGCAGTTTTTCAAATATTCCCGACAGCGGAATGGGGTATTGCAATTTGTTCAGCATAAATGTTTGGTGTAATTTATAATCTAACCAATTGTGAGACATGAAGGTAAAAAAGTGTTCTGATTAAATCTACATTCTGCATAAGGAACTTTTGTCAAAACATACCAATAAAATCCACCAACTGGCAGGCAAGTTTAAAAAAAAAAACAAAAAACAAAAAACAGGTGTATATTCGCTTGCTGCCTAATATAGTCCACCCACTAACAGGTTCCATAATGCAGAGATAATCAGTGTTATTTACGTCACCCTTCACTACAAGGCCTGAGCATGTTACTTCTGTTTGTTGATCTTCCAGAGTAATGTTCTTGGCCACAATTCGACTATGAATGCCTGACATACACGTTGAAATAAGTATTTACATGTGCCATCAAATAGGTGGTTCTGAGGCTGGTAATTATAATAGTGACTTTTGTAGGTGTGCCCACCAACAAAAAAAAATTACCAGTTTATAATTTTAATGGTGGTTTATTTTAACAGTGAGAAGCAGAATAACAAAAACGTCCAGAAAAACACATTTACAAAAAAGATTTTATTCAATTTGCATTTTAATGAGTGAAAAAAATATTTGACAGCAAGACAGCTCCCATGTGTTTTTATACAGGTAACTGGCTGACTGCCCCCTCAAAGGGGACTCACTCTCTCAAAAGGGGGACGCTTCTAATCTCAGTTCATTAAGACAAGACCAAAGAGCTGTTCAATGATGTATAGGACAAGATTGTAGACCTACACAATGCTGAAATGGACAACAAGACCAAGCCAATGCCAAGTTTGGTAAGTATGTGACAACAGCTGCTGCAATTATTAGTAAATGGAAAAAACAAAACTGCTAATCTCCCTCAGTCTGATGCTCCATGTAAGATCACACCTTGTAGAGTTTCAATCATCATGAGAACAGTGAGGAACCAGACCAAAACTACACAGGAGGATCTTGTTAATAATCTCAAGGCAGCTGGGACCAAAGTCACCAAGAAAACACCCACCAGGTCCCCCTGCTCAAGAAAGCCCTTGTAAAGACCCGACTGAGGTGCCAAGTAATTCAAAGGAGAACTGGGTGAAGGAGGATAATCCGCGTATGACCCCCCAACATACCATCCACGCTATCAAACATGGAGGTGGAAACATTATGCTTTTGGGGGTGTTTTTGCTTTTAAGTGGGACGATGGACTGTTGTCATGTACTGTTAAATATTGTATGAGAACCTCGTTTCCTCTGCCAACACATTAAAAATAGGTTGTGGGTGTGTTTTACAGCATGCCAATGACCCCAAACACACGACCAAGACAACAAAGGAGTGACTCAAGAAGCAGCACATTAAATGTCTTGGAGTGATCTAGTCATCAGACCATAATCCTATAGAAAATCTGTGGGACAAAATCCTTCCTGAGACGTGTGTAAACCTGGTGAAACTACAAAAAAACGATAATTAACAAGGGTTTTACCACTAAGTGATAAGTGTCGTTTAGTAAAAAGTCATTAAAACTTTTTTTGAAATGTGTGTTTTTCTGGATAGTTTTGTTGTTATTCTGTTTCTCACTGTTAAAATAAACCACCATTAAAATTATAGACTGATCATTATAATGTTTGGGGGTTTTGCTGACTATATTTGGGAATTTTTGAAGATTGGCTGACCATTTATTAAAATAGACTGAAGATTGGATGTTTGACTAATATCTTTTTACTTAAGTTTCTTCCCTTATGAATTTGTACAATAGTTAGATTAGTATTAAAAAGGGCCATTAACTCATTTTTGTCCGCCCTTTCACTGTCTACAGCACATTACGTAAGAAAAGAAATGTCAAACGATTGAAAAACATATGCTGGTTTACTACATAAACCCATTTGTGTTGTTTTAATGTTTAAATGGCTTCAGCATAGGGCTGGACAATAAATCTATATCAATATATCACGATAGAACTCTGTTCAATAACAGTGACATGATTTTTAAACACATGCCCAATATTTTGATATACATCACAGCATTTGTTACTAAATGACGTTCAGGAAACAGCCATCAGGAAGAGCAGACTGCTAAGTGAGCTCTGCTGCGCGCAAACCGATGCACTGCACAAAACAGCCGTATCTCAGGTCCCACGGTTTCGGGCCGTGTATGAAGGTAAAATGATGCATGAAGGTAAAATGCCGGCAAAAAAATTCGCTTGGGCAAGGTAGTATTTGCGAAAGTGTACGTGACCTTGCAAGCGTGAAAATAAATTCACATGCGCAAAATAGTTTTTGTAAAGGTCTAAAACTAAGTTATAAGATCAAGAAAACAGTTTATTAAGTGTAAATCATGGGTTGAAAAATTGCGACTTCATTTTTGCGGCCAAAAGCTTTGCAAGTCTGTAAACCGTAATATGCAAGCAAAAACAGTGGCGTTAACAACTGCAAAATGGATTCACTCTGAAGAATATGGCTCTGTATGTAAAAAAAAAAAAGCTGTTGCTGCACTGTCTTTCTTTTAGTTTGCAAGCGTAAGTGGAAAAGCGGGACTTATTTCTTCTAACCAATCAAACAAGGTTCTCGATAACGCGGCAGGAATACGGAACTTGCGTCATTTCGGCTCAGCGTCATCCTCGCAGCAGCAGAATCGGTACTATAATGCACTGCACAAACAGACAAATATTAAGACTTGATATGGATACATGATTATTTAACCATGCTTTATGGTTTATTACTTAACTGTAGTAAGGACATAAGGGCTGGTATATCTGGTATTACATTTAAATTAAGTTACTGAGTGAGTCGTCAAGTCAGTGAGTTAAGCGGACAGATTTGATATACATCGCTACATAGAAGCTATACCAGCCCTTATGGTTTTTATTTGAGCTTATAACCCAATTTACACCTTTACAAAACTTCTTTTGCATTTGCGAATTACTTTACGTGTTTTCAAGGTCACGTACACTTTCACGAATATTACCTTGCGCATGCAAATCTTTTTGACGTCATTTTACCTTCATAGTTGTGCGAAATTAGGAAATGCATTGTGATATAAAATTTGTCCATATCGTCCAGCCCTACTTCAGCATTAATGTACAATGTTGAAAATATTATACACACTGAAGGAGTGTAACCGAACTTTAACTGATATTGTATACACAAGAGGAAGCATTATTAGGCATTGTAGTTGCAGACCTGGTTTAATCCTGAGAAAGATGGGTCCTGAGAAGAAGAGCTAACAGCCAAGCTTCTTTTCCTCTTCCCCACTGGAGATTCTAAACACTAAACAGACAATAGAGGGTGCAGTACATCAAACAGTATTGCTGACAACCCCACATGGCCAACGCAGACAGGCAACATCAAGGCTAAGGAAAAGAACAGACAGGAAAGCCCATTGCCATCCTTTATAAAACCAGTAAGCCTTTTGAATGTACTGTTAAACTCCTAAAGAGAGAGCAGTGCAAGAGACAACAGAACTGCAGTACAAACACATGGGCCAAGTGCTCTGCTCGGATAAATAAAACACATGAGCCATCTAAAAACAAAAAAATAAAATAAAATAAAATTCTGCCTCAAAACAGATGCAACGCATGTTTAGGCATAGTTTTAAAGCACTGCCTTGCAAAAGTTAACCTACACAACAAAAATGTAGGAGAAGCGTAACTGTTCTGAACGTGACGGACAAACTTTGCTTTATTTTTTTACAGAATTCTGTGTAAAGCTGCCTTAAGTCAATGTCTTTTGTTAAAACTGAATTGAATCCGCTCAGACACCTACGACACAAGCTACCACTGCAATAATTCACAGAAAACAAATACCGCCAAAATAATCAAATTATTTTCCAGCATCAAAAAAAAATAATAAATTCTGTAAAAATACTAATGCCTTCAGTAAGAAAGGGATAAAATCCTTCTGTATTTGCACAATTCAATTTGAACGGTGGAAGAAAAGTGGGATAGGAGTTTTAGGAAAACAATATTGGTGTACTCACCTACAATTACCAAATAAAAGGGCATTTGACCCCAGCATAAGCTTCCAACATTTTGTAAAACAGACAATAAATAAGAAGGACTAAATTATATTTGTTAATGAACAGGATGTGTCATCAATATGAAATAAAACATGTAATCCAGAACCAGGATCGAGTTTGTCCTACTCCTCCCAAAAGTTGTGTATGCAGAATGGATTCAAACTGACTTCAAAAAAAAAAAAAAAAAAAAATTACTGTACTTCCCTTCAGTAAACAAGCAAGACTATTTTTAATTAAATCCGATATTTATCAACGCCATGTGCTAAAAAGTACAGGAATTTCAAGAAAACAGAAATTATTTGGAATGATTCAGTTCTGAAAAAGCTGCAGATTAGATTGTTCTCTGTTAAACACATCATTAACAGTAAACTTGCCTGAATTTGTGCCATTGTATGATAACACAAGTAAATAACTCAGACAAGAATAAAGATTGACACTGGCATCCACACAAACACACTGGCAGACATGTTCATTCCAGAGGAATATAAAGGTTTCACTGAATTAAAACCCAGTAAAACAAACTTTTGTTTCTAAAAAAAATGGTATAATGTTCTGTTAAAAGGTTTAAACCACATGTTTTAATTTGCCAAATGTTGCCTGTCTGCAGGGGCACAAAACAATATCAAACAATAAACAGTCAGGCAACGTTAGTTAATCTTTTCTGTAGATATCTATATAGTCCAATTTTTTCCAAAAATTTAAGACAAAGATGAAAACACATTTTTAACATAAGATTATTCATAAAAATGAGGTATGTAAGCAAAATGAAAAACTGTCACTTTATAATAGTCCCAAAACATCTTCCTAAACTTGCATTACACATGCATATCTGGATATTAATATTTGTACATTGCACAACAACATACAGGTGTGTGTGCATGACAAATAAACTCCAGGAATTCAACTCACTCTTCACAGTCTTAGAAAATACTTACCTTATTACAGTGGCGGCCGATTCCCATTAAAAAGTTGTCTGGCTTGATATCTCTGTGGATGAAGTTTTTTGTGTGTACATACTCGATTCTGCTGATCATCTGCAAAACACACAACGCACTGATGAATATAACAATCTGACCACATTTAAATTTAACACAAAAGGATTGTACACTTACACACACACTTAAGACTCCGATGGGTGCGTTTATTTCATATAATTACATTTATCAGAAAGAAGCTTCAGCTACAATATATCATTTATAAAAAAAAATCTGTTTCAAACCCAGAGTGAAAACCTGAATTAATCTCCGTGTTGTGTTTCCACACTGGAGGTTATTACAGGAGTTAAAGTGTGTAAAAGATGATGTCATGGTTACAGTATTCCTATTAGACAGGTAGGAATATAGCGTGATTGGATTTTGGTGTGTCTCATTGTTTATGTAGTTTGTATATCTTTATAAATTATGTATTTGTGGATTATTAATATATTTTATATTTTAACTAAAAATGTTTTCTCACTTGGATAACACTAAATAACAATTATTGTAGAGGTTGACAGATTTAGAGAAAAGCGAGACCTAATTCCTAAAGGTGCTAAGTGAAATTTTATCTATAGGCCTAAATATTTCTTTTTATTAATGGATCTGTTAATGATGGTTTCTGTGGTCATTTAAAATTGGTGATTCTGGTGATTTTGGTTACATTTCATTCGTTTTGAGTGGTTGAAAAACTTGAATTGGCTCTGCATTCGTTGAATGGCTCTGTATATGTATGAAAAAGGCTGTATGCAGTGCATTCACTGTGACACCTGCGAGTTTGCAGGTAACAACGATTGTCAATGAATCGACGTGTTAAGCTTGGTTAAACATGAAGAGAACTAAATACAAAAAAATGCAGTTACGAGCGTGTGGTAAAAAGTTCATTAGGTTCGATTGTTGAGGCTTTAAATCATCAGTATATTTAACACTGAATGCACCGCTGCTGGAGCTCACATTTACTAAATTATACCTACAATGCAGAGCCTAAAAATGAAGAGTCTTGCAATTAACATGACATGCAAACGATAAACCTGCACCCCGATTGACTGATAATACTCAAACATCCTCGTGAGTCATGTTGGGGGGGTACAAACTTTTACAGTGAAGTTTTGTTTATTGAATTAACATATAGCATACAAAGTATTATATAGTATTCAAATATATATGGCAATACTAGCCTACTATATTATAATTATATATTATATACTATAAATAGATTAGTTTGTTAAATTCAATTGTTACATTTTGTTGTCAAACAGTAACTTATGGGAAAATGTTTTAGGAATTTAAGTCAGCATTTACTGGTGCTGTACTACACTATTGAGATCAGGATGGCCAACATATGTAGATTATAAATACTTTTGATAACTGCATTTAAACAACTCACTAATCGCATTGCTCAGTTTGCACTTTAGTTAGAAACCTTTTTATAGCTTTTCAAGACACCGAAGCAACCAAAGCCATCAAATACTTCCACTTGCAGACATTTAACCATGATGTTTGGCCAGAGACAGTGGAGGAGTTAGTTGGTTATAGAATAAAGGATCATGTTGGACCAATTTCAAGATGTGCTGGAAAAGACATTGTTAATTAATACAGACTAACTGATTTTTAATGTTTTCAATGTTAAACATTTTAACCCAATTAGTTACTGCTGAAATGTATTTTATTAAGGAACGCCAGTGACTGCCCATAGAGCAAAATCCACTGCTCAAAACCGTGTTAAAGGATTCAGGGACTCTGGAAGTAGATTTAGTGCCTGAAGACCCAATGGTTGTATTGTGTAGGTCCTGTGGTCAGACGAGCCCCAGTTTAAGCTTCATTTCCAAAAAAAAAAAAAAAAAAAAAAAAAAAAAAAAAAAAAAAAAAAAAAAAAGGCACATGCCAAAGATAAAGATATCCAGACTGCCTTCATTAAAAGGTAAAAAAAAAAAATAATAAAACAATTATTGTAAAGCTAAAATAGCCACATAACCAGGAAGAAGTCGCACTTTACTAAAACATTCGGGTAAATTATAAAATGTGGAATTGTGGTTGTGATTATGGTCTTAAAAAAAATCCCCATGTTTTCGGTGCTGATTCGTTTATGTAAGCAGAGGGTGGCGCTGCCAATATTACGCAAGTGTCCTTATTTGGGCTGCTCGTAATGTTTCAGCATGTTTAGGTTTAGCATAAAAATCTTTATTTTAAGGTGATATCAGTTTGATGGATTCGTCCATGAATAGGATTTTTAGTTGCTATGACTGTCATGCTCATTTTTGAAAAGTCGTAGCCTTACGAGCAGTTGAGTTATGCTAATAGACAGTCTTATGTTAATAATTGATTAATTAGTTGGTTGTTTATTATATTGATGTTGCAGCATGTTATAATCATTATATGACTTAAGATTCTCTAATACCTTAAACAGTTTGTTATCATACAGGTCATGTGTACAGGAGTGGAAATGCAGAACTAACTTTCAGAACTAACTAAGGCACAGAAACCAAAATATAAACAGCTGTTGGTGTTCCAGTGCACAAATACAAGCCTCTTTCCAGCGCGAGTGTATCTGTCCACACCCTGTGTACACAGTGAATGTAAACTCAGCTTCATGGGTTGAGAAATTAAACATACAGAGCTGAAACACTCCTTTTTTCTGTTCACTTTTCATGTTCATGTTTCATGTTCATGTTCGTTTCTGTACGTAAGTTTTCAAAAAAAAATTTTTTTTAATTGAACCAAATACTGATGGTTCTTTGTTTGGATTGTAGAACTATCCAGTTGTTGCATTTAATTTTAATGCGGTTACAGTAATGTTTTTCTTTAAGCCCAGTTAATATAGTTTTAGGGGCGGGGCAGTATGACCAACATTCTATTTCTCTGGATGAGTAACTTGATTTCAAGGTAATGATATATTCAACAATATAGTTATTTAAATAGGTGTTTATTCCAGAAAATAAACAGAAAGGGCTTCCTTTTATTTGGTTTTTGATACATATAATAAATGATAAATGAACTTGGATTAACTTTACTAAACCACAGAGGCTAAAACAGTCTTCAAACTACATATTGTTTCAGAAAAAAAAAAACAAAAAAAAAAAACTTACCTGATCTGCAAGCATAAGAACTGTTTTCATTGTAAATCTGCGGGAACAGAAGTTAAAGAGGTCCTCTAGACTGGGGCCAAGAAGATCCATCACGAGGACATTATAATCTTTTTCTTGACCATACCACCTTTAACAAACAGGAATAAAGATTTAATACAGTGGAAAAGTTTAAACAATAACCACCACAACATCCAGCTACAACCACTATCATTATTAATGATAATTTAAACACAATTTTATGAGTAATAAACTTCATATGCAAGTAACTACATAAACAAGTTCAGGCTCGTAGACGAAGCATCGAGAGTAGGAAATGTTTTGTGGATTCATTCTGGATCCGTCAACATAATCAATGCTTAAACTCTATAGCCTAACTTAAGTATTGTTGTAATAGCTTAAGTTTAGTATTGTTGCTAACGATACCACTGAGAAAACAGTCACGGTAATAGCCAATTGTTGGTAAATTAATTTTCCAACAAAACATCATAGCAAAGCTTTATTGAAAACATTTAGTTAAGCAGTGAACTTTTAGAGACGCTTTTGTTCGATGACAGATAAGGAATAACGGTAACAGGAAGAAGCTGTGAAAGTGAAACTTGCTGTAATCTGTTTACCTGTAGAACATCCCACACATGCAGTTGGCATGCATAAACTACAATTCCAATAAACAGAAAAAAATCCTATGCAGTGATGAAATACTGTCTTTGTCTAATCTTGCACACACAACGTGTCCAACATCCGTTATGTACGATTCCCCACCTAGCTTTTGTGGTTGAACTGATCTGTTCAACACTGATTCATGATTCATCAACCAGTGAATCAGCGTACAAACTATTCACTCAGATTTACTGCAGAAATCAGACGGTGTGTTTACACTATTCAGCAAGAGTCGTTACTTTGATTTAGCCCTAAGAATCCACAGTAGCTTCCTGCTACTTATATAACAGTATTAAAATACACAGAGTTTTGTTTAAGAGAATTTAGGAATCCAGTTTACTTCATAAGGCAGAATAGCGCACTAATGTCATTCTGGATGATAAAGTTTGTTAAATTGATAAATCCACTGCCTCTATTACACACGGTTGTTTGTCACATGATCATAAGTGTTTAATCAGCACATTCGAGTAAGTGATAAATGTGTTTGTATGTATGTATATTATATATACACACACACACGCATACATACACTATACTGCGTAATCAGATATCCTGTTTATGTACCATGTGCTATATATAGCAAGGATGAGCAAT
The DNA here is from genome assembly GCA_005784505.1 of Bagarius yarrelli. NCBI lineage: Eukaryota > Metazoa > Chordata > Actinopteri > Siluriformes > Sisoridae > Bagarius > Bagarius yarrelli. The sequence continues at coordinate 2,099,007 of VCAZ01000038.1, read as the reverse complement.
ATGGCTTAAAAAAAGTGAACATTTTGTGGTATATATATATTGCAATAGTGTTACCGATGACTATATAGACACTGACAGCAAATGATTAGAAAATTTATAGATTTGCAAAGATTTATAGAAAGAAACACACTGACTTCTTCTGGAGGCAAAAAAGGAACAGGATCTATTTTTCAGCGGTAATTTCTTAACAAAACTTGTTATTAAGTCTGACGTGATCAACATTAGAAAAATTGTGGTAAAACTCGCCCTATTTGGCAACATTGCTCTGGACGGGTCTATGCTAAAACAGCAGTGTCAGTCGACGATTGAGGGTGTGGTCGTTGGCTGTGTGATGTCACAAATGATATGAAACTACACCATCGCACCACTGAACCCAGTACCGGGACTGAAATCAGTTATTGACTTGTTTGATATTATATACAGTATCATCATAAAGCTAAGATCCTGTATTTCACACAAAACCATCATTTTGTCATTTATGGTAAACGCTGCAACGTTTGGATTATTTAGATGTCCACTTACAGTAGTGATAAAGTTGATATTACTATATTTGATGAACAGAGACATTTCATATCAATTAAAAGATTTCAGTTTTGTGTTGCGTTTTCAGTGATGTAGTTAATTTTGCCGTAATAATAAGAGATCAAACAAGTATTCCTGAAGCAGGCATATGCTGTCTGCAAACAAACTAGACGAAAATGCTGTGTTTCTTCTCTGATTAACTTCTTTCTGACAAACAAATATACAAAATGACAGACTTATTTTAGGGTTTTTTCCCTTAAAATAAAAAACTCTTCACTTTAATGTGAGTTTCCTGTGATAAGTAAGCCACTGTTTTGTCTCATTAGTCCAGCGGCGCCATGAATGCAACAAAATCACTGTGTGCGTGCGTGGGGGGGGCAGCCATCAGATTTTGCTATGTTACTTCTAGGTGGAAATCCAGTTTAATGGGTTAACTACAGTACTGCTGATCAGACTAATGCTTAAACACAGACATTTATTTAACAATCTCATTAGAAACAGGGGTTAATAACAATTAGACTCACTAAAGAAAGTGAGAGTAGCTCTGAGTCGGATTTTGTTTATCGGTGCCAAATGTTAAAATGTCTATCAGAACCACTAATATAGAACCCGTTTTAGAAATCATTACACTAGTAATGTTGATACGATTAGAAACATCTGTATATTTTTATATATTTCTAGTGTTCTTATAGTCTACGGTGACAAAATACATGAAAGTTTTTATTAAAACTGGTAATTATTATAAAATAAAATATTTGATCTTTTTACCCATGTTTATTATTTCAACCCGCTGCCTCGCAACCCGGTTAAGGATCCATTGGACAGAACATTCCACTGTTACTGTAAGTGCAGAAAAGGTTTGACATTTGCAGCAGTTGGCAGGTTTTCTCATTCACAGTGACTTGCACATTTTATGGTTTATGGTTAGGGGCCTCACTTAAAGGCCAGCAGTGGCAGCTTAGTGATCCAGGAAGTTAACCGCTCAACCTTCCTATAACTAGTTTAATGATTTAACCACTGAGCTTTACTGCCAACCAAAAAGACTGGCCTTTATTTGTAGGCCGTACCGGGAAAAAGCACATTAAAATAAAAAATGGCTTTCACTAGTGACAGTAAGCAATAATCACGACTTTCTGTTCCAGTTTAATCAGATAGCACAAAGCTGAGCTCCTTGAAGCCTGCGCTCTCTGCAGGATGGGATTGAATTGGTTGCATGGTGAGCTCACATCTGATTGGCTAAAGAGTACACATGACCCGCTTGGGAAGGGTGTGGTGTTAGGAGACTCAAAATTACACACAAAAAACATTCCTGCATTTCCTGCAACACATACACCAGTCTACAGCATAGGGATCTCTATCATCTAAGGCAGATTAACCCTTAAACCCGAGAGGTGTGACCGGCTTACATTCTTACAATGTGTAACAACAGAAATTTTATATATATATAAAATTATATATTTCAATTCTATTTCACAGTAAGAGTAATATTTAACAATACAGAAAAACATCCGATTTAGCGGTCCAGGAAGCAAACGGACATCGGTGAATGGAATACCAATGTGTCCAAAGTAACAGGCAATCGGAAAGTTTTTCCGTATAGTTACGCAAGTAAGTATTTATATCGCAAAAGTCTACAAAAAAGGAATTTATATAAAACAAACGAATACTTTAGAGATTTAAAGAACTTTATTTTTATACCTTTTCCCCAGTTATTTGGTTCTTGATAAATAAAATATAAACTTGGATTAACTTTAAGATTGTGATTGAAAGTTTAAAAGTTTGATCTTAACCCCCACATCAGAGCTCCACACTTACTTTTACATATATGAGCGTGTGTGTTTATAATTTAGAAGCACAATCAAATTAACAACTAATGATCGGCAGGGAAATTAAAGCATTTTTTTTTTAATTAAAAGTATGTCCTACGTCATATATGGGCAAGTGGTAGTGCAGTGATTAGGATGTTGGCCTGCTAACTGGAGGATCGTGGATTGATTAACACCAGCAAGAATACACTGTTGGGCCCCTGTGCAAGGCTCTTAACCCATAATTGCTCAGGTGTATAAAAAGAGATAAATGACAGTCGCTCGGCATAAGGACGTCTGCGAAATGCCGTGAATGGGAATGTGACACTTAAAGGTGTATATTTATGGGTTGTAAATTTCTAATTAAAACTATAGAATAAGTTTACTGATTAAATATGATCAGTATTTTGGTATGACAAACGATTCATGAGAATTTTCATGTAATTGAATTTGAATCCTAAATAAACTTTATAACTTTACATAAAAACAAACCCCTTTTTCTATAACTGCAAACTTTGGACTTCTTTAACAATTAAACAGCAGGAAAATAAACGTACTTGGTGGAATGGTTTGCATGAATGCTGCAAAACTTTACATTATGGGACAAGTGCCATTCTGTATGGACTCAAAAACAGGAGGCACTATTTAAATGCAAGAGACAGGACTCACGCTGTGCTTCGAAATGTTCTTTGAGCAACACACACCAGAAATGCAGCATACTAAAAATTCATGTCATAACATAAAAACCCTCGGTGTTCAGTATGAACAAACTGCTACGTTAGTCAATACTGCAAAAACATGCAAGTAGGAACCACTCACACACACAGTAGTTATCAGCCACAAATGTGCCTGAACATTGTGGCGACAACAATTACCCAATTATATCTGTGAACACAAAAGCACCGAAACAACATTCTTCTGCTTATGAAAGAGCCTAACGGACAGGGCAGGGATACTGATCTGAAGCTACACAGTCCCCATAACTTAAACAGCTATAAAAGGTGTCAACAACACAGTGTTGATCAGACCATAACAACAAGTCTTTAACCGTACCTCCAGAATTTAGAAGCTACTTTTCTGTAAACACTGGATTAACACAATTCGGATATTTGTGGGATCAACAAGAGTTGGTTAAACTCGGCACACATGCAGTTTAAATAACTCAATGCTTTTTGGATGTAGTAGGTCATCCAGGAGCTTTGTAATCAAAATGTTTTTTTTTGTATACTAAGAATTTCGACATACTACTTGCTTTGTACACTATGTAGTAATGACTGTATGCCATTTTTAACACAGCCACTACTACAGCCTTATAGCCTATTTATGTTTGTCACTTAGTGGAGCAGGTAATCATCCAAATACACTAACTTCCACTCCGTGTCCGGTATTTTCCTCACATGCATGTAGTTAAGTGCTGTACCAGCCGATGCTTTTACTCTTTGTTTTCGTGTCTGCTGGTTATTACGTATCTGAACCTTTTTACAACTGCTAATTCTGATTTATAAAAGTTTTAGAACCCTTTTTCACTTAGCAGTGTGAACCGATCGTCTACTCATACATGAATGTGAGCTTTAGAACAAAGGGAAGTCAGAGTTTAGCGTGGTGCTCTAGGCCTAATTCTGGTGCTCCAAGTTTAGCTGCACCCAGTTTGGGCAAAGCACTTAAAGTAGAGCGTGTCAACCATGTGGCCATATGAAAAATGCACTCAGGACAGTTATTATTTATTTAAATGGGAGGACAAATATACCAAAAATTATTTGCCAATAACACATTTAACCGTTTTTATATTGATTCTATTGGACGGACAGGAATTATGCAAAACAGCCAACAAGTTGAACTTTAAAAATAACCAAGCTATTATCAGATGTTGGATTTTAAAGCAACATTATGAAGCTTTTGACTGTAAATTCATGACTTTTAAATTGTTTTAGCGGTAGAACAAATCTTAGCCAACAAATTTTTACTGTCGCTGTAACCGAAACAGCTTCCTAACCTCTACATTTACGCTCCAAGTTGTGTGTTCCGGTCGGTACACACAGCCCCTCCTATACCCTACTAAAGGAGGAGCGAGACCTGTTTTACGGCACATACCTCACATAGTTTACTGGTAGCCTGTGTGGGGTTAGAAAACAGCCAAATCATTGAGTTTAGTTGTTAAGTAGTTTAATGATATCGATATATATAGTTACAATGTTAGATTACACAAAAAAACAACACCTGGTCACGAGTGTGTTCAATAAGTTATGTAAAAATATATGTTGAATTGATAATAGAATAAAAATTTTGTCCGCACAGTCACGTAGCCATAATGTATATTTTTTCTTTTGTTACTTTTTTAGCTTGCAAATTTGTCAGCAATGCTACATAAAGACGATATGTCTAAAGTCTAAAGCTAGACTAACACACTTCCGTTCTTTTCGTCGTTGTAGCTTTACATTCTGGAATAACAATAAATGAAACTATGTAATGATATTTGTAAAACGTAGTGTAACACAGGTCATGTCATCGGTGGACATCGTTTTCAAACAAGGTTTCTGTATTTACTGACTACATCAGTTTAGTCAACAAATGTGTGTATGTAGAGTCTTTTTACATTAAAAGCTGGATATTAATTTCAAGAATCGTATTAGCAGCAATGTACGTAAACAATGACATTAAACTGAATGGATCCTACAGGTATCTTCAATATGGCCGCTCATCCGGGTAACTGACCAAAGCTTTATTAGCGACAGTATTTACGACACTGGTAACAGACCGCTACACTTATCAACCACATGGGGAACCGTAAGAAAACGTTTGATAACGTTGCTTTAAACCGTTTCTACTTATACTGTTTTCGGTTTTAGACAAGATCAGAAACTAGTCTTAATAAAGCTTGATTAGTTAACAGTATGACGTATAGCATATGATGGGTGTCGGTGAAGTATGATGCCAGAGGTGGGTAGAAACAAATTTCATTCACTTCGATACATTTACTTAAGTAAAATTTGGGGTTACTTTTAGAATATATAGGAAGATGAGTACCTCTTACTGTTACTTGAGTACAATTTTAATTGGAAGTTAAAGCAGAGGAAGACGTGTGTGTGTGTGTGTGTGTGTTATAGGAGGCAGATCGGTTATGGATACTTTTTTACTCTTAGGGCAATTCCACGCAAATGTCAACCCTGCCGAAATAAAGCCTTTCCTATGATGTACTTTAAAGTATGTATTTTATTGTACTGTTTACTGTTACACAGTATAAAATTATTTTTCTTTGTTTTACTCCTGTCCTGTAACTCTAGCTATATATTCCTACACGTTTATGAACTCGTTTGCTGTCAGTAGGCGCCTGAGAGTGATTAACATATTCCCTCTGTTTAACTGGTGAGGCACATCCTGTGTTGGGTATTTATAATGGCCACATCTGGATAATTATGATTTTAGCCAAGGTTTATTAATTGTCTAACTTCACTGTACAGACGTCGCAAAGATCAATGTTTGTGGGGTTTAAATACCCAACAGGGGCCCACAAATACTTCTCGATTCAAGTATTTCAACTGGGTTTTTTTTTTAAGTCAGACGAGTGTCTGTTCAGATCAACAGTGTCCATAACAGAGAGACGTAACGTCCATAACTGCGATTTTTCATTATAAACGCAAAAATTAACCACTAATTATTTATTTTAACCCTTATCCTTTATATTTTTTTTTTTTTTTTGGCTTGAGCATTTTAATTGACAAAATTTCTCAGTATTTCGGCTACCAAAAACTTTTTTTTGCTGCGTCCGTAACAGGCATATTTTCCTTATTTAAAATATAAAACGCGTTTATAGACGGAAATTGTTCTGATGTCTGAACTCGGTGGTTAGAGACCCACAGGTGTTTGAATAAATTAACAGTTTATGTTTTTCCTTTTCACATCTATAATGCAGGAATTGATCACCGGTGCTTTTGCAGGGGTCTAAACTGGAAATTAAATGGCACTGATGGTAATGAAGGAACTGGTATTGTGATAAAAGATTTACACACATATATATATCACAATTTTACTTTACAGCTTTTTTCCAGCTAATTCAAAGGTAGAACAGAGGACAAAAATCCTTAAAATAATGTGAAAGCTTGAATAAAATAATACAACATTGGCAGACGTGGTGGTGGCGGCGGCTTAGTGGTTAAGGTGTTGGACTGATACCAGAAAGCTCTGGGTTTGATTCCCAGCACTACCAAACTACCACTGTAGGCTCCTAATCACAATTGCTCAGTTGTATAAAGAGATATATGTAGGTCACTGTGGATAAGGGCGTCTGCCAAATGCCGTAAATGTAAAAGGGGTGGCCATTATAAAAAAAAAACCTTACTGTTTTAAAGTTTTACACTAAACAAAAATAAATAATAAGTAGGAAGTTCGTTAAAAGCATGTTTAAAGATTCATAATAGAAATCTACAGAAATCCAAATGAAATAATTCAGGGATTTACTGCTCTTTGGTAAGGACATTTACAGCATTTGGCAGACGTCCTTATCCAAACAACTTATTTATCTCTTTTATACAACTGAGCAATTGGTGGTAAAGGGCCTTGCTCAGAGGCCCCAACAGGGGTAGCTTGGTGGAGCTGGTAATCAAACCAACAAGCTTCAGGTTGGTAGTCCAACACCTCAACCGTGTAAGTAAAAAAAAAAATAAAATACACCTGAGAACTTTACTGAGATTATTTATTTTTAATATGTTTAACTAATGTAAAACCAATAATTTATCCATAAAATACACCAGAATAAACTAACAAACTTAAAGATCTTTAGAACCAGATTTAATTATATAGATTAGTTTAGCGAATTAACCTTGCAAACCGAGCACTTTATAGTGAATCTAAATTTATTACAAGTTTATAAATCTATTAAAACAAGTATTTATACCTAAAGTCTGGGGGGTTTTTTCGTTGAGAGTAAACGACACCATTCACTATGATTATTACTGAACCCGGAAACTTGATTTCGACCTTTTCTCAGCCGCCATTTTCTAAGCGGGGACGGAGGACATGTTGAACAAACACAACAAAAGACGAGCGGCCATTTGCAACTTGCGCTAACGTAGTTTATCCTGTGAACATGTGCCGCAAATAATGTGATATTATACATTAAAAACAAATGATTACACCCCTTACCTGATGTGTGGAATTCCAACACCACCTTGGAGAATTTTATACAACTTGCTTTCATAGAGAAGTTGAGGATGTCTCGCTTTCTGTGACTCCAGTTTCACAGCGACCTCCTAAATACAACAAAATACCCACAAATAAACTGGGATAGATCGATATTTCGCTATAAAGGAAGTTATATAAATACATTCAGCTTCATTTCTTATTTAATTTTTTAAAAGAAAAAAAAACAGTGAGGGAAAAAATTATAACCAGAAACCGGTTATTAAGTTATGAAAGTGAGTCAGCATAAAGCGCCTGATTCCGGCTAACAGTTACACAATTTACACAAATCAAAGGATTAAATAAAGATCGAGTCCAAGTTTTTCTATAAACATCATTAGATTATCAGATTAATGGGATTCGATCTTACCTCTCCATTTGTAATGTTGATTGCCAGGTAAATGTCTCCGAATGATCCAGACCCAATTTTCCGGACGAGCTTGTATTTCCCCCCGACTATAAATTCAGCTTTGGATCCGCTGCTACTCGCCATGACTTTTTGTGCTTTTTAAAAAAGAAAACACTCAATTGTTGGAAAAATGGCGGCGTTTTATGACCCCCCCAAAAAAAAATCCACGTTTCTCTGTTGTTATTTAGATTTTTCTGGTCTGTATCAGAGAAAAAAAAACGCTTGCTGGTTCAACCTCGTCGTTTACCAATCGTCCTCAGACCCTCACAGAGATGAATATTTCATAATTACTGTTAATTACAGGTGCTCGTCTTTGAGTGAAACTCTTTTAAATCCCAGTTTTCCCGTCGGTGTTTTGCTAAAACGCCGAAAGCAGCGCGCATTAACACACAGGAAAGAAGCGAAGGCTCGTGCGGCCCTGTATGTGTTCGACGTTCTCTTTAAACCACCCCAAACAGAGGGGCGATCCTCCTGCGCTGCTTCAACTTCTCTCACAGTGAAACGTGTATCTATATACACGAATTAACCTTAACTGTTTCAATATTACAGTAATCGCTACTATCTTTTCCCCCCCCAAAGCGCAGCCTTCTCACTCCGCCATCTTGATCATTCGTTCGTCTCAAGCTGTTAAACCGGTTTTCCTCTCAAGAGCTCGAGCTCACTGCTGCAGGGAGGGGAACGGTTCTGTGACGTCACAGACAAGGATACAATAAATTCGGGAAACTGTAATTGTATCTTTATGTTTTGTCTGGAAACATTTAATTTATTTTATTGATTATAAAATTTTGTCTCGTCAAACACTGTTTAGATTCTTCCCAAATATAGCGGTGTCTCGGGTTAAATAGAAAAACATTACTGCCTCGAGTTTAGTGTTTGTCTCGCTATCCGGGAAACATGCACATGGTAACGGCTTAAACTTGCACAGGAAGAAGTCCGTACATGTTCTTAACAAAATCTGTCTCGAAACTTTAAACAAAAAAAAATAATAATAATATAATTGAATTAAAGAAAGTTTATTTATCTTAGTTTGAAAAATCTGAACTCTAATAGTACACAAACTTTTTGTTTTCAGTTAAGTTTCAAAATGCCAAAAAGGGGAGAGGTCATAGTCTCTCTCTCTCACTCTCTTACTTACACACACACACACACACACACACACACACACACACACACACACAGTGGTGTAGTCCTAAAAAGTCCTACTATTACAAGATTTTATATATATATATATATATATATATATATATATATATATATATATATATATATATATATAATATATATATAATCTATATATATTATAGATTTATATTAAATCCACATATTAAATCTTGTAATAGTTATATTATATTAGCGGTTAGCACTGTTGCCGCCAGTGTGGAGTTTGCATGTTCTCCCTGTGTTTGCGTGGGTTTACTCCGTGTACTCCGGTTTCCTCCAACAGTCCAAGAACATGTATGTTAGATTGATTGGTGATTTTCAATTGCCCATAGGAGTGAGTGTGTGTGTGGACTGGCGTGATGGATTGGTGACCTGTCCAGGGTGTACCCCTCCTGCCATTTGCCCTTTCAGAGACGGCTGGGATAGACTCCAGCAGATCCCTGTGACCCCGAATTAGAGAATAAGCAGGTATAAAAGATAAATAAATGAATGGTAGGACAGAGGGATGAAATAGGGGAAGGTAGAAAGAGATAGGTGGGACCAGAAAGGACCCAAGCCAGAATCAAACCCAGGTTGCCGGAGCACAACAATTCAAGCATGTGGGTGCCAGTGCCTTAACCCACCACACCAGTTATTATTATAGCACTTTCATCTACTGTCAAAGTTACATTACTGTGACTCTGAATCATGTCTGATTACATTTTTCTGGGTTGAACAGTGAAATTTGGCTGTGTCAGAAACACTATGGAAGCGTCTGTGTAATGAGTCCAAAGATTTTACAGACATCTACACTGTGAGGTCAATGTTATAGAAGCACACTCATTCGGCTTGGCTCTTTAGCGGGGACATTCTTACCTATTCTGACATCGTAGGGCTAAACAAACAGGGCTATATGACTATGCATTAAGTGGAACAGGCGCTATCTGTCTATCTGTCCCCTAATTCGGCAGCATCAGTGAAGGCCCCAAGGCTTCCCACCAAGTTGCTTGTAACCACCTCAGTGCTAGTGGATAAGGCTACACCTTAGGGTGTTGACTTAAGCTTCCCTGCACCCCATGGCAGTACTCCAGGCATACAAGGTCAAACCACTGAGGGACCACCAGTCTCTTCAGCAAAGCTGTTATGCAGTGGTTTTGCAGCGCAAGCCACCTACCAGCAACTCAAATCTCAGAGCCCAGAAGCAGAGTGTTGCCTCTTGTGCTCCACCTCAAAGAGAGCCGTCAAGCTCAGGCTGCAGACCCAGGAAATAGAAGGTCCAAGTGGAGCTTAATTAAGAGGTTCTTATGCTATGAGCATCAGATCTCCCAGGACATGTCACTCCTTAACCCAAATTACCTGACTTTACTAGAAAATTGTTTGGAAACCGCATGCACCAAACTATTTTAGTTTTTACAGGTGGTAAAACTAAACAGGTTAAGTTGTGCAGTGCTCTCCAAAATTATTGGCACCCCTGGTTAAGATGTGTTCTTAGACTTCTAATGAAATCTTTTATTTTTAAAACAATATATAACCACAATGCAAAAAAATAAAAATCCAAACTTTAATTGAAGTACAGTTATTTAGCGGGGAAAAAATCCCACCTTAACAAAACACTTTTGCCACCAGGACAGCACTTAATCTCTTCCTATAACATTTTAGGAAATTGGAGAATACAGAGAGAGGGATCTTTGGCAATTCCTCTTTACACAATCAGTCTTGGGTCCTCTCTAATACACTCTCCTCTTCAGCTCACCCCAAATATTTTTTAAATTGGCTTGAGGTCTGGGGACTGAGATGGCCATAGAAGAAGCTCGATTTTGTGTCTGCTGAACCATTTTGTGTAGATTTTGCCATATGTTATTTTCGTGCTGAAAGACTCAATGACGACCCATCTTCAGCTTTCTGGCCATCAGGTTTTGATTTGAAATGTCCTGGTATTTCACAACATTTTATTATGCCATGCACCCTAACAAGGTTCCCAGGGCCTTTTGACGAGAAACAGGCCCACAGCATCAGCATCTTTTGTTATACACCAGACCCATTTAGAGTGTTTGTTACCAAAAAGCTCTATCTTAGTTTTATCTGATCAAAGCACACAATCCCATTTGAAGTCCCTGTAGCGCTTAGCAAACTCCAGCCGGTTATCTATGTGATTGTAGGTGAGAATATCCTTTCCTTGTATGCCTCCCAAGCAGCTTGCTGGCATCTAGATATGGTTCGATGGTTGTTATGGAGACTTTGTGACCCCAAGATGCCACTCTGGTTCTCTTATTGGAGAATTTTTTCCTTCTTCTACCATCCTCCTCCCTGTGCGTGGTGGCAAGATAAACTTGGGTTCTCGTCCAGCCATGTTTGTTACTGTTCCAGTTTTTTAAACTTCTTAATGATTCCTCTGACTGTAGATATGGGCAAGTTTAGGCAAGTGACTACTTTCTTGTAGCCATTGCCTAACTTGTGAAGGTCGACACACATCTGCATTATTTGAATTGGGTGTTCTCTTGTCTTTCCCATGTTGAAGAGTAAATAAGAAAATAGGCCTCTGTGTCACATCATAATTATACCACAGGGAAACAGGAAGTGATGATACTAATTAAAAGTTTCTAGATACTCTGATCAACTTTAAAAACTACAGTAAATATTGCAAAAATGCTTCAATTACATATATAATCAAAGTAATTGTTAGGGGTGCCAATAATTGTAAAATAGGTAATTTAATAAACAATTATTTTTAGTCATGTTTTTTTTTTGGTAATTCACTTGAGTTAAAGGTTAGATTTTTCTAAAATTTTCAGTATGAGATTATGCTTCTGCAATAAAAATTAAATTTACTTTAAGGCTTTTAACACATTATAACCTAGGGTGCCAATAATTGCGTAGGGCACTGTAAATACTCAATTTAATATTTACAATCATAAATCCTGATGTGGGGGGGGCAAGGATGCACGTACAATCTGGAAATTATCAATGACACAATCAGAAAGTGAGCTGACAAAAGACAGAAGCATAGCAAATGCAGCAGAGCACCAGGTTAAAAATTGTCTGCCAAAATAATTTCAAACACTATCATCGCAATTTCTTTCTATGCCCTAATCTGTTGCTAAAGAAACACCACATACTATAGGAGCAAAACAGTTATATGTAAAAAATTTTTGTCCTCATGTTTGTGATCTTCATGTTTGTGAAATTTTTAAAATCTTATATAATTTTAAAAATACCCAGCATAAGGTTTGCCTTCAGAGGGAAAGCATATGATAACAGGTTATTCCAAACATTAACCAAGTGTGTGGATGCTGCCCTTGGCAACATCCAAATATTGAATTACATTGAGACGTATAGTGTATCAGTCTTGACAACAGTGGCCTGGTAATAGCCAATATACAGTTAATATATCCAATATACATTTACTGACTTTACTGTACATGTTTTGATAAAGCATCTCAATTATACATTGCAGGAAGTATTTACTGTTTTGCAATTTGATATTTAATTGTTCCATTTACAGCAAAACCTTTGTCCTGAAAAATCCTGATATGATTCACATTTACACTTGTTCTTGTAAAAGAGCAATGGCTCTTCCTTTGTTTGAATCTACTTTTGGGCATTTAATATCCGGCTTTTATTGGCAGGATAGGATAAAAATTAAATGGGAAAGAAAATGGGTTGGGTAGGAAACTCCTAGAGCCGGAATCGAACGCGGGTCGCCCGGTATGTGTTGGTCAAGGCTCATACTTTAACAGTCATACCTGTACCTGTCAGATATGGCTGATGCTTGGTGGGATCTTTACTTTTAGAGTCTGCTTCTGCCTAATATTCAAGTATTAGAAATTTAATTTAATATTATACAGCATAAATTGTCTACAGTTACTGCTGTAAACACCATTTCCCGATAGCAGGACCAAGACATTGTGAAGCACCTGCTTTAAGAAATTACCCTACTTTGATTCCTCCTGAGGTTTTGTTGGGTCACACCATTGTTATTGAACTGGCTCACTGTCGCTGCATACGCAAAAACTGTTTCTCCAAAACAGTATATAAGGTGGTGCAAGCGATAATATGTTAGAATCTGAGCCTAAATTCTACTCATTAAATGAGCACTCCAAGCCCCATCTCACATATGCTGACATGATGGCATCCACAATCCAGTGGGAAATGGAAAAATGATAATGATAATAAATACAAAAAACAACAGTAAAAATAACAGCAGAAGAATTAAAGTTGCATGTATTTATGTCTGCATGTGCCCCCCCCCCCCAGACTGCCCCAACCCTCTTCTTCCACTTTCTCTCTTCCATGTCTTCGCACGGCACAGCATTGTAGCACACATAGCATTCGCAATTTTAAATTTTAGCATTCTAGAGACACACCTCTGATTTTTAGTCTGAGATAGGACCTTTTAAATTTTTTTTTATGTTTTTAAATTAGCACTCACACAGCACATCTATAGCTTAACTACTACTCCAGTAGTCATACACACAATTACGATTTGGAACAAGTTTAGACAATCATTTTATGTTAAAGATTTATTACAGCCTGTGGCAATCACAAAAAATTACACCCTTGTTCCATCAATGATGAATAAGTCTTATGATGTGTGACTAGAAACGGGGTGATTTCACTGCTTGATCTTTATATGGATGGAAACTTAATAAAGCTGGTAGAGAAATATAATATTCATATATCACACTTTTTAGATACTTGCAGCTCTAACTTTGTAGTATCGAATTCTAATGGTTTTCTTATTGAATTAAATTTTACTACTCAGCATGCATGGTTTAACACCTTTAGATCAATTTTAAAATAAATGGGAGGCGGATTTAGATGAACCAATTTCAGACGAAAATTGGCACAAAATAATACAGAGTCTTCTCATCTTCCATTTGCCTTAGACATGTAATACAATTCAAAATGCATTGTCTGCATTGTTCTAAGGTCAGACTTTCTGAGATTAAGGCGGATTTAATGACTTTTTCCTATTTGGAAAGGTAGTGGAGCTGTCCCAATTTATTGCAATGTTTCATGTGGACTCTAAAAACACCCTTCTTAATGTCATTAAAATGTAGGTCAGCGCCAGTGTGTGTTTTTAGTCAGAACTCATTTCACATGTCTGCATTTTAAATCGCCAACAGGTTCAGATAAATAGCATGTGTGATATTTTACATTGTATATTTAGTATTAAAACCCTTTTTTAAATTTCACAAAATAATCAGAATTTTTAATATATAACTATAATCCATAAATATATTTTAGTTCTTCAATCCAATCTGGCAACAACCTTTGAGTTGAGGTGCGGTAAAAAGACCTCTGTTTTATACACTAATTGTAGTTTTACCCATTAATTTCAGATTACAGACCTTTTTTTCAGTTATTAACTGGAGTCAAATGCACTTATATAAATCAGGTTAGTGAACATCCACATCTTACCTCTGTTTCTGTTTTAAGATAACATCAGCAAGATCTAGGAAAATATGTATTGATGTTCCATCGTATTGCATGTGCTCTTGCCAGGCACAGAATGTGTTTTTTCTTTTGATAATGATGAACTCGGAGAGTAAATGCTTGAGAATGGCTTTTTTTAAAAGATTGTAGAAATCGGAGTGTTCTGTCTATCTTTAATGAACTGTCAATGTTCTCTTCACCTAGTACCTATTCCAGAAAATTCATGGCAAATTCTGTAAGTTTACTTGTCTGCATCCTTCTTTATGCCAACAATTATAATGTTTTGTTGTCGAGTGCTTGATTCCAAGTTGCCTGTCTTTTCATGCTCTATCTTTAAGTATGCACACTCCAGCAACTCGATGCAGGTTTTGTGGGCAAGACTGGCATGTGGTATCCATCTCAATTAGAAAGGTGCTGCACTCCTTTCTTGTAACATAGTCTTAGAACAGGACTAGTTAAAAAGTGCCACCCAGAGTCAAGGCCAGGGAGCAGACAAAGAGGCCAAACCGACTGCTGACTGCATAGAGTTGTCACACAGGGTTCACCATATTGAGAGTGTGTCTTTCTCACAAGACCAAAACATAGAAATTATTAGAAAATTTATTTAAGTAACTTTATTAACATTAAATTAAATAAGAGTGATTACACAGCCAGCACCTCTGATCTAAGGATAGGTCTGTTATATATTAGCTCCCTGATGTCAAAAGCAATTACTGTAAATAACATTATTACAGATTAGGAGTTTAATGTAATCTGACAGGAAAATTTATTATACAGAATAAATATATTGAATTAAATACATCTAGTCCTCCTGGATATAGTTACATAAATTAGCCCTTTCTAAATGGCAGAGGGAGTGGTGTCACAGCTATTTATAATAATCTGAGCGTCACATAAAAAACTAAACACAAATGTAATACATTCAAAGTTCTTTATATAAAAATAAAATAGCTAGAGTACAAAAGCAAGTCTAGTTTTTCAATTCTGTTCAATTCTCCACACAGAAAGGCCCCTGCCCATGAATCGAACACGGGACTTTTTAAATTACTGGCCTAAAAATTACAATACTTAGTAATTAATTACACCCAACATTGTAAAATGATAAAAAAAAATGTAATTTATGCATTTATTCGAGCATCTTTTTTCTCCCGAGCTCGCTCGCTCTCTCTCTTCAAGCCTTTATTAGCATGACAAATATGTACATTTGTATTGCCAAAGCGCGGGTACAGGGAAACAGACATTACAGACATTACTCTCTTTCTCATGATCTCTCTCTCTCTCTCTCTCTCTCTCTCTCTCGGAACCAATGAGCGAACACCTTATTGAGCCGTTGTATCAGCGTTTTTGTAGCCGTCTGTGAGCACCCGGAATTTTATGTTTAACGAATGAAGCAAAAATCATCCCTCGTGTGACGCGATGCTCGTTTTCTCTTGGATTTAAGTCTGTCATACACTCCTCTAACCACCAGGGGGAGCCCTTAAGAGAGAGAGGACTGTTATTTTTACTCGCGGGAATTAGCTTTAATGCTAAGTCGACCGAACGCCAACAGTGAAGCAGGAGCAGCTGGTCTGTTTATACGGAGCGTTTATTTCTATTTTATTTCACCGCACATTCTGCCTGTTTGGATACCGTTTTGCTTTTATTATTTTAATTATTTTATTATATTATTTTTTATTATCAGTGTGTTTTTGGTTACTGAACTCTGCGCTGCTGTGGACTGCTCTGGGTTAAAGACCAACAGTGAACTGCTTTATGAATTATAGTTGCATCTGAAACAGGTGTGTAAAGTCTCAATATCCCACCCTAATTTAATCATTTACTATTTATACTGTGTTTTTCAGTGTTCCAGAGTATAATTCAGTATTTTTTACATGCTGTGACGTCATTTTCAGAGCATTTTCATATATCAATACCATCCTTACACTTTCAATATGTAGGTAAGAAAACCATATAAACTGATTAAATAGCTCAAAAGTGCAATAAATAAATAAAGAAATACAGAAATTTTACAACTATAAACCTTAAACATGTCAATGGAAAAAAAGTTGCAGAAAACACTTTAAAACTAAATACAATTGATTTGGACTGTTTACACAGTTTAGTTTTTTTTTTTTTTTTCATTAAACAACTAATAAATACTGTGTAAAACAAATAATTACACTACGGTACAAACGGTAATTTTACCAGACCTAAAATGCAAAAAGTCTTTTCGAAGACTTGTGACAGAATAATGCAAAGGGGCAGCTGGAATACCTTACAAAGGAATCTTTTATCGTTTCTTTGTGAGGTTATAGAGACCTTTTGATCAACATAGTTAATAGTAAAATAAAAATTAATTAATAAATTAGTTTAGTTAAAAAATGAACAAACATAGTCATGTACTAATTTCTTTTTCAAGGAGGAATAATACCCAACCAACTAGTTGGAAATTTCACCTTACCCTATAAAGTAATCTTTTACAGCAAGGGGGAACCGAAACGTCTACATTTACACTTGCATGTTTGTCACAATTAAATGTTTCAGATCATCAAAAAGACGTAACAACTTTGAAGGTTCTGTAGTGGCCTAAAGTCCAGACTTAAATTCAATCGAGATGTTGTGGCTGTCTCTCGGTCGGGAATGGACGTGGAGGTTGAGGCAAACAGTCAGGATCCTTTTCTGTTTTCCACTCAGTAGAATGATCAGGCGCCATCTTTAATTTGCCATCTTTCTGCTGCCTCTGGTGTTAGCCCTCCAACCATAACGTCTCATTTTGCAACTTGGAACAGATGTTTCTATGGTGCAGGGTGACTCTAAGGACTCCAATTCTCACATCATTCTGTAAAATACTTACATTAACATAAAGTTTATAAAAGAGTTTTTAACCATATTTAATGCTTGCAAAACGGGATCAAATATAGAAAATTCTATTTTACTATCTGTACACAAACTCTCATCTCTAATAATAAATAAGTTTTAGAAATATAACATGGCTGTATAATATAAAATAAAATCTTTAATAAATATTAATTGCTTAAAATGAAGGGCCTGGATATAATTCTCGAATGTTTCTGACTGTGTAAAAAATATGTGCAGTTAATGTGAAATGACGATAAGATATGTAGGCTGTGCAGTCGGTTAAGTGTTAAGCTCTTAGTTTAGAAGAACAACTAAAACAAGGCTAAAACTCGGTATCTCCATCAGGATTTCTTGGAAGAGTTGTTATGGTCTTTTTCTTTTTTAATAGGTTTAACCACCCGAAGAATGGGGAAAAGCTGACCCGAAAGAAGGTAGAAGATAAAAAAATGAGGAGAGCAATGACATCATGCTATTTGCCTTTAGGGTAAGCAGTACATGCTAATTAATAGAAAAATTGTGACATTAAACCTGCAATGCAACAAAATAAAGACTAACTAACAAGTGTGTAAGAAAATAAATAATTCAGATGTTTCAAGCAGGCACAGAACCCACAGGAACCATGATGTCATGAGTTTTGTTGGGACGGCATTTTCAATCACATTATCACATTTCTGTTTCTGCAATTATACAATCATAGGTAACTTTTATAAAATGACAAAAAAAAAATCAGTTTTTATTGTGTTTGTATTCATAGTTTTTAATGTCATAATGTAGGTCGACTATATCTTAGATTAGATTTAACTTTATTGTGCACTTTATTGTGACTATTTTAGCTAGATTATCGTCTTCAGAGGTGATTGTGATTGTCTTTTTGATCTTCTGATCTAACGGAGTATCACGGCTATTGGAAAACGTGCCACATTTGCTGTAATTTAACTTAGCAATTAATAGATACTAGTTACTTCTTACAATTAGTAACTGAGTTACATCATTATGAAAGTAACTATTGTGATCATTTTTAAGAAATGTTCAACAAACCTGTTTTTCACAGTTCCTTTCAAGGTTTCTCCCTATTCTGTCTCAGGGAGTTTTTCCTTGCCAACGTTGCCCTCAGCTTGATTTCTGATTCATTTGCATTTTATAATTTCTGTGCTTGTGACATTGACCATTGTAAAAAGCGCTATACAAATAAAACTGAATTGAATTAAACAAAATAAGGAACAAAAGCAGTCCAAACTGTACTAAACTGATTTATTAGATCCGGACATGTGAATATACAACTTTTTCTCTTGTCTTACCCTCTTGCGCTCATGCACTCCCAAACTACGGCAAGCCCCGAAGCGAAAAATGCATTCACCCAAACACACACACACACACACAATAATGGGCTGACTAAAAAAATGACCACATCCAAACCCAATAAACAGTTTAGTCTGTTACATAAGCGACAGAATGATAGACACGACAGCCAATATGGAAACATTGTAAGAAATTAATACCGTACACCTCTACTAACACCATCTGCATTGCTATTGTAACAGACAATGTGCATAATATGGATGTGGCTGTGCGCGAGGCAGGATTTGAATTACACATGCTTCACACACACCATAAACCTCGCTACACAGGCTAGACTTGGTGTTGTGCGACTTGGTGTTCACGGCATAGTGATTTATTTATTTTTTTTCTGGTGACTATAGTCACAGCTGCCTTAAGATCATTGACAGGATACCCCCCTGTAGTTCTGGGTTGATTCCTCACAGTTCTGATGATCATTGAAACTCCACAAGGTGAGATTATGCTTGGAGCCCCAGATTGGGAGAGATTATAGACAGTTATATTGTGGTTTTTTTTCCATTTGCAAACAATCACACCAACTGTTGTAACCATCTCATTAAGCTGCTTGGCGATAGTCTTCAAGCCCATTTTAGTCTTGGTTCGATCTACAATCTTGTGCCTGACATCCTTGGACAGCTCTTTGGTCTTGGCCATAGTGGAGAGTTTGGAATCTGATTGATTGATTTAAGAGAGTCCACCTCAAGAGAGTCCACCTCAAGAGAGTCCACCTCAAGAGAGTCCACCTCAAGAGAGTCCACCTCAAGAGAGTCCACCTCAAGAGAGTCCACCTCAAGAGAGTCCACCTCAAGAGAGTCCACCTCAAGAGAGTCCACCTCAAGAGAGTCCACCTCAAGAGAGTCCACCTCAAGAGAGTCCACCTAATCTCATCTTCTTACCTGCATAAGTCACCTGGGAGACATAAATTTTGCTAAGTCATTGAGATCAAATAATTATTTCACCCATTAAAACGTAAATACATTTTATAAATATTTTTTTCAAAATGTGTTTTTCTGAATGATTTGTTGTCTTCCGGTTCCTCACTGTTAGAATAAAGCACCATTAAAATTATAGACTGATCATTTCTTTATCAGTGGGCAAACATACAAAATTATCTTTTTATGTCATCTTTTCCATCCAAAAACTGGATTCAAACATGCTCAATGTGTGGATATTTGGATATGGTTTTACTTTTAACAGCTGAGAACTTGCGAAGAGCCCCTAAAATGATTAAAACAGCACCAGGATTTCCTCCATTGTATACAAAAACAAGAAAATAGTATTTCCAACTACTTCTTTGACTGATATTTACCAGTCCTTTGATGAGCTGCACCAGGTAGCTATACTCGAGCATTCTGTCTTTTTAAATTAAAGAATCATCATCAAAATTGCATTCGCATCGCACTTCGTAACACAACGCTGTGTTTTTGGTCAGATTAAATATAATAAATATTTGGTTCAAACCTCACCAGTGTTTATTTGGAAGCGGACTAAAATCTATCTTTTTAGTCATTTTGGTCTGCTTGTTTGGTGCACACCAGGGTTCAGATGGTAGCATTTATACTAACTCAACTGTACTAACCAAGCAATCGCACCAGAATTTGTTTTAATCCAATCAAACATGACAAGCGTAAACACCCCTTTAGTAAAAATCGGCATGCTGAAGGAAAAATCTCCGAACAGGATTGTCAGAGTTTTTGGCTTTCTTCTGGCTACATAACATTATAGTTTTAATTATTTAAATATATTCATATTACATCACCTTATGATAAGATAATTTGCACCATATGGCAGGCTAATCCATATTTATGTTAACCGAATATTGTCAATCTCGGGCTTGAATCCTAGTGACCTTCACACGTTTGGCTGTTTTTTCACCACTCACTTGTTTTTGGTTTGTCTTTAGTTCTGGTTTAGTTGAATTTTGTTAGTCATTTCAATCATGTCTGCAGAGATGATAATTAAACGTAATAACTCCACTTCAGACATTATTTAAATATAAATAAACTTAGAATAGAATAGAAATTAATGTATGCACTAAAAGTATGTAAACTCAATGAAACCTATTGTAATTGGATGTCAGTGATTAATAACAATCTTATCATTTGATAAAATAAGTCTCTTTAATGTATGTTTTTGTTTTTTTTTTTTTTTTTTTTTGTTTTTTTTTTTTTTTTTTTTTTTTTTTTTTTTTTTTTTTTTTTTTTTTTTTTTTTTTTTTTTTTTTTCCAGGAGGAGGGTTATTGTGCCACTTATGGTTTTGGGCTTAATTTTCACTGGCCTCTTAAAACTGCCCCTGTTCAACACCCTTCCGAAACCAGCCATGATGCTTGTAGATCCCCATCATCGAGAGGTAATGTGTAATATTTCTTTCTTTGTAGAACAAATATCAAAAATAATATAATCGGAGATTTAAAATTATAATTCAGAGTTTAATCCAACACGTGTGTGTGTGTGTGTGTGTGTGTGTAGCCAAAAGATCACTGGTTAATTTCAGGATGCCGTTATTAGACTGTATAACATGGTAACTAACTAAAACTGTTCTTGGCATCTAAAGGCATTCAAAGTGTAAAGTCTTTGAAACTTTTTTCAAAGCAGCAATTAGAGAAGTGGGAATATTGGATAGTGTTGACAGTTGTCTTGTGTAACTTCGGAGTACTATGTTGAAGAGCAGTTGGTTCAGTGGTACAGCATGGTTCCTCTTTCGGTTTATTATCTAGGGAAAAGGGCTGAACGATTAATTGCATTTGCGATAATATCACAGTGTAAAAAAACATGACTGTCTTATCACAAATTCTGCTAATTCAATCACATGATGCCTAAGCCCGAATAGCACAGACTTTAAAGGAAGCATTAATTTAGCATGCTATGCTGGGCAGTGTTGTACATTGACGTCTGGTTAGACAGGAATTGACACTATGACCTCGAGGTAGACTATAACTGACACTAAAATTTTGTGTCAAAGGGGAGCATTATTATTTGTAAAACATTGTTTTGGCTCCAAAAACAAGCTGTGCAGCGTCACTAACGCTATTGTCGCTACACCACGGAATAGCTTTACTAACCTGAATCAACAATTAACGCCACAAAGCCATGTACAAAAGTTTTATATGACTAAAATGCAAACCTCCAGTGTGTCTTGTAAGGGAAATAAGTTTCAAACTCCAAATAAACATTATTTAAAAAGGCACATAAAAATGTATGGTGTCGCTTATCCACTGTATTGCCTGGTCACCGTATTTTGTATGTGAATTTTATTAAAAGCTGAGATTTTGTAATGAATTTTATTAAAAGCTCAGATTTTGTAATGCTTTTACTCAGGACGTAAAAATCAAGAAACAAGGGGCTGTCCAAGTAGCTTTTAATTTAAGTTTTTAATAACGGGTGCAAAGATGCCTTACTAGTAAAAAACGGTAATTTGTTGTAGAAAGATTGAAAACGTAATAATTAAAAAAGCAAAGGGCAGACGTGTCAACAGCTATTATCAGACATAATTATACAGCAGCACTTCACCACTATTCAGCGCAGATCCTCTAACGTAAACTGTCCAGTCTCTTAAGGGGACACTGCATAATATTTTGATGTATGTAAGGACATTGTTTTGGCTGTTCCATGTTTTGCTACTTCAGCTGTAGTGAAGCTTTGAGTCTCACCGTGCATTTCGATGATAAAGACTTCAAAATTAAAGCTCGCTTTCTTCAATAATTTTAAACAGGTAAAGGCAAACATTTGTTCTTGTTTACTTTTCTGGACTTGGAGCTCAGTAGAATTTTTATAAATATTTTTATTTAATTCATTTTAATTCACTGTGTTTTAGAAGTCTAAATTCTAGCATATAATGTCACAGATTTAATTTTATATTTCTGCACTTTTGTTGTGTGATTTTGTTATTGTTGGTAATATACTATAAAATACATTACATAAAATAAAACATTTATTAATTATCCTATTTACATGGTTGTAACTAACTAACTAACAGGTACATGCATGCAGCTCTGTGAACACTATGTACGTTTTAGGCCTTTCTGATATCAGTGAGATGAAGTGAAGAATGGTATTTGTTTGTGTATGTTTTGTTGTCTCTTGGCCCCAGAGGGTTGGGGAGGAGCCTTGTTGAAGCTGCCTGGGTTAGAATTTTCCAGGCAGATAAAACAAAAGGATAATTGGTAACTTGTTACTATGGACTCCCTGTATTGGGTACATTAGAGCAAACTCAAGTCTATATGAGGCACTGGGGAAAAAAATGCTGCCGCAGGCCAAGCCTGATAATCTGGATTTTACTTTTACGAAACAAACCTTCACTACTGTCTGTATGTGCCAACTTCAATTACTTGTAAATAGTGCTAAAGGACTGCTAAGAATAAAATAAAAGACTGATAAATCAGTCTCAACAACTGTCTCTCTGTGTTTCTGTTCAGTTCTTCCACTTAACATGCGACATTGGCCAAGACTGCACCACCATGAAAACGGAACATACCATTAAACCATTGCTTAAAACCACAAACTTAAGCGTTTTTCATTGAGATTTTATGATACATGGAAAGTGTGGTGTGCATTTTAATTACCCGCCTGCGTCAATACTTTGTAGAGCCACCTTTTGCTGCAATTACAGCTGTATGTCTTTTGAAGATCTAGAGACTGAAATGTTTGCCCATTTTTCTTTGCAAAATAGCTCAAGCTTAGCCAGATCAGATGGGGAGCGTCTGTGACACAGAAGTTTTCAAGTTTTTCCACAGATGCTCTATGGGATTTAGGTCTGGACTTTGACTGGGCCATTCTAACAAATAAATATTCTTTGATCAAAATCATTCCATTGTAGCTCTGGCCGTATGTTTAGGGCCATTTTCTTGCTGGAAGGCAAATCTCCTTTCCAGTCTCAAGTCTTTTGCAGCCTCCAACAGGTTTTCTTGCAGGATTGCCCTGTATAAAGCTCCATCCACCTGCCCATCAACTCTGAACAGCTTCCTTGTTCCTGCTGAAGAAAAGCACCCCCACAGCATGATGCTGCCACCACTGTGTTTCACAATGGGGATAGTGTGTTCAGAGTAATGAGCAGTGTTACTTTTCCGCCACACATCACTTTGCATTAAGGCCAAAAAGTTCAACCTTGGTGTCATCTGACCAGAGCGCCTTCTTCCACAATATTTGCTGGGTTCCCTTACATGGGAAACCGCAAATGGGACTACTTATGTCTTTTTTTTTTTCAACAATGGCTTTCTTTTTGCCACTCTTTCATAAAGACCAGATTTGTGGAGTACACGACCTATAGATTCTCCCACCTGAGCTGTGAATTTCTGCAGCTTCTCCAGAGTGACCATGGGCCTCTTGGCTGTTTCTCTGACCAGTGCTCAGTTTGTCAGTTTAGGTGGACAGCCATGTCTTGGTAGGTTTGCAGTTGTGACATTTTTTTTTTTTTTTCCATTTTAGATGATAGATTGAGCAGTGCTCCTTGAGATGTTCAAAGCTTGGGATATTTTTTATAACCTAACCCTGCTTTTACCTTCTATACAATGTTATGCCTGACCTGTCTGGTGAGGTCCTTGGTCTTCATGATGCTGTTTGTTCACTAGTGTTCTTTAACCAACCAGGCCAGGCAACACTTTTTAGATTTTTATTTGCTAAAAATTTTGAAAACCGTGTATGATTTTCATTCCACTTCACAATTATGTGCAACTTTATGTTGGTCTGTCACATAAAATGTCAAAAATACATTTAAGTTTGATTTGAAAATGTAGTAATTGTTTTAATTTATTGTTATTAAAACTTAAAAACAGTTTTGTAGTATATTTTGTTAACATTTTAATGGCAATGATGACATTAATATGAAATTCCACTGATATTAGCAGTGTGTGTATAGAAAAGTTTTTGCTCATTTGTTGTCTCTTGGTTTTTTTTTAGCGGGTCCATTCTTTTGTTAGAGGTGTGTTAGCCCAAGAATGCAGACCAACTTTTTCAAGAAGGAAGATTCAGAAAATGTATCCCAGTTCTGTGCCTATAGCTGAGCCGTTTTTACTAAAGAACAGAAATTATACAGGACAAATATTTAAGTATCCGCCACCTTTTGGATTTCGCAACCTGCAACACAAACTCAAAGAATTCCTAGATCTTATACCAACGTCCCTGTCAGAAAGCACTGGAGAGAATGAATGCCGTCGATGTGTTGTAGTTGGCAATGGAGGCATACTTCGAGGACTAGAGCTTGGGCCTCTTCTCAATCAGTTTAATGTGATCCTAAGGTAAGCCGAATCTTCACAAATCCTCTGATCAAAGCTGTAACATTAAAAGTCACAGACTGTAAAGTAAATAGCAGTATTGGCTTGTGGTAATAACGCCTGTCATTTCTGAAAATGTTTATTAAAATGGGAAGGCATAATTAACATAATTACTCAACTATATTTATGATAGAATGACAGAGCATTATTATAGATTTCTCTTTCCCATGAGATAATCAACAAACAGGTGGAAATACATTTTCTAGCCTGACTGGAAGACACGATAGCCCCACAATAGAGATTTTGTAAGCCTTGGTCTTGCTCAGGATCACGCAGACTGCACATGAGTTAGCCACATGTCGCATTTTACACAAACTAATGATATATATATAGTCATATATAATACTTATTACTAAATAACAACAAACTAAGGATCACATGTAATACTAATCTACACCGATAGAGGATTAATTGAAGACTGACGCTTAAATACCCATAAATAAATATTGCGAGTATTTAGATTATCTGTTGCTTTGTGGACATTTTACATTTGGTCGTATGTAGGTTTATATATATATATATATATAGATATATATATATATATATATATATAATATATATATATATATATATATATATATATATATATATATATATATATATATATATATATACATGCTGTCCTGTCCGATGCTGAATATATGTTTAACCCTTTGCAGGTTAAACAGCGGGCCTGTAAGAGAATTTACTAAAGATGTTGGAAATCGTACCACGATCAGAATGAGTTATCCTGAGGGCAGCCCGAAGATATGGGAGGATCTGGATCCTCAGCTTCAGTTTGTAGCTGTTATTTACAAGTCTGTTGATTTTAACTGGCTGCATTCTATGATCTCCGGAACATCAATAGTGAGTAATAAGATCTTGCTTTAAGTTTTAAATGCTTTTTTTTGTATATGATACCAAACAAATTTTAATTATAGGTTGAGATAGTGAGCGCTGTTCCAGATCAGTTATTGTACATGAGAATTAAGTCAAGTCAAGTCCCCTATAGCGCTATATCTCTATATCGCTTTTTAACAATAAAGATTGTAGCTTTTAGCTTTACAAAATCAAATAAGACAAAATGGAAAAAATAAACATTGGGAGAAACCAGGTTCTGTCGGGTGGCCTTGTGGTGTGAGTTCTCCTTTGACCAGACAAACCAGTAGGTTGAAGTTTCTGTGGTTTTGTCTGGAAGGCTGTCTAGAGGACAAGATCATCACTGCCACTAGAGCTTATTGTCTCTTTGCCGATTCACCATCTGGGCTGGATACAGACTGGATCTGGTGGTGATGGTGAGCTCGGAATACAAGAATAACAGACTTATGTTAGTGAAGATGTCATTCTACTTATAATGTAACAAGAACATTTGTATGTTATTGGTGGTGTTTCCGGTTCCGGTTGACCTGATTATTGCAACCTAACAATCCTTTAACGGATTTGGATTATAAAATGTGTGTTATGTGTAATCCAGGTTAAAGAGATAGATCTTTACTTTATTTGGGCGCAAGATAAGAAAAAGATATGCTGCCTGCAGTTAATTTTATATTTCTATGTTTTATCAGAGTTTAGAGAGCGCAGCGGATGTAGAGAACTATAATAGGAAAGATCTTACTCAGGTATTAAAGTACTAAATTATTCAGGGCTTTATGAGTAATTGCAAGATTTTAAAATCTATTTAAAGTTTAATAGGAAGTCAGTGCAATGTTGAACCTAGTAAGAACTCTAACTGCTGCATTTTGAACCAGAAATATAGATCTGAGTCTCATCAGCATAACGATGAAAGTGTAAAAAGTAGCAGTCTTAGTACTGAGCCTTAAGGTACTTCATTGTGTACTTCAAACTTCAATGTACGTGAGTGTATTTTTATTGCAGGTTTGTCCTGTCATTTATTACTAACAAAAACTGAAGTGTGTTTGCTTAAAGAACTACCAGGAACATAAAATGTAATAAAATAAAGTCCATTTCCAAGTTTATTTATGATATAACACTTTTTTTTTTTTTGATTCAATAAATAGAAACCACTAAATAATATTGAAAAGCCTTAAATTTACCTTGCTGAACTCTGTAGACATCCTGTAGAATTTAGACCGTACATAACTACAAGCTCAGCTATTTTACTTATTAGACAGTCTAGCTGGATTTT
Organism: Bagarius yarrelli; assembly: GCA_005784505.1. Taxonomy (NCBI): domain Eukaryota; kingdom Metazoa; phylum Chordata; class Actinopteri; order Siluriformes; family Sisoridae; genus Bagarius; species Bagarius yarrelli. The sequence continues at coordinate 2,071,950 of VCAZ01000038.1, read as the reverse complement.
CCAAAAACTGATGCATGTCTTGGTAATGTAATGCACAATGTGTGTGTTTGTACATGAAATTATGGTTATTATTATTCCAGCACCACTTTATCTGCTGTATCGAGTATATGTATATTACATTTAGGCAATGTAAATTCTATACAATAAGTCGGATAGAGAAAGTCAATTTAGAGCAGTATTAATTATACCAGTGTGCCAAATCCTCATAATTACGTCTGAGAAATACCTTTCTTTACCTTGTGGAGGTAGCGGCATTACTCTGCAGTATAATAAAAGAGAAGCCGGTGGATTGACTGCCCCTCTATCCTATGCTTTACTTGGGAAATTAGTGTGCTTGTCATTAAACATTGTTGCATAAACAACGGTATATAAAAAAAAAAGCTTTGATTTTGCAACAGAAAGCTGTAAAATGCAGGAAACACCTAAGAAGCAACCTGAATGTGTTGTCAGTATTTGTTGTCCTTGTTGTCTTCCTAATTATTACTGAATGTTTAGACGACTGACCGTAAGTTCAGACTGCTGTCCTTTTGATGTTTCATGGGAGTTCTGTGTGTTTCGGTTTCTAATCTAACTGCCGCCACACAAATCATCGTCATCATCATCATACTGTCATTGTCATCCTGTTCTGTATGACTTGCAGATATAAGACGGTCACAGCAAAGATAATTTGTTAGGTTTTTTTTTTTTTTTTTAAACTTGGGCAGGATTTGTTTCTCCAACTAAAAATATCACACAACATAAACTAGCAAACAATTACCACAATGTAGTAAAAGTATACTTTTGGGTATTAAGTAAAATAAAAATCTGTAACACACGTGTTTATTTGTTTTGTTTCAGCCACTCTGGGACAAGCTGTTTTTCTGGCAAAAGGTGCCAAGTAAAATTCCAGTTGATCCTTCAAAATTCCGTCTACTGAATCCTGAGATAATCAGGGAGACAGCATTGGACCTGCTCCACTACCCAAGTCCTAAACCTCGGCGATGGGGCTGGGATCAGGTAACTGTCACATCATACGTATTATACCATTAAAAACCCCATACATTTTATTCTCTCTGTTTCTAGTTAAAAGAACACAAATTAAAGCTTTTTTTAATTTTTATATAAAATTGTTCCTTTAAGGCTCCATTGGGTGTGACGCACTTTTATATAATAATTACAAAGTTTTACACAGTTTATTATTTATGGTGCTTAATAGTTACACATTGTGCAACAGACAGAAAACATGGCTTACAAAATACAATGGAAATCAGTTTTGCTTTAATTATTACTGCTTTTTTGTGTGTCTAGAATGTTCCTACTTTAGGTGTATCTGCTGTCAACCTGGCAACCTACCTGTGTGATGAAGTCAGTCTAGCAGGATTTGGCTATAACCTCAGCCAGAAGGAGACACCATTGCATTATTATGACAACCTCCCAATGACTGCTATGTTAAAGCAAGCGATGCACAATGTGGACCGTGAGACGGATTTCCTCCAGAGGCTGATAGCAGCTGGCGGTATTCTGGATCTTACCGGGGGAATACACTGCAGTTTCTGTTCAACATAAAGCCACTCTGCATTCACGGAAAACAAAACAGTGCTGATGGATTTAAAAGCTGTTGAGCAGTTTGAGTCCAGTGAATCTTTTAATATTAGAAAGGGGAAAAAAAATCCACTGATTTATTTAATTTTATGGCACATCATGTTGTTAAATGTAAATCTGACCAGCTGATTCCTCCACCCGGTCATAACATTAACCCCCACAGGCGTGTACAGTAAACCGGAGGTATGATGGGTGTGTTCTTATATCAAGTGCTTTAAATAATCATCGCTGGAAACACTGGAAATAGAAAATTGAGGTTTTTTTTAACTATGTTTAAATTTCAGACGTTCACACGGAACAAATATTTATATTCACAGAAACAGTATCAGAAATATAAAAACTCACCAGAATGAAACCGTGATCCAGTCTTCCAGTTTCCTCTGAACTCAACAGGACAGTTTCACCCGCTGAGACTGTCACTCAGTGTTTTTTGTGTGGTTTTTATGTAAACGGCCGCTCAGTTTGCTTGCCTGGGGCAGCTCTGTATCGCGCCCTGTTGTTGAAGTAGGATTGCAGTTCATTGCACATTGTTGATTGTGTAACTGCTGTTTTTCTTGACTGGAGTTTTTTTTTTTTTTCAGTGTTTGTTGTATTTCCACATTGAATATTATCGTCTCAAAGAACTTTTGTTTACATTTTTCTTTACCATAAATATTGTTGCATGCAAAAGCTTTTATAATGAAATTAGAGAAAAGTTGCACATCATTTTTTAAAAACTTTTATGTATTTATTATGAATACTTGTAAAACACCTGAAAGTATTAAAGACTCCCAATGAATTTAATTTCATTCTGATTGATTCATTTACGTTTCCATTTTAATAAGGCAAAAACAATTTTATAAGAAAAATTTATTAGTCAACAAAACATACACACGAGGAACTTAAGGATGATTTTATTAAAAAATACCACCGCAAAAACCTTGACTAAATATTATTTTTGAGAAAATTGTAACAACTTTGTTTATGATCCGATCGTATAAAACAATAAAAAAAAAATCAATTCAGAATTTTCCCCCACTACGATTAGTTCTATGACTCTTCCATAATATCCCATAATTCCTGAATTTAGATTAACTTCCGGAAAAACAGCATCGTTCTATGTCGCATGTGACGTCACGTGAGAATCCCCTTCCTCAGCTTTAGACAGCAGCGCCTTCTATCGGCAGCCGAACCGCTAGCGAAGTGGTGGTTAACGTGTTGGACTAATACCAGTAAGAACAGGGGGTAAATTGGGGGTAAAGGGCCTTGCTCAGGGGCCCACAAGAGTTCACGAGGGGCCCTCAAGCCTTCAAACCCACAATGGTGAGTTTTGATATATTAATATTTAAAGTGGGAAGTGGTGGCCTAGTGGTTAAGGTGTAAGGACTAATACCAGAAAGGGGTTTAATTCCCCATTCCCAGCACCACCAAACACCACAGTGGGCCCCCGAGCAAGACCCTCAACCCACAATTTCTCAGTTGTATAAATAGGGGATAATATAAGTCGCTCTGGATAAAGACGTCTGCCAAATGCTGTAAATGTAACATTTCCTTTTTGGACATCATTTCAACACATTTGAGATGCAAAATTTTGCACACTTTTTGATTTTAATCAAAAGAGACTGTGTGTTTGTTTGTATGATATTGATCGCTTGGATATTAGGAGTCGAAGTTATAGCGCCGCCAACTGGCCACACAAATAGATACTGTATATTAGATATAAAACTGTGACGAGTTTCTTGATATTAAACATTTACATTTAATTAATATTAAAATGGGAAATTTCAGGCAGTTATACTAAAATTGTCCAATAGAAGGTTAGGTGGTGGTTCATGTGTGTAAGGTGTTGAACTACCAACCCAAAGATAGTGGGTTTGATTCCCAGCTCCACCAAGCCACCACCGCTGGGCCCCTGAGCAAGGCCCTTAACCCCCAATTGCCTAGTTGTATAAATGAGATAAACGTAAGTCGCTCTGCATAAGGATGTCCGAATGCTGTAAATGTATTTAGGATTAGAAGGCTCTATCACACTTAAGCTTCTTTCTGGTCACGTGACGTCACAAAACAGTGCTGTCTGCAGAACAGAACACAGACAGAGTGATTTATTTTTAATTTAGTTGAAATGCCGGATGGTTGTTGCACAAGGGGACAAGCCTGAATTAAACTTCACCAAACGTCCATCAAGAAAGAAAACACAGGAAGGAGGAATTGTAGATTTGTGCCATTAAACATGTCTCTGTTCCTCTGTTTTACAGTGAAACACGTCATTAAAGATGCACACGCTGAATTTAATAATCACTGTAATTTTAGTCATGAAGCAGATCTTCTACGTGTTTGTTGTTGTGAACTGAAAAATCGGTTACACTGATTACACACAGTGGTGGCTCAAATGGTTAAGGTGCTGAGTCGCTGATCTGAAGACCAGAAACGTCTGGGTTCGAGCCCTACCACCGCAAGCCAGTCACTGTTGGGTCCTTGAGCAAGACCATTAACCCTTCCTGCTCCAGGGGCGCTGTATCATAGCTGACCCTGCGCTCTGACCCCCAACTTACTAAGATAGAATATGCGAAAAACACTGCATTTCATTGGCTCTGTACACTTGCACAAGTTGAATATTTTTTATTTTTTATGTTCTTCTGTTCCGACTGAAACTGCGGTTGTTTGTAATATATAAACTCATGATTTACTTTTGTCTTTACATGTTTCACACAGCATTCCTTTATTTAAATTGAGGTTGTAATTAGATTTAAATCTTTTATCCTGGTGAGAAATTCCACACAACATCAACGTAAAACAATAATATTCATCTGTAAATGAACACACAATAAACAAAGAACACAAACTCGTGTTCTCATTTGGATCACGTTACCCGGAGCACATACTATTTGTACCTTTAAACATTTTACAGTGTAGAACCAATGATTTAATATTACTGGACTCAAACTCTGATTGTTTCTTTACATTTTATTGATAAAGTATACAGACATCACAGACAGTGAAATTAGTTTTAGTTCTCCGAGTTTGCATAACTTTTCCTCTTGCTCTGCTCGTGAACGCGATTCCCCCATGTGTACGTGAGATACATCAAAATCATAGCTGAAAAAAACAAAAACAAACCCAGAAAAAAAATCATTAAACACAGGGACGACTGCTTATTCATGATCAATTCTAATTAACATGTATATGAATATTCATATGTAATATAACACATTTTTGGTGGAAAAAACATTGTTTGCATTTCTTATTGTGTTTCTCTCGTATTATTTATTATCGATAAAATCCCTGACCAGCATTACAACAAGGGAGATTTGGAATTATTGCCAATGTTTTTTTGGTTGTTGTAAATAGTTTAAATGAAGTGTGTATGAATCATTAGTGTGTCGGAGCCACTGTCTGTCCTGCCTTCCATTAAAATGTATATGTGTACATATACATATACATATATATATATATATATATAGATATATATATATATATATACATATATACATATATACACACACACATATATATACATATATACACACATACACACACACACACACACATACATACATACACACATACATACATACACACACATATATACATATATTCTTTACGTAGAAGAGTTTTTTCCAACTGTTTACCCTTTAAAACATGTAAAATATGTTTTTTTTTAATTATTACCCATTAATTTGATTTGATTAAATGCTTTTAAATCCAGATTTCACTTTAATTTGTCTAATAATTGTTTACTGGGTCATTAATTATAGTTAGTGTTTTATATAAACTTCACAGTTTGACAGAATCGCATTTGCTTTAAATGTCCAACTAACATCTGTTCACATACAGACGCATCATTTAGTCTGTTTATCTTTACTAAAAACTCTCAGATTCAGTAATCAGACCTTTGGATCTAATATCAGTTTCATCAGATGCTGAATTTGATCTTATTTATATTTATTGTGGTGTTGTTTTGTGTTGTCACAACTGCTGTCACGTGATGGGTTAACGTTTATAAAAAAAACTTTTCAGTTTTTAATAATAATAGTAATTATTATTATTATGAATATATTATTTCCTGTGTGAGAATTAAATCACTCACGTGGCGCGATTTTAAAGACAGAAGATGAAAATCGTCTCCAAACGTTGGGGATTCCTTTGGAAAAATAGTGCGGAAACGCTTTCTGTTCAAACGGGGAAATACTGTAGGTGATGATGTGTCTCACTCGGGCCAAATCTCCAAAGTGACGTCCCATTTTAACCAACAGAGCTGAAAAAAAAGAAATTACAGCAAGTTTATTATATATAAAAATATTCATCTCTCTCTCTCTGTCTGTCAGTGATAAAATGGCGGCTACACATCCACTGCTAATACATCAAACAAACCTCCATATATATTTTTTTTGTAATTTAAATTTAACAACTTATTTTATGTGCATTTTAACACCGTATTACAATCTTTTACAACTTAAAAAACTAAAAAAAAAGTGTTTCAGGACGTTTGTTTACTAAAAAATCGACAAATTTCTAGAAGACCTTGTGTGACATTCATGTAGGTTACATAAAATATACCACAAAAATCAGCTGCATAAAATGTATGCGTTTTTTTTAATAAGCTGCCATTTAGAACTATATAATAAACGTTACTAATCTTAATAAAAAGAGAAAAACGATGGGAGAAAATATTTCATTCGCCCGTCTTACCAGTGACCGATTAGCCTCTCCGTGTGTGTTTTAGACTTGTCGTCGCTTGTCACTTCTTCTTCTTTGATATTTAACGGCGATGGCAAACCCCCTTTTTGTGCATATACCGCCACCTACTGGGACGGAGTGTGGAGCGTTGACGTTTAGCGGAAATTTTTTTAATTAATAATCAAAAAAATAAAATAAACAAATAAATAAAATTACATTTTACTTAAATTTCTTATATTACTTATATTTTAAACACTTTATTGAACGCCGTATTTTTATTTACCATATTTAATTGTGCTTTCCAATGATTTAAAGTGACTTGGAAATTTTCCCACAGTTTAGGTGATTTAAAACCAGTTCCTGGTGCTATAGTATTAAAATTCATAGTTAAATTGAAAAGAAATGAAAGTTTATTATTACGTAGTTAAATTTAACTTGATTTTAAATTAATTTGTCTGATACTATGGCTTTTCTCTTACAAGACGCAATGCATTATTGCAGTTTATACTGCTGTTTGTTCACTGGTGTTCTCTAACAAACCACTGAGGTCTTCACAGAAGGTGAAGGTGTATTTAAACAGAGACTAAATTACACACAGGTGGACTCTGTTGACCAATTGGGTGTCTTCTGAAAGGCAATTGATTGCACTGGATTTTATTTAGGGGTATTAGAGTACAAGGAGTGATGAATACAAATGCATGTGAATCATTTTTGTTCCACTTCACAATTATGTGCTACTTTGTTTTAGTCTATCACAGAAAATCTCGATAAAATACATTTAAGTGTAAAGAAACAAAATGGAAAAAAAGTGGTCGGAGTAATTTTTCAAAGCATTGTACCTTCATTCGGCAAGTGATGATGAACATGGGTTACCACCAAAAAAGGTGAAGAACGAGCTTGCACTGTAAAACACTTTTCCGTACGATCATGAAACAGTTGTTTATGTTCATGATTGTTTTGGTGTGTGGCACCAATAGATTGTACTGATTGGAGAATTATTTGGTCAGTCAAAAAAGAAAAAGCAAACTAAACTTGGATGAATTTGGAATTTTCCTATCCCAATTATTGCAGTACAAATATAATTTAAGTGTATTTGACTCAAAATATAAAATTTTGGCCATTTTGCGTTTAAGTTGATTGTACTTAAACAAATTAATTGCATTCACTTGCCTGAAATGGTTTAAGTACAATCAACTTATCCGGGTTTACAGTGTGGGAATTATTAAATTGCCAAAGTTTTGATAATGCAGTGGACGTAGAGGACTAAATTAAGATAAGAGCTTAGGTACTGAGGTACTAAACCATTCAGGACTTTATAAGTAATCAGCAGGATTTGAAAATCTATTCGATGTTTAATAGAGAGTCTGTGCAGTGTTGACAGAACCGTGCTAATATGATTGTACTTCCTGGTTCTAGTGAGAACTCTAGCTGCTGCATTTTGGACCAGCTGGAGTTTGTTTTATTAGGCGTGCAGAAAAAACACCCAATAAAGCATTACTATAATCTAATCTTGAGGTCATTGAGGCAATAAATGAACGTTTCTGGACCTAAGTTCCTAACTAACAATAAAGGATTGACAGAGCAGCCATCAAATGTTAGACAGTGATTATTACATGCAGAAACGTTACCTGTTGTGAGTACACGAATAAACACTTTAGATTGTTTGGCGTCCAAACTCAAACTTTTGCAACTAAAACTCTTATTTCATGTCAAGGCAATAACAAAATCTGCTAGTTATCAACCAGAACAAACTAAATCGGAATTTGGTTTCCATTGAGGACTTGAACAATCAAGTCAGTAAGACATACCAAGAGTTTACTCTACAGTCTGTGGTAAGTATGTGGTAACAAATTAAGCTTTTGGTGTGAAGGCAGGTTGGTCAGGGCCTGCAGGAAATAGGGCGGTTAGGGTTGTGGTCTTACTTGGCCACCACGTGGTCGGTCTTTTTGCTACATCTTGCTTTTTGTTTTGTTTTGTTTGGCGTCCAAACTCAAACTTTTCCAACTCAAATTCTAACTGACTTGTTGATTGGACTCAGGAAATAAACCGTGGCTTCAGGACAACGAATTTTCTTTGTTTAAAACTGCTGCCGACTACATCCCAGAACTGATCCATAAAAGTTTAAAGCAGTTAAATAATGTACATGAAAATATAACATTACATACCGTTGTATCGGACATACCGCATGGATCATTTTAATATCGAACACAGTATGAACAGTACATGTTACACAGAAAGATATTTCAACAGATGTGAAAGTCATTCATTTAAAGAATAATTTTCTGGTATTTTCATTAATCTTGATTGACTGCATTAATATTTTATATTTACTGTCTTTAACATTAGTTTTAGGCTGATTTGGGATATAGAAAACACTTCCCTTTGTTTTATATAAAGGGTTTGCTGAAAGGTGAAGACAGGAAATTTGTTATCTTTAGAGAGAAAAATGTCTGAGTTGGTGAAGATTTTTAAGGTTTACTATTGCTACCATTTTTTACCATTAGTTGAAGCACAGAAAACTGCAATCCTGGACTAAGAAATGGTGTGTGTTTCTTTGGTCATGGTGCTTTGAAACCCGATGAGAATTTTATGATGCCTGTAGCCCACCCCAAAGCAATCCACCACCACCACCACCACCACTATTACCGCTACTACACTATAATGCATTAGTCTTCAGACTCTAACTGAGCCACATGTGCAAACCAAATAATACAAACACTTTAACTTCTGCATGTGTGACACATGGCTTTAGTTCTGAATATCAGTGTTTGTTCAATGTTCCACCGTTTAACCTGGAAAATCAGTAAAAAAAAAAAAAAAAAAAGAAACAAAACCTCTAAATCACTGCATGACATTTTTATTAAACAACGTTAATTTGAGCAATTAAAATACACAGAACTCCATTTCACAAATATTAAAAATGTAAATATAAAAACACTTGGTATATAATAGTGTTTTGTAAGTTACCAGACATTATAAACATTTTGTTATGGCACCAAACATGCAAAACTAAAATTGAAACTTTATCTAATACAACACATTGATTTTTCTACCAGAAAAAGTCAAATAACATTTTTTTTAAAAACGACACACATTTGAACTATCAGAAACAGTCTAAAATATTCATTTTACAAGGATGAATTTAAAAAAGTTTAATATATTAGACAAAAATACGATCACAAACGTAAACACAGTTAACAATTTAACCAAGACTCTAAAGACGGTAAACGATGTAAAAGGAGGCTGTATTTACTCGTCTGGTTTCCTCTTGGGTTTCTTGGGGTTCCTGGAGCGACTCTTGGCCTTACACAGTGGACAGATTGGTGCATTACGGTGAATTTGCTGGTGACAGGATAGACACGCCTGTGTACACAAGATCATATGAATAAAAATGATCTGAACTAAAATTCTTACTCAGTGTGACCTTTATGTGTGTTTATAAGTATGGGTGCATTCTGTATTAAATAACAAGTACCGACCGGGACTCACACAAAGACATCAAGAAATGAGCCGCAAAACATCTGCAACCAACAATAACCAAAACCAAATGCCAAAGTGGGAAGGAGAAAAAGATTTCTTACTCATAAACCACAATATAGAAGCATTGATATTGTTGCTTCTAAATTTAGTTTATACAGTGATGTACCGTCACAGGTAGATTCAGTCTAAAAATTTGGCTAAAGTTTCTCTACTTTTGCTTCCTTAAAAAATGTGACATCTTAAATGAACAGATTTTATGTTAATTAATATAGTTACAGATTTAAATACCAGGAAACAAAAGCTGACAGCCTAAACGTCTGCCCTGTTCCTTATGATTCTTTTGTCTGGATTTCTGGTACAGTAATAATAATTTTTAAAAATCAGCTGCAGAAAGAAAAGTCTGCTTTTTTACATCTAGATGTAAACAGTAGGAAGTAAAAGAGGACATCCTGTCTCATATCCAGTTTTCCTTACTGACTAATGAGGTACGTCACAAACAATTGATATAAACTTGCAGTTCCAATATTCTGGAGAAAACGTACTTTATAATTCACTCTGTTTACTTTATAACCACAATCAATTAAATGTTTATTTTATTTGATCCTCTATTAAATATAATTATAACATATTAACTACACCACTCGTTATTATTATGCCAACAGTGTTTGTGATTTATTCCTGACCTTCATGGGTGGAGGTTGCTGTCTGAAGGTGGTCGGCTGCCGGGGGTCTTGTTTTCTTGAGACCTGAAGCTGCTGAGCTGCAGCTGCAGCAGCTGCTAAAGATTCAGGAATGATGGGCTCGTGTGGCTCTTTCTGCCATTCAGCCTTCTGCTTTTCAAAGTATCTACAAAGGAAAAACGCTTTAGATTAATTTCTTTATAAAACAGTAAAATGTATACAATTTTCCACCTGCTATAGAAAAGACAACTGATTAATACACAAATAAACAAATATAACTGACTCTAATGAAAGCCTCTCCTCCTCCTCGTTAAGATTGGGCAGTCGGATCAGACCGAGAGTCATTCTCAGAGCATCAACATGGTCCTTTAACGGCTTGTATTCATCATGGAGGCGTCGTGTTGTCTCCAGCAATTTGTTAAGATCGTTTTCTGACTGTTTAATGGTGCTCTCCATCTGCAAAATACAAAGACGCAAAAGAGACTTTAACTTTCTTAACAAAACAGTTCTCTGATTCTTGTTTTTATTTCTAAATTCTGCATATGAAGGACGGTTCAACAGCCAGAGTTTAGTAGAAAACCTAATATTTATCATGTCTGTCCAGTATCATCATTTTTCTGTTTACAAGAAAAGGTTTTCCAGGACAGTTACATGTCGGCTTTTGCGGTTTAAGTACCACTAAAGAGTTCCTGTTAAACCGTTCCTACTGTAGTTTATTTTATTTTTTTTTAACATGTGATGGAAAGTCCAGGTGATGAGGTTGCAGCACAAAAAAAAAAATCGAAGGGGTTCATCTATCAAAAGTAGTTAAATGTTACTTTATTTTAGAAAAAGTTTTATTTTAGTCATTGTACATGTTGTTGAAGATACAAATTTTTCATACACTTTCACCCCAAGAAAAACACGACACTTACTGTATGTTGTGTTACATTTTTAAATATGGGACGATTTTTAATCAGGCACCTAAAACATAATCGAACTTTAACCCGTAAAAAATCATTTATACTAAATAAGTTATACTAAATTCAATGCATGAGTACAGTGAAAATACTTTACACAATGTAACATAGATATAAATATAACTTTAAAAAAAAACCCTGTATAATTGTAGCCATAATTATTATTGATTATCTCACTTTATTCATCTTAATAACAGGAGACTCAAAACATGTGTAAAAGAAGTCAATCTGGCTGACATCGAATGCAGAGATGTGTGTGTGTGTGTGTGTATGTGTGTGTTCAGCCTATGTCCCTTTTCGTGAACCACTTCAACACACAACAGGCCACAATAGCCATTTAGCTTGTCACACACCTTTCACTACACCAACCACGTCAAGGTGCAAGAGAAACATGCAAAAAAAAAAAAAGTACATTTATCTCATAACTGAACCCACCACCTTCTGGTCAGTAGGTCAACACCTTAAACACTGAGCTACCACATCCGAAGCTGGCTGAATAGCGACTGCAAACCTCAAGTGACTGCAAACCTCAGATTTAATGTGGCTATTGTTAGTCTTAACACGCCTCCTCCACCTGGTTAGTGTTTCATCTATTAGTGTATGGAAGTGTGTGATTAACAATGAGGACCAAGGATGTTGTTTACATAGAGGGGACAACTGCGCTCCTTCTACAGAAATAACGAAAACCAGACCCTCTTTAACCTTTATAAACTCCAGTGTTCGGAGGAATAAACTGAAAAACGGACCTGCAGCATCGTTTATCGTGTGTTTTTTTTTCCAGTCAGTTCAGACAGCACGAGGTGCTTTAGATAACCTAAAAACTCCTCTGAGGCATAATATAACAGTGTAACACTGCCTTCGTAGAAAGTTCGTCTATTATAAGTTTTATGATTAAAAGGATTTCTAAAATATTTTTATTGATAGAAACTTCAAAACACAGCAAACATTTCAGCCAATAAATAATGACGGAAAAGTTATCTGAAACTGGTTTGTTTATTTATTTATGCGTCTGTAAACTGGGACACTTCATTCTGTAGTTTAAATCCTTTGGCCCATTAATAGTGACCCCTGGGTGGTGGAGGGCAACATGGTGCTAGCTGTGCAGACTGTATCAAGTCTGATTTCACCTAAAAAAAAAAATAAAGGTAAATATAATTAACAAAATGAATAAAAATGAATTTTGCATGTTTACAAAAGGTTAGAAAAATAAGAAGAATACACTCGCTTCCAAAACACTACAGTGGAATTAGGTTCAAATCTTTGGTGATAAAATGGACAGATATTTAGGCAGATATTTATCGGTATAAATAATATGACTGATGGTGTGTTAACTGTCTGGGAGTTGCAGTTTTCTATCCAAGAAATATTTCTTTGAATGAACAACTTTCAATTCGAGCTCCACTGATGAACATAAATACAAACAAGATATGATATGAATGCGTTATTTAATTATAAACATTAAGAAATATCAGTTTTTTTGTTTGATTGGTTCTTTTAACCAAATTAAAAAACCCAATAATGCCATTTTAACAATCTAAAAAAAAATGTTTTCTGATTCCAGATTCCTGAATTCCTTCTAATGTTTTTTTTACTGTTTTATTATAATTTAACAAGATTATCAACACAATCGCATGAAATATAAACCGCAAAATCAATAACGAAGTTAAACTTACTCACCTTAAATATCCGATAGTCTCAGAATCAGGTGTGTGTGGAGCATCAGTACATGTGAGATGATGTAGAAAAATCTGTTGCTTTCACACGAAGATCTTTTCTTTGTAATATTTTTAGTTATATCAATTTTGGGACAAATTTAAATAAATCAAAACTGTAATACTTTACCATAGATTCCACGGGGGACGTGCTAGAAAAAATTGATTTTGGATACACACCACATTAATATCAGCATGAATCAGACGCAGTTCCTCAACATGGGCCATTTTCTCCTGGAGGAGCAGCTCCATCTCCTGTTTATATTCCCTCAAATGTTTCTCTTCAGCTTCCAGAGCATCAAACTCGCTTTTCAGTCGAAATTTAATCTTCTGCAGCTGAAGAGTTTTATTCCTAAAGTAAATGTCAGGATAAAAATGACATTAATATCAGTTTTTAATATCGCATTGTTCCTTTGTTTGTCTGTGATACACCATCCGGCCAATACTACATTTATTTAAAACATTTTATACATTAAAAAACAGCGTTTATTTGTAACTCTGATCAACCTAACGCACATTTACAATAAATAAATAATAATAATAATGATAAGTATTATTATTAATCAGTTTACAGTAAAATAACAGCTCACACTACAACTGAAAACAGACGAAATCGATTTTTACCTGATCTCTAATATATTCTCTAATTTGCACATGATCTCTTGCTCTTCTGTCATTTTATTTTCCAGCGTCAATAAATCCAATCTAAGAGTAATTTATTAGACTAAAAAACCGCGTGTTAATCAATCCAACGCAGTTACAACTGGCAGCTACACGACAGCGCATGCGCACGTAGCCTGGGGAAAAAAAGTTACACGCTAGGGGGCGCTAAAATACTGAAAGGGTATCGAATTTTAAAGAGGTGGGAGGGTAAAATGATGAGTACAGAATTTCATTATTAAAAATAAAGAAGATTTGAATGTTAAATAAATAAATATGATTTTTTTTGTAGTTAGTTTTGTAGTTAGCACAAAAGTTAAGGAATAAGAAAGACATTATAAATTAGATTCTTTAGAATTTGGATAGATTGAAAACTAAAATTTGCAAATTATATAAAGAAAAAGTTGCCTTACAGCAAGAAGGCCCTGGGTTCGATTTCCCAGTGGGGGTCTTTCTGTGTGGAGTTTACATTGTCCTTTGTGTGTGTTTACTCCGGGTCCTCCGGTTTCCTCCAACAGTCCAAAAACATGTATGTTAGTTTGATTAGTGATTCTAAATTGCCCATAGGAGTGAGTGTGAGTGTGTGTGTGGCCCTGTGATGGACTGGTGACCTGTCCAGAATGTCCCTCTCCTGCCTTTCGCCCTTTCAGAGACGGCTGGGATAGACTCCAGCAGATCCCTGTGCCCCCGAATTAGGGAATAGGAGGGTATAGAAGATGAATGAATAAATAAATAAAGAAATAGATAGATAAAAGGTCAAAAGGAACTAAATATTTTAAAACGTTTGGTAGGGGTAGTTTGGTGCAGGAGGGCTGGAATAAAGACTCAAAGGGAAGATATTTATTTAATATCTAACCAAAACTGGGATTGAAATAAAGTTATACAGAAACAGAAGAGACGATACATTCAGAACTGGACTTCATAAAGGGAACAGACTGTAATTATTCACTGCAAATGAAAGGAAATAAGTCAGATTATTATTGTGGGGGTAACAGAAACAGTTAAACACGTGTTATTACATTGCAAAGCATATAAAACAAACTTGCAGGCAAATGAACAGGGATAAAAATGAGTGACACATTTCAGTTAGAAATATATTTCAGACTGCACAGAACCAGTCAAAAAAATATTTAAGAAATACATGTTTATTAAACAGAATATAATTCAGATTTAGGGCAGCACGGTGGCTTCCCAGGTTCGATTCCCAGGCAGGGGTCTTTCTGTGTGGAGTCTACATGCTTGCGTGGGTTACTCCTGGGTTCTCCGGTTTCCTCACACAGTTATGTATGTTAGGTTAATTGGTTATTTTTAAGTGTAAGTGTGTGTGTGTGTGTGTGTGTGTGTGGTGTGATGGCCCTGTGATGGACTGGCGCCTGTCCAGGGTGTAGAATTCCTTCCTGTCTTTCGCCCTTTTAGAGACGGCTGGGATAGACTCCAGCAGATCCCTGTGGCCCAGAATTAGAGAATAAGCGGGAATAAAAGATGAATTAATAAATGAATGAATAAATGAATGAATTTATATCTATAACCTCTTTTTTTTAAAAAAAAAAAAAACAAAAAACATAAACAAACTTTAACCCAGCAGGTGGCGGTAATGCACCTTTAGCTGGTTTGTGAACCGCCATTAATCAGAAGAAGAAGACCTGTGTTTTGCGTTGCTTTTGAGATGTACTGATTGCGGAAATAAATAGTTTAGTGTGCATTAAGAGATGATGACTGATCATAATGTTCGGTTTTGGGGGGAAAGAATTCCCAGAGAAATCGTCAACATGGCCAAACACCTAAAAGATTTAGATAAACAAGTCTTCCGGCAGGTTCTTAAAGGTGAGTTTGCTCTTCCTCTTCAGGAGAAAATGACAGGGTGAGTAGTTTATGATTTGTATTATTATTTTGCAGTTGTTGTGAATTGTTTGGAGGGGAAAGAGTGCAGTGTGTCTGTAGCAGATCTCCAGAACACGTCCCTTTCTGAGGAACAGATTATCGACATTATTTCCGGAATGAATGAAGTGTTAAGAGAAGCAGTAAGGGTTTCACCTTCTTCAGTCAAAATAAAGGTGAGTTTTTATTAAAAATCTAAAAAAATTTTAATAAAAAAAATCATGGTATCTGTTTATCAGGGACATTTATGGGGGTTTTTTTGTACAACGGAGCAATAAGGGCCTTGCTCAGGGGCCCAGCAGTGGTGGCTTGTTGGTGCTGGGAATCGAACCCCAGTCTTTCTGGTATTAGTTCAACACCATAACCACTTAGCCACCAATTCCCACTGATAGTTATAGGTAGTTAGATAGTAATAGGAACCTTGAGAAGAACCAGAACCTGGGAAGTTGGTGGCTTAGTGGTTAAGGTATTGGACTGATACCAGAGAGACCAGGGGTTACATTCTGGTGATGGAATCCAAGCCACCACTGCTGGGCCCCTGAGCAAGGCCCTTAACAATGCCCCAATTGCTCAGTTGTATAAAAAAAGACATAAATGTAAGTCGCTCTATCATAAATGTAAATGTCTGTCTCAGGAAGGTTTTTCTGGCCACCATCACTCAACACACCATCTTGCTCATCATGGAAAATCTTCTTTTCATGGACAATCTTCTGATTTAATCTTCTTAGAGTTTTATTCCTAAAGTAAATGTCAGTATAAAAAAATGACATTAATATCAGTTATTAATAACGCATTATTAGTATTTTGTTTGTCTGTGATACGCCATCCGGTCAGTACCGCACAACTATATTCATTCAGAACATCTTATACGTTAAACAACATAAAAAAGCACACAACAGCGTGTAACTGTTACTCCGATCAACACATTGTAAAAAAGCGCTATACGAATTAAATTGCCGTCAATTGAAGTTTAAACATTTATTAAAAAAACCACCCATTTTCAGAATAACCGAATTCAACACAACAGTCAATTCAATTTATTGTCAAATTTCAAGTCAAGTCAATTTTAATATTTACTCCTTAAAAGATCAATTTTAATTATGTTAAACCAAAGAATGAATTAAACCTGACTTACACCAACAAAGATTGACTTCTGAGACATCTGATTGGACCGCACAATTAATAACATTTAAACTGAAATCACTTATAATAATAATAAATTAATAAACGAACTAATTAATAAACGAATAAATTAGCTTGGGTTCATATGTGTGTTAAAATGTACTGCGTTTAAATCAGCCTGCTTTTCTGGAGAATTTGGTTACTTCAGCCACATTTATAACCATACCATAAACACCTAAGAGAGAGAATGCGAGATAACAGCATATCCTAAGCCATGGATACCTTTAGTAAATCAAATTGAATTAATTATAATATAATTTTAATAACTATAAAAGAATATAATCATTTTTTTTTCTTTGTTTTAGAGTTTTGAAGATGATCTTCGTGAGCTCAGGTAAGTTTATGACTTCAAACAAGTGACAAATCATTAGCTTAGTGGTTTAGGTGTTGGACAGATATTAGAATAACCGTGGGTTCGATTCCAAGCACCACCGAGCCACCGCTGTTGGGCCCCTGAGCAAGGCCCGTAACGAGGCCCTAATTGCTCGGTTGTATAAAAAAAAGACTGGTGTCTGCCAAATGCTGAATATTTTCAGTAAGTATTGGCCTAAAATCACCAAGTTCATGTTTCTGACCAAAGAGCATCATACAGCTTTATTGGCATTTGTCAGAGGACGCCGAAATGAGCAGGTCAGTCATTAATGCACTGCTAAATGGATGAGCGCAGACTTACAATGAGGAGCTGAGACAAGCATGAAAGAGTCTGGAAATGCTGTAAGAGATGTTATTCCTCCTGCAACGTGAGTTTGTGATGGTCTGAAAGGGGAAACTCAATGGAGGATCCATGTGTTAGCCAACAATATCTTTCCATTAGATCCTGTTCCTATTTGGAAGATGTCTGAAAGTTGTCACTCTAAAATTCTGAACAACTCTAGTGTTACACTAATCATTACTCCATCACTGTTTGTACTTCTTTAGACCTTGACTTGTGTTTAATTGTTATTTTGGAATATTCTGTACGCTTATAATGATGCTAAATATTTCTTTACACAGGATTTGTGAGGAGTTCATCGCAGACTTTTCCAGCATTGTCTTTGGCCATGGGTATGAAGTAACCCTAGATACTTACAATCTGTTTTTAGGTCATTTGTTGCCAAAAATATAGTTTTTAAGCATAAAATAAAAGACAAGTATTCAGGTATGTGGTGCTTTTTTTCTTTTTCTTTTAGGAGGCCAACCCTTAAAAGTTCTCTTACAAAGCACGACCCGAGATTAGCTAAATTAGAACAGTTCAGATGGCGAGTGGATGTTGCAGTTTCAACAAGGTAAATCAGCCACATGCAGAAGAGACTTTAGGGATGTAGAGAAGTTTAGAACGGCGCTAATCATTCCAGTTAAAAAATGTGCAATATATTTTTCAAGGACTTAAGGTGTAAATTCATCCAATCAGAATCGTATTACAGTAACAACATGTCGTTCTATAAAATTATAAGCATTATAAATATCTGTAAATAGTGATTATTAAGGTTCCAACACTAAATAGTCCATCCCTCAGACCAGAACCCAAAAGTTACATTAGAACCAATAAGAGTTTGTAGATGAACGTGCCTATTATATTTTGTGTGAAAAGGGCAAAATCACTATACAATTGCCCACATTTGAATGTAGTTTAGTGTTCATTATAATGAAGTTACAGCTAAATTGGACTGTTTACACTCAGCTGATGAATGCCATGTGAAATGTGATGGCTGGACGGTCATCAGGTCAGAAACGGTCAACGTACAGATGATCACAGATTTACAATAAAGATATCTCGATGAATTAATTAGATCTTATTACATATATCAGGTTAGATTTATTATTTAAAACCTTTACTTGGTCTTGTGATTTCAGTTCCTTGTCTCGAGCTCTACAGCCAACTATACTGATGCAGTTTACACTTTCTGATGGGAATCGTCACCAGTGTGAGGTAAATACAATAAACGATATTATTAGTTAAATGAAAGTAAACAGTGAGAAACAGGACGTCCATTTCAGTAGTACAGTACAGCCAACGAGCGTTATTTACCCACAATAGCCCACCAACGCCAACACCACAGTCTTTACATACAATTTGCCTATTGACCCAAGTGTCAGGCTGTGGCACACAGGTTTCCTTATCTGTTTTATTTATTCAAATGAAGGTTTTTTTAATAACTTAAGCTTTTATTTTTAGTGATGGACCGAATTTCAAGTTAAAAATGACATTAATAGTTTTTGGCTGAAAAAAAACAAACAAAGGAATCAGATTCATCAAAAGGAGCAGGCAGCAGCAGCAGCAGCAGTATTTTAGTAAAGATGTATGACTTGACCTGAAAAATGGTCATTCTAAGAGATTTGTATAAAATGTGATTGCAGGGGATATTTAATCATTGCCATCTCAAAGTTCTCGTCAAACGTAGTTCAAGTAGGAACCACAACATCAGACTCGCAAACACAACAGCGAGGAGTTCCTTAGGGCAGCATCCTTTATTTATGACCAAAATTACATATTTCGTTGCAACCGTTCGAACAACCCTAATGTACAGTCTGTATGTGGATAAAATGTATATATACTACGAGGGGTATATATATACAGTATATATACTCAAACAATATTGTGCTAGGTAGCGTGTACAGATGCAAATGCAGTATTTTTACAAATCCCATCTTTGTAAGTTGGGGGTCAGGGCGCAGGGTCGGCTCTGGAGCAGGAAGGGTTGGGGGTCTTGCTCAGGGACCCAACAGTGGTTGGCTT
Organism: Bagarius yarrelli; assembly: GCA_005784505.1. Lineage (NCBI taxonomy): Eukaryota > Metazoa > Chordata > Actinopteri > Siluriformes > Sisoridae > Bagarius > Bagarius yarrelli. The sequence goes on along the minus strand of VCAZ01000038.1, from coordinate 2,052,446 downwards.
GCCGGTGGTGGGACTTGAACCCAGGTATTCTGGTCTTCAGATCAGCAAACTCAGCACCTTAACCATTTGAGCCACCACTGCCCCCGTAACTTATACGGCAGTTACAGTTATACATTAACAATATAGATACCTGGGTTAACTGGATTTAACATTTATTTAGAACCAAAACTGTGTTTACTTCTGTGATCTTTACATCAAGATTTTATTATGTAAGACCCATTAGAATTGTTAAATTCCTTGGACTCCTCTATGACAACGAATTGACCTTCATCCCACATATAAAAGCCCTAAACAGAAATGTTTAACGACCTTTGATCTCCTCAAAGTGCTCGCAGAGGCTGTATGGACTATTGCGCTTACGACTATATTATAGGAGTATAGTTTTATTACCTCTGCCAGAAAATCCTACTTAAAAATGCTGGATCTTGAACCCCATCAGAGACTGAGGCCCTCAGAGCATCCAGAACTTGCAAATGAACCACCTCTTCATATCATACAAAGAGACGCCTGAAAATGTCTCTGCAGTAGTTTTAAATTAAGACAAACCTGTACAACCTACAATCCAGTCTTCCACCCTCAGTATTTGCATTTGTCTGAGGTCAGAACAGCTACATCAGACCATTTGAAGTCGGACCAGATGCCAAAAATCTCAATGTAAATCTTGAACACAGTTACCCCAGACCCCTCATCTGTCCCAGTCCCACCAAGGAATTAAAAACAATTGAAACGAGCGGAACTTTGTACCCTTCCTCTAAACCTAGAGTGATCAATCTGTGACCACCTTATATACTGTTTCAGAGCAACAATAGACCAGTTTACTCAACCTTACATGAGCCAATAAAACCTTAGAAGGAACAGGAGTAGGGAAATTTCCCAAAGCGCTGATCTGCAGTGTCTCGTTTCCGCTCTCAGGGATCCGAGGTTACAACAGTAAACAGAGAAAATCAAGATAACTTTGATTTTTTAATTCGTCTTCTAAGATGAGAATGTCTCTTGAATTGTATCACCTAAAACCTTTAGATTAACAGGTGGTGGTTTATTTTTTATTATTTCAACTTCAGTATTGACCTTTTCCCCAGTTTACATTCAATTTCATTATATTTCATATAATTTGTTTGTTTGTAGGTTTCCCTGTCTAAATTCCAGGAACTGCGGTACAACATCGCACTCATTCTCAAAGAAACGAACGACTTAGAGAAACGAAGTGTTCTTAAAATTCAGGATCATTCCAGTTAATTTACCCTAAACCAATCTTCATGTTCAATTTGTTTAATAGAAAAAAAAATGTTACTAATTTTACTACAGTTTATAATGACATCACTGTGTTGGGCTGATTATTTTTCTCAGTGTATCACATTGTAAAATAAATCTGCATGCTTTTTTTTCAGCCTTTGTACTAGCTGATATTTACATCTGCTTTAACGTGTATAGAATATTGTTTAAACCCAGTGGAGTTCAAGACTGGTAATAAATCAATAAATAAAACCAATAATTCTCTTAAGAATTTATTTTCTTTTTATTTAAATTCAGAAATATCTCTGTGTTGTATTGCACACGATTTAAACTCACTGTGTTTGTCACCAACAATACATTTGTCTTAATTATTATATTGGTCCTGATACACACTCGACATACAGCACCAGCAACATACAGACTACATATACAGTTCCTCACCCAAATATTTAATGCTTTTAAAGTCATCAGATTTACCTGAGTGGTACCTGGTGTGGCAGATGTAAACATCTGTACTCTAAGCATTTGTCGGCACAGTAATAATCCTGTCGGAGGATTTTTTTTCCACACCCACAATATATTGCTGATGTTTGGCCTTTTAAACCTTTAGCTTCTGCCACAGATTTTTTAAAGGAGGTTAAAGTCTGGAGGCTGACTAGACCACTCCAGGACCTTAATGTGCTTCTTCTTGAGTCACTGCTTTTGTTGTCCTGGCTGTGTGTTTTGGGTCATTGTCAAACATCCACAACTCATTTACAATGTCCTGGCTAAGGGAAAGAAAGTTCTCACACAATAACTATTGGTACATGTCCATGTGTAGTAAAGTTGTCCTGTCCCCTTAGCAGCAAAACACCTGCAAATCATAATGTTTCCATCTTCTGACGGTGGTGATGGTGTTCTTGGGGTCATAGGAAGCCGCCTTCTCCTCCTCCTCCTCCTTCAAACATGGCAAGTTGAGTTGATGCCGAAGAGCTGCTTTTGGTCTCATCTGATCACAAAACTTTTACCCGGTTTTTCTTATAATCAATTGGTACATTTTAATAAAATATCAAATATGGCACCAAAAATTAAATTATTTTTATTTTAATTATTTAAAATTCAAATCAAAGAACCAATTTTTATTCATTTATTAGGGTTGTGATAGTGAGGACATTTTTCCACAGGTTAGTTGACATAAGACAACACCTGTAATCACTGTATCACTGTGTATGTGTGTTTGGAGTGTGGGGGGGGTGTTCACTGTTGGCATGTCCCTCCTTTACTTCACTTCACTTTTAATAAGCTCAGTGTGTATTTAATTTTACCTTTCTCAGTTAAACACATAACACACAGAACTTTTATTAAAATAATGAATTTCACATGTGATAAATAAAATTTGACTCCTAGGGCTGATCTGAGACAAGAAGGGGCAGATGAGCATTTCTTTTCCTTTCAGCAGTGTAACGGCTCATTAGTCATTAATGATGAGATGGACAAAAGCTGCCCGATGTACTGACTTAAACTACACTACCCATACTGCATTTTAACCCTGGACTACAACACATGCCTATACAAAATTGAAACAACGGTGTGGTGGGGTGCCACGAGGGGCAAGCGACATAACCGGCGTTGGTGTTAACACCACCAACACGGACCGTCACAGCAAAACTAATCCATGTCTGAAATTCAAGCACTTACAAACATCGTTATTGAACAAGCTGCTTCTTTTGACACCTCATAAGTGGGTTTATGTCAAACAGTGCAGGAGGAGTAGAACAACATCTGTATAAAAAAAAAAAAAGTGGAGATAGAAGCAGAAGAGCTGAAAGAGCAAAATACTGAAGCTGAAAGCATATGGAACACTGTAAGATGTGCACCTGTAAGTAAAAGTGTGTGTGCGTGTGTGTATGGTAAACTTGGCATGGAGTGAGGATACGTATAATCTACTAAAAAGTGTGTGTGAATTTATGAATCATGTTGAGCTGAATAAAAGGATCAGCGAGACAGTCATCAATATTAAGAGAGATAATTAAAAATTTACAAACGTTTAGAATAAAAAGCAATGCAATATGGATATTTGGTAAACGACAATTAATAAATAATTACAATTAATGTGCAATATTTAGAACTCACACTATAAATGTTAAAATGTTGGTCCTTGCTGCTTTCATCTAATCTTTCCTGTTAAAAAATGTTATATAAATAAAGACAAAGTTTAAATGTATAAAGATTGAATATTTAATGTCTATAATGTTAATGTTATATACAGTGTTCATATTAACATATGAAAAAAGTGGTAAACGTTGTTACACAGTAAAAGTTGCAAGTAAAAAAAACAAACAAACATATAAACAGAATTTTAACAAAAAAAAAAAAAAAAACTATTTAGGACCAATTATTTCTATTTACAAAATACCAAAAGAATAAAAACACAAATCCTTTTCTTCCTTCAGGATTAAGGTCAAATTTCCACATCGCTCTCCTTGTCATTATCATGATCACCATCATAGAATTCATTTGAAGCTTCAGGCCTATTAATCAAAACAGATAAATGAGCGATCACTGTTATTTCTATTACCAATAAATGATGACACGTAGAGTAAACATGCATCTTATTATTCTGAATGGCATTTGTGTTTGTTTTGTGGTCACCTGTGAATAGTGTGTTTATGAAGTGACTTAGATGAGGATGGGATCACATTTTATAACAAATTACAACAAATTGTTTGATACACTGGACGCGTTATTAAGCTTATTGGCCGCTTAATTGTAAGTAAAGCAAATGTAAGTAAATGTAAGTAAAGCGAATATCAGATTTGTGGCAAACACAACACGCATTTCATGGCATTTTTGTCTCCCAATGCAAACTAGCCCCTATTTATGCATTAGCATGGACTTTGTATTTAATTTACCTGCGTGAATAACTAAATTTACATTTGGTGTGAACGTGGCATCGGAACTGAAGCCGACAGTGTTAATAACCCTTTAAACCCTGCAATAGAACTACTTCATGCAATAGAACTACTTCGCCAGAATATACTTTAGTATTTTTGCTTGCTGTGATGTCATTTTTTGGGGTATTTTTATATGCGATATATCAATATTATCCTTGCACCTTTAGTTTAAACACGGTGTGGGTAATAGAACTATTTTCATTAATTAAATAGCTAAAACCTGCAATAAATAAATTAAATTAAAAAAAAACGGTTGGGTTTTTTAACAAATACAGAATGATCTGAACTTCGACCCTCAAACATGTCAATGTCAAAAAACTGCAAAAAATACTTTAAAACAGCTTTTGCCTGTTTGTTTTTTTTTCTATATATATTAAGTTTGTACATTTTTACGATGTCTTTTTATGAAAGAATCACATTTAAGTTAGTATTTTGGGATGCAGATACTGCCTAGTTCATTAAATAGGCCATTTATCCAGATTTATTTATTTTTTTAATGTATAATTGGTGCTAATCTTATAGCAAATCAGAGAAAAACTAAACAAGGAATAGTTAAATAGCTAAAATGTAAGCAGTGAAAACTGACCAAATAACCAAAGTAGAAGAAAAGTCAGCTAATATACAGAAATTTTAGGACCAGTGGAAACTCACCTGGAATAGTTCTCATCTGAACCTTTCTCATCAGGATCAGCATCATCTGTGCGCTCATAACTCAGCAGGTCTGAGGGGACATCATGGATCTGAACACTAGGTGCATGGTTCAACATTTTTAGGTTCTCAAAGACAGTCTGACGAATTTGTTCCAAGTACTGTTAAAAAAAAAAAAGAAGGCATAAAACACCACTGTTACACTTACATCGTTCAGTGTTAATGACAACCAGGCGATTATTATGTCATACCTGTCTGGAGTTCTGGTTCTCAATCCTGGTACTAACATCTGGATGAAGTGTAAAATCAGGAGCAAAATACTCAAAGTATTCTGTATTGATGATAAACGTTTATAAAGATGCAGATTAAAAATGTATCCAGTTCAGATTAAATGTCCGATTATAATTTCTTACATCTAATTAAACTAAAGAAATTAAATGTAGAAAAATGTAATTTCAGTTGTAACTATTAAAAAACAATTGTTATAAACATTTTTATTAATAAAAATGAAGAAACACATTTACAGTGATAGCAATGTGCTTCATCTTGACTTTACACCTCTCGACATACATACAGTCACATTATACACATGGATATATACAGTCATGTGAATAAATTAGGACACCCCATGAAAGCCTGTGTTTGACATTATATTTAATATCAATTTAAAGCGATAGTAAAAGATTCAACCAATATAACTAAACAATTAAAACTGAAAAAATACTTCCTGTAAAATCTACTTTAAAAAGAAGAACAATTTCTGGTAAAGAATAAATTAGGACATTCCAAGATTTATTCCCACTTGAAATGGCTAATATCACATCAGGTTCACACAGCTTTTTGAAGGAGGTTGGCCCTATTTAACCCTCAGACATTTAGTTTGGTGTGCTCTTGTGTGTTGAAGTGATAGTGAACACCATGGTGAGATGGAAAGAGCTGTCTGAGACCTTCAGCAAGAAGATTGTAGCAGCTTATGAGTCTGGAAAGGGATTTAAAAAGATCTCAAAAGTTTTTGAAAAATCCGCCATTCCACTGTTCGCAAAATAATCTACAAGTGGAGGACATTCAAAAGGTCTGGCCGGCCAAGCAAGTTCACCCCGAGAGCAGACCGCAAGATGATAAAAGAAGTCACCAAAAATCCTAAAGTGTCATCACGTGACCTACAGCAGGCTCTTGCTACCGGTAATGTGAAAGTGAATGACTCTACAATCAGAAAGAGACTACACTAACTTTTATGGGAGGTATGCATGAAGAAGATCTTTGCTTTCTGAGAAAAACCTGAAGGCCAGACTGAAGTTTGCTAAAGAGAATATAGACAAAGACCAGGACTTCTGGAAAAATGTTCCTTGGACAGAGGAGTCTAAAATTAAATTTTCTGAACACCGCAACAAATGACATGTCTGGCGTGAACCAAATACAGCATTCCAGGAGGAGAACCTCATACAAGCTGTAAAACAGGGAGGTGGAAGTGTCCTGGTAATGGGGATGCTTTGCTGCAGCAGGACCTGACCAGCTAACCGTCATAGAATCCACCATGAATTCTACCGTGTATTAGAGGGTGCTTAAGGAACATTTGAGACCATCTTTAAAAAGTTAAAGCTGAAGAGAAACTGGACCCTGCAACATGACAATAACCCAAAATATACCAGTGAATCCATCAAGGTCTGGCTGAAAACTAAGAAATTGAGAGTCCTGGAATGGCCGAGTCAAAGCCCATTGAGAGGCTGTGGGGTGACTTGAAACGGGCTAAACATGCAAGAAACCCCTCAAACATCTTACAGCTAAAGGAATTCTGCATTGAGGAGTGGGGCAAACCTTTCCTTAGACCGATGTCAGAGTCTGGCTACAAGAAGCATCTTATTGAAGTTATTTCACTGTAGCGGTAACACTAGCTATTAAAAGGGTAGGGTGTCCTAACTTTTTCCTCAGAATTCATTTTTGTTGAATGAGTAAAACAATCTTAATTTTTGTTGTTTACCAGCAATTAAGTCAATTTTCTACATTTATTCTAAACATATTGGACAGGTTATGCAGAAAATAAATAGTTGCTTATAATAGTGAGCAGAATCATCATTATCCTTCCATCCATCCCACCATCCCATCCAATCCAACATAATCCATCCATCCATTCATTCCAATCCAATCCCATCCATCTATCCATTCAGATTAAATTTGGATTTGATTATTATGGAAAGGGCTCACTGTATTTATACACACCCACCCACACCCGCACACACATACATACTTACCACTATACGGAAGCTCATCACTAATGGACTCCTCAACTAGCAATGAAGTTTCATACGTCCTTAAGTCAAAAACAGATGGGGTGTGTTATTAAAAATATGTTATATATGAAAAAAATATTTGTTAGAAGATGGAGTTAATAAATATATTTATTCCTACAACATTTGCAACAGGCTAATAATAGACTTTTCCTCCTGTGGGAGGAAACCGGAGTAACCGGGAGTAAACCCACGCAAGCATGGGGAGAACATGCAAACTCTACACAGAAAGGCCACTGCTTGGGTATCAAACCCTGGACCTTCTTGATGTGAGGCAACAGTGTTATCCGTTAAGCTACCATGCTGCCCATATTTGCCCCAATAATTCACTTATTTTTTCTCTTTAGCACTGTTAGATTACATGTTTAATTGGTGTGTTTAGGAAAAACACATGGCATTCGAATGATTTGTTTTACCAGTTAAAGCAACATTTAGTTTCTCTTGTACTGTAAATTAATTAAGGAACGGATCGGATTTTTATTGGTGGTTTTGGTGGATTCATATTTTTGCACTGTTATTTAATGATAAATGTATTTAAATCGAATTATTAATAAATGATTTGGAATTAAAAAAAAGAAAAAACAAGTGGATTCAACCCACCAGCATCTGGCCACATTGCGTACAGTATATCCTCCTCCTCCTAGCACAAGTAGAGGGATCTTGAAACTTTTCACAAACTCTACACATTCCCTGATTAAAAAAAAAAAAAAAAAAAAAAAAAAAAAAAAAGAGAGAACAAATTACTCAGACTGAATTTCAATTAATAAAACCTCAACCAGTTTTTTTCCTACTTGAAGTAAAAAAGAAAACAAAAACTTATTCAGATTCTATTTGGACTGGTGAAGACTTAATACTTCCAAATTTAACCAATATATGACGCAACATTTATACAAAATAAATGTTCCTTCTTATAAACACCATGTTCATTTCCTCACCTGGGGCAAAAATCACACACAATGTATATAAAGTATAAAAATCTACTAACATAAGCTTGACTGACAAACTAAATACAGCAGTGTAAACTGTACTCTGTAACCCCTGTACTTTAATACCCCTAACTAAAATCCAGTGCAATCAATTGCCTTTAGACGTCACCCATTTAGTTAATAGAGTCCACCTGTGTGTAACTTAGTCTCAGTATAAATACACCTGTTCTTTGAAGACCTCAGTGGTTTGTTAAAGAAGACAAGTGAACAAACAGCATCATGAAGACCAAGGAACTCACCAGACAGGTCAGGGATATAGTTGTGGAGATGTTTAAGGCAGGATTAGGTTATAAAAACAATATCCCAAGCTTTGAAACATCTCAAAGAGGGACAGGCCTTTGGGGAACGTGCCATGTATGGATATATACTGCAGATAGTTTTAAAAAGGTGATATGAGTGCGGCTGTTCTCCAAGCATCCATGCAAGGTGGACTAAAAACATTAATGATGATTACCTACATTATTTAATGGTCTTATAATTTTTTTTAGTAACAACATAAATAACAGATTTAAAATTATTTCGGTACATATCGTGTATAAATGTCATTTATGATGTCACTCCCAAAAACAAACAGCCTCTCAATAGTATAGTCCCGCCCCGACACTGATTGACAGGTTCCGGTTTAAGAACTTCAATTAAGAACTTCAATTTCAATTAAGAAATTCAATCACATAAGTGGTTTATAATTTAAGTTTTTGGCAATGAAAATGTAAACGGTCTACAAATGCATTCAGATTAGACATCTTAACATAACAGAACGTCCAAAAATGTAGTGTTTTAGGGGGTTTGGAAGACAACACATAACCTCACTAAGGATATTAAACACTGATCCAATTCTTTAATCGTTAATACAAGATTTTCGAATAATTAAGACATTAATGAAACTCTGTTTTGACGTTATAGAAGTGTATGTAAAAGATTCCATGATAATTGTAAATGTTTCTAAATGAAAGATTCTGATCATTATCTCATTTATACTAAACTTCTACAGCACCTTTACGACTCCATGCTCTTTATTATGACAATAACTGCGCTATAATCTCACTAATGTGTATTACTTTGGAATCTAGTTGTCTTAGGTCTTATCTGCTTTCTGTGGTTTTTTTTTCCCTGGATGAAATAAATCCTTTAATAACCTGCTGATTCGACTGATCAGAGGAAAACGGCGATATGGTTCCAGTGTCTAAGCTTTAATCAGACTTTATTAACGTACTGTATTTTATTTTTCTTACCCATGACCTCGTATACTGAGGTTGAAGCACCCGAGTCTATCACAGCCAAGTGAGTCTGCACCACACTACAAACAACATACAGCAATTAGAATTTAACAATAATAATACTCATTAAAATTTTTTAATTATTAATTGATTTTAATCAATTAATTTTTGAATCAGGAAAAAATATATATTTTACCTGAAGCACAATACAGGTCGGCTGGTAAAAGTCCACTACTTGCTTGATTACTGGCTGAAACAACTGTCTGTAACCTAATAACATAGAAAATATATATATTAGTTTAATATACACTTACAAAATAAAGTAATATTTGTTTTTTAATATCATTCAGAAAATTGGACTGTGGCTCAGCAGATGCTAAGCTAAAAAACATGACATTAAGTTAATAAAATCTTTTTTCTGGTTAAATAATTACAGTGGACATACAGAAAGAGTAGAAATAAACAGTTAATGCACTCAGATTTAAGTAGGGTTGATTATAGCTGTGGAAAAGTTAAAGTACATATCAATAATGCCACAAATATAATAATTAAAATGAAAGGAAATATGTTGTGTTTTAGCAGGTCTGATCCAAGCCTTTAGGGGGCACCATAAATCATTTTATTTGGAGGCTTCTTGTTGACACTAAAATGACTTGTTATTATTAATTATTCGCACAATATGTTTATTTGTTGTAGCCGTGTTGCTTAAAGCATACAACTTTAACACATTCTGAATTCCTTTAACATAATTTTGCGTTGTGGTTTTCTTTTATTTAATAATGCATTTATTAAATAATTACAATTGTTCCCGCACACCAAAATAATAATCATTTAATGCACTTTTGCGGGCCCCCTGGTGGCCACAGGGGTTCTAAACATCCGCTTAGTTTACTTATGCCATGGGCGGCTCTCTGTTTAGAAATAAAACATCTTATTTATTTTAAATTACAGCAGTAGATAAAATACTGTCCTGCTGTCGTAGACTGGTAAAAACTTTTAACTACTACAGTATTTATTAAAATTTATAATTTAATAAAATAAGGGGAGTGGTAGTGCAGCGATTAAGGTGTTGGACTGATAATTGAAAGATCTGGGTTCGATTCCCAGCACTACCAGGTTGCCCCTGCTGGGCCTCTGAGCAAGACACTTAACCCCAAATTGCTCAGTTGTATAAAGGAGATAAATATAAGTCAGTCTGGATAAGGATGTCTGCCAAATGCCGTAAAAGTAAATCAAGTCAACAACCGCTAGCTTTTAGAATAAACCTATTGTTAAACTCACTTTGGTCATCAATCCCATCACGCAGAGGAACATTCAGGCAGTAGTAACGGCCGCTCTCAGCACCAACTTCATACATGTCACCTGAATGACACACAAAAAAAACAACCACTAAATGAATTTTAGCATCATTAATCAAACAGAACATTTGCAGCTGTTTGGGGTTTTATGAACTATTCTTACAGTATATTATTCCTCGACTGGGTCAGTTGTTTCAGTCTACATTAGAAGCATTACCCATGAATTTAAGATAAAAAAAAATATCAATAAAAATACTTTTTTTTAAACTTACCGGTTCCTGGAAAAAAATAGTTTCCATATTTATGGAAGGAAACAGTCATAACTCGATCTGTAAGATAAAAAGCCTCCTGCACCCCGTCACCGTGATGAATATCAATGTCAATGTACAGCACACGCGGGTGGTACCTGACGGTATTTAGGGACAGATGAGCCGTAAGTAAACTTTTATTATGTAACCACATACTTGGCAACCAAAACTGTGCACTTACTTAAGAAGTTCAAGTATACTAATGACGATGTCATTCACATAACAAAATCCAGAAGCCTGAAATAACAGAAACAGTTAATTAAAAAGCTTTACATAAATCATCTTCATCTGCAAAACTGGTTTTATATTATATTATTATTTTCTTTAAATATTATTATTATATTAATATATAATTATATTATAATTTCTTTATGTATTTATATTTTTGTGAGATTTTGCATTAATTTTCACGGAGGTCATCATGATCACCGAAACGTGCACAACAGGGTGGCTGTTCTTTATTCAAATTATATTTGTCACATACTTTAAATTGCACGTATTATAAAACTGATTTTGAACATAATTAATATTATACACACACACACACACACACACACACCCCGCCGCCGCCCTTTAGTGTACTTTACTTTATTTATACTTTTTATTCTATTTTATTTTTAATTATGTTAGTATTTGTATTTCTGTGGGGGTTTTTTTTTCAGGCATTCACTCTGGACAGCAAAATAAGAACATCATTGCACAGATAAACTTGTTTTCTCAATGTGCAAATGACACTAAATGCTTTGAATCTTAAACATCCATGATTATACACAGTACAACATATAATAAAAGGTTTTCTTTGCATTTCCCACTTTGGAAGGTTGGGGGCAGAGCGCCGGGTCGGCTATGATACAGCGCCCCTGAAGCAGGAAGGGTTAAGGGTCTTGCTCAAGGCGGGTCTAAAACCTCTGTCTGAATTGACAACACACAGAATTTAGTTTGGGCCTTAAACAAAAAAAAAAAAACTATCTTTACATTCCGCCATGCAAATTATTTATGTACCAAAATAATAGTAGAAGAAGAAAGAATAAAAAAGAAGAAGAAAGAAGAAGAAAAAGGAAAGATGAAGGAAGAAAGAAAGAAAGAAAGATGAAGTAGGAAAGAATGAAAGAAAAAAAAAGACAAAGAAAGAAAGAAAGACAAAGAAAGAAGAAAGACAAAGAAAGAAAGAAAGACAAAGAAAGAAAGAAAGAAAGAAGAAAGAAAGAAAGAAAAAAAAAAAAAGAAAAAGAAAAAAAGAAAGATGAAGTAGGAAAGAAAGAAAGAAAGAAAAAAGAAAGAAAGAATGAATTAACTGGAACTTTAGGAATACACGTGTTGGCCACACTGGTACATCCCTGTAATCTTACCTCAAACTTCTTTGCATGGTGTAAACCTCCAGCCCAGTTTATAGCAATGTCACAAATCTAGAAATAATTAAATGACATTTCATTGATATTTATATGTCAAACCGCATAACTAAAAAAGGCATGCAAAAAAAAAATCTCTTATTGTGAGAGATGCAATAAGTTTCTAACCTTATGATTCAGCTGAGTTGCTCCTTGTAACGAGGCACCGGTGTATCGGGAGCAAAATTCAAACAGTCCAGGAAAGACAGGACTACAAGACAGAAAAAACATTCCTCAGGTCAGACACCTCTGTCCTCAATAGGACATAAATCATGTCAGATACCTGCACTGATGTGAGTAATGCGTTAGAAATAAAAGGATGGAACACCATTTGATGCTAATTAATATAATTAATGGATAATTAGATGACAAATAGTGTCCTGGTGTATCTCCTGTCAGATCTGGAGCAGGGCATCCCAGGACATTCTGAGATACAACATGGTGGTGTCGGATGGACAAAAACAAAATGTCTAGAGATGTTTTGTTGGATTTAGTTGGGGGCCAGTCAATGTGGTCACTGCCTGTACACTGTGACCACATGAGTCCAGGCATTGAGCTCCACTAGGAGGAGGTCCAGTGATTTCATGCAGATACCTAATGGCGGTCAGGGTTCCGTTGTCCAGCGAGTCCCCCCCATGAATTTGCCTTCTTAGACCATCACTGACCCAAAATCAAACCGGTCTTGCTGAACAATGTTACAGACAGCATAACATTTTCCATGTCTTCTCCAGATCCTTTCACTTCTGGTCACATGGGCTTATCATAAACCTGCTCTCAGCTGTGAAAAACACAGCGCACCACTGGAGGACCTGTCAATTCTGCTGTTCTATGGCGAATGCCAATCAAGCTCCACATTGGACCTTGATTGCACACAGGACCCACTAGAGGACTTCGGGCCCTTCTTTACTTCGAGTCACTTTACTCACTTTACAATGCTATTTGCACATTTCGTGTCTACCTCATCTACAATATGGTTGGCGCTGTTGCAGTTATGTCCCGTCCTTTATTGTCTTTTTTGCACTGTCCTTGTAATGTTTGTATTGTTTTTATTGCACTGTCTGTTTCTGCACTGTCTGGTCTGCACCAGGTTGCACACATGCACTTTATGTCTATCCTGTTTATTGGCTTTTTGTTGTTTTGTGGAATTTTATGTTTTGTGTAGCACCAGGAGGTCCTGGAGAAACGTTATTTCATCTCACTGTGTACTGCATTCTTCTATATATGGTTGAAATGACAATAAAGCTCCTTGAACTTGACTTGAACTTCTTGATCCTCCTTGCACATAGAAGCAGGTACCACCGGACCTGCAGATAGGTTCAGGACTGTCTATGACACTGTCCAGCTCTTGAAATACCTGAAATCTCCGCCATGTTCTTAAGTGTGTTAGAAGACACAGGAAAATGTCTGGCAACGACACATAATGACATGCCATCCTGGAGGAGTTGGACTGCCTGTGCATTCTCTGTAGGGTCTCATGCTACCAAATAAAATAAAAAAACTAGAGAAACAGACCAAAGAAGATAAAAAGAGAGAAAAGAAAATGTCCAGCTGGAAACCCTGTCTTGTGTTAGGGTTTTCCTGAAGCAGTTTAATCTGATTAACAACTACTAATAACTACTCAGATCCATATTCTAAAAACTGACTTGACACTACACACTCGGTGCATATAACAAATCCAAGAACAAAATAACAAATCTGAATTCACAATAAAAAAAAATAAAAAATCTGAAAACAAAATGACAATTTCGACATACCAGAAAAGGTATAAAACACGTGAATGGCATACCTAGCGCTGATTGGTCGAGACATGTGTCACTCAAGATATACAGGAAGTAAAAAAGTGTTTTATTCTCTTTCCGGTTATTGTAAATAGAGGACGCGTAAATTAATTAAATTAATGTTGTGTTTCTGTGAACATTTAGTAGAACGCCATATTTCTCTCCACGGTTTACATTTGACATTTTAAAACATTTACACACACACACACACACACACACACACCACACACACACACACACACACACACACACATGCACAAATGCACTTTTCAGGTATTCCATTCACAAACTATAGCAACCTTTTCCACTTTCTCTAGATTGGCACTGTGTTTTCAGAGTTGTTACAGTGTTCTGCATTTCTCGAGTATTATATATATAAATACATATATACATATAATATAATTTTATACACATATATATATATATATATATATATATATATATATATATATATATATATATATATATATATATATATATATATAACAGTAAAATGCTATTAAAATGATTACAATACAAGTAAATGTTCTTGACACCTACCAGTCGTCGCCTACATTAAAGGTGTTCAGGCTCTTGGTGAAGCCCTGCATGTTGTTTGGACTGACCTTCTGCAGAAAATCAATGTAATCTTCAGAATGGAAACGACACATATCGTGCTGTGATGCCTTGTATGGCTTGAAAACCTGTTGAAAATATTTTGTTGTCATTTTTAGTATAACAATCGTTAATGTTTACATTTAGAATATTGTTGCAGTTAAATGCAACACATCTGCTATACCATCATCTTCTTATATAAGCCGTAATGCAGCACGAGGCTGTGAGTTAGAGACAATCTGTGGGGCTTCATGGGGTGTCCAGCACCTATTTATAGGGACAGAAGAGAAAACACTGCAAATTAATTCATTATATAATTTACACCACATATACAATTGTGTATCCAAACATCTCAACACTGACCACATTAACTCCTGTAGTTGTTTAACACAGTTTATTTAAACCAACTGGTAATAATAGTTAATACGCAAGGTAATAACCCAGGTAATAATGGATAATGCGCAAGAATTGTACGGTATTAACATTATATATTAAAAAAAGAAATTAAACAACTTTTTATATAACAACTAATTTGTTATAGTAATAATAACGAGAAGAAGAAGAAGAAAAAGAAGAAGAAAGCAGAAAACGAAGAAAAGGACGAAAGAGAGAAGGAAGAAAAAGGAGAGAACAAAAAAGTAAAAGACAGAAGAAAAAGAAGGAAAAAGAACATGAAAGTAGAAGAAAAAAGAAAGAAGTAGAAATAAAGAAGAAGAGAAATAAGAAGAAAAAGGATGGGAGGAAGAAAGAAAGAAAGAAAGAAAGAAAGAAAGAAAGAAAGAAAAAAAGAAAGAAAAGACTAAGAAGAACGAAAGACAGAAAGAAAGAGAGATATATAGATTAAGAAAAAGAAAAGAAAAAAAGGATTGAAAAGGAAGAGGAATTAAGAATAAAAAAGAAGATTTTTATGTCTATAGCGCCTCGTCAGGTTTAAGAGAATAAATCAGATAAACATCAACAGACAGAACTAAAACCATTACACATCAAAGGGCAGAAACACATACCGATAGTTACAGATCGATATATATAGTACAAAACACACAACACAACACACACAACAGCTGTATGTAATATACAAATATTACATTAGAGATACAGAGAGGAATTACACAACTGTAAATACGAGTTCCATATTTAAATACTCATGTAACCCGGAATAGAAAAACCTGCTCCATGTTACATACCGTCTTAAGCAAAAAGGAGCCAAGAATTAACATTAAATCGCCATGTAACTAACTCATTATAACTGGTTTGATCATCACAAAAACCGGAACTTACCATAATGAAAATTTCCAACATCCGGATCATAAAAATACGCAGTCCGATTAGTCATTTTAATCAAACTGAATGCTCAAAAATATTCAAGTAATTTTGGTTAATTTTAAACAGTAGATTCGGTGCAGCTTTACAGCGTCACCAGGAAAGGTAACGTCATCAGTAGTGGCCCGTCTGCAAACGCCGAGTTTCTTCTTCTTAAGTTTGATAGTTTAAGGTGCGTTACTGCCACCTACTGGTTTGGAGAGTGACTCAGCACTTGGCGGAAACAAAAAATAAAAGAAAAAGGGACAAAGACCATAATTAAAAGACGTGTGTTTCAAATTCAAAGTTTTTAATAAATGCAAATCTATTAAAAAACTACATTCACATAAACAAAATGACAGACACACATGTGTAGTAAAGAGTGCAGGTGTAAAAAGTCTTTAGCACCTGGTTTGGTAGTCTCAGGTGGTATAGACACTACCAGGGTGATGATGTGATAGGACCATGACAGGTCCCGTGTGATGTGAACACCTAGGTATCGGACATTGTCAGCTTTCTCCACTGGGGTCTCGTTGATTGTGATGGGTTGGTATGACCGCTCCTCCAAGTTGTTCTCCCAGCACCATCTCTCCAGGTTGTTTAATCTCCTGTAGGTAGGCTGTCTCATCGTTGTTGGGGATTAGGCCAACCACAACAGTGTCATCAGCAAACTGGTGGAGTTGGAAATGGATACACAGTCATGTGTACAGTGAGTACAGCAGGGGGCTAAGAACACAACCCTGAGAGGCTCCAGTGATGAGGGTGATGGATGATGAGATGTGTTTGTCCGCCCTTACAGCTTGTGGTCTTTCTATCAGGAAGTTAGTGATCTATCGACACAGGGATGGGCTGAGTCCCAGAAAACTCCAACTTAGAGGTGAGCATGAAAGGAGTTATGATGCAGTGATAAAGTCTCTGACCAGTCTTTCAGGGCACTTTATCACTACTAAAGGCAGGGCTACAGGGCGGTCGGTAGTCGTTGAGGAGGCAGGCGGGGACTGGAACAATGGTGGACTGTTTAAAACGGGTGGGCATTCTCAGTCCTGGAAGGCCAGGGTTTTGCAAAGTTTAGCTGTAACCCTAATCCAAATACACCTGACCCAACTAATTAAGATCTTGCTAGGTGTACCTAAAAACTTAAAGGTATGTGTGTTGAAGCAAGTTGGAGCTAAACTCTGCAGGACAATAGCCCTCAAAGACCGAGATTGCCCACCCCTGGTTTGAAGCATGAGGGGACTAGACCGTTCCAGGGAACAGCTGTGCTAGCTGGTCAGTGCAGGCTTTCAGAACCTGACCTGTAATGCTATCTGGTCCTGCTGCCTTTCCTGGTATTTATTCTCCTGAATGCGCTCGTCATGTCATGCTTGGCGATATTAATATATAAGACGTCCCCAAAGACATCCCCAAATTTAAGTACAAGCAATTCAGATACAAAAAGATTAAACCATGAATTACAAACCCACCACCCTAAAAACACAAATCACTGTTTATCTTTATTACTGGATTTTTTTAATACCGTGGAGTCTTAAAGAGTTTATTAATAACTCTTTCAATTATTTTAACATATAGCTATAATACATGTCTCTAACACTTGACAAATATCAATAGTGTGTGTGTATTTGCGATAGTCACGTTACAGGATGTTCAGTGTCGAGTGTGTGTGATTATATCCGACTACGCTACAGTTCAGAACACATGATATAGGGATTAATTATAAAGTTTAATAATTGAGTAAAAAGTTTTATCATTTGTACGTTGTTAGTTATAAAAGTGATTTTGTTTAAAGTCTTTACACACTAACAGACCATGTCTACAGTGAAGACTATACAGTGTGAGTAGACATTTATTTAATTTCTGTATCTGAATCTTCAGAAAAAACATAAAAATACTGTTAATTTCACTGTTAATTTATTTTTGATGATAATTTGTGTATTATATTTTTACACAGATTCACAAAATCAACACAATCATTTAAAAAGAATGAATTCATTCCAAATAGAGATATTCAAGGCATTTGGGGAAATTTATGTATATATATATATATATATATATATATATATATATATATATATATAGATATATATATATATATATATATATATATATATATATATGTATAACAGAAAAACTAAGTATCAGTCAGTCAGATATTTCTACTATCGTGCAGATTCAGTTGACATTGATTGTTTTTTGGACGTACAGATAATTGACATACACAAAATATTTTTAAGAACACCTCTTATAATTAAATAATAGTTTCGGACAAATATGTAAAAAGAAATATATCCAGGAACAGGTATTTTTTTAGCTAATATGAAAAGCAAATTCCAGTGTAGGACACGCCATTTTAGCAAAATAAAATATGGCCATCTGTCTGATTTCGGTATTAAATATATTAGAAATGTTCCAGGATATAAAAGTGATCGTTGATTAAAGTCAAAATTATTAAAAACATCAGTAAAATTAATGAGTGCATAGACATGACATGTAACTCTAATTCTAGAAAGACGATAGAAATCAACAGCTCTACAATCTGAAGTATTTTTTCCCCTTATTGACTTTTATTGTAAATTTTGGACAGTTATAACTTGCAAAAATGTAGAGAAAGAAAGAAAATTTCTGAAAAACTCAGACTGATGCGGGGCAGGTTTTCCAAACGGGTTGGAAATTTAAGTTTTTCCACTTTTAATTAAAATTCAAGAGAAATTTCTATTAACTACAAAAGAAACAAAGCAATGTGACCAATAAAAACGCTCAGCACATGAACAGGAAGTGCATGATGGGTATTATAGTGACATTAGGTTATGTCAGATGATGTGGCAGCCAGGCCTACCGAAAAATTAAATTAAAAAGTTACACCAACATGGCCATGTAATACATTAGAACACTTAGCACAGTTATAAGTGCAAGATGGTTGTTATTTTTACATCATTTGATGTTAGATGACATCACAGCCACGCCCACTCAAAAATCAAAGTCACACCAATATGGCTTTGTGACATATCAAAACGTTCAGCACAGTAACGGTAAGTGCATGATGGGTATAACGGTGACATCATATGATGACAGGTGATGTCACAGCCAAGCCTACCAAAAATCAGGCGTAGTCAGAAATTTGTATGGCCATGTGACATCAAAACTCTCAGCTCATTAAGGGGAACTGCGTGACGGGCATAAAAGTGATGTGTGCTGCTGTCATGTGACATTAAGGTAATATGTAAAAAAAAGATGGCGTTACAAAGTTACACCAACATGGACATGTGGCATATCACAATAAAGGCCATCAAAGAAAACTGCAACTCATGTATCATCATCAAAAACTTTACAAATCCATTTACAATGAATGTTGTGTTTCCATACAGAGTTAAAATAAAATCACCCAACAAGAAAAATTAACCCCGTTGTCCCCCAAAATATCCACTAACTTATGTCCTAATTTCTTGTCTTGCAGCTGAGTGCACTTGTTTGTTGGAGTTGTGCCATGCATGTGCTTGGTTACTGATGTATAGTTGCCATTCACCATACACACACACACACACACACACACTAGTAGACAAAATATTTTGTGCATTAGCATAGTCTTGAAATAACTGGAGGTTTGAGGTCCCAAATTTGATTTATTCTGAATTTTAGCTGGTTAGATCATTTTCCCCCACTGTATTTGCTCTGCCCACCGCTTCGTCTTTAGTTCAGTTTCCACAGACGTAACCAAAAGTAGACACTTCGAATTGTCTAAACAGTTAAACAGGTTTTATATATACACAACAAAATATGCTTTATTCTCCAATCCAAATGACTTCAGTTTAAGGTAAAGATAAAAGAACTGGTCTTGCCGTTCTAACGCTTTTATCCCAGCATTTGGCGGAAAGTCGCAGTACGGTGGTCCGGGGAATTGAACCCAGATCAGTTTAAATGAATCAAATTTTATATGTGGATTTCTGTAAATCTAAATTAAAACCATGTTGTTGTTCTGGAAATAAAACTTTAATTATACAGTCAGTATAAAACGTATAAACAACACATCAAGTACATATGAGCAGATCCATGGCACAACCATCCGGAACCCATTATAAGCATTTTACCAGTAAAAAGAACCATTAGAGAAGAAAAATGAAACAAAAGTAAAAATGCAAAATTGCATGAGCCTTCCCTGAAGCAGAGTGGTGTGTGAGTGGTGTGTGAGTGGAACTGCACAGAGCATGAACTTATTTATATGTTGATAAACAGTTAAACGCCACCGTCATGTCCAGCCACCCTCATGTCCAGCCACAGAGTTTAAAGAAATTGATAGATCAGTTTTAGGTCTAGTTTAACAGATAGATGTGAACTTTTATTAACGTTAAATAAACCAGTGCAGTTTATTGCCATATAATTTCGACATTACACCTGTTTATTATTTAATTCAGTGTTTTTTTTTTTTATTAAATTTAACAATTTTGGTTACTTTATTGTTGTTTCATGTACTACAAGCGACTACGCTGTCATAGATGAACGTGAGCACCGAATAATTCGATTTGATCACATTAGAACATCTACGTCATCACTCCGGTCGTCCTCTTCGGAGACTTTGAGTGACAGGACCTCTTCGTTAAGAAAGAGACCGCTCAGTCTTTCCTTGCGAGCTTGTCTCTGTTCTTTCAGATGTCTTTTACGCAGTGCTTTCTGCTGTAGCTTTCTCTGCTTAGAGCGTTTCTAGAAGGAAGAAAAAAAAAAAAAAAAAAAGATTGCAAAGCGAAAACTCTGAAAACAAGTAAGCAGAATAGCATTTCGTTAAACATTAAACTGCGTTATGTGTTTTCTGCGAATTCTAGTTTAGAAATGATAACAGGAAAATATTAAGCTGTCAAAAAGATTAAACACTTTGATAAAAATTATAACTTTATTACTAAATTAAGCTTTTATAGTGGCAGCAGAAAAAGAGGAGAGATTTATATATAATAAAAAATATGCTATAATATGACCAGGATATGCAAGACAAACCTGACCAGTGGATAAATTATATCAACAAGTGCAGTCGTCTTATTATTTTTTTTAAAATAAAATGGCTTGTTGAAGTTTGGAATCGAAAGCCAAATTAATATTTTTTAGCATTTAAAAAAAAGTGTGTGTTAAACACGGAACAGATCACTTTTTTTTTAATAAAACCATCAATATGGATGTGTGGATATGTGACGGACGATGGATGTGACCTGTTGGACCTGTTGGTAACATCTACTCTTGGTTTCACTTATGAAAGCCTTAGTTTTACCTATAAAAACACTTTTTGTTGAGTGGACAGGTTAGATTATAGAATTTTGTATGGAAAAAGGCAAAAAAAAAGCCTAACCGAACTTTGTTGCTAATGTAAATTATGATAGTAGCAGAAAAAGTTTTAATATCCTTTTTTTTTTTTTACACACCAGTTACAGAGAGATTTATTCATATTAATGATAAAGAACATCATGCAGCAAA
This sequence comes from Bagarius yarrelli, assembly GCA_005784505.1. Classification (NCBI taxonomy): domain Eukaryota; kingdom Metazoa; phylum Chordata; class Actinopteri; order Siluriformes; family Sisoridae; genus Bagarius; species Bagarius yarrelli. The sequence goes on along the minus strand of VCAZ01000038.1, from coordinate 2,031,028 downwards.
ACAATGATGAAAAACACACTGAAACTTAAATGACATCAAGGTAAAAAAGCTGGAATTGTTTCAAAGTTTAGGCCAATCAGAGCTTTACAGCCTAAAGAAGAGGAGACTGCTGGGAAAAATCCTACTGAGCTATTTAAGATGTCAGACATATAAATGCCAGAATATAAAGGCTGAAATCTTAAATACTGTAGAGATCTAAATTAGAGAACAAGTTATAAAAACACTTGATTTTTTTCCTTAAATATGTGTATAATATTTTAGTTGAACAGCATAATCTAATAGCTAATATTTCTTAAAAATTTTAATCCCCAAATAAACAAACTGGTAGAAAGTGTGTGTGTTTTTTGCTTAGTACATCCGGCCCTAATAATTTTACAACACTATACAATGTGATATAGTTTATAAAAAAATATTCCATTAGAGAAATGAGCGATGGATTTATGCCTACCTTGGAATCTCGAATTCGCTCCGCCACAGTTGCCAGGTTACCATCACTCAGAGCACAACTGATGCTGGTAGAGGAATTGGAACTTATGGAACCTGTGCTGCTGTTGGTGCTACTAACCATGCTGAGGTTACTGCTGCTCTGCACACTTACAGCACTAGCACTGCTGGGGACGCTCCTCTTCCAGCTGTCTCTCAGACCCGTGGTTCTCTGGCGTGGACTGTGATCTTTAATGTAGTTTCTTACCTGCGATAGCACAAGATTAAAGATTATCATGGAAGATCAGGGTTCGATTCCCAACAAGTGCTACCAGGTTAGCACTGGTGGGCCCCTGAGTAAGGCCCTTGCTCGATTGTGTAAATGAAAAAAAAAAAAAAAGTAAGTCGCTCTGGATAAGGGCGTCTGCCAAATGCTAGAAATGTAAATAAAATCAGACGACTCCACTTGATAGCTAGTCAGACACGGGATGCTGGACGGATGTGTTACGCCGTTTACTGTGGCGTTCGCTATGCCCAACTAGTGGTCGGGTGTCTGATGCTGGCTCGTAACTTGGATTTTAACTCGCAACTCAGCCGAGAGACGAATCATATTTCGAAAAAACTTGTAAGTTGGGACACTCGTAAGTCAAAGTACCACAGTATTATATATTTTTTTAATTCTAACACTACATTTACAATTATTGCTTAGATATTTTTTTAATTTCTTCATTATAACTTAAATACTTTTTTTTTGTTACCACACATTGTTATTACTGACCTGTTTTAGTTTATCGTCCGTGAGGCAGTTCAGCTCGATGATAAACTCACTGTCGGTTGGAGAAATCTGAGCACTCGGGTCGATTATTTTAATGATGTCAAGCTGCTCCCGCAGCCCCATTTCTGTACTGACTGACCGGCTCAAATACTCGATGTACTCCACCTAAAAAGAAAACCACAGAGAGTATTTTATATTCCTGCAAACATTATGTGAAAAATTCATTAAAAATGTAATTTTTTAAAATTCAAGATTATTTTTATTCATTTTTATTTTTAGGTCAAGAATTATTACCCTAGGCAGGTGTGTTTATGGATAAAATCCACCCTCTTTATTTATAGATTTAATGTTTGCAAGACATTGATAGAATTATGACAGGGTATGGAATTAAACATATTAAATAAAACTGCAGTTAAATCAGCCGCTTTCCCAAAATTTATCCAATCTATTCACGGTTAGATCCCGGCGGCACGGATTGTACAGAAAACAGCAGTAACAGCAAAGAACGCTGAAAAATAATCGCCAAACGATTTCATAATCTTTCACATTTTGATAAATACAAAAAGGACTAAACAAACAATTAAAACCACAACATTTACATTATTATTAATATTTTTTAAGTAAATTATTTTAATGCAAAGTCGCAATATTTGTCAATATAATGAGCTGATTTTAAGTCATCATTTAAAAAAAGGCATTTCAAATTTAGTTTATCAAACCAACATACATGATTTTAGAAAGTCAGTGGGTCACGTGACTTAAGAGTTTCTTTTGTTAGCATTTTTGTAAAAAAAATAAAATAAAATAAAAAAAAATTATATATATACACACACACACACTATATACACACACACACATATACATATATATATATATATATATATATATATACACATATACATATATATATATATATACACCACAACATATTATATATATATATATATATATATATATATATATATGTATATATACATATATATATACATATATACACACACACACACACCTATCTATCTATATACATATCCATACACATATCTATCTACCTATCTATATCTATTATATAGATGTGTGTGTGTGTGATATATATATGACAATATATATATATATATATATATATATATATATATATATATATATATATATATATATATATATATAGATATATATATATATATATATATATATATATATACATATATACATACATACACACACACACACACACACACATCTATCTATATACATATCCATACACATATCTATCTATCTACCTAACTATATATCCATGTCTGTCTATATCTATCTATATATCATATATATATATATATATACTATATATATATATATATATATATATATATATATATATATATATATATATATATATATATATATATATATATATATATATATATCTATATATATATATATATATATATATATATATATATATACATACACACATATATACACATATATACACATGCATCCAATCAATCAAACACAATTTGCTATGAGTGGAATTTTGCTTAACTTTTTAATTAACTTTTAATTAATTTCACTCAGAAGTCAGAAAAAGTAAGACACTGTTAAGATGGTGGAAAGTGACAACTGGAAAACTGTAATGTGTGTGTATAATATAACTGTGTCATGTCTTTTTTGTTTTTTTGCTTCATACACTTTGATTATGAAACGCACCTGTTCATCATTGGTCATGGCATTCCAGGGTAATTCATCCAGATTTCTATGAGGTTTAATCTTTTGTTTGGAAGCAAGGCAGGGTGAGCTTGGTATACTGGGTACGATGTCAGAGACGACATCACTTCCACTGGCAAAATCACTGCCAGGCAACTGAAAAAAAAACCCCATATATTTATTTAACCCATGTTAATCATACACATTTCCAGATGATTTAATAATTTATATTGCGACTAATCGAGGACCAAACAAAGATGCTGATATTTATCCTTAAAATATAACATAGAATATCACACCATATCAAATGTTCAGTAACATATTAAACTATTAAACATACATTAACTATTAAATTTTTTTTACAAACAGAAATGTCCTGATTATAAGATTGACTGATTAATTAATTACATTTGACAAGCATAGTAATGAGTAATAAGACTTGTTAGTCTGGTCCTGCTATGGAAAATAATATAATTACTGTGAAATTAAAGATACGGTTTAACAGTAAAAGTCTTAATATTTCAGGTTGACTGATGTTTTTTTGGGTCAGGAGGAAAGCGCTGCTACTTTAATTATGCTAATATTACATGGTAGAAACAAACTGAGTACAAGTAATCAATAGACTGCTGCTTCTGGTCTGCTTCCATCACACACACCATATGTAATGTAAATGTTCTGACCCTGTTACCATTGGGCATCAAAATAAGCTTTATATTTTATGTGTCCAAGTGTAAATCAGGCCTAACAGTTTATTATTCAGCCTTTAAGACGGGCTGAAGTAATAAACCAGTGAGTTACATCTAAAATTAAAACCTTCTTACAGTTCATAAGCTCCCGTACTTTAACAGCTTGTTATCTGTATAAATTCCGTAACTTTGTCAGACTCATCTGTCTTTTTTTTTTTTTTAAAGGTGGACTATCTTAAAGGAACTGCTTCTAATCTCACCTTGTTACCTGTATAAAATACACCTGTCCACAAAAGCAATCAATCAGTCAATCAATCAATCAGATGCCAAACCCTCCACCTTGACCAAGACCAAAGAGCTGTCCAAGGATGTCAGGAACAACATTGTTGACCGACACAAGGCTGGAATGGACTACTAGACCATCGCCAAGCAGTTTGATAAGAAGGTGACAACAGTTGGTGCAACTATTCACTAATGAAAGCAAGGCAAAATAACTAATAACTATTAATCTCCCTCAGTCTGGAGTGTTATGTAAGGTCTCACCCCCATGGAGTTTAAATGATCATGAAATCAGCTCAGAACTACACGGGAGAATCAATTATCTGAGACCATAATCACCAAGACAATAATTGATAATGAAGGACTAAAATCCTGCAGCTTCCGAAGGTCCCCCTGCTCAAGGAAAGCACATGTGCAGACTCGTATGAAGTTCACTAATGAACGTCTGAGTGATACAGAAGAGAACTGGGTGAAGGTGTTGTGGTCAAATGAGACCAAAATCAAACTCTTTGGCATCAACTCAACTTGCTGAGTTTGGAGGAGGAGGAGGAGGAGGAGGAATGCTGCCTCTGTCCCAAAGAACACCATTACCACCATCAACCATGGAGGTGGAAACATTATGATTTGGGTTACTTTGCTGCTAAGTGGAGACAACTTCAGGCACATCAAAGGGACGATGGACGACGTCATGTACTGTCCAATCTTGGGTGAGAACCTCCTTCCCTCAGTCAGGACATTGGAAATGGGTTATGCATGTGTATTCCAGTATAACAATGAAGCAAAAAAAAAACACACACAGCCAGGACAACAAAGGAGTGACCCAAGAAGAGGCACGTTAAGGTCCTGAAGTGGTCAGTGAAATTAATTATTTCACTCATTAAATTGCAAATCAATTTATAACTTTTATTGAAATTGTTTTTGTTAATATTCTGTTTCTCGCTGTTAGAATAAACCCACTATTACAATTATAGACTGATTATTTCTTTATCAGTGGGCAAACGGGGGATCACATCATTATTTGCATCACTGTAAATGTGTCTCTTTGGTGAACTTTACCTGCCACTCAAACTCACTGTCAGACCAGTCCCAGTATGTGCTAATGGAAGATGATACATCGCTGCAGACACTGCCTTCTGGGAAGAGGTCGAAAGAGGTGAGCTCCTGCTCGTCCAGGAGAGAGAAGCAATCATCTTGTTCCCCAACAGACACAGAAGAAAAGAGTTCCTCACTACACTCGGAACTTGCCACACTGGTGCCACATGAGGTCAAATTCCATCTAAAAAAAAAAAAGAGAGAAAGAAACGTCAGCATTTTCTGTCCTCTGATTGGCTGAGCAGAGTAAAACTGTTACAGCCACCTTCGACAAGCGAAACTGCGTCTGTACAGGTGAATTAGAATTTTTTTACACCCACAATGGCTGACGGAAATTAACTTTGTTTCGGATATACTTGAAAATCCGTTTTTGAGGTGAACTTTTCCAGAAAAGTTAGACATCATGAGAAGAGTTCAGCTAACCATGAAAATAACTAGCTTGTCTCAGCCACTTCTAGTCCAGTTACGACAACCTTTAACGCTGGCTTACAGCCTTCAAATATTAAAAATTGTTTCCGTTTTTGTAATGATATTAGATAAATATTGATTCCGAACTGCTCCAGATGATGTACGTGGTACAGTTGCCGTTGTAGTGTAGAGGTTGTTCTTATGGGATTTCTTGCTTCAATAAAAAAAGTTTCTACCCTCAGTACGCAAAATGCCTTAATGTGTTATAATGCGTTTTTGTATCGTACTGATGGTTTCTGATGGTTTCGGCGGTGATAGTGGTGGTATTAAGAGGTATCTCAGTCGGGTAAATCCCCACTGAAGGCCCAGGTACCAAATACAGCCCCCGCAACTGGTATTTACCATAAGAGGGGCTATTTTTTGTTTTACCTGTTGGTGCGGAAGCGGTGCAAAGGATCTGTACGATGACAAGAGGAGAGCCAACAGCTGAAGTCACTAACATCAAGTGTGCCATCTTCACTGTTTCCTTGCTGCAAGAGCATTGGATAAGGATCCATGGGAGCAAGGAAGTCCTTGTGAATGTTCGACATTTAAAATGTTAAAACCTGAAGGAAAAAGATGCAAGAATTTTTACAAATATTTCATTACAAAAACGACTCTACAATGTCACCATCAGGGCCCTAACATCGAGTCTGTGTGATGTGTGTGTGTGTGTTGACCAAGTTTACAGGTAAAGCAAGGGGTCCCCAAACCTTTATTCTGGGGGCCACATCATTTTTCCTTTTCTCAATAAAGTGGTGGGTCAGCCTGTAACGGACAATGGTGGGTACCAGTGGTATTGCGGAGATTTTATTTTCAATTTTAATTGTATTTATTTTGCAATCTAATGCTAGAATGTTATTGCTGATTTATTTGTATGTCCATAAGTTTTAGGATATATACAAAACTCAGTTCGGTTGGAAAATATTGTGTAAAATAAAAATATGAACTTGTAAACAATTCTAAACCCAATATTTACAGTTTCAATAATCTATTATGATGTTTTCTCTGTATGATGCAGGCCAATTATTTTACCCCTCCGAAACAGATCAACATCTTTTCCTGATCACAGGATATGTGATGCCCACATGGTTTAAGAATCGAGAGTTCTCACTGCATCAGTTCGGGTTAAATAACTGGGTACCACCTGAAACAATCATCCGTGCAGTAATTATCCAGTAGGAGATTCACATGGTCTTTTTTTTTTTATATATTTTACACACCGTCCTGAACTGGAACTGGGGTTCAAAAAGAGTGAGACAAACAGCCATTTAAAATAATAATTTAATCTCTGTTTCACTATTGGTGAAATTTACTGCATTCTAAATCCACAGTTTGGCCTTTTTATTATCTATTAGCTTTCTTGCTGGTTGCTTATCACCATGAAATGTTATGTTAATTGTACTTTTCTGTTGGTGGTGAATCTAACAAAGATCAAGGGCCCAAGCACAAAGCGCAAACACCACCCTGGAGGCATCAGAATCCTGTTTTGTATGGCTAAATAATCTAAAAGTATTAACCACAGAACATTATAAATTCATTAAACTAAGCATGTTTCTTCAGAATGACTTATGTAAACAGTTAAAAGTATAAAAATTATTTTTTTACTGTTACTTTGATAAATCAGCATGGCAACACATATTAATAGTACCTTACATAATAATTAATTCCATGTATCTGTGTGATAATTCAGCTAGCTAAATTGCTAAATAGCTAAAGAGATCATCTCCTTTCACTCTGTTCCCTTTTAGGGGTCACCACAGCGAATCATCTGTCTCCATCTAACCCTATTCTCTACATCCTCTTCACTCACATACACTAACCTCATGTCCTCGTTTATCGCATCCGTATACCTCCTCTTTGGTCTTCCTTTTTACCTTCTGCCTGGTAGCTTCATTTCTAACATCCTCCTACCAATATATTCACTATCCCTCCTCTGTACGTGTCCAAATCCTTTGACTTTTATCTAGTGGACAGACTGAAATTTGGGAGATGTGGTAGTTCAGGGGTTAAAGTGTTGGACTGCTAAATAGGAGATCTGTGTTCGATTCCCAACACCACCAAGTTGCCACTGTTGGGCCCTTGATCAAGACCCCTAACCCCTAATTGCTTGGATGTATAAAGAATAGAATAGAATAGGATGTAAATGTAAAAAGGGAATAGATTTTAAGATACAAGAAACAAATGTTTTAGTTTACACATTAAATGAACTGAATGAATGTTTACATCTACTTTATTTTCCACGTTATTCTAAAGTTTGTAGCAAATCGGGTGAAAATAAGTTGCTGAAACTCTGCGCGTTCATGTGTTCAGGGGGGCGTGGCTTTAAACCTCGTGGGAGGGGCATTCTCCCAAAACGTCCCACTGCAACTTTGACGCACATAAACACAATCAATTCATCATTTAACCATTAAAAATAAATTGTTTCCTTACTGTTACAGTAAAACATACTGTATATATAAACGACTAATTAAAATTTGTAAACAATTTGAATTAATTGCAGTAAATTTATCTTTTTTAATAACCGCAAAAATAACATGTCAAATGACAAAAAAGTTGCGTTTTTATCGCGCATTTCACACAGACACTAACCGAATTTTTATCTTAGGGTATATAATAAACGCCAATATTGACATTTTTCCTAAAATGTATTTAATATTAGTCTGAATCACTGACCGCTGCTGGATTTCAACACAGCGGCCTTCGGGTAAACACAAGACTTTAGCAAATCCTGCTATACTAGAATAAAAGAGGGCAACCGGGATTAACTTCTATTACTAAATCGAGCAAAAACTGCTATTTAAAATAACACTGTAAATTATAATGTAATAATATATCTGACATACCTGTTTAATTCCTTACTGACTCGACAACCATTTCCCAGCAACAGATCAGGACTCTTACGGCAAATCCCAGACTTCTGTTACACGATCACTCCCCGCGAAACCTGTCAGTAACAGATCATTTAGAACAGTGAATAAATCTTCATCTACAGACCCGCAGATCCAGAACCGACACCAGTCTGTGTGCGGAAAATAGGTGAGTTGAGCTTCACTGTCAAACAGGAAATGCGGCTTCTTCTTCTTCTTCTTTGTTTTTAACGGTGGTTGGCATCCAGCTTATTGGTGCATTACCGCCACCATGTGTTCTGGAGTGTGGATAATTTTGGTTTACAATAGAGCGGTCGTAGATGAGATGGGGATATAAGAGGAAATAGGAGACAATAATTATAATAACAATAATTATAATAATAATAATAATATCAGTAATATCAGAGCTGGAAGTAGCAGAGCTGAAGATGTTGAGGTTTCCTCTGGGAGTGACGAGGTTGGACAGGATTAGGAACGAGTTCATCAGGGGACTGGCACATGTTAAAAGTTTTGGTGAGATAGTCAGTAAAGCTAGATTAGACTAGTTTGGACATGTACAGAGGAGGGATAGTGAATATATTGGTAGAAGGATGTTAGAAATGAAGCTACCAGGCAGGATACAAAGAGGAAGACCAACGATGAGGTATATGGATGCGATAAACAAGGACATGGAGTTAGTGGGTGTGAGTGAAGAGGATGTAGAGAATAGGGTTAGGTGGAGACAGATGATTCGCTGTGGTGACCCCTAAAAGGGAACCGCCGTAAGGAAAAGAAGAAGAAGAAGATAATAATAAGTAAATAAAATAAAATAAACAGTATTGATTATATCCTATAATATAAAGCCTAGTATGCCTTAAATAACCTAACAGCTCAGACAGAGTGCTTTCCATCATACTTGTTGATTTTGAAGGACGTTCCAGCACCCCTGTTTTCTTATATTTATTTTTTCATTGTATTTTCTAAACCGGTAGAATTGCCCCACTCACTATTAATCTCCCAGCTTTAACCTAGTCAACAGAATTTCCTTTATTTTATTTTTTGTTAAATTTGGTATAGATGTCTTCCTTTCCCCTCTTTATCCCACATTTCATGCCACGGTTGTGTTATTTCTTCCAGATTATGCCTGTCATTTCTGATTTACTGATTTTATTTGCTTATATATGTTCTCCGCCATCAATGCCCTATTTGCCACCTTATCTACTTTTTTATTCTCTTTCACTCCAACATGCACTGGAACCCGTAAGGATTAAACATGCCCTTCCTGATTTGTTATTTTTGTAACTGTGTCGAGGGTCTCATATAGTAAATCTTGTTGACCTTACTTGGACTGATAAAAGATATTATTTCTATTTCTGTTTTTTCCACCCACTTTAAAGCAACAGGAATCCACTCTATAAACTGTTAACTGGTTAGATGTTCTTCTGTTAACTTCAATTTTCTTTTGCTAGAACCATCACTTCAAATCCTGGTACCCCTTCCTGTTTCCCCACCACTCCAAATGCTGTTACACCTGTTGGCTTCTCGGTACAACCCGAATACTGGGAAAGTTGAGACATTTTTAACGTTTGAATAAAATAAAAAACTGAAAGGCTTTTAAATCATCAGTATTTTATTCACAGTAGAACATAGATAACATAACCAATGATTTAACTGAGAAATGTTACACTTTTGTCCACTAAATAAGCTTATTTCAAATGTAATACCTGCTACAGGTCTCAATAGTTGGGACGGGTCATGTTCACCCTAATCTAGCATCTCCTCCTCTTTTCCAAACAGTTTAAAGACGTCTGGGCATCGAGGTTAGGAGTTTTTGGGAGTTTTTGGTTTTGGAATTTGGTCCCATTCTTTCCTGATTCCGTTTTTCAGCTGCTGAAGAGTTTGTGGCGTATTTTTCCTTTAATGATGCGCCAAATGTTCTCTATAGGTTCTATGGTTAATTCAGCACAAAGACTTTTCTAATACGAAAGTAATGTTGGGAAGAAAAGACTTTTCACCCTTTCAGAGACGGCTGGAATAGACTCCAGCAGATCCCTGTGACCCCGAATCAGGGAATAAGCGGGTATAAAAGATAAATAAATGTATAAATTAGTTAATAAATGATTAATTATAATATTCTATAATAATCTTAATAAAGCTATTTAAATATGTGACATTAAGAGTTAAAATTATTTTACACATTATTAGAGTTAATGTTGTCTTTTGAGCAAAGTTGTATAATGCACATGAGTTTATAATTTCTAAATTAAAGGGAAACACAATTAGGAAAATAAGAAGCGCTCACGATAAATAAATATATAAATCAGCGTCAGTGTCATCATCCGTTTCGGCTGTAGGCTTTTCTGAAAAATGTTATGTCAGTCTAACACATTTAACATTTTAAGAGTGAAGGTTTTAAGTGTGTAGAAAAATACATGTTTTATTTAAACACTTTAATCATTTTTAATCAATGTATCTAATCACAGCCAATAGAAACACAATTCAAACACAAAAACAACGACAATGAATTTATTAATGCTATTTTACCCGACGATCCATCCCTAAACCACGTTTTTTTTTTTGGGATTAATACAAATACAGAAAAAACAGCTGAAAATCTCCATCATTATTAAAACCCACTAATTAAAACACATTGATATTAAACAGAAAAAAACATGCATGATCACGTGGACATTGACAACTAATCAGTGTTAATTCAGTGTCCCTGTTTTCACACAGTTCTACTGTCAGAATTTTAATGTTTATTCAACATGTTAAAATATCAACCAAAATAATGGTTTAAATCAACAACTTAACATTGTATTGATTTGTATTCGTGCTGTTTGGGTCTCCAGTCGTAGGTGGTAAAAGTCAGAAAGTTGTATTTGCAGCTCTGTCTGCCAAATGCCGTAAATGTAATGTAAATATAACGTATAATGTTTTTTTCCATACAGGCATTAAATCAGCAGCCCATTGGATCTTTTCTTAATTAACATTAGACTGAACCAATCAAAACTTCCTTATTGGCTTTGTTCAAGCATGCAGCGTCAGTGTATATCTGCCAAAATAGACAGAAAGAGATGGAGAAGAAACGCAAAGAAATTCCATAAAATTAAGAAACAGGTTCTCCAGACAGATGCTGCAAAAGCGCATTGGGCCGGTCTCAGATCTTGTGAGATAGAGATGATTTTTTTTGTCCCTGTCCAGCTCTGTCAAAATGTACATTCTTTTTAACGCAAAAAATCCATGCAAAACTATAACATTTTATCACACTAAAATAAAAATAACTTTTTATCTTATAGGCAATTAAAATGTCACAAAACTTGCGGGACTGTAACAATCAGACATCCACGACCAAACCTCTTTCCATAATCTAGTCAATGTCTTTAAATAAAAAAAAAAAATCACATCCACACCAGGTCAGTCTCTATTCAAATCCACAGAATGTTAATTTTTTTAATTTTTTATTTTGGCAGCCAAAGAAACATCTGCAATGTGATCATTCAAGTATAACAAATATCGCTTAAAGGACTCACCTATCATAGGACAGCTGAATTAAAAGTGGACAATTATTTAAACCTTAAAAGCAGCAATAAAAAGAACAACTTTTTATTAACAAAAAGACGAATTAATATAAAAATAAAAATTAGGAACTAATAGACAAAGAATTAAAATATTTTATTTATTTATTTATTTACTGCAGTAAAGACAAGAGCTCAAGTAAGATTTTATTTAAAAAAAAAGAAAAAAAAAAAAAAAAAAAAAAAAACTATATATATATATATATATATATATATATATGTATATGTATGTGTTTTGTTGATCTAAGATGTTAATCTACAAAATAGAATATTATATTAGGCATTTACTTAAATAACACAATAGCACATTTATACACCAGGGTTTTGGGCGATATTCTAGATAACCACTGCCTATTTTATTGCTTCTTATGTAAAGTGTTGATCCAAAATTTGTGTAGAATTTAACATTAACCCAATGAATGAATGAATAAAGATGACACGGATAATGATTAGTTACCAAAGATTAGTTAAACCTTCCAGAAGGTATCAGCTAAAAGGCAGAACATCTTCCCCCTTTGTCTGTAGGGCTTTTTCGGCCCAAATTCAATCTGGGCTTAAATGAATGCTCTGATATGAGCTGATTGATTTCATTTTGCTTGTAGGGTGACAGCATTTGAGTAAACCAGGGACCCTGTGGATCTGCTTCTGGTTTCTGAAAGTAGCGGGTACATGCTTTACCTATTAAATACAGCACCTCTGCAATGTTTAGCAAAACACAAACCCCAGATGCCGCCAGCATAAAGACGGTAAAGACGGTCTTCTCTGTTGGACGAGAAACAAAGCAGTCCACCGTGTTAGGGCAGGGGTAAGAATCACACTTAACAAGACGCACCATTGTGAAATTAGGGTAGATTATGTAGAATATGTACAAAAAGGCCACCTCAAAAAGAATGCGAAATATTATGCTTATCATATAAGTCCACCAAAGTGCACCGGTTATTTTAAATTTCTGAGTCTTTACTTGCTCAAACTCCTTAGTGGTGGCTCGTCCTGATAACTTGAGTATCTTTTTGTCAATGTGTCGGCGATGAGCAACATGCATAGCTACCAGAAGTGCAGGTGTTGAGACAAGAATCAGTTGCAGTGCCCAGAGACGAATATGGGAGATTGGGAAGAATTGGTCATAACACACACTGTTGCAACCAGGCTGCTGGGTGTTGCAGGTGAATCCAGTCTTCTCATCGCCCCACACACTTTCGGCTGCCACTACTAAAACCAGGATGCGAAAGATAAAGATGACAGACAGCCAGATGCGACCAATGCCTGTTGAATGCCTATTTACACCGCTGATTACGGCGTAAAAAGACGCCCAATTCATTTTTGATTCCAGTTCTGCAAAAGAAAAAATGTTTTCAATCACATTTGGCGTATTCTAGAAATCAGGCCTAAGTTTAATACACATAGTCAACTATTTCTACCCATATAGCAAGACAGTAATGTAAGCCCTTTACATTAATAATAATAATAATTTTAAAATACAGTTTACCAGGTCAGCCCTTGGTGTAAGCAGCATAAGCCTTGCCAGGTCCAAACATATCGACCATGAGGCGCAGTCTTGACATTTGGACACTTTAGGCATTTGGACACTGTGAAATTTGTGTGTGCTCTGGAGCTAAATAAAAGAGCATGGGCGATGCTCTAGTGCCCCATGCAGTCACCTGATGCAAAAAGAAAAGCCAATCGCAATATTTTGGGCAAAGCCATGTGACAGGCTTTCCAGAGCTATAAAAGGCAGATTAGCTGTATTTAAAGCTCCTTACCAAAGTTACTGTACACAATATAATTTTACTCATATAGATATACATATAAATGTTGAATAAAAAGACAGATTTAAATGGAAATATATATGGATAATACACTCTAATATGGAAGTTAAAAACAAATATGTATCTTTTATTTATATATATTATAATTTACCTTCTGCAGAGGTGGTACACTAATATGTCCTGAAAAGAGTTGAATCACTTTACTAAATGGCTCAGTAAAGAACAGCATGTCTTCTGGAAATGCAAATACTTTCCAACACTAGCCACTGCCCTGCACCATAGAAGTCATATGCTCTTGTAAAAGCCATTTACATACAATGGTGGTCCTTATTGAAGCTAACAAGACTGGAATTCATTTCAAATTCCTCAAGTTCCGCCTACCCCAGGCAAAAGAATGAAGCTGTGTAGACACAAAAGCCTCAGCAACATTATTTATTGTGCCTGGCAAGCCTAAAAGAGACAAGAACTTTCTTTGAACTGAATGAGTTGTGAATGAAAGATTTAAAAGTCTATATTGCTTGATTGTTAATATTTATTGCTTAAATATTTAAGCTGTAAGTATATTACATTTATACAAAATATCCAGGGCGATTCAATAAAAACCTTTCATTAATGAAAACGAACGTGTTCACGATTAGGGAACTGTACCTAAGGTAGCATTTAGAATATTACAAATAAGTAGAAGGAAGTGTAGAGACCCTTCGCTTTGAATGACATCAGCACATCTGGTGGGATCTTGCTCCACTCTTCGTCCAGGCTCTTTCACAATTCATTAATTTTAGTGGGCTTCTTAGCAACAAAAAAGGTTTACCATTATATAATTTTAATGATCTACGCTTCAAGGAACTGCTTTATATATTAATCGGAGGATGTTGCTATGTGAGGTTCGGAAATTTTTTTTTATTGATTCTGCCATGTGGCTGAATAAAATTCCCAGTTTCTGCTTTGGAGCTCATTTGACAAACCAAGACACGTTTTACTACCTGTTAATATTATTTTTTGTGTTAAGACTTTCCTCAGTTTGATGCAAAAATAAATAAAGAAAGAACATGCAACTTGCTTAGATAAGTAAAGTGGACTTTCTGTGGCCCAGTCCTCCACTGTCAACCCAATATGCTAAAATTGTCACTTTAAATTGGATTTTTAAAGGTTATTACCAAAGTTACCTAAAAAAATTTAGGGATATTTACCAAACATAGTACCAAACAGAGCGTTAGCCTCTCTGCATATGGTTAACATAGGAAATAAATTGTTGCTTTAAAAAGGTTTTATTAAAAAAAACAAAAAACAACTTAACCTTAACATTTAGCTGAATATTTTTTTTCAGATTTATCACAAATTTGGTGTAATTATAAATAATGACTAAAAAGATGTTGTCAAATAAAGACCTCCCAGACACAAAGTACTCAACAATATACTATACATTACACTCTCCCTCAATGTGATGAGTGATTTGATATGTCACTTGGCCATATTAGGGTAACTTCTTGACTCCTCCCCTTTTTGGTAGGCATGTCATTAACATCACATGACATCACTATAGTGCTGCTCGTACAGTTTTCCTTTAATATGCTAAAAGATTTGACGTCACATGACCATATTGTTGTAAATTCTGAACTTTTTTATTTTATTTTTGTGGACATGGCCATAATGTCACAAGGAATCTGGTGATGTCACTAGAATAGCCATCATGCACTTCCTGTTACTATCCTGAGCGTTTTAATTTGTCACATGGCCATATTAGTGTAAATGTTTTACTCTTCTTTTTTTTGGGTGGGCGTGGCTGTGACATCACCTGGCAGCACCTATTTCAATAGAATGCCCATCACACACCTTCCTATACTGTGCTGAGGATTTTGATATGTCACATAGCCATATTAGTGAAATTTTTTGACCTTGCCTGTTTTTGGGTGGGCATAGGCGTGACATCACATGATGCAACTATATAACCAATTATGCATTTCCTGTTACTGTGCTGAGCGTTTTGATATGTCACATGGCCATCTCGGTGTACATTTTTGGTCTTGAAATCACATGACATTACATGATGTCATTATTATACCCACCATGCATGTCCTGTTACTGCGATGAGTTACATCTGCCTGCTCACCAGGTAGCTAAGAAGTACTGTATATCTATACACCAGAGCCATGCATGCTTTTGAATAGAGATACAAACAACCAAGACAGTTAATTCAGAACAAGCTGAGAGCAATTCTTACTGCATCAGCTGTTCGACCAGGTGAAGCACAGGGATTTGAGGACTTTGCAGCAGCTGCTAACACACCAGTGGGCATGTTAAACATGATGGTAGGGCAATCTAAAAACGAACAACAGTGTGATACCCTCGTTGACACTTTACTGACCAAACTGTGTACTCTACTCTTTAGTCTCCAAGGGTACATATTGGCAGAGTTTGCTAAGTGGTTGGAATAAAAGTCCCAGGACATGCACCAATCGCTGTCATGGCTCTTTTAAGAGCTACACAAGGCCACCTGACACTAACCTGGCAGATGTTTATAACAAAGAGATACAAACTTGAGAAGGCAAGTCATTTAGAAGGCAGGTGGAAGTGGTGGCTCC
Organism: Bagarius yarrelli; assembly: GCA_005784505.1. NCBI lineage: Eukaryota > Metazoa > Chordata > Actinopteri > Siluriformes > Sisoridae > Bagarius > Bagarius yarrelli. Next base: position 2,014,850 of record VCAZ01000038.1, on the reverse strand, counting down.
AGGTTAAGGTGGTGGACTACCAACCCAAAGGCACTACAATTCCCAGCTCCACCAAGCCACTACTGCTGAGCCCCTGAACAAGCCCCTTAACCTTCAGTTGCTCAGTTGTGTAAATATAATAAATGTAAGTAGCTCTGGATACGGGCAGTGGTGGCTCAAATGGTTAAGGTGCTGAGTTGCAGATCTGAAGACCAGAAACACCTGGGTTTAAGCCCAACCACCGGCAAGCCAACCACTGTTGGGTCCTTGAGCAAGACCCTTAACTATGGCCGCTGTATCATAGCCGACCCTGCGCTCTGACCCCAACTTACTAAGATGGGATATGCGAAAAGCACTGCATTTCATTGGCTCTGTACACGTACCTAGCACAATGACAATAAAGTTGAATATATAATGGTGTCTTACAGGTGCTGTAAATTTACATTTATGGCATATAGCAGACGCACTTATCCAGAACAACTAAAGTTTACCTTTGTTGTACAACTAAGGAATTGAACCTGTAGGAGGAAACCGGAGTACCCAGAGTAAACACACAAACGCGCAGAGAACATGCAAAGTCCATACAGAAAGACCCCTGCCAGGGATACGAACCTAGAGCCTGTGCTAACCACTAAGATACTGTGCTGCCCTCTGACGTCCCAATTGATTTTAAGTTTCTTTCTCACATAATTGTTAAATTTTACAAAATAATAAACTCACATAATGGTTCATGGATGAATTTTTCCCTTACTAACAGTTTTAGGTCTCCTGATTGTCTTAGTGGTTCCTGTATCTGATGATTTTATCAGATTTTCTTGTGGTATGAGACCAACATGTTAACCAACATTTTGAATATTTACTTTTTTCCTGTGATGTTTCTGTTAAAATCATTCCAAACACAATTATCACATTTTCTTTTTGTATATCATCCGCCATGTTTATACTCGTCTCGAGAGATTTTGTGAGAGTGTGTCTCTTTTCGTGTATAACAAATGAACTGAAACACAATGATGTCATCATTATCCTGGGATGTTGGAGACGGCTCTCGCTTTTTGGGAATGCAGTCGGTCAAGACGGTTCTGAGAGGTAATAATACAGAACCACTTTGATGACAGATTTCGACTTAGGTCTTTTTAGAATGACCGAAACAACATTTCAGATCTTGTGCGTTGAGATCGGACCAGTGGTTAGTCTATTTATGCCAAAATCACATGTTTTAAGTTTATCCCACTCAGTTGTGCGCATAAAAACATCTTCGTTGAAGAGGGTATCTATGGCAGCCTGGCAAATTTTGATGTTTTCCCAGAATGAAAAAGGAAGTTGTTGACCTGAAGACATCTACGTGCCTATATTTCGTTAAAATCATAACACCACCTGATGCCAACAGGAAGTGACCCCTCCTAGAGATTTAATGACCTTAACTGGTCAGTCTAAGAAAACGAGTTTTTGTTAAAGGGTGTGTCTATGGCGGCCTGAGAAAGTTTGCTGTTTCGCAATTGATATATTTGTTGCTGACACCTTAGTTTTCGTATGTATTGTTGGATCTATTCGGTTAGAGTGACATCACTCGGACGTGCTGACTGCTGCTAAAGATGGACCGGTGGTGACTCTGCAGCGATTGGTCTTGTGTTTGGGTTTTTATCATTAGGGTGGGTGGAAACTGGATTTGAACCTGCGGTCCAATCAGAACTTTGCTAATCTATCAGTTTCTCAAAGCTTTCAAATTGGATATATATCTGTACCAGGAAATAATTCATAATTACGCACTCCGGTGTCACCCAGATGAGGGTAGGTTTTCTCTTGAGTCTGGTTCCTCTCAAGATTTTTGCTAAAATCATTTTAGGAACATTTTTCTTGCCACTGTTGCTCATCGAGGATAAATATAAGCTGCTATAATATGATGTTTACAGTTAAAAGCACTATATATATATATATAGATAAATATATATATATATATATATATATATATATATATATATATATATAATAGAATTAAAATAAAGCTATACAGTGTTTGATATGCACTAAACTTCACATGTTTGAGGAAAGTCCTGGCTCAAGGACATCTACATGGCAATATTCAGTCATAGTCATAGTGCCACCAGCTGGCAGCAGCAGACATGTAATATATCCCTTCTATATTTACCACCTTAAAGGCATATTGCTCACTGTTCGTACTGTAATTAATAACTTATATGCTCTTTGGTTTACTCTTTAGAAGAGCACAAGCGAACTATGTTGCCTAGATTTTTAACAACTCACTGTTGAGTCCCATTTCCTCAGAAAGAACTAGCACATTAAATCCCTTATATATGTTATATATTCTTTTTCATTTTTTCATATTTTGCACAAAAAATAAATACAACCCTAATTTTAAAAAAAAAAAGCTGGAACAGCTTTATAATTTACATTACATTATTCCATTACATACATTACATTATTACATTACATTATCTAGATATATAAATAACATGAATAGTCACCCTCTCTTTTAAATAATCCTTTAAATCATTTGTTTATTGAAGATACTAACCTCAAATTCCTGTGTGGGAAAGACGTATATGTGAAAGTAAGCGTCCTTGAGATCTTTTATGACAAACCTGTGTCCTCAAATCTAAGATTGAATGCTTTTCCCCATACTTTGTTTGGAACTATAAAGTATTGTTTGTAGAAACCAGACTGCACCTGGTGCTGAGAGAGTCTTTACATCTTTTTTTTCTTAACTGGAGCCTGCTCGAGGGCTTGAGTAAAGCACCCCATTTAATCCTCATGGTTAAGAACTGAATTGAATTCTGTAACCGCCCAGACCCATTGTAAGATGTTCGCTGCCAAAGATTCTAGGGGTAACAACCTCTTGAGGCTGGTTTCCAGTATATACTGGTCCAGCAACCCAGAGCTCTGAAGCAGATTCTGGGCAGGGCACAGACCAGCTGGCAGTAGTAAGGGGACCTTACCGCAGGGTTCAGGCAACATATATTGCGGTGTGATCTTTCCCCTTCACAGTGGTGTGTCTACAGATGTCTGATGGTGTCAAGACCTGTATAAGGGGCACTTGAGTGGTGGTCGTCAAACTCATCTTTCCCCCTGGGGTCTTTGGCTGCTGTTGCTGCCTCGTCACCTCCAATGTTAATAGGGTGCGGTATGAGAAGCATTCACCCAGCATTCCCTTGGATCTGGCAGCAAGGCAGATACCGCTGAAATAATTAAATAGAAACATGAAATAATTAAATTTAGAGCCTGTAATATGTGAAACCTTCATTTTTTAAAGTGTACTTATTTTGAAACTTAATGACTGAAGAGAAGATGAAGCACGGATATTAGTAGAAACATTAGATTGACCTTTCTCAATCAGTTTTTGTCCAAGGAGTAAATAGAACAGTTACATAATGGAATGCCTTCTATGTAGAGCAAAACAAAATACTATACAATCTCACACATTTTATTAATTATTTAATTTAATCAGATCCAAAGTAACTAATAACTCATTACCAGAGTAGTCTTATAATTTGATACTTTATTACAACTCAAGTAACTAAACATTTATACTTTTAATGTAATATTCTCCACCCAAAAAACAAAAACCCAACTGTCTTCCGAAATAAATCTAACATTACTATGACAAGTCTGAAAAACTCATTCTTGTGCTTGTTCGGTGGGACATGCTCTACCACCCCTTTAAGAAGATTAAGAACATCCCGTCTCATGGTAGAGTAATCAAAGGTAAAATCAGCGACTGCATCATGCCTTTGAAACGGAGTGGTCTGTGCTTGAACTGAAATAACCATGAGAATAATCATGCTCTATAATACCTAGACTCCATGGCGATATCCCCACACTGAAAAAAACTAAACAGCAGCCTGTAATTAATCTTCAGGAGAAAAAGACTATCCAAGCTGTTTCTGTGTGGAGTTTGCATGTTCTTCCCGTGCTTGTGTGGGTTTACTCCGGGTTCACCGGTTTCCTTCCACAGTCCAAAAACATGTATGTTAGATTGATTGGTGATTCTAAATTGCCCATAGGAGTGAGTGTAAGTGTGTGTGTGGCCCTGTGATGGACTGGCGACCTGTCCAGGGTGTACCCCTCCTGCTTTTCTCCCTTTCAAAGACGGCTGGGATAGACTCCAGCAGATCCCTGTGACCCCGAATTGGGGAGAAAGCGGGTATAGAAGATGAATGACTGAATGGGCTATGTGAAAAGTTTAGAACACAAAGAGAGAGAGGTGGACCCAACTGAAGCCTTCTCCAAAGTTGACCACATAGGGGCAGTGGTGTCATTAATTACTCAGTGTAACAAAGCTCTTGGGTTAGCTGCTTAATAGTAATACGTGAAATTTGGAAGTGCTATCCCTTCCAATCTCTGCAGTGTACTTCTCTTAATTCTTGGAGGTTTTTGTTCCAAACAATATACAAAAACTTGGGCAGTTCAGTCATCCTTATCACATCAATTCGTCCACATTGAGAGTGGCTGGTGGTCCCATGTCCTAAATCCTTGCTCCAGTTAGATAAGAATGGCTGCTATTTGGCCACGTATAGATTTTTATAGTTACATGTGACCCAACACCCCAAGTTACTTGAATTTCTTAAAGAAAGATATAATCATTATATATATATACATATATATATATATATATATATATATATATATATATATATATATAATATGTTATATATAAATAATTGTAGAATTTGGCATAATTATACTTTATGCTCTATGTATCGCTGTTGCATAATCTGCAGGATAATACAAAGGTTAAAAAAAATCTCTAATCAAGATAACCTCTCGGTTCACAGAAAATCCAAGACAAACCTTTTAATTTAAGTCACTGAACATAAGAAAATAGATAGTTCAGAAGAACCCCCCCAAACATCTTATCAGCCTGGACCAGAAGTTGGGGGTGACTAACCAGCACTTTCTATTTCATTTTTATGGTTCTTTCTTGTGCTCTACCACTTTAGGTTATGCTGCCATAGCTAGTTTTGCTGAAGTCTCCAACTTCATAATGTCTTTAACTTTTAAACAAAAATTAATTAATTAATAATCCATTTCTCTCTCTCTGTTAAGTTAGACTTGCCCCTGATGTACCAGTAACCAGTGTTTTTGCCCCTTTCCTTGACTTTGCCCAATCATGCCTCTGCTAGGGATGTTTCTCATCTACGTTATGGGGATGCATAAAATTACGGAGCCACACTGGAGTTTTAAGGGTGGATTGGGTCCCACTTTGCTCCACTGACAACAGTTTACATCTCATTTGATCATCATTACTGAACCTTAACATCGTTTAGCTGTAATCAATGGACATTCATTGTCCCCTAGATGGGGATGGGTTCCTTCCTGAGTCTGGTTTCTCTTAAAGTTTCTTCCTTATTTCATTTCAGGGTGTTTTACTTGCCACAGTCGCCGCGGGCTGCTTCATTAGATACAAACTTACACTTATAAAGAATAATCATTTATTCTTACTGTATTATCTGTGTGACGCTGCTTGAGACAATGTCCACTGTTAAAACTGCTGAACAAATAAAATGAAATTAAAATTAAATGTGAACATTTTAAAAATAATTTTGTAAAAATAAAAAATTATAAAATCAGGTATTGGCTTTTTATTTTGCTATATAACTAAAAAATTTGAGGAATTGCTGTGACAGTTTTCCCTTTATACGGAGGGGGCTGGGAGGAAAAACCTCCTGTGGTGTCAAATCTACAGCTGATTGTACCAGCTGGTGACATTAGGAGACACTATGGTGTCAAAGGGGTAGAAGGGACTGCCTATATACAGTACTGTGTAAAGATTTTTAGACAGGTGTGAAAACAGACTGTAAAAAATGGAATGCTGTCAAAATAGAAGTTAAAAGTTTATTTTTATGTATTAAGAAAATAGAAAGTAAGTAAATAAAAATAGAATAACTGAAAAAAAATGTATGTAATAGATAAAAAAATATTTGGTGTGACCACGTTTTGACTGCAGAATCGTATTAATTCTTCTGGCTAGGCTTGTGTAGAAGAAACTCGACATGTAAGTTGTTAAAGATATGATTAGATATGAGTTAAATTCTTCTGCCTCTTTATGTTATCCCAAACAGGCCTAATGATGTCAAAATCAGGACTCTGTAAGTGTCACCTGTCACGTTAAGGACATTTCGTTCTTCCCTAAGCTAAAGATAGTTCTTAGGGTCGTTGTTCCGCTACATAGTGAATTCAGGGCCAGTCAGATGCCTGTGATGGTATTTCACAAAAAATATACAGTCCATCTGTCAGGATCTTTCAGCAATGAACACAACATCATTTCTGAAAAAAATTTTCAGATCAATTTGCAGAAGTACGACCCCAAACATGCAGGAAACCTCCACCTCGGTGCGCTTTTGCCTGCAGAAACTCTCCAGTACCACATTCTAACCTTTCAATGAACAAACTACCTTCTGCTACTGCAGCCAAATATTGTGAATCCATTATTGCTAGTAAAGACTAAGCTTTATTAGATGATACCTTCTTGATAACTTCTTGATGGATGGAAATCGTATCCAGATATATAATGTAATGTCCAATATTTTGAAAAAAAACCCCCAAAGTGTATACATTGTCAGAAGTGATACCAACACCTACCACCTCACCGCCTCTCAAACGTCAATCACCTTTCTAATTATAAACTCCTACTGCAGACCTCCAGGAATGGAAGTTCAACCAGATCCATCTGTGTTCTAAAATTAGCCCCTGTTGGTAGCCAGGTCCTGTGAACACTCTGTGTCAGATTGTTAGTTTGGAAACAGTGTTTGGTCCTCAATTTACTCTCTTGGAGGTAAGTGGACTAGGTCTGTGTTTTCTTTTAAAACTAGATTAAATGAATGCGATTATGTAAATCTTTTTTTGATTCATCACTTTAAAGCGTTTAGCTTCAGTTTTGTTGAACTTCCAATACCTTTTTATTAGCTCAAATGTTTGTTTTAGTCAATTTTGTGACCATTTGTTAAGGCAAACTCTGTCTCTTAACCCTACTATGTGTTTTTTTTGCTGTACCATCGTTAATCTTTTAGTAATATAAAACTACTATTATGAAAGTGACAGAAATAAAGGGATCTTTAATTTTGTTGAAAATGTATTAGATTATATTATAAGATGTTTTGCAGGGATAGATGTTGGATTTTTACACAGCTTTTAGGTGTGCTACACACACCCGACATAGTTAGGTTGCTTGGTTCAGTGCAAAAAATTATTAAAATCTAATAAACAAACCCAGTGGCAGGCCGTGCATTTGGTACCTGGGCCTTCAGTGGGGACTACCACAACTATCATGTCGCAATTATAGAAAGCATCAATAATAAACAAAAACGTTATATAAGATGACGGGGCTTTACAGAAAAAGATCAATTTTCCGTATTGAGGGTAAATATTATTTTTATTAAAGCAAGAAGAACTGCAACTGTACCACATATATCATATTTAATAACATCACAAAAACACAAACTATTTAAATAAAATATATAATGTATTTAAAGGCTGTCAGCCAGCGTTACCGCTACAAGTGGGAAACAAACTCTTTCTTAGGATCATGATATCTAACTTTTCTGGAAAGAAAAGATTTTTCAGTATGTCCGAGACCAAGTCAATTTCTCTTCCTCCGTGGCGTATTTGACATCTGATCAGTTAAAGAAACAGTCAGTAAATAAACAGATGTAGTTTAAGTTAAATGGGCAGCCCTACTGATTCTGAAGGCTTTGGGTAGATTAGATTAACATGGCAGCACATAGAAACTGAAATCTGATTGGACAAAAAAATCTAACACCCACATACACGTACTGGAAGCAGTGCAGCAAAAGAAACACTACGAAATGAAGAGAATAAACCGTTGGAAATAAATGAATACAATTTAATTGAACTAATATTATAATGTAGGTTGTACATGTAGATTAGATTCTGATATTGTTTAGGCCACCAGAGAAGGACTTGCTGGCCCTGACTGCACACCACTAAACAAATTAATAAACAAAAAATGATGGTTGAAATACAGTCTAACCTTTTTTTTTTTTTTTTTTTTTTTAAAGTTTTGTGCTGCTAAAACTTATAATGAAGCCTTGAAAAGTATGGACACTTCCAACAAAATGATCTTAATGGACATTACCAAGATTTTCTCTCTTCTCCAACCCAAAGAAGATGAGGAGGAGGTCTGTCAGCAGTTAAAAAATGCCATTGCTGAAGACGACGACAAACTTCTGACTAATTTGCTCTCTCAAGAACGGTACAAGAGATGTATTAATAGCAGGAGTGGCTGGGGAATACCATGCACACCACTAAAAACTGCAGCTGCTCATGGTCACCTCCGCTGTCTGGAGTGCCTTTTAGCCCATGGTGCAGAGGTGGACAGTCTGGATGTAAAAGCCCAGACTCCACTTTTCACAGCTGTTAATGGCCAACACCTTGGCTGTGTCTCTGCCTTGCTCAAAGCTGGTGCAGATCCTAATGGAAGCCAATATAACAATTGTTCTCCAGTGCTTAACGCAGCCAAAGACGGAAACATAGACATTTTGAAGGAACTGCTCTATTACGGTGCTGAGACGAATGTCAGGGCCAAATTACCGGACTGGGCTTCCAATTCCACAACATGCCGAGGACCACTTTACATCGCAGCTATTTATGGACACCTGGAGTGCTTCAAACTGTTACTGCTTTATGGTGCTGATCCAGACTACAACTGTAAGGAGGTTAAAGCACTGGCAAGAATCAAACAGTCCAACACAGTGTTGGAAACATGTCTCAAATATGGGTGCCAATTGGAATATATTCAGCTCCTAATAGACTTTGGAGCCAATGTCTACATCCCAATGACGATTACAGACAAAATGAGGGAGCAGGATGAGAATATCATGCTGGTACATAGAGAAAGAGGTTAGTTACACAGTCACTTTACACACAGTTACACACAGTATGTACACTTATGCTTTAATTTAATATATTTTATTTATTTTTTCTATTTGCAGTTTTACCCAAATCACTGATGTCTCAGGTTCGGCTTGTGATACGGAAGTACCTTTTTATGGAAAACAAACTGGACTTGATTGATTGTCTGGATATTCCACAAATACTGAAAAATTATTTGAAACATACCAAATGACATGTGCTCTAATCCAGCTTCTTCTTCTTACCTTAAATACTTATGTCCAGGGATGTTCAATGTTTTTTTTTTTTTTTTTTTTTTTTTAAAGACTGGTGCATGAGCAGGTTTTTATTTCAAGCAAGCAGAAGCTACACATGCCAATTAACTAACCGAACATCTAATTAACTTTAAATTAACTCATTAAACAGTGGGCAGCACGGTGGTTTAGTGTTGAGCACTGTTGACTTACATCAAAAAGGTCTCAGGTTCGTATCCCCTGCAGGAGTCTTTCTGTGTGGAGTTTACATGTTCTCCTCGTGCTTGCGTGGGTTTACTCCGGGTTCTCCGGTTTTCTCCCACAGTCCAAAAACATGTATGTAAAATTGATTGGTGATTCTAAATTGCCCATAGGAGTGAGTGTGTCCTGTTTGTCTGTATGTGACCCTGTGATGGACTGGTGATCTGTCCAGGGTGACCCAACGACAGCTGGGATAGACTTCAGCAGATCCCTGTGATCCTGATTAGGAATAAACAGATATAGATAATGAATAGATGGTTTATTGTTTTTAAATAATGGGACTTAAATAAATAAATTTTTAATTGTACAGTAAATTGTTTGATGTTGTTAATTGTTAATTTACATTTTCTATCTATCAATCTATCTATCTATTTAATGTGGCTTAGTGGTTAAGGGGTTGGACTGATACCAGAAAGACCAGGGTTCGATTCCCAGCACCACCGTTGGGCCCCTGAACAAGGCCCTTAACCCCCAATTGCTCAGTTGTATAAATGAGATAAATGTAAGTCGCTCTGGATGAGGATGTCTGTTTTCACACTGCACTACATTCAGTCGCTGCTGTGTTCACATGTATCGGTGACAGGAGGTTTCACACTGCATGACAGGAAGGAAGAATCACCAACAACTCAGCAAAATATATTTTACAATCCAACCCACGCAAGAAGGGATTTGGAAGAAAATCGTGATACCAATGGTCTGCATGCTGATTTTTAAAACAAGAAAAAAAGTAAAAAAAAAAAAAGAAACTAAAGGCATTCGTGCTGATATTGCAGTCTGTAACTACTTCCCGCTGCCCTGTATCTTGCTCTCTCCTTAGTTGTAAGTCTGAATTTTGAATCATCGACAAGAACAAATATTTCACCAGCCTCAGCGACGCCTCGGCGATTTCCTTCGATCGCATCTTTGGTAATTGACACCTCTGTGATTTTCACTTACGTGCACGAGCAGTGATTTGCCTCCGATGTTGGCCGGTCTTTAGAAAGTTTGCAAATCAGGGCTAAAAATCATGCAGTGTGAATATGTTGTAAAAAACACAAAATGGTAAATTTAACCCCAACAAACACTAATGTTGTCCTATATTCTTAACAATGGGATGGTCATCATCTGAAATAGGGATAAATTAATAATAGAATATATCAAATAATCTCAAATATGGCACTAACTAGTCATACACTCTTAATTATATGCACACACAAGACAGCCAGCTCAGTCACTTCTAGCGTTTGGGTGTAGAAAACTTGTTCTCTTAGTTTTACATGTCTAGGGTTTACTGAAACTTGTTACTGGCAGGATTTTGGATATCTTTGGGACACAATCTGAGCAGATTTTCCCACCTATACGTTAAGAAGAAGATGACATTTCAGGGCCCACCATTGCTCCAAGTTATACTGCTAGTTGAAGCACAAAAACCTGCAATCCAGGCAGATCCGTTTGTTTAACATGGACAAGAAAGGACAGAAGAAGGGGGTGTGTTTCTTTGGTTAGGGTGCTTTGAAGGACAATGAGAATTTTACGATGCCTGCAGCCACCATGCACTACATATTTCGCCATTATAACTTAAGAAGGGTAGCAGGTGGATGTTGGTTGTCAGATTTCATTTCTTTAGGCTGATCACAGACCAGGTAGATGATTGTATGGTCTCTGAACAAATAGTTGAGGTCATCGGAAAACCGTGCGATAGATGGTGACAGTGATACTCTGGGGGGGCTGTCTTTACGTTTCTGTGCCATTTTCTTTTCATTTTAAATAAAATACTTGGTAAAACATTTATGATCGCAGTACAGCTGTTACAGGGGAAACCGCTGTATTTCAGCCGGTTGAAAGCACCACCTAGCGGCAGATAATAAGAGTGCGACTAACTGAGAAAGTTAATCGGGTGAGTCTAGAGCCCTGATGTCACTTAACCCCAAAAATAAGACATGAAACATCTGAAAGGTGTATGCGCTCTCTCTCTCTCTCTCTCTCTCTTTCGTTCTCTCTCTCATTCTCTCTTTCTCTCTCTCTCTCTCTCTCTATGCATCTCCCTTGATTTTTTATCCTCTTGTGATATATTTTCATAACTGTATTCAGATATAGAATTTTTTTTCTCCAGTTTTTCTCATCATATCCCAGATGTTTGATATCTGTGTTTCTCCCATCCCATAGTGTTACCAAATTTCTTTCAATATGTTCTTTTTGCTACTTTTTTTGCCTGAGTTTTCTTATAACACACAAGATCACAAAAAAAAAACTGAAGTTTGATTTCTTTCTTTTATTGCAGCTTCACTTTATATATTTATTTTACCGTGAAACTGCTTTCCTTTCTTTTCTTAGAATACAACACTTTCCCGATTGTCTCCATTGCTGATTAATGTATAGCATTAAAGATTATTTAATTATACTCTTCCACTTCAACATTTAGTTCATTTAATTTAATTGATCTATTACTACATTCTATTATAAACATTGTCCAATTAACATTCCTTATTTCCATCTTGGAATATATTCTTTTTCTACTATTTGTCCCTTTATTCCAGTACTACAGAATATAGAATAGTGTACTTTCCCCTGCCATATTTTAGATACTAAAGTAAAAATTAACACAAATTCTTGTCCATGAATTATATCCAACCCTGTACCATAACCATCATTCAGGCAAATTGGTCCTTATTCATTTAACATTTTCTCTATTATTCCTCCATCGTAATCTGTTTTTACTTTCCTAATGCGTGCATTAAAATTTCTGCACCATGTTACCTTATTATTTTTACTTGATTTCCCTATTTCTTACATTATCTTATAAAAAATGTATTACTTGTATAATGCTGTTAAACCAAATTTCAACAATTACTACTTCATCGTTTTTATTTTCTTTTTTACTATAATGTAAACCTTTGTTTTAATAAAAGTAACCACTTCGCTGCCATTACCTGTTTTCCTATTTCCTTATCTACACTTTTATATCCATTTATTTTAAGTCTTTGAGTATATAACCTTATGGTTTTTGTTTAGTTCATCAACAAACTTCTTAATATTTTGTTTATTTGCTATTATGTTTCTATCATTCCACTGTAATATATTTTATAGATTTTTCCCCACTGGACAGATGTGATGCTGAAGGTCTGTGGCTGCTTCAACTGCTTCATTCATATATATATATATGACTGGCTTTACCCAAAGGTACCCCATCTCGGAAACTTCACTGAAAAAGACATTATTTGTTGACTATTAATACACAGTTCTAAAGACGACTTTCTGGTTAACAACTTCCCTGCTGGGGAAATTATAAATAACATAGTGAAACGCATGAAACTGAAACCAAGATTCAGGGCAGTTTATCACCAGTTTATTTCTTATACCAAAAACCAAAAATAAAAATGTTATGAAACTTTTGTATATATATATATAATATATATATTATATGTATATATATATATATATATATATATATATATATATATAATTTCCACCTATCGTATATAATTAAAGAAATGATATAACGATGGACCATATTCTTCTATATAAAACAAAAGTTTCATTGCATTTTTTCTTTTTTTTTTTTTTTTGCATCTTTTTCATCACTTTAAAGGTTTTTGTATAACAAATAACCTTCACCTTCATGTACTTTATTATATATATATATATATATATATATATATATATATATATATATATATATATATACAATATTACATACAATATCTGTTTTATATAACTAGATATTATTATGAAGCGATAGTGTAGTGATATTGCCGTGTTTGTTTTGTACACGAGTATTTGTTTTAAATAATAAAATTAAAATACTAAAAGCAAAAATAGATAGATAAATAAATAAATAAATAAATAAATAAATAAATAAACCTGTTTCTATTGTTTCCTTTTTCATCGCCAACGTTTCACAACCAAACTCACGCGAGAAGTGCTTAGGAAATAACGCGAGATCTTAAAGTTCTCACGTAAGACTGGAAATGTGATTAAAATGGCAGCCTGCAGGAAAATCTTGATACAAAGGGTCTGCGTGCTGATTTTCAGTAAAAGAGTGAAAAAGAAAAAAAAAAAGACCGGAACTGAAGTCATGCTCGCTGTTATTATGGTCTGTAACTCCTCCCCAAACTTCCTGCTGCCCTGTGACTATAAAGTCTCAGTGGGCGGAACAACGCGCTGTAAATGTCACAGCCCTGATGTCGAGCGCTGATTGGTTCCTGTCTACTCTTACGTCACGATCATGATTAGAATTGATGATCGGACGTTTTGATTTCATTGTCTGGCGCAGCGGCTCGTGAAAAAAAAAAATCTGGTGAATTTGAGCAGCGACTGATGTGTCAACAAAAAAGGTATTTATTAAATTAATAATCTTTTGGTTTTTTTTGGATGTTTTACTGACTCACAGGGCGGCCCGGAATCGCTTGGGTTATATTATAATCAGGGTCGGTGAGGCTGTACGTATAGAATAAAAGTTTGGCGTAGACGGGGATGTTTTTTTTTCTGGCCTACCGCCCCCATCAGAACACGCGATTAGGATTATTCTCTTTTTGTGTTGCTTTTTTTTCTTTTGTGTTGATTGTTAAGATTTGACCGAAATCCGTTTTTATTCCGGACTGTGATGATTTCTGTGCTGAATCGGGCGGGTGGATGGATGGATTTTTATCATCACTTCTATTGGCGATTATTTCACTCAGTAGCCCATGCGCACTAAGAGCTTTGGGGGGAAAAAACCCCAATGAAATAATAACCCTTGCGATGCCCGACTCTCTGTTCGGCTCCTGAGACTCGAACTGAATTATAACACCGCCATCTGAAATGACTGGATATTCGGATATTTTCTGTAGAATTACCGACTTTACCTTATAAACCTCGGCAAATTTCTACAATAATTCGGCTGAATTTACAGTTTATATGTTTTAATCGTGTTTTTCCCCCAGCTGTCTTTATTCTAATGTTTTTGGCACTGAAGCTTTAAGAATAAAATGCATTGTTATTATTATTATCATTATTATTATTATTATAATTATCGTTATTATCATTATTATTGGTTATTATTATTATCATTATTATAAATGTTCCGACCAACTGACTCTACTACAGCACAATAACGACATGTCTTTGTTTAATGTTTATTGTTTTGTTTACACGCCCGATCGATTTAAGGAAACTTGTTAAAACTACAGATTTATATGAACTTTCGTTTTCTGTTGATTCTTTTTCTTTCTGTTCTTTAATCGACAGCGGATCGTTGATTTCTTGCACTCGGAGACGTTTAAAGGTCTAATAAAATTATAATAAAGAAAATAAACGAATTCTATCATATTCAGCGCAGTGGAAACTGAAATCTTTTTGACCCGAGCAAAGCTCTTAAAATCCTTTCTGCCCCAGAGGCACTTCTGTATCGTTACTGACTCTAAACCCTCCGCTTTGACCCCTTGACCCCAATATCCTAAACTGGGGTGTGCGAAGAATAGAATTTTAGAAAGAAAGACTAAATGTGGTGTTATTTCTACAGAATTCTCATTTCTGGCTTTTGGCAGACGTCCTTATTCAGAGCGACTTTTATACATCTGAGTAATTGGGGGTTAAGGGCCTTGTTCAGGGGCCCAACAATGGTAACTTAGTGGTGCTGGGAATATATATATAATTTTTCTTTTTTTTTTTAGTAGTAATATCAGTATTTGTATTTTTTGTTTGTTGTTGAATTTTTTTGAATTTTTCATTACGTTTGCCTGTGGATAATGCTGGAAGTTGTAAAATTTTCCATTGGTGTCTATCTATCTATCTATCTCTCTCTCTCTCTCTCTCTCTCTCTATCTCTCTCTCTCTCTCTCTCTCTCTCTCTCTCTCTCTCTCTCTCTCTTATATTTACAATACATTTTACAGTATTTGTTAGACTCTTTTATCTAGAGCGACTTACATTTATCTTTTATACAACTAAGCGATTGGGGTTAAGGGTCTTGCCCAGGTGTCCACAGTGGTGGCTTGGTGGTGCTGGGATATGAAGACCGGTCTTTCTGTTGTTAGAATGACCTCTCTGTCTTTCTTTCTTTTTCTCTCTCTTTATATACAGTATATATATATGTATGTATGTGTGTGTGTGTGTGTATATATATATCTATCCCTACAGCAGTTCCTCCTCCACTTTTAATCTGCACTGATGTTGGCAAAATGATGCTCTAGTGCTGTTACAGTTGCATATAATTGCTGTTAGACTATAACTCAACAATCTAACTACAGATGCGCATAACTTACTGTAAATACTTTAAGATTTTTAAAAAACATTTTTTATTGTAAATTTCACACAATTTGCACTTTTCTATTGCACATTTTCCTACTTTGCACATAATCGTTTTTGTATCTGAGCCACCGTAACAATTTAATTTCCCCCACTGTGTGGATCAATAAAGATGATCTTATCTTATCTTATCTTATCTTATCTTAATTCATAAAAAACAAGTGTGACCTCAGATCCCAAATTGTAACCGTCATGTTACCGATGTTTTCACATGTCACCGATGTTTTTGGTGTTCAAATTCAGTTGCTTCTGTTTTCACATAAACAATGAGTCCGTGACAGGAGGTTTCACACTGCATGACCTTTTACATTAGGAAGAATCACCAACAACTCTGTCTGCTCTGAGAGGTAATTAGGAAATAACGCGCGGTGAGATCACAGTTCTTGCGCAAGACTGTAAATTTAATTAAAACTGTGGCCTGAAAGCCGTGTGCGATACAAATGGTCTGTGTGCTGATTGGCAAAGTAAAACGAATATAAGATATTACATAAAAAAAAAAAGCAACCAAACCAAAGCGATGCTTGCTGATATTGTGGTTCTTCTCAAATTTCCTGCTATCCTGTATCTCGCCCTTTTTATTGGCTGGATTTTATCTGTTCTTGGATCGCGTTTTTGATACCTCGTGTGCCTGAGCACTGATTTGCCTCTGGTTTTTAGGTATTTTAATTACGATTACAGTAACATTTAAACATAACTGTAATGCAGGCTAAGCAAAATAACAAGCTTTCGACTATTTAGATACAGTTCTGCTTAGATTTAATTATGACACAGCTTAGTAATCAGTTCGTTAGAAGATGTGCTTAATTGCATTCACGATGGTGCCCGGGTTCGATTCCCGGCCAGGGGGTCTTTCTGTGTGGAGTTTGCATGTTCTCCCCGTGCTTGTGTGGGTTTACTCCGGGTTCTCCGGTTTCCTCCCACAGTCCAAAAACATGTATGTTAGGTTGATTGGTGATTCTAAATTGCCCATAGGAGTGAGTGAGTGTGTGTATGTGTGGCCCTGTGATGGACTGGCGACCTGTGCAGGGTGTCCCCCTCCTGCCTTTCGCCCTTGCAGAGGCGGCTGGGATAGACTCCAGCAGATCCCTGTGACCCCGAATTAGGGAATAAGCGGGTATAGAAAATGAATGAAGGAATGATTGGTGTTAGCATTAGCATTAGCAAGTTTGGAACTTGATCTGTTTTATTAGTGTACAAATCGCTAATCTGCTTATATTATTAATAAATATTCTCCAAATGACCGATGTGAAGATTATAACACACTGATGTAACAATCTTGTCTTACAGATGTTGTTTAACCTGGTGCTTTAAGCAGAAGAGCACCTAAAGTCAAGTCATGTTCCAGAGAGAAGAACCCCATCATCGACCCGTAACATGTTAGAATTTTCAGCATTTTAATGAGATGGTATAAATTATCAGCCGGGTAAAGGAGAGCTCGTTTGCTGTCCCTTGTATGTTGGATGGCTTGCGCAGTGAAGTGGCTGAGTTCACATTTCCACCTAAACCTGAAGTATGGAAGCATGGCAGGAGAAGCGGGGTGTCCATACTGTAAGTACTGTCTGTCTGTGTGTGTGTGTGTGTGTGTGTGTGTGTGTACATGAATAAAAGCTCAAAGTATGGTGTGTCCGGGTGTAACACTGCTGTATATCAAATTTGTTAAAGGCTAATTGATAAATTATTGGCCAACACGTTGGCATAGTGGTTAAAATTGTTGCCTCACAGCAAGAAGGCCCGGGTTCTCCCCGTGCTTGCGTGGGTTCACTCCGGGTTCCCCGGTTTCCTTTCACAGCCCATAAACATGTATGTTAGGTTGATTGGTGATTCTAAATTGCCTGTACCTGTGTGTGTGTGTGTGTGGCCCTGTGATGGACTGGTGACCTGTCCAGGGTGTCCACCTCCTGCCTTT
Source organism: Bagarius yarrelli (assembly GCA_005784505.1). Taxonomy (NCBI): domain Eukaryota; kingdom Metazoa; phylum Chordata; class Actinopteri; order Siluriformes; family Sisoridae; genus Bagarius; species Bagarius yarrelli. Next base: position 1,997,323 of record VCAZ01000038.1, on the reverse strand, counting down.
CGCCCTTTCAGAGACGGCTGAGACTCCAGCTGATGCCTGTGACCCCGAATTAGGGAATAAGCGGGTATAGAAGATGAATGAATTATACGTAATTTTTTTGTTGTTGTACTCACCGTCTAGTAAGACGTTTGTTACTGTCTAGTTTTGTTTGTTTAAATGAAAAAATGTCCTTTGTAGCCTTGACAATGAAAATGTGTCCATGTTGTGGTGGATTTTTTTTCCTTTATATTTCTTATTTATTTGTTAGATGAATCTGCGGTCCGTGTTCACTGCCGAGCAACAGCGTATCCTTGAGCGTTACTATGAAAATGGTATGACCAATCAAAGCAAAAGCTGCTTCCAGCTCATTCTTCAGTGTGCTCAGGAGACCAAGCTTGACTTTAGTGTGGTCCGGGTAAGTGTCTGTTTGTTCAGTGGAGTTTACGGCTCATTCGGTGCTCTGGGTTTGCAGAATTGCCACTCACCGGTTGTTTTTTATTGCTATTGTTCTTACACCGCTGTGTATTGTAGTGTAAACGTCCCAGGTCATTAGCAGTTTCTAAAATATTTAGCTTAGCAGTCAACATTCACGCTAAAGACAAAATCAAATCAGGTCGAATATTTTCATTCTGTTGTTCGTTTTGTACATTTAAATGTAGTGTGTCGTTTGTAACCGCATGAGTGCGTGTGCTATAGGCGGATTCCACATGACTGGCTGACTGGGTTAATATGTGACTATACAGAATGTACAGGTTTTTATATCGTAACAGTGTGTGTGTGCTTCTGCTTAAACATCTATCCCGAACATAGTCTTAAACACACACACACACACACACACACACACTAGAATTGATATTATAACAAAAACTAGTAATATTTTTCTATATTATTTAGGGTACCACAAGCATCTTAGTCATAAATATTAAATAATTGTAATAAAATATATTAAACCATAATGTAGCTTAAAACAGGTTCTTTTCCCTGCTGTTTTTGCTTGAGAAAACTTGTCACTTGAATGGTTTCCGATGGAATCCTGAATTAAAAGCTTCCTATTTGTGGTTTTGCAGACATGGGTGGGCAACAAGAGACGGAAGCTGGCTTCCAAAGTGGATAAGAACGGTATGATGGGTTTGTCGAACCATTCCATGGTCAGTGCTGGGGGAACGCTTGGCCCAGTATTAGCCACGGATATGACTTCTCTGTGTAGTATTCAGCGTGGACCACCTACAGTTCACCTGCTTTCTTCCCAAGGCTCCTGCCCTTCATCATCTTCCTTTTCCTCCTCTTCCACCTCCTCCTCTCCATCCTCGAATGGATCTAAAAACAACGATGTTATAGTGACTGGTGCCTACTCTCTTCCACACGTTATCAGTCAGTCAGGCTCTTCGCTCCAGAGCAGGGCAGCTGCAAAAATCCTGCAATTAAATCCTAATACTGAATCAAGTCTGACTTCACGTCCTGTCTTATTTAGTCAAATGAAAAGACCTCGAGACCTTGCATCAGTTGCCCCTAGCTGGGTGAAGCAATGTGGTCAACCGCACCAGCAATGGCCCACAACTTCACATCAACCAACAGTGACAAACAGACAGCAGACTGGCCCAGTAAGCACTACAGAAAGTGGGGTCAGGATCCAGCAGGTTTTTACCATCGCTGGGTTAGCAGATGCCTCACGACAACATTCCAGTGAAAAGAATCCAGATCACTGGATAAGAAATATGTCAGGAATGGAGTCGCTTGAATCTTTTTCAATTGCAATGGAAACGGGGGATGCAGATGATGAATATTTAAGAGAAGAAGAGTTGGCAAACATGGGCGCCCAGATGCAGCTCAAACAGTCTGCAAGTAGCAACACTAGTAAAGAGGAACATGGTAGGTTCTCTACAGAAGAGCCTCCAACAATAAATAGCCAGGCTATGTACACTGTGACAGCAAGTAACATGATGGAGGTGACGCACAGTCCCGTGCATGTTGGAGAAAAAGGGTACCAAACCAACAGTGCTTTGCTGCTTGAATCAGGCTCTAGTGGCAGCTATTCAAAAAGATGCTTTGCAGAGACCTCTCCATCAAGAATGCCCAATCTTAAGGTATAGTGAAGCTGTGTTCCTGCCATCGCTTTAATTTTTCTACTTGGTAAATAAATAGTAATAAAAAAATTTAATTTATATTCATAAATAACAAAGAAATGACTGTTCTATTATTGTGTAGGTTTGATTAGCTACAGAGGTTTACTGAAAAAAACAGACACCTTGAAGAAAAGTTTAGTGATGTAGAATAGTTACTAGAACTTTATCCAAAATTAAATTATTAAGTAAACCAAGGGGAAAAAAACAATATATAAGTAAACGTGACTGCCACCTAATTTGGGCGAATGACGTTAAATGGGGCACGTCATCCGAGGGAGTGAAAATATTATCCGAATTTAAAAATTAATCCTTCGTGCTAGCACAGCTGGCCAGAAAATATTTGGAGCTAATTATGTGGAACTTAATGTGTATAGAAATAATTATAATTATTTTTTACTTAATAATAACTTATTATTTTGTTGCAACATCCAAAATAAAGTTATGACACCAACATGACAAAATGAATGAATAAATTAATAAAAAGCTGAATGTCTTTACATGGTCTAGACCAGGAGTCGGCAACCCACGCCTTCAAAGCCAGATGCGGCTCTTTCGTCCCAGAGCTGTGGCTTCCTGTGGCTTTGTAAAAAAAAAAATAATAATAATGCGTATAAATAATGAGTATTTAATAAAAATGTATTTATTTTAGTTAGTTTGTCTGAATTTGAAGACGACGGTAATCTTGTAACATTAAAAATAAATATGCGGCACGAGATGCCATCTCAGACGTTTATATAAACATAAAGTATGCATGCATTTGGAGTCCTGTCTATCTTCAGATCCACATACGTATGAGAGCAGGTTCTCTCCAAAATAAACGATATTAAAAAAAAAAAAAAACCCAAAAAAACATCGCTCACGCCTTACAGACGACAGTTTTACAATCCTGTGTGAAAATAAAGGTGACGTCTTGTAGCCTTGATGTGGAGACGCTGTGCGATGAGGTTCAGGAGTTAAAAATCACACTAAATATTATAATTGGCTTTTATTTTGGCCCAAAAAATATTTTATAATGTTCAGTGAAATAGTCCTTTTTATATTTAGGTTGACAGCTGACAAGCTGATAAAAAGGTGACGGCACACAGAAGCGGACTAGATTTTTGGTTTAATGAATCAAATAAACATTAATAAATTTATGAGAAAGTTAACTACATTCCAGCGTTTTTCTGGAGTTCGAAATAACTTTGTTCGAAAAGTGTCATTTTCGCTCTAGAAGTTTTTTTTTTATTTGTAGTATATAAAAATAAAAAAAAAAAAAGACATGCAGTGTCATCCTAATTTAGATGTGAAAAGAGCTTTGTGGCTTCTGATGTTCTATTTTTTCTGGAAAACTGTCAAATGAGTGTCAAATGTTGCTGATGGTTTAGACCTAAAATCTGGAAGACTGCAATTCACTAACCGTCATCATCAAATTGAACTGAACTGGAGCAGTTCTGCAAAAAATAGTTGGGGAATATGGATGGCCGGTATAAAAGGTACATACCGTTACCCTGAAATAAATTCAACCGTAATAGACTTTTTTTTTATTCGGTGTATACCGAGACATGTAAATAAGTGGGTGTGGCTAACTCACATACAGTGTACTTAAGCTTAAGCAAAACCAGGGCTCGCAAAATCTATAGCCAGAAGTCCCGGATTTTTAGATTTTTCCGGTCGGGTTACCAAAATATATCTCCATCCCATCAATCGGGAATCTCATAGGGAGAAAAAATATATTTTAATGCTTTTACATTCTCTCATAAAGATAGTGGGTTAATTATGTCGTCTAATTTTGGGGGGTCAGTGAGCCACTATCAATATGTGGGGTATTAAAATTATGCAATTATGCAAGCTGTTGAAGACGCTGCGAGACTGAAACACTGAATGAGGATTGTTAAAAATTGTCTGCATATTTATATATTTTTTTTCTCTGTAATATGTTGTGGTTTTTATTTTATAACTGTGAAAAGTTGTTAATTGAGGGAAGTTTATAATAATATTTTTGTCCACACAAGTGTGAATTTCTTTTGTTATTGTAAATTCATGTTCATATTTAATTTACTTTATATATTAAGAACCAATTCAAGAAAAAAAAAAGTAAAAGTACTTTACATTTCTGAAGTATTTTAATTAATTTATTATATAAATATCTTTGTTGTTTTTCCAGAATAACTTACTATTCGATTAACTTCATCGTGAAATATATCGTTATGTTTACCTTTTTTTATATTATTTTAATACTGTGGCAAAATATATTTAAGCCAATAAGATGGTAAATGTTGGTTTGTAAACTAAACCCATTTCCATGAATCTTCTTAGTAGAAGATTGTAGTTTGGAAGGTATAGAAAATGTTGATATGGTATAAAAGTTAAGCTGCGTCAAGCATTTAAATAGTTTATTTATTCATCTGTCTATAGTAACTGTCAGGGTTACAATGTTCCAGCTAGTAAGCTGTTCATTTTCTCTGAAAAAAAATGTATTTTAAAACATTGAGACGATATTACAGAAAGATTAGTGGTAAATTATTAATCTTTTTGTGTGTTATTTTAGGTAAGTATCGTGTCGTCTCCTTGGCTTCTTAGCAACTCCCGTAAAAGAACGGTAGGTTCTTCTTAGAATACCTTGTTGGTTTTTTTTTTATGTCCAAGATGTGAACAAGCAACTTTTCTAAATGTTGTATATATTTAGCTCCAGGATAGGACCCAGTTTACTGATGAAGATCTGTACACACTAAAAAGGTACTGGGACAGCGGCATGACCAGTCTGGGCTCTGTGTGCAGAGAGAAGATTGCGGCAGCTGCTACTGAACTCAGCGTGGACAGTGAAATTATTAAGGTCTGTAGGTGTCTTTTAGGCATTTCTGTATGCTTAAGCGGTTTTTTACTTCGTTACATTTACTTGAGTAATTTTTGTGGGTGATTTAAGTACTTTAAATTTTAATTGAGTATATTTTTAGTTAAAAAAGGTACTTTAACTTTTTAACGGCGTTTCTCCGGTCTTGTGAAACCGTAAAAAACATGAGAGGTTGTAAATAATTTGTTTATATGAATTGTTCGCAAGACTTTGGAAAAGCTGCTTTGCGAGAGGCTGTTACGAATCTCCCGCTAAAGTTTAGCAGGTGTTTAGTGGAAGCAGAAGACGTGTGTGTTATCGGAGGCAGATCAGCCGTGGCCTTGGGTTCGGTATATGTTTTTACTCCAATGTTTAGAAAAAAAAAAGTTTTATAATGCGATGTAAAAACTCGCCAAGTAGTTTAAAATTCAGGGTTTTTGCTCGGAGGCTGGTGATTTTAATCCATAGGCAACTTTAATGAGAACAGGCAGAACAAAAAGTAAGCTCAGACCTACTGACCATGCTTATACACCAGGTGTACCAGGTTCACTAATCCACCTTACTCAGGAAATCTCAAAGCATGAATGAACCCCTTGGCAGGCTCCTCCTTTATGTAATTCCTCATTGTCTTGTATTGTAAAAGGGGGGAAAATTCTGCCCTTGGACATAGTGGTGCCAGGAAGCAGGTTGATGACAGAGCTGTAAGACCCTAAGTTTGCTAAAAGCTTTGGCAAGGTCTTCATATTTTGATGGTAGGTTGGAAGTGGAGATTGATGTTTCTAGGGGTGACTGAGGAATAAATTTGACTGTACGTTTTGCCCGGAAGTAAAGTTTGAGTCCCAGTCAGTTCGGGAATCAAACATCAGTTTTCTGGTAAACATTTGTGGTAGAGACTGTTGACCATGGAATTGCTGTTTTGTTCTGGACTGTGAATCTGCTCCACTGGAGAAATGGTGAGTGTTTCCTTTAATTGCTATTGTCTCAGTGTACGTTTTGCTTTGCCAAACTTCTTTCAGGGTGTGTCAAGTTGTTTCAAACAGACAAAGAAATTAAAAATCTAAAAGGAGTCACAAAAAACGCCAGAAGCAGAATGTAGCTCACCGGGACTTCACATCGTGACCTCATAACGAGTATCCTTAGAGTTCACAGTTTAAGCACACAGTAAGTGTGTTTGACCTCAAATTGTGAACATAGTATGAGCACACAGAATACCCATGATGTGATCACCGTGAGACCAAATAGTTGACTGGGCAGATAGCGCTACCTTTTTTTGTACCTTTTTTTTGAAAAAGGTACACATCTGATTCGTAACAAATATTAGCAACAAAATCATCAGCCTATCAAATTTTGATGTTCAATGACAGCCCGCCCTCTGGGTCTAGTGGTGTGCCCAGTGTTTGCTGAGAATTTCCAAGGTATAAAAGCGAAACTCGATGATTGACGCCAGCAGTTACCGGCACTGTTACACCTGATCTTGTTGCCGATCTGTTAAAAATGCAAACTATGCAAAATGGGAAGATATTTATGCAAACTAAGAAAATATTTGAGAAAGGAAGACACCCAAACTGGATTCACTAATAAAGACCACCTAGCACAACAAGGTATTTAAAAAAAATTATAAGGTAATGTTCATTGGAATGATTCTCTCTTTCATAGTCTAAACTGCTTCACATCAGGGCTCCAAACGCCATTAAATGTCAGTCATGCATAATATAAGCCTTATTAGCATATGTCTGTGTTAGCTGTAACGGGGATGCCGGTGATGCTTGACCATGCCACCATTGCAACACAAGTATTCCTATAAAGGCTTTTTTTGAGATTATAAAGTCTACCGCATGGTCAATAGTTTGTAGACGTTACCGCTTAACAAAAGCTGGATGAAAGACTAGTCAATTAACTATCTCCTGACATAATACAGTTACCATCATACCAGGCAGAAAGGTAAATAGGAAGACCAAAGGGGAGGAATATAGATGTGATAAATGAGGATATGAAGTTAGTGGCTGTAAGTGAAGAGGATGTAGAAAATAGGGTTAGGTGGAGACAGATGATTCGCTGTGGCGACCCCTAAAAGGGAACAACCTAAAGGAGAAGAAGAAGATGGTTATTATCGTGTTTTTGGAAGGAAACCCAAAGAGCCCAAAAAGGGCATTGATCTGACATGAATCGCTCAGTTTTATGCTTATGTTAAAATACATTAAATATAGCACACGTTTTTTTTTTTTTTTATTGAACATTTACTCTTCACCTTTTACTGCAGACGTGGATCGGTAATCGCAGGCGGAAGTATCGACTGATGGGTATTGATATTCCACCTCCCAAAGGAGGGCCAGTGACCTTTCCTAAAGTATCCAGTACAGACCTCCTATCACCTTTGACCCCTGAGGGAGGCAAACCAAGGTCTGTTGAGTCACAACAAGAGAATGGGCAGAACGATGCAGTGTCAGTTTGTTCATCTGAAGGTAAGAGAAATGTCTCTGCTGATCAAGAGTTTTTTTTTTTATGTCTTAAGCTTTTGTTTTAAAATAAATCGAATAAATGAAGTGTGATTGTTTTTAAAGATGGAGTAAATGACTTCTATCTGAGGGAAAATTGTGATAATGGACTAAATAGCTCTGCTGTTGCTGAAAATGTGGTAGGTTGCATTATATTTACCTACATGTATGTTTTTGTGTGTATTTATTTGCATTCTTGTTTGCAGTGCAGAATTTTGTATGTATATTGTGACAACAAGTGGCAGATAAATGGAAAAGTGCTTTTTTTTTATTACATTAAATAAAAAAATAAAGCTGTCCTATGTGGAAAGAGAAGAGACAGAGTCCACCGGTTCGTTCTAGTAGGTGTTCTTAGCTTTTAGTCCATTATCTGGATAACTAGTCAGCCCTTATAGTGCCCAAAATATCTTTTTGTTGGCAAGTAGTCTGAAAAAGACGACTGACTGCTAGTTTTGTGTGGTTCCTTAATGCTAAAGAGTGAGGATAATACCTCCGAAGGATAATACCTACCTCCGGTCATTACAGGTTGGTAGACATGTGCTTTACCTGCAACATATGACACAGATCCACCACAATACAAAATTTATACCTTGGTCTGTAAGTATGTCCTTCAGCGTGGATAAAGAGGACCAGGAGCTCTTTAACAATGTTAGCAAGCCTGGTTCTTTAAAATTGGATAGGTTCCGTGTTGCATTGGTTTCCTTTGGATTAAGAACACTTGCTAAACTAATTGATAAAACCAGTCTGTGATTGGTCCATGCCATGTAAAGCAATACAGGAAATGCACAGTTTCAGTTGCATGGATACCGAAAGATAGTTAGGAACATTTGTAGATCTGGACAGACCTGTAGTTGGACAAAAACCCAGCAGCAGGACCAGTATTGCTACTCTTTCTGGGATGGAACTGTGCAAGCACTAAAAAAAGTCCTACAAAAGAATTTTCAGCAGCCTACTGGGATGCAGGTTTTGGAACAAACTTTAGGTCTACCCTTGAAGGTAGCATGAGCATTCCGTTCAAATGACCAGAACGAGCAGTGTGTAAATCTTGTTTATGTGTTTAGCTGCATAAGTTTACCTTGTACTGTGATTACACTTTTAAACAGAAGATTGAAATAATCGAAGATGAAGACGACAGTGATGTGATGGTCAATGATCTGCAAAACATGCATAATCTTCTAGAGTACAAAGTAAGTAGTTATAATATATACTTGTAATTTTTTTTTTACTAACTCTATTACTTGTTAATAAATGTAAAATGGAGTAATTCGATTTCTGCACAGACAAGTTAGGTTTATATAACCTACTTTATAAATATAGTCTTTTTCTCTCAATGATAAAAAAATCCACAAGGCTCACAATATAAGACTTTTCTGTTTTTTGCCGTCTAATTTCAGATACCAACAGCTTCGCCAAGCTTTGCTAATCAATAGTAATTAGACAAATCATTTGCAAATGTTCATTTGCTTAAAATTATTAGAATTGGATAATGGATATTGCTTTGAGAAACTATAATCAGTCTATGATAATTACTTAAAAAAAAATGTAGCTGTACTTTGAGCTCGATTTGCTATTAAACCCTATAACAATTGGAACACATTATTCAAAACTTAAATACATAAAGGGCCTTCTATAATGTCAGATATAGCAGTTTAGCGCCAAACAAGTTGGATATTTAGCAGTTTAGCGCCAAACAATTTGGATTATTTAATTTGGATATTTAGCAGTTTAGCGCCAAACAAGTTGGATATTTAGCAGTTTAGCGCCAAACAAGTTGGATATTTAGCAGTTTAGCGCCAAACAAGTTGGATATTTAGCAGTTTTTAGCCCGCAAACAATTGGGTATTTAGCAGTTTAACGCCAAACAATTTGGATATTTAGCAGTTTAGCGCCAAACAATTTGGATATTTAGCAGTTTAGCGCCAAACAAGTTGGATATTTAGCAGTTTAGCGCCAAACAATTTGGATATTTAGCAGTTTAGCGCCAAACAAGTTGGATATTTAGCAGTTTAGCGCCAAACTATTTGGATATTTAGCAGTTTAGCGCCAAACTATTGGATATTTAGCAGTTTAGCGCCAAACTATTGGGTATTCTGCTCTACTGGAGATCCTATAAGCCTCCAACTATATCTTAATGGCTTGTCAATACCAATACAATAAGTTTTTTTCTTAATCCGGAAAAGAGTAGATTAGATGTTCAGGAAGTAATCTCTCTGCCTTTTGTATAAGGTTTTTGTTTATTGGTTTTTTTATTGTGTTTTTTCCCTTTTTTTTTTTTTTTTTTTTTTTTTTTTTTATTGGGATAAAAAAATAAGAAGGGTTGTGGTTAATAATCTATTGTAATAATAATAAGTATACAATAAAAAGTTTAAACATAAAGGCCCTTCTGTAATATCCAGTATTATAAATGTATTAAAATGATGATAAAACAAATTATACTATAAATTTATAAAAATTAGCTGAGTTTTTTTTTTTTTGGTTATTGTTGTATTGATGTGCTCATTGCACAGTGTTGTACTTTAATGTAATGTTGTGTTATGTATTCTAGGATGAGGAAGTTCAGTACCTTGAGAGTGAACTAAAGAGACAAAAACAGAAGTACAATGAGCTGAGGAACTTCACTGAAAGCCTACTTTCTGCGCTCAAGAGTGGTGACACCAAAAAACAGCATGTACGTATAACAAAACACTGTTATGGCGGGTAAAAAAATGTTCACTTTCAATGAAGATCTTGGGCTCATTGTTTATTCTGCCATATTTGTGGTAGGAGCTTTTAGCCAACCTACCTCAAGAAGTGGAAGAAGATTTCACATCAACTCCAGTAAGGAATGCTGAGACTAGCATTGAGATCGGCTCCAGTCAGAAGGATTCCTCTGTATCAGAGGGGGAGGTGGACACTGATCATATGGGTCAGTAGTTCATTCTCTCCAGCGCGCACACACACACACACACACACTCATAGGGCTGTCACAATTATTAAATTTGGGTGACGATTAATTGTCAAATAAAAAATTGCGGTTATGGCGATTTATTGCCTGTTTGTTTTTAAATTGTTTTTAATTAATTTTTAAAATGTCTTAATAAATTTAATACCGTTATTTATTCAGCAAACGATAAATAATTTTAATATAATAATAATAATAATAATATTATCTTTCAGGAATAACTTAAATATTTGCTGTACAAATGCGCTGCTATGATCACGTGATGCAAAAACTCATCAGAACGACGTCATTTAAATTAAACACATGTATTTGCTTAGCGTTATGTGTCCGGTCCGACTTACTTTAGGTTAAATATAAAAAGTGCTGCAGGCACTACAGCTCCCCCTTGTGGTTAATAAAAGTGCGTAATAATTGCAAAATTGGCGTAACCGATCGCGGTTATGCCTTATAATCGCGATAATATGGTTATTTAATAATTGTGACAGCCTTACACACAAACTCTCTCACAGACACACACACACACACACTACACCATGCCTATGGTAGATTCCTAAGAACTGTAACTGAGTCACTGCAGCCTTTTTTGCTGCTTAAATCCAGTCTTACATCAATAAACATCTGTAACCCAATTCCTCTCTGTCTCTATCTTTGCAGGAGCGTTGTAGAGTGCTGTATCTGCTACTGTTGTTCTGTTAATTCGTGTGTATTTGAGGCGTGGTAAACAAACCTTTAGAATTAACTTTTATACTGGTAATAAAATAGTTATAAAGTAGTAATAAAATATGCAGCTAGTTAATAGTACACCTGAATCTGACATATGCTCAGCTTTATTTTAACAAGCTGCTATGTAATTAATTGCTATGAAAATCTAAAATATAAACAAGTTTTGAGTATGCAAAGCAGTGCAGGGTTTCTGTTTGTTCCTGCTCGAGCCTGTATTAAAGACACATGCACAGGTGAAGCTCCACCTGTTCAGAGCACATGTCCCCTTTTTGCCCTTACACTCTGAGGTGCCCTTTTTTCTTTATTAAATCAATGTGATCGGTCACTCTTTGTCTAGTTTACAAATTTTTAGCTGATGGAAGGTTCCTAGAATGACCTTTTTAAACTGTTAGTAAACGCTTGTAACTCCGCCCCCTCTATTATGACTGACTGACCCGAAGTTCCACGGAAGCTGAACAAAGTCTTGCAACAATAAATCAAGATCATGTTTCAATAATTAAACCATTTTCTTTATTTCAGAAACACTTTCTCTTCTTCTTCTTTTTCTTTTCGCTGTTCCCTTTTAGGGGTCGCCACAGTGAATCATCTGTCTCCACCTAACCCTATTCTCTACATCCTCTTCACTCACACCCACTAACTTCATGTCCTTGTTTATTACATCCATATTCCTCCTCTTTGGTCTTCCTCTGCCTGGTAGCTTCATTTTTAACATCCTCCTACCAATATATTCACTATCCCTCCTCTGGACATGTCCAAACCACCTCAATCTGGCTTCAGTAGGAAAACCTCAAACACGTGAGGCTTACATTTAACGGATTACCATCTAGTCCACATTTACACACATTCACTGGAAAAAAACGCAAAGAGGCTGAATGATCCTCTTCACCTGATATATTTCTACGAGATGTCTTTTAGGATTTTGATACAGTTGCTGATGGTCACATGGTTAATTCATGTTAACACTGTTAATATGCGCATATTCTTTAGCTAACACATTTTTGAATCTAGTATTTTATACTCTCTGTTCGTCTTCATACGTATAAATGTTGTAAAACATGGTAACGTAACAAAAAAACGTAGAATTAATCACTGGGAAATCTTCAGGCAGAATGTATCCAGTTTTTTGTCAAGTAGGCGGATATAAATGTGATATGCTCAGTAACAGTATGGGTTTACTGGTTTCTTATAATCTCCTTTTCCAACTGTAGTTGTGTTTAATGACACACAAATAGGTTAGCCAAATACATCTTAATCTGTTGTCTATTAAGATCAGGAAATTAAGAAGTCATTCATGTCATTATAATAATTCCAGCCCACTTATTAATGGTGTCTACAGGATTTTTTTCTTTAAACCACCTGTACAAACCTACCCAGATTGCACCTCGAAACACCTGGTAGCGGTATCCACAAGAATGCCTTTCACACTTCACACACACGCTAGTCCACTTAACTGGCAGCAGTCTACACATTCACCATTTTCCTGTTTGGATATTTTTCTCTACTACTTTTACTGTTTAATTAGGTTTTTTCTTTTCAGGAGACAGCTGCCTACCCTCTCTCCCAGGGCTGCCTGTACCTTATCCTGCCACAGATATACTATACACAGATGTGATAACGGATGTCTGCTTACCTTAAGTTTAATGTAGCTGGCTTATGTGACCAGACAGCTGAACAGTCCCAGAACAAGGTTTCGCCATTCCGCTTGGCCTGACAGATCCCGGGTTTCGGCACCAAAAGAATGCACTTATGTCGTTAAATTAGTGTAGACCTACAATTCAGTTCAATACAATTTAGTTTGTTTAGCGCTTTTAACAACAGACATTATCTCAAAGCAAAATGCAGTAAAAGTGAAAAGTAAGTTTGTCCCTAATGAGCAAGCCGGAGGTGACTGTGGCAAGGAGGTAAAGTAGGAAGAAACCTTGAGAGGAACCAGACTCAAGAGGAAACCTAAACTTATCTGGGTGACACCGCACGTTATTGTTAATTACAACATATTGTAATGATCAAATGTGATGTAAATTGTAGCCTTGGTTCAAGGAAGCAGAGCGAGTCCCAGTCCATCCTCGAAAAAAGGGGCAGTTTATTTATTTCCCTGCTGCATACCTGTCTGAATCTCCCGTATTTTACCAATTTATCCTGCTATCATCCTGTTTAAATATTTCCCACATTAATAATCGTTGTTTAAAAAATCCAACTGTGTGTAATTGTTATGTTTGTTACATTCGGCTACGGCAAAGCAGGCAGTATTATACAGCAAATTAGCTGTATAATCATCTACAGACGGCACTCAATCAGCACCCGCCAATAACACAAGAAGAAAGAGAAGAAGAATGGGCACAGACGCAGTGTCAGATGTCCCCTGACGCCACAAGTCGTGATATCAGATTCTAAAGAAGGAGAGGAATCAAAAACAGAAAAAAAGCCAAGATAGAACCCAGGAAGCTAGATTTATCACAAAAAAATATTCATGTGCTTAAAAAAAGATAGATATTCATAAAATATGTTTCACAAAAGCAAAACACAATTCACAAATGTATAAATGTGTACAAAAAGGACTGAATGTACGAGCTTTTTGTGAGTGTGTTTGTAGATTTTCGAGAATCTCTTTGTCTTTCTCATGCGAGTCTTTTGTAGACTTCAGCCAATCCGATGCGAGCTCTCTATTTAACCAATTACAACCCGCCGAGAGAGGCTCAGCTTCACACATCTTTTTAGAACGAAAATGAAGCTTTAACAAACACCAGTTTACAAAGTAATAATGACATTATTTTAACACACAAAATGTCAAGACAATAATTACAATTGACAGATAATCATTAGAGTTTCAATTTATTGAAATGCTTATTTTTATAATTCCTGTGAATTTTATCACGATATCACAGTTGGCAAAGATGTCGTTGTAACCAATAAATATAAACTGCCGGAGAGTGTATGTTGTTTTGGTATTTCGATTGACAGCTTCATATCAGACGATTTAACATGCCGAATCATTTAAAAGTGTCTGGTAGGACCATAACTCTATTTTATTTAAAACTTCATAACATTTAATCATCACATGTAATTATTAACTATTACATATTAACCTAAAAAGTGTAAAATAACTGTAAATTATAACTGATCAAAGTAGATTTGCCAGAATTCTGCAGACATTTTTCCCAGGTTTTGATCATTCATATGTGTTTATTTCATTTACTTCATATTTTAAAGATGAAGTCCATCCCTAACATGGACCATTCACACTCCTACCCTCAGGACGGAGGTACAGGAGTGTAAAAGGCAGGACCTCCAGATAAAGGAACTCCTTTTTTCCCTGTAGTCATCAGACTTTTAAACAAATAACCAGAGGACATCTGTTAAATCTCACCTACCTCATATGGCACATTAACGTTGTTAATTCTACTGCAGCTACTGTTTATCATTTTACAGTGCTATTTTTTTTATTTTTTTTCACATATTTTAATATTGTTTTTGGACATAAACTAATATTTTACTGTTTATCCTACTTTTATTTTATTTATAATTTTTTGTTAAATTTATTTATACTTTTCTTTATTATGTTAGTCTTTGTATTTGTGTGTCTTTTTCTGGGATTCGCTGTGGACAACAAAGTAAGAATTTTATTGTACAGAGAGAGACCCTGTTTCCTCAATATACAAATAAAAATAATCTTGAATCATGATCAATATCATTCTATTATTGATCCAGCTGAAGACCAGGTTAATACACGATGGCGGTTCTAAGGTGGTGGTCTGATATCTGTTTAAATTAGATCTTATTCTCTAAACTTTTACTTAATTACTAATTTGTTCCTCCCTCCAATTGAAAAATGTCTTCTACGGCAACTTGTCCAAATCATTTACATTTACAGGAACTTATCCAGAGCAACTTACATTGATCTCTTTTATACAATTGAATAATTAAGGATTAGGGGCCTCGCTCAGGGGCCCAACATTGATTGTTACCACTGGGTCAGTGGTGGCTCAATTGGCTGAGTTGCTGATTTGGAGACTAGGAAGACCTGGGTTTGAGCCCCACAACCGCCAGCTTTTGATCTGAACACCAGAAACACCTGGGTTCAAGCCACCAGCAAGCCAACCACTGTTGGGTCCTTGAGCAAGAACCTTAACTCTTCCTGCTCCAGGGGTGCTGTATTATAGCCGACCCTGCGCTCTGAGCCCCAACTTACTAAGATAGAATATGTAAAAAAGAATTTCACTGTGCTGTAAAAAGTATATGTAAGAAAATAAAGGCATTAACATTTGGGGGACGTGGTGGCTCATGGTTAAGGTGTTAGACTACCAACCTGAAGATTGTTAAACACCTTAACCACTGCAATAAGACTTCCACTTTTTAACCTGGCTGTTTTGATCCCCCATCTGGCCAAAAATAACCTTTCTTTTAAATTGGTGTTCTAGACGCAGTTTTTGGTGGTTTAATCATTCTCCTGCCTGCCTGGTGGGCTAGAGCGTTACCGTTTTCCGGTCCGCGTGCAGGGGAAAGTGTTCGATTCAGTTACGTCAAACTCGACGTCAATCCGCCACAGTGTTGCTATGGGGCGCGCGGAGGCGGCCATGTTGGTGTCAATGGGATAGGGTTCGTTTCTGGTCTAATACTTCAGTCTCATTCTCTTTATTCGAGCTGCGTCCCAAAGTCAAATTTATCGACTCTTATTAATAGAACTAAAATTAATATTTTGACTTGAATTGTGTGTGCGTTTAAACCCGGACTAGCTAAAGCTTCCGCAGCGGAGTCATGACTCGCCATTCGCGGCTCTAGTTTTACTTTATGATGCCTTTTTCCCGGCCACTGCATTTCTGGCACAAAATGGAGGTGCACAGCTTTAGCAGCGAGGTATGTAAACTGCTATATGCGCTTATAAAGACTGCACTGAATTATTGCTCTGAAATATCCCGTCTTGCGTGGCTTTTCTGTAACGCTTTGCTATGCTAGTTTCTTCGCGGAGGGAGACGGTAAAGTTGTTAGCTGGTTATTCAGCGCTGCACCGGAAGCCGCGCTGCATCTTAGTCCGCGCCGCTGAACGTGTCTTTAAACTTTACTGGGGATTTAAAGTGAATTATCAGCTTAATGTCGGATTAAAGTGAACCGGTTGTAAATGTAAAGGTTTCCCCAGATAAAAACCTGCGAAAACAGCAATGATTCGCTTTTTAAGTTGCATTTTTTAGAGATAATATAAGAACATTTCTCTACAGCCGCTATAGTTTCTCTGCAAGATAATAATGGCTTCTGTTCTTTCTTTGACTTTATATGTGTTTTTTTTAATTAAAACACCGTTTTTATAGTATATAAAGTAGTTTTTGCAAAAGATTCTGAATTTTATCTGTTTATCTTTCACTTGGCGAATGTTACTTTAACTATTCTGCTAAATAGCTTAGCATGTCTGTCACGGTCGCTTTCCATCGTTAGGACCGTTAGACAACAACAAAACCACTGACAGGTCACGTGAATATAATAACCACAGCATCTAGAAACGGGTGTGTTTTAATTTGAGTTGTGAGTCTAAGAAACTTTGACAAATACCTAATTGTGGGTACTACTAAACTACTAAAAAGTGGTCCAGAGGAAACCAACCAGTGAACTAGTGTGTGTGTGTGAGAGAGATCCTAATTCAACATTTCAATCAACCAATCATAACCATCTGATTGAAAGTGGTGGCTTAGTGGTTAAGGTGTTGGTGTTTCCCAGCACCACCAAGCCACCACTGCTGGGCCCCTGAGCAAGACTCCTAACCCCTAATTGCTCAGTTGTATAGCAGAGATAAAAGTCGCTCTGGATAAGGGTGTCTGCCAAATACAGGAAATGTAAAATATGAATGTTGTCATCAGTGTGTGTCCATCCATCCATGTGCATCCATCCATCTGCATCCATCCATCCATCCATCCATCCATGTTCTATACCCGCTTATTCCCTAATTTGGGGTCAGGGATCTGCTGGAGTCTATCCCAGCTGTCTCTTTAAGGGTGAAAGGCAGGAGGGGGACACCCTGGACAGGTCGCCAATCCATCACAGGGCCACACACACACACACACTCACTATAATCAGGAACAACATTAGTGAATTTAGACTACCAAGTGTCCGCAATAGCATAGAGCAATAAAGTAACTTGGTCTGGTCTGATGTCGTATTGACATTTGGAGAGCTGTGTGTGTGTGTGTGTGTGTGTGTGTGTTGGTTATCCGGGGATGGGATGGGATGGGATGGCATAGGATGGACTGTATGAAGAAAATAAACCAGTACTGGTAGTGTGATGCTCTGGGCAATGTTCTGTTGGGAAACGTCAGGTCTGGGCTTTCATATCACCTACTTAATACCGTTGCAGATCGAGTGTATACACCCCATAATAGCAGACATTTTGCAGCGAAATAATGCGCCCTGTGATAGGTCCTGTGCAGCATGCATGCATGCATGGGTATTTAAATATTTTGTAGACACTGCATGTGAGACTGGAGGGAAACACTGAGAGCAAAAACATATTTTATTTTACATATTTATATTTTCATATTTAAGCTTTTCCCTGTTATTAAAGTGGTTAAAGTTATTTAATAAATTATTAAAAAGTGGTATATAATATTATTTTTTGTCTACACAACTGTATATATATTTTTTTTGTCTACACACTGTGAAATGTGACATACAGTGGAATTTTTTTTGTTATTCTAAAGTTAATTCAAGTTTTTTATATTTAATTTACTTTATTTATCAAAAACCAAATAAAAGAAAAAAAAAAAACTAAGGTGAGTTTCTTTTAATTTCTAAAACGTACTTTTATTTTCTAAAGTATTTAAATGTATTCTGAGATCCGACTGGGTGCGTGAGAATGTAACGATAGAAGATGCCTCCGTCTCAATTCAATCGTTTGCGTGGCAATTTTTTCGTTTCCTGGTGTAAATAAAAATCGGCAAAGGAATGATAAATATGCAGACATTAAAAGAAACAAATACCGAACACCTCCGGCTAACATGAGCCGCATCGCTATTGTAACAGACAACGCATGTAATATGGATGTGGCTGTGAGCGAGGCAGGATGTGTCGCTCGTTTACTTAGACGGGTGAGACGTGGCTGTTTGTTTTTTGTTTTTTTTTTACTGGAGTTTAACAGCTGTCACGGTATTGACGTTCAAGCAAAAGCTGCTACAACCGCCGCCACACAAATTAATAACGGGCGTGGCAAACAGCGATTCTCCAGGACCATGGTGCTACACAAAACAACAAAGAGCTACTGAACAGAACAACACAGAGCCAAAGAATTGCCTAAGAATAAATTGTCTCAGCAACAGAAAGTGCATGAGGGCAACCAGGTGCACACAGTGGAGGACAGACAGTGCAGATAACAATACAGACATTACACCAGACAGCGCAAAAACAGACAATACAGAACAAAACATCAGCTGTGCAGTAAATTTAACACAATAGCACCGACCAGATTATAAAAATGTGCAGCTAAGGGAGGAACCTGCAAGTAACCAAACCAAACCAAATGTATTTTTGTGTAAACATAGTTTGTGTTGAGTGTGCGTCTGTGTGTAAGTTGAGGTAGTTCAGATCTGTGTGTTGAGCAGCCTGATGGCTCGAGGAAAGAAACTGTTACCCATTCGGGTTGAGGCAACATAAGCCCTTACTTTAAAACATCAAACACACAATTTTTTCCAACCCCGTCTAAGGGAGTACAAAGAGAGAAGCTAGCACATCCTGGGGACGGAGAGATGGATCATCTTCTCGCACATTTTAACAGTTTGTCAAATGAGGATAAGAAGGAATAAAATCCACAGAAATTGGAGGATTTCAGAGCACCTTGTAGTTTGCGGAGACAATTTATTCTTAGTCTTAGGCTCTGTGTTGTTTTGTGAAGCACCAGGGGGTCCTGGAGAACGTTGAAATGACAATAAAGCTTCTTGAATTCGGACTTAAACTTGTTGCTGATGAATCGAATGCTAAACACACATCATACCTCTCGGCCCGAAACACTGAATAATTTCATCCGACGCTCCATAAATAAGTAATTAGTTAAATCATTTGCTAGGCAGTTAATTACTGGATGTTTTCCAAAGGTTCGACTGCTGATCATCGGATGTCCTCTTTTGATTTTATTTGTAGCGTTTATAGAAATTTATTTTGAGTTAAAACTGATTTTTTTTTATTGATTTCACAAATTTCAAATATTCATTTAGTCGACACACCTAAAAGCTGTTACAGACGTCCTAAAAGTCCTCTTTATTTCTATAGCGCTTTTTTTTAACAATAAAGAGTGTGTCAAAGCAGCGTTACACTCACTAAAACACAGTTTGAGTAATATTTGTAAATTAACAATCCCCAACAGAAGAAGAACACTTTGTTTTACATGCGCACTGTAGACCTCCGAGGTTGTGAATGGTCGGACTAATTGTAAAAAAGATTGCGGCAAGAGTGACGGAGGTTATTGTTGAATAAAATTAATGCTTTTGTAAGTGCTGTTATTTTGACAGTATTACTCCATCAAACTGGTTTAAATTCTTTTCTTTCTTTCTTTCTTTTTATTGGAAAATCCAGCATTGTAAAAAACATTGTAACATACATTTTATGATTTCACATTACAATCAAAAAGGCAGAAAATAAAAACAGAACCCCACATAAACAGAACCACCACAACAAAATTTATATATAAAAATAAATAAACAAAAAAACCCCTCCTCTAACACCCTCCCTGCCCAGGAAACTTTACCTATACCACATTAATGGAACAGTCGGTGTTACATAATTACTTGAACTCAAACTGTGCTATTAGCTAGTAAATAAGGAACCCTATTAAAACAGTCAATTTGCTTGACAAGATAAACCAAATATTTCTAATTGTAATAACTTCATTTTCTTCCAACCACATTGTGTGTTTGCGATTTTAAGCACGTACGACAATAAATGTTACTTAAATTAAGACAAATTTGCTTGGAACATATTAGATAGAATTTGGGGCAAATTACATAACCGTGCAGGAGGGTGGCGTCCTCAATCGGACACGTCTCACATATTGATGAGACACTCGGAAAAAATATTTGAAACTATTTTCGCATAATAAAGTGGGAGCTTTACAGGCATTAATTCACTCTTAGACCAGTTTATCCTGTACCCCGATATTATTTCCTGAATGTATGGGATGTTTGACTGAGGTTGGGTTATATATATATATAAAACCCTACCGCAGTCAAACATCCCATACATTCAGATAGTAACAGATAGTATGTGTTAAAGGTTCTAGTACAAGAGCAAAATTTAAGGGAAATAAGGAACAAACCTGTCCCGGGCCTCTCTACATCAACCAAATTGTATATCATTTTGTGAGAGTAAGTTATGTTGAGGAGACGTCTAAGATTTGAGAAGGAATTTGGAATAAATCCTGTTTAATCAGAGTTTATTAACAAGTTTATTAATTACTGAATTTAGTCAAAAGAACAATACCTTGGCTAGGATTCTTTGGTCGTATGTCAGAAGTGAAATTGGTCTATAACTGGGAGCTTTAATTAAAGTAGGAGGTAAAAATCCAATAGTGACTGCCTATTTTAAATAATTAATATAAGAGAAGAGCACTGAATTCTTTGTAAAACTGGCTGGGATATTCGTCGGGACCCGGGATCTTTCCACCCTTTAATAAATAATTGTATTTTTTTACTTTTGAAAATGAAAGATGTGCATTATAGAATTCTCGAGCCTCTTGAGCTAAAAGTAGGAAGATCACAGTAATGCCATCGGCTGAAATTTTAAAAGTGTATAATTCCTCCTAGGATTGTTTAAATCTTTGATGGATCTCCTTTAGACGTTAAAATATCACAGTTTTTTGACTTTACTTTGCTTATCTTATCATCGCTGTCTAATTTTCTGATTTGTCTAAGCAATAATTTAAGTTTTTTTTTTTTAATTTTAAAGAAAGTATTTTTTATGGACGCATTGCATTTTCTTTGTCTAAACTATTTGTTGCTCGCTTTAAAAGAAAATTGGCTTTTATAGTTTCCCAACAATATTGAAGGTGGTGTCCCAGGAAGAGCGTTTATCACAAAAAAAGAGAGAAATGTGTACTGTGGGTCGGATTGCCATACTTTATTAACCTGGGGCAAATTGCTAGCAAGTGAAATCAGTTGATCCTCTGCGATCATATACACATTATGTACTTTAGAATGGAAGAAATATTCTCTATTTTTTGGAAAGTTGCTAGAGTTTAAAGGTGATTCTTAAAAAAAAAACATTCGCTTCTCATTCGCTCCGTCATTGTCAGGATGGGTTGGAAGCATTTTCCCGACCTCAGCAGAGTGAAGAGTTCTTGGGATGGCTGAGTTCCCCGACTATCCTCAGGGCTTGGGTCCGGCTCCGTTTGTTGTAGATGGATTTTATTGAGCTCTGTAGGTATAATGTGGGGAAATGGTGGCTCATGGTTAAGGTGTTGGACTGCCAACCCGAAGATTGTGGGCTCGATCCCCAGCTCCTCCAAGCCACCAATGTTGGGCCCCTGAGCAAGGCCCTTAACCCCCAACTGCCCAGTTGTATATAGGATAAATGTAAGTCGCCCTGGATAAGGGCTGCTGCCAAATGCTACAAATGTAAATGTAATGTGTTCAGCTGTCCACACCACTTTTTGTAGAACCCGTCTGTCCTGCATGGTGCTGTTACCGTACCAGGCGGTGATGTTGCCTGTAATAACTGCCCTAATTATCTCCAATAGTTGTCTCAGGAACAAAAGGTGTGGCCGTTCTCAACAGTATGGCCACCCCTCTTGATCTAACTGCCAATGCTGCACTGTTCCAATCTATCTACATTTCAATTAAAAGTAAATTATTATATCACTCGATAAAATCTACCCTTTTTCAACTATGTTAAATGATCTGGCATAACACAGGCACATACCCTACTTTCCTGGACCACCCCAATGTGAAACCTATTACTATAGAATGACTATTAAAGTCCCACAGCTGCCCTGCCAAAGAGTCGACTCGGATTAAAACCGTTTCAGAATTACTCCATTATAGTACTATTACATTTTACTGTCAGTAACGGTAACAACGCTGTAACGGGGAAGGGTAATTTGTTTAATTCCTCATTACTGACAAAAGTAATGCTGTTATTTCCATTAGTGTACACGAACCCCTTAAAATAAAATATTCTGGAAATCTTTAACCTAAAAACATTTTTGTGAGTTCTTGTTCTGTTTTAAGAACTCATTGATGCCTCTTAAAGCTCAAGCTATCAGCTAATGTGTCCTAATACGCTATATAATAATGCCATAGTTAATCTTAACCGTGCAGACGGACCTTATAACCCCCTATAATGTGAATAACTTGCAACAGAATTGTTCATTCACATGTAGACTTTAAAAATAAATTAACATTAACGCTACATTAACGCTTCCCGGCCAGGGGCCTTTCTGTGTGGAGTTTGTGTGTTCTCCCCGTGCTTGTGTGGGTTTACTCCGGGTTCTCCGGTTTCCTCCCACAGTCCAAAAACATGTATGTTAGGTTGACTGGTGATTCTAAATTGCCCATAGGAGTGATGGACTGGCGACCTGTCCAGGGCGTCCCCCTCCTGCCCTTCGCCCTTGCAGAGGCGGCTGGGATAGACTCCAGCAGATCCCCGTGACCCCAAATTAGGGAATAAGCGGGCATAGAAAATAAATGAATGAATAATAATGGTAGAAGTTACACTTTTATTAAAACTGTACACCGACGCTAACCAAACACTAAGCTCAAAGACTAACTGATAAAATTCAGAGTGCGTCTGTCTAACCACTTCCCAGCGATTTTAAACCTGTGGGCGTCCTGGAGATTTCTGACGCATGTCCGAGTACTGAAATTAATCTCAGTTAAAATAAAACCAAAA